>JAGTXR010000003.1:3630338-4840451 GCA_022606575.1 Glossosoma conforme | reverse complement strand
CTTCTGGGCATACAGGATCTGACCCTGTTGCTTCCGACACGAGTATATATATAATGGGCTACCTTCACTCGAATCCATCCTTTTTCTCCTTTTGTCGATGGCATTGTTATAATAATGTATAAATATATTATTTTTCGTTCATCTACAACCACACTTAAATATTGTAAATACAAAATTATTAACCCAAATAATTAAATAAATACACAAAAAGGAAAATAAAAAATAAATGAATAATGACGTTTTTTTTGCCCAACTAGGTAAATATAATCTGTGTAAGAGTGTAGTGAATTTTTGACATTGTTTTTTTAATTTATTTTAAATTAATCGTATTGCATATTTATTGTCACATTTTGCTGTTTTTTTTCTGTTTATTTTTTGACACATTTATTTATGTGCAATGTATCATTTTATCTGTCATAAAAAAATATTTTAACCTATGTTTACCTGTATTTTCTTGTATACTTTTTTAGTGTAACATTTGTTCTGTTAATAAATAAATAAAAAGCATCTTCTTCTTCGTAGTATTAATCCGGTGCATTGGTTTGCGGCAAAAAAATCTTGCATCTCGATCTCCACTCCTCTCGATCATCTGCAATCCTCTTTAGCTCAGCATAAGAGCTACAGCTCATGTCCTCAAACACTTGCTGATGATGATAATATATCTTATACTATAAAATTCTTATGTGTTAGAAATATAGTTTTTAATCAATACTTTTTTCATTTTCCGCCGCCTGTAACCCTGGTTCTCAAATGATACGCCCATCAGATTCAAACGAACCAATGATAAAACATTTCATAAAATACTTTTAAATTACAGCATAATCTGCTACAAAATAATATCAAAATTGTTCCTGAAATTTCTAGAAACGTTGTGATAATTTGACGTTCCACACTTCGAAACTAGACGCGTCAAAATTCACCGGTCCTGCTTGTTAGCCGATAATTTCGTTACACAACATCAGCCTTCGAGAGGCTGGCCCTTCCCGGCTTATTTACTCTACAGATCCCCTCGCTAACTTCATCCTGGCCCTCACCGAAGCTCCTGGGACTTCGTAATTAGAGCTTATCACCTGGGCACGTCACTCTCTGCTCTCCCCTCACACTGTCAGAGGTCTCTTCCTTATCTTTCGCAGACCCTGGGGGGCATGTCCTGCTTTTATTTGGTGGAATTCCGTTACTCATACACCCGCAATAACACGAAACGATAATTTATTTCAAGATTATTTGACGAGCCTAATTAATGAGTTGAGTTTCATAGGCAGAGAACAACGATCAATAATACAGTTAAACGTGTTCACGAAGAAAATTTACTTTACTTATTATATTATTAAACACAATTATTAGTAATAAGATTTTTTTTATAATTTTTAATTTAATTTACATTTATTTATATACATGGCAAAGGCTCCAATAAAAAATACATAAAATCAAATAAAATTCAAAATATATTTAGAAATTTAAAGAAAAAGAATCTCATAAACAATGTTTGTCAGTTGGTAACACTCTAAATAGACTAATTAATAACTAAATATTTTGCGATAAATATATATATGAATGATTAAAAACAATGAATAACAAATATACGAATATGATTGAACTGGTTGATTTTGATTGATATTGCCTTAAGAATGCTTGGATTCTTAGTAACTCCTTTGAATGCATCCTTATTGTAACACTTTAATATTCTACGAAAAGTATGTTTTTTCGGATTGAAATAATAATTATATTAATTGTATAAATTATGATTTTTTAGGTGCAGAAGCGCATAAATTTTTTTTTTCATCCAGGCTTTATAACTCCTGCAGTAGTAATTCTGACATATAAATGTTTTCTTTGAAACATCACTTAAAATAATCAATAGCTAATTTAGAACATAGGGAATACTCTGAAACACTTGGGGTTTGTGTTGTAAGCTTCTTTATACTCGTAGTAGCTGCATATAAGATATGAATAATTAATCTGCGCCAAGAATAAGACATATAATAAGTGTTTATATATTTATATACAATACATAAATTATGTTACCTTTCAGAATTATATATGTGTAAACGTTATAGACTAGTTGTTTATATAATAATACTATTAAATTATGTTTTAAATCAATTTCGTCATTATAACTGGCTAATGAAATATGCCAACTTTGTAAAAATATTCATAAATAATGTATAGTGTAAATCCAAATTATTATCATCACAATACTAAAAATATACACAAAATTTCACAAATTTAAAAGCGGAGCCAGATCCTTCACTTTCGAAATGCCTCCAATTTGTCAGTATAAAAAATTTGCCATTTCGCGACAATATTTTCTTGTAACTATTTTTTTCGGTCGAAATGATTTCAAGGAGTGAAATATGTAAGCGGTGAGCGTATCCACTTTAATTTTCCGTTGATAAATGTCTTCCTCTAGTGTAAATGCGGAAAAACTTATAATTTTCGCGATGAGCGCGGCCGTGCACGCCTTTCCATGGAAAATGGTTCCAGCAAGCGACAACACCCGACGATTTATTACGGCCAAATCGCTACCAATTTTAGATGAATCTTATTGTGAATTCTTCGCAACTTTTACGTGATATTTTTGAACTTATAGGAGAAGAAAAATATCGCCGCCGCATTGGGGAACCGAAATTTCGGTGGAGGGAAAATTTAGACGGCAAACGGTTTCTTGGCGGGAGATGTATGGCGGTTTTATTACTGAGTGTCGCTTATAAGGGAAAAAAAGTTTGTATGAGAGCGCCGAACGTATACGATTACGACGGCGCAGAGTCGCCCAGTAGATTTTCATTGTGTAAAATAAAAATACACGCTTTATCACTTGGTAACGTTTCCTTTTATTTTGAATTCACGACTTTTTCGCTGGCTTGCTGCGAATCCGTGAATTCAGAGATTTACTCTTTCTCAAATCAAGATATTCAGATTCTTGAAAATATTTGATGTTTTCGTAAAATTATTTTGTGTTTATATATTTATAAAATTGTTGACTTTGAATTTCATTTCAAATCTTTAGTTTCATTTCTAACGGGGCATTTTCAACACCTTGCGGGTAACCTAAAGACTGAAACGCGTTTAATCTTTTAATTTAAAAAAGGTTAATTTGATTTTTATTTTTTAATATTTTTTGCTTAATCTTTCATAATAATTAAGTTTCGAATATAATTATGCAGTTGTATAAAGAACTAAATACATATTAATAAAAATCGAACTTATTGAATTCTAACTTTGAAAATTCAGAATTTTTTAAGTATATTTTTATTAATATGTATAATTTTTAGTCATATCATGTCGAAAATCACAAATGTTAAATAAGTACTCGTTAATTGATTTATTACCTTTATTGTTTGTTTATTTCTTATTATATTGCTTAAGCAGTCATATTCGAGTGCAATAAACAAGGCATGGGTATATTTTGCGATTTAAATCCTCAGATCCAGCGTTGCTTTTTCTCGGATTAAATAAAAAAAAATCATCTCTCATCAGATGGTGTTTGCTTCAAACATGTATATCTAAACATATTTTTGCTATTAAATGGTTTTCAGCGTAACTTAGTAAGACATATTGTGAAAGCTGCTTACCGACTACTTCCATGTGTGCCCAGCCTACTGCTGTGGAGAAGTATGGAGCATCTGCGGAAACCTCGCAGCTGAAGTTTCCTGACAGAGAGAAGCCCACTCTCTGCAGCATCACCTGTGACGCATTCGATTCTGATAACTGAAATATAAATGGAAAACATGTATTAATATAAAACTAAAAATAAACGAGACATATTTGTTCAAATAAATAAACTCGCTTCAGTAAACTAATGATGTTAAAACATATCACGTATTTCAATTCTATATTTTTCAAAAAGATAGTACCAAACAGATTACGAAAAACTATTGTGTTGCTAAACGGTAATGATCGATCTTTATTTTAGTTTTTTTATATACTTTCCAAGTCAGGAGCATATGTTCACCACAAATATTCAGTTCCTGCAAATGCCTCATCCCTAAACATCTGTGCATTGGAAACTCCACCTGGGAATATATATGGTTTCCAACGACCCCTAAAACAGAACCCCAAGGATTTAAAGGGATGGTGATTAGTATCCGAGGCATATTTTTAAGTGATTTTAATTTCGGAGAATTGACGAGGTAATGAAGCGAACATTGCATTCTATCATTTTATAGTAGGATAAGATACACATTTTTTGCATTTCGGATGCAGCAAAACAGCTTTAACCTTTTCTTCTGATCCCAGTCTTTTGCCGTTTTTAGAAACTGTCGGAAACTATACATTAAACATACTAAACGAAGCTCTGGAAAGTTTTTAAAGATTGGAATATAATACGAGCATGAATAATATCTTTTATTTTCAATGTTTTCAGCAATCACTTTGAGATGCGGTATAAATAATAATATCACATAAATAAAAAGAAATATAGCATAACAAATACAAGTTATTATTTTATATGTATATTGTACATGAGAAATAAAGAAAATATATACACAGCATACTCAAACAACAGTACAATCAAAGTAGATATCTAACATTTTCTTCCTCTAATATATCAAATAATAAGGCCGAAAACATTCTGGCCGAATATCCAATACCATTGTACTCCTATCGTAGGGATTCCTTTGGTTCGCGAAGAAGGCTTATGTCCTAAATATAAGGAAGCTTATGGATAAACTATGCCGTATCATCCGATAAACCAGAAATGTTCTCTCAACAACGTAGACACAACTAATCATGCGTAAGGGGGGGGGGGAGGCTTGAAAGGGTTTTCACATTTGTCTTGCTTATTATTGGCGACACTGCTTTTCTAGATAATCGATTCATTTGATATCCAGTTTCTGAGAAGGATATCACAGACAAATATCACTTTTTCTTTCTATCACTATTTTTCCATCTAAGTTAAATATCTGTAACATATCATCAAAAATTTTGGCACTCAGTTCTATCAATTTCCATAGCCCGTACCTATCTGCATTTTATGGTCCACCTGGAAACATAAATGGTGTCCGAAAAACATAAATTCAGGAGCCCATGGTTTTTATGGTATCCGAAGGTTATTTTGAGTGATTAATTATTAAAAGTATTTAAAGATTGAGGATTATAAACCCGATAGTTGAAAGATGTATGCCTATTTTTTTTCCTTCCTCAGTGCTCGTTGTGTTTCAGGCAGAAGTACTCTAACGCAGATCAATGGTAATTATAAAAAACAACTATATATGCCTCGAATACAACTGCCATCAGAAAGAATATATGTTTTCAGCTGAAATTACGGTTGTAAAATGACTTAGAGCAAGGTGGGTAAAAACTGAAAGATCCTAGTGATATTGACAAATATACAGGTATAACTGAATCAGAATAAGAGAAAAATGACTTGTTTATTCAGTGTCACAAAAAAAATTTTTTATATGATATATTCTCGTATTTATGGTTTATAAATATTGTATCCGCATCGGTGGAGTCTGAATCTACAAAGATATACAAATAACTGTATTGTTTTAACCTGCACAAAATACTTTATATAGTTCAAGTTATTAAATAATATCGCGGAAGTGGGAATCTTCTTGGTACAGGATAATATTATGTTTATCCACGCGACGTTTTATTTTCTCCCCGGATTTCTTCATTGCAGACACTTAATTTTGTATTTGTCTAGACATCATAAAGGATATCACTAGACCGTGTCAGTATCTACGTATACGAGTTCACTAAGTAGGTGCAACGCCAATATGGTCTACTAAGTATCTTTAGCCAGTTGTTGATGGTTGATAAGTGCAGTTTTAATGCGATATTAAATTCTAACAGCTTAGTTCTTATCCTCAAATGTCTCTCCTCAGCACGTTTTTTAAGTTTTATTTCAAACACTGTTTTATTTTTATCATATGAAAGCTTTTTTTACGTTTTAAGTAGTTTGATATCATTTTATATTCGAGTAATACACTTAATATCTCATGATACTCGTATATTATTATTTTTTAAAATGAATCAGGTTAACTGTTATGCACAAAAATTATACCGCGGTTTCGTGCGCTCTGCAACCTTAATAGTCAATCACATGCAAGTAATCTCATTTTTATGCATAACAGTTAATTAATGTGCCCTATATTTAAGCAAGGTAAGATATCATTGTCAATTCAATACGAAATACGTTTTATGAGTGAAATTTTACAAATTAGTTAATTATCTCACTATTCTGGTACGTTATCACATATACCTAGAGTTCAAAATCATTAAATAGTTTCACTTATTACAAATATATAAACACGAAAGTTATCCCGGAAGGCCACTCATCAACAGTGAATACTTGTAATAAATGTATGAATCGTGAATGTTGAGTTGTAGTCTATGACGTCCGCGGATCAACATTACACAACAATGGGAAGCATCATAATATCAAATGATATTTTTATATCACTATTTACACGCTTTGCCCACCTCTTCGTCATCACGTATTGATGTCCAGGTGAGACACAACACAAATCACGCTCACAAAAAAGTAAAAGTTTTGAAAGTGGCTGAAGGCCTTCCCGCGACTCTAATACAGCGCAACCATCTGACCACAGACTTGTTTCGTTGACGATTTTACAGATACATTACAAGCATGCCTCGAGTTGACTTCCTTAGTGATATATCGTTGGATTGTAATGAGCGTGAGGACTAGTGATAAACTTGGATTTGGTGGCAACAAAATTGACTTACCTAACAGGGTTTATTGCCGGGAACCTTCAAGGAGAGCAACTGAACCAGAGTGGTGCAGCGAGCATTCCCACTGTCACTATTTACCTGTATTATCATGTATGTTTCTACGTACAACGAAAAATCTTTACTCACATCGACGTTGATGCCTTGGAATGCGAATATCTTCGCGCTAGGCTTGTCTGCTGGAGAGTACCGGTAGAACTCCAAACGGCCGCGGTACCATTTTACGCAGTACAATGGGGCTCCTTGAAGCTCGTACACGCACTGGAGGGCCGCACGACCACCGCGCCGCACGGGCGTTGGGGACACGCGAAGTTCAGTCACGTGCAAGCAGCCCATCTCTGAAACAACAACGAAAATAAATATAATATTAATATCATCAAAAGACATCCCATCAACATCAACAGGGATGACGGCTTAATTCTCAAAACAGCATAGCTTCCACCTCTAGCACATACTCTAAAACCTGCACAGACAAGCAAGGGCGACCACAGTCCGACATGACGTTCGTGGATGTACAATTCTTAGAACATACCTACCGTATTCTTTGAAAATACCTACCGTAGTCTTAGAACATACCTACGATTCTCCGGAATGAAACTTGAGTTGCCATGGAGATATAATCTGAATAAACCAACTCAAAACTAAATAAATCATCAATCCTGAAGAAGACCCCTGCAACGGCGGTAGAAATATTGATTGAAAGAAGTTCGCCATACACGGCTAAACCCAAGCCACAATATCAAATCTGGCCGTGAAAACCAAAAATGTTATTTATATAATATTAATAAATTAAAAGTTAAGCAATTGCTCCATGTATGACATATAATATTGTATAATAGGCGTAACTTATTAGAGACATGTTTTTGAACTTCATATTACTTTATTTTCTTACTATATGTGTTGCATATCTGAAGCATAAGTTCACAACAAATTTCACCACTCATTTTCAGTTATACCTTTGGTGAAACATATACGGTTCTCAACGGTCTTCAAAATAGAAATCCTGGGACTTAAAAAATGGCAGCTGTAAGGAAAGCATATATTGTCGTGATTTGTTGATCAATATTTTAAAGAGATCGCATGAATACCAGATGTTTTCGTGGATTTTTCAATTTGGTCCTTAAAAGCGACTTAATCTAATGTCCCCTTTTACAGCTGCATTATAACGTTCAAGTATATGGTAACCTCAAATTGCTGCTACTCGTTTTAATTGCATCTGTGAACATATATGGTTACCAAAGACATCTAAAGCAGATGTCCGAAAACTTGAAGTATTCCAGCTTTAATATACTTGGTATATATTGTCGTGATATGTTCGGATGATCATACAGACGCTCTAGAGACTAGTACCGTTTGATCTTAAGGGGCGGCTTAAGCCAATTTCTCACACAAAAGCTGCATTACGCTGTTGAAATGTACAAAATCAATGGCATTTATAACTGGATAAATTAATATATTTTTCGTATCATTTAACAAATTTTAAAATATATATCTTCGTTGCAGATAAGTGATGAAAACAGAGATTCGATCTCTAAGGGAAATTATCAATACATGGAATTGGTTAAGATTTCAACTCGGTGGACTGTTTTTATTTAAAAGAGTAAATGATATAACAGAACAAGCAAAAGCCCGGTTCTTGAAGATACAGCAACTGTAGTGTCTGGGACATATTATGAGAGATTTATTAAACAGAATATTAATCAGATGATAAGCCAGACGCACTCGAGTCTTGCACCATTTGATTTCAAGGAGAATTTTAACACAAAACCTACAACATAAATGCGACCATTATTTGAAAAACTGCTGCAAACGCTAGAAAAAAAATCTCTACAGCAATGTAGGCTATTAGAGATTTGACTGTAAAACGATTTTAAAGGTGATCGTTAACGACTTGCATACGAGACTAAAGCATTTGCGTTTTTTTGCACCAGAGGTGGGCATAAAACTGCGTGGATATCAATCTCGCGGCGCTTTTTTCATCGGTAAATATAAAAAGAGTTGAATTAATGGGCCAATTTTGCTGAATAATGGAGGGAAACGAAAACTAGCAACGATAATTTAGAGGACTCGGGAGGGGAGAGAACAAAGAAAAATGGGAATAAGGAGGCGACAAGACCGGGCGAGCTCTCTCATCAATCACGTGAAACTACTTAGAATGATTTTTGACTGCCATCGCTTTTGATATCTTATTTAACATAACGGAAACCATCAATAGCAGGTAATCACCAAGCACATAATCTAGAGCTTGATACGTATTTTTAAATAAGCACATACAAGGAAAGTTCGATAGATAGTGATGGAGAAATCTCATTTATGTGTGGTTAAGTGGTGCATAAATTTCCTTTGTGAGAAACGAAGAGGTTGAAAACGCACTAGGCAGCCTTCCATACGACTATCAGTTAAGATACTTACATTCTACTCTATTTAAAAGGTTGTTATTCAGTCGCGTGGTGGCAGGATGAGGAGCAGGTTAACAACACAAAGACTTTTTCTGAAGCACATTGACAAATATTTTCGATACAGACTTGTTTTCCCGATCGATCGTAACATGGCGTTACTTTCGCCTCGATAGATTAGGACTTGTGATCTCCCGACCTCGGCACACGACTAAGCGCACTCGTGATGGGCTGCCGCAGTGGTAATCTACGGGACTATTCCAAAATGCCAATATGGCGACACATACATGTACGACAAGTGAACAAAAATAAAACACGAAAGATTTTTTATCGAGGTTCTCGGTACCAGTCAGCAAGGTCTATATCATGCTGATGTTAACACAAAGGTGGATTGGGTTAAGATATGTTCTTTTGATACTGAAGGAGAGCATAAGCTACAGTAATTTTTATAAGCTACCAGACTCTCGCTCTTTTGGGGGACTTTCAGGAATCATACATTAATTTACACGGCATATTTCCAGGAGGCAGAGCTGCCATGGGATGTGGTGAAGACTATAGCGGTTTTCAAAGCTTCGTAATGACCTTATGTTATAGTAAAGAAAGATGATACGTTACATATTTTAGTTAACCAATTGCACTGATTAATAACCTTTTCAGCCACTATTAGAACAGGTTAATGTTAAGTCTCCTTTGAACATGAATCAATGATAATTAAGCCGCCTTCTAGGAACAAATGACCTTGGCCTCAAGTGACGATAGCAATATTTAAATATCTCCCACTTAAATTGAAAGAACATAACTAAAGAGTAGAAATTTATTATTATATAAGAATGTATGCCTACTTACCTTCTGATAATAAAATTTCCACGAAATAATTTTACCGAATGTAAAGAGAGCAACATTGTTTTAATGTAATATTTTTCAATTTTAATAAAGTATTTGAATCCACTTTCATTTCAGAATAATTCGATAATTTTGAATGTGAAGTTAATATTTACCCTTGTTTCTTTTGTATATATTCACTGAAAATCTTTATATTTTTTCATCAATTCATCAATATTATAGTATGAGGTTGAACAGAACATCTATCGCTGAAGCTTCACTGAAAATTCAATCACATTGTCACTCCGTTCGTTTACAAAGTGAATAAATAAGAAGATACACTTTATGCAGACGAGATTATTATTATTTGGTAGACTTTGTATATTTTATGATGCATGATAATAATATCACGCGTAATGAAACCATCCGAAACTTATTCTTATCGAGCATGAAGACATTGAAATAGCATCTATTGAATTATCATAAAGCTCACATTTTAATTATTATTATAAATAGCCGTTAATCATGTAACCTTGAATTGCAAATCGTTTGATTGTCCAAAATTGTCCAAAGATATAATTATACCAAAATAGTATTAAATTAGTTTCGATTTCTCATGCTTATACATCATTTAAACATCCCTTTTACCTAAAGAATGAGAAGACTAAACGTCGCCGGGATCGTTATTAGGAGACGTGGTGGACAAATGAGGAGCAGATGACCAACACGCAGACATTTTCAGAAGCATATATATTTTTGATGAACTTGACAAACTTTCGGCCCGGGGCGGAACTTGCTGTAGGCCCCAGACTGATTACACTCGCTACTGGTCGCGCTTCGTCGCAAAACTGAACTACTGGCCACCGGGCGCTCGTGATCAGTGACACCCAACGCCAAAAATTTATTCGGTGGCGATCCACAGAACTTATTGCGCACCAATGACAGACAACCATGTACAATACTAATGACACACCCGTGACCGGACTTGTCAAAAAACCAATATGGCGACACATGCATGTCCGACGAGCGAACATAAAGAGACTTGACATCGTATATTAAGGTTTTATGGCCACAGAGATTTCCAACTCTAATATTTTTACCATTGCGATTTTTCTCACTTATGTACGAACATCGCAGGCTTAAAAGTTTAAAAAAATACGTGTACACATAATCAAAAAACAATATTTCTCGTGCTTTAATACTATGCTTGTCTGGTCTGCAACGTCAATCTATTCCACGAAATTGAAACTCAATTCAGAACGAAATCTTCCGTATTTCACATTTAACATTTTTTTATGCTCTTTTAAGAGAATTTATTTGAATTTTATATAATCGTATATTGTGGAAAGCATTTATTTTTTAAAGTCTAAGAATTATTTAACTATGGTGTGGTTAACGTGGTATTTAAAAATATATATTTCGTAATATTTATATTGTAAACTACACAGTTCAATTATTATTATAAAATATTTTATATAAGTTGTTTCAAATTTTTTTATTGACTTAAATCATAGCTCAAGGTTGAAGTTCAGCTATCCATTATATTCTTACATTTGTCATAATGTTTGCTTTATGTTAAAATTCATTTTTAGACATCATAGTATCAAAATAAAATAATTTAATTAACTTATAATCACTTAAACCATTCTTACAACCTATCTAAATATTAAGTATCAATCTTGGCGAGTAAATTTCACTTCAATTATCTTAGAAATAATCTGAAAATATTCGGGGGAGGTATTTCATCTTTATGGTCTCCTGTAGCAACAACGAATTGAATATTAAGTACACCATCGCGTCTGTGGGGGGACGTAATCTATTTTTTTATTGCGTAGTAAAATCATCGCGATTCGCACAGCGCGAAAAAGCCGTAAAACTTTGTAAAGGTGAAACATGAAAATTTTAATAATTGTCTGAATAAATTTCGGCGGATAAAAATAGAGCGCGATTTGTTTTTTTTCGCGGCAGTAAAAAATGTATTCGCGAAAAAGTTTCGCTAGTTCAAGAAACCGATATTTTAATCACCATAAAACCAAACCATCGCGAAGAAATAAATGCTCAGTGTCAATAAAATATATGCACCTTACGAATATTCAGGCAACGAACGTGAATTCATTCGCTGCACGTAAAACGTAATGCGATTGAGAGTGGTGAATTCATCTTGTGCTGATTTCACGTAATTCATCATTTATTTGCACAAAAATTGTCTTCCAATAACGTATTTGAAAAGGAAAATAAAAAAGTGATATGTCAAGATTTCACTGATTACTTTTATTAAACTTCATCTCGGATGGCCCCCATACCTGAAAATATAAAGGAAAACCACCTAAGATGGTATGGGCATGTGACACGGAGAGATGAGGACCACATGGTGAAGAGAGCCCTCAACATACCCACGCAAGACCTGGAAGACCACAGGCAACCTGGACTGCAACTGTAAACAAGCACCTGAAAACTCTGGGCTTGACCGAGAATGCAACGCAGGACAGACAAACATGGTGAATGTGCATAAAGAGAGCCGTCCCCAGATGATGGTAAATGGCGAGGCTAAAGAAGACTTTTATTAAACTACAATATATTATGTCACTGAGTCATTTTGACTAACTGCTTATCAATAAAATGAAGACTTCGGTTCCATTTTAATTCAACCAAAATCACTTATTTTTGAATATTTAAAGGTAATTTATGTATGCAGGATTTTTCGTAATAATAAAGATAATTATAATAACTACACATTCTGCCTGTTCAATCTAAAAAAAAAACCTCAAATTGTATCGATGAAGCGTACTAGAAGGTTCATCGGCAGCCAATTGTATAGTTATTATATATTACCTGATAGTGAAACTTAATTATTTTTTTTACAATATTTGCACTGAATGTAAAGCATATTGGCAGCATCTCGAGTTGACGTTTCAAGTCCAGGTTGTCTATTTATTGGTGTTCAATAATCAATGTTTTTAACGAGATCGAAAGATCAGCTCGATGTTCCCGAGACCTGGAATTTTTTTATTTTGTCCTTAAGAAGTGGCTTGACCATACTGGAGGCATGTTAAAGGCTTAGATTTAATTCAATAGATTTTAAAAACTCATGTTTGGGATGTCACCCGACTGTGTCCGAGGGAGAAAAAAACGAAGGAAAAAATATATAAATTATTGTAAATAAAATTAAAAATAAAGCTTTGCATTTTATTATGTAAATGTTTCTTAAAATACGAAGTATAATTATTATTTATATATGAGGTAAAAGCCTAATACTGATGTTTATTTTTATACCTGTGGATTTTTAATTATACTATAGTATGTTTTTAATTTTATATTTTTATTAATAAAATCTAGTCGGTAATTTATCTCGTTTAACCGCAAACAAATATCTCGTATTTTATTAATGCATCAAGTGAATACTAAAGGAGTTACATTTAACGTAAGCGAAAAAGTATCAAAGCAATCTACGTGGTGCACATTAGGTATAGGTGCCTGGTATTTTATGAAAAGGCATTAACTGCAATATCACGTAGCCGTATCTGAGGGAGTCTTTGATCCAGCGTTTCCCAACATGTACGACCGTTAAATATTTATATTAAGTCTATATTAAATCTGTATTCATTTAATATCATAAAATATTATTGACAATATTTTATGATATTAAATGTTTTTGATATTAAATTTATTTAATTATGGATATAATTGAAGATAATCGTTGAGAAAAGTAACTATAATATGTTGTAAATAAATGTGGAAAAAATGTTCTACCTATAAATATGATTTTTCCTATATAAAATTTGTAACTCTTTAAGAAAAACGTCTATAAGCACTTCTAAGCAATCTCGCGTACTCACACACAGACACTAAAACAATACAAACATTCCAAATGCACCGTCTAGCAGTCCAGGCTGAGGGTCATAGAGCCAAGTAGTTTCGTTTTCGTCCTCTAATAAAGATTGTTCGCCATAAAAATATATTTTGTTATTCATTAGTTTCATTTTCATGTCCGCTCCGCTATCCGTGGTATATGGTCGTCATAAATTGCCTCTAAAAAGCTCAGCCAAACACATCTTTTACATAGTATCCGACGGACTTAGAGAATGGAATGAGCCTTAAAGCTCGCTGAAAAGGCAACTATAATTTATGCTCTCCTGCGGCATCCAAAGTATATGTCCCATCATGATTCACCTTCATCTCTTGACCGATTGTGGTATTAAAGGCTTGATTATCACTCACTCACCTCGTCATTCTTTCACAAATTGTAACATCATACTTCCAATATATAAAAAGTTAATTAATTTGGTAGTACTCGTATAAGCATAAGGTTAACTAAATTGATACGTAAATTGAGGGTCAGTTATTATGTTATTGCATTTCAGTTAGTTTGGAAGGCGCTGCTCTAAGACAACCTTGCAAATCTACTAAACTGAAAGTACTGAGACTATTTTACGGAATATTCCCAAGTGAGCCTCATTCATCTCGCCCCTTGACAGCTCGTATGAAAAGCATCTGGTACTTTTATCTATGAAATATTTTTCCAGTGAAATTTTTCATTGGTCTACGCAAACTTGTATTATCAAATTTCCATGACCAGGCAATTCGATGATGAGATCAAATTTAAATAAACGTATAAAAGAATTATAATCCTTTAAAAATACTTTTAAATGAATACTTAGAAGGTGTATGCTTAATTTCACATCTCCTAATATTTTACCTCAATATTTTGCTTCGGAAATACATTAAAATTTAAACTTATCTAAAAACCCTGTTATTATATTTAACGTAGATGTTTTTTATAAGTATATGTTATTACGATAAAATAATTCATCTCGTACTATGTATTTGCATTGTTATATGAAAAAAATACATAACCTTTTACAACTCCAGGCTAAAATGTATCTAAGATCTTGACTTGAATAAGATGATTAAGAAATAAAAGCAAAAAGTACATATCAATGATTTTATTTGCAGATTTAATTCATTTTATCAATATGTAAGTAACTAAGCAATTCATAAACACATTTAAAATTAATTTATATTTAAAAACATATAATTCCATTTCACATTTTTTTAAGTGATCGCTCATATTTAGGCCAGGAACCTGTCCATCCCAAGCAAAAGATTAACTCTTAACGGTAGTCGATTATATAAAAATAAATAATTAATAAAAAAATCTTTTTTTTAATTTTAAATTAATTTTAAATTATAATTATGCAGTTTCACCAAGTGTCAATTATTAATTAAGTGTCATTGATTAAGACCATCTTGCTTTTACGGGTGGTCTAAGGAAACAGAATGAATTATTTCAAATGTTTTTTTGTATATTAATATAAATAAATAATTGTTTTCGAAATTACAAGAAAAAAAATATTGTCTCGTATTTTATTATTAAAGTAAATCACAAAAGGCAAGTCAATATTTGTAATAACACGTTTTGAAGGCAACGCCTCCAACGTTATTAAACTTCTATTTTCCAAAAAACAACGTCGCTCCGTTCCATCGAAATTAAGTCACCTAATTTTTCTGTATCAATTTTCCTTTGTGAAAACAAAGCCGAGGAATTTTCCGTTGTTACTTTATATTAATAGTGAAATGCGGTTTTCCCTCCGATAGAAATAATTTTGACAGACGTTCGAAGGTAAGCCTTTTAAATTACATTTGAAGCCCGCCTTTCTCATTTCTCCCTCTCATGTTGTCTCCCTCGCCTCGTTTTCATTGAAAACGCAACCACCGAATTTCACTGATTAACCACATTTTTAATTATTTGAAAGGGAATTCATTACCTTCTACGCAATTTCGAAGGGTTATTATTTTTCATATGCCTCTATTTAGTCTTCAACATCAATATATCGCTCTCCTAAGAGACCGTAAGGAACTTTGAATATAATGTATTTGGGGGGGCTCCGGGAAACAAAGCTGATATAATATGAAGCAAAGCATCATGACTGATATATCATTACTGCTACAGCATATACTACTATGTCTGCCTTTTCTGCAAGCTTTCGAACTTGGCCTGTCTTGGAAGGAATACTTGGCGAAGCTGCAAGAGGCAGACCTGACATAAGCGAAGAGAGAACCATGGCCGCTAACAGAGCTTTATGGTCACTTTATGCTTCAGTTAGAAGAGCGGATATAGGAATGATGATGACAGTTCGTAAATCAAGTATATACAGTATATCAAACGGTTGCATTTACATTGTATGAGATGCTATGATTCGTAGCCATAAAGAAAGGTGGATAATATTATCAATTAACTTTGTATTTCGTTTATTTGCGTCTTAATTAATATACAGTTAAAATCATTTTAATTACACTTTGTAAGGGATAAGTAATATATGAACAATATGACAATTCATTATATTTAACGCTATACAAATGATGTATCTAATTGTATGCCTTATTACATATTTATAATAATTTAACTGTAGAATTATTATTTCATATCCATTTTCCATGACAAAACTCGTGCGATCAATAAATACAAGTAACACATTTTCAATGTTGGTATTATTATTTTACAGAATTATCGTTATTTTACGAAAATTTCGTTATTTAACAGAAATATCGTTATTTAACAGCAATATCGGTCTTTAACAGAAATATTGTTATTTAACAGTAATAAAAAGCAATTGTCATCAATCGTTGATAAATTTTCAATAATATCATTTACTTCAAAAGCGCATAGGTTCTAATAGAGGTGATAGAGCTACAACATAAACGACAAATTTACACATAAACTGAAATGGCCATACCAAATTCTATTCAAAACGACATAATAATATGAACATTATACGTTTACAACTGTGCATTTGAAGGAAAATAATAACGCATGAAAATGAATTCCATATTAAATATAATAGAGCAAAAGATTTTATATTTTAACAATATTTAGTAATATTATTTTGTAGCCTCTCTTTGAGATTCATTTCACTTTATAAATAGTTCATTTTTATACTGATTTATGGTAACACCTTAAGCTACTGTTAATCAAATAAATGATAATATTAAAACTCACTAGGAAGACTTTATAAACAAAGTACTAACATCCTCTCTCTCAAAAAGGTTGTTATTCAGTCGCATGCTGGCAGGATTAGGAGTAGATTGATAACACAGACTTTTTAGAAGCACATTGACATATATTTACGATGAAACTTTACAAATTCAGGGCTCAACCTAGTCACAGCATTATGCCGAGCCACAGTACAATATGCTCTCGCCGACAGGCGGGACACAACTCGCCCCGCGCGCTCGTCGGCGCTGCGGCCCTTGCCCAACGCCCGAATGGCGTGCAACGAAAGTATTAACTTTCGTTGCAGCATACATAGGCAGTTTCAAAAACTCATTCCTAATTTTTACCGGTAAGCAATGGAATGCTCTTCCAGCATCTGTGTTTCCTCCTTTATACAATCTGGATATCTTCACGAAACAAAACAATATGCCCTTGTAATATCTCCATCGTAAATCGTGTCATATCAAGAATAGCCAATGAAGCCGTATAAAGGGATTTGAGAGTAGATGCCTGTGTAGAATACTGGTGTTACGATGGTTTAACTGAGTGAGGATTTATGAGGTAAAAGAGTAGACAAGGCAACCTTCCATACTACAGTCGATCAAATGGCAAAGGTGGGCCTGGCTGGGACACGTATTGCGAATGCGTAAAGCTAACATAAACTAGCTACCTTTTCTTCAAGCCCCCAGGCTCGCGGCGTCCTGAAAGGCCGTCGGGAACTAATCACAGAATGTAATCAGTCAAGCTGTAGGAAGCGGAGTTAATATAGAATAAGGCAAAATCGAAAAAGAATAAGGAGAGATCCATGCTCGGAGTGTCGCTAAACAATAGAATCCGAAACGAGGAAATACGCAGAAGAACTCAAGTAGTGGATGCTACCCAACGAATAGGCACTGGGCAGGACATATCTGTCGAAGAGACGATGGTCGGTGGGGAAGAAAAGTTTTGAAATGGCGGCCAAAAACTGGCAAATTAAGCATTTTCTAACCCCCTACATGATGGACTGACGATATGAGATGAATAGCGGGAGTGACCTGGATGCGGAAGGCGGAGGATCGAAGAGGATGGAGACTCATGCGGGAGGCCTACGTTCAACTGTGGACGGACACAGGCTGATGATGATGATGATGAAGGCGAAGACTATAAGCGGCTGACAGAGCTATGTATTGACAGTTTATAAATGCCATGCATGTAGAACACATATTTTCCACATGCAGCGTCAAGGCCTGGAGTGATAGAATCCACTGGTTTAAACAACTTGTTCTCTGCTACATATTGATATCAGCTTGATTAACTCCTTTAGCCTGATGCTGTAAAGCCTCGAATAACGATCTTTTGTCTCTTATTTTGTTCGCTCGCCTGACATGCACATCTAATGTTAATTGCATTAATTTATATTAATTGTATAATGTTAAACGGTGATTGCATACGCCAAAATATTTGTTATGACAGTTGGCCCATATTCTGTTGGTACGACTGTCATCTTGAATTCGCTTTTTATGAGCGGCTATTGACAGTAAGAATTTGAGCCGCCGTCATGGCGCGCGCTTAATAGCGTGCGCTGCAACGGTCTTTTTGTTGTAAGTGTTAGACAAATAAACCGTGATCCTGCATCTTTCATCAAGTAAAAAGATATCCAAATGTGAGAGGAGGATGTCAATACGCTAATTAAAAAAAAACAACAATACTCAAGATATCCAGTCAATAGTGTGACTGAATATAATCAGTTACATCGTATATTGCGAATTACTTGTCTTTAAAAATATGGTATGTTCTAAATTCAATTTTCACGAATCCCGTGTCTTTGCAAACAGGATTCCGAAGTAAATTGGACTATTGAAAACCAGCGATAAGTGGTCCATTCGTGATGTTGTAAATTGTAGAATTCAAGGAACTTTCTTCCAGCGAAGAATTGTTTTTTTTTTCTAAGCTGGTCACGTGGCAGAAACAGATGGCGCAAGAGTTTTTCCAAGAGTTGCATGAAATCCAGATGTTTCCAAAACTAACACTTTTTTACACAATAAAAATGTATGGAGAGTGCTGTATTTGGTCCTCCACGAACTCTATGGTATTCGATTGGGTCCACTACAATTTATGTATATGAATATATATAATCGTGTCAAAAACAACAGTGTCAGATCCTGTCTGCCCGAAGCGGGTGACGTCCATGGCGTTACTCCGGGCCATCATCAGGTCTTCCTGGGTGCATCTAATCGGACACAGTGCACACTCCAGAAGGTTTACCAGGGTCTGCTGCACGCCGCAGTTACATTCAGTCGATCCGCTGTACAACTGCTAGGCTTTCATGTGTCTTACATCCGATCACAAGTCTTTTGAGGGACCTCCATATATTCCACTCCTGGTCACGACCAGGGGCTAGGTTCTCTTTCGGGGCAATTCAAGGAATCCCCTCAGTTGCGCTTCTCCACATGTTCAGCCGCGAGTATCAGCAGTTCCATTGTCAGCTGTAGGAAACTTATTCTTGATTTGAGCCGTGTGGTTATCTTTTGATACCCAAACATAGAGTGGAGTGTGCTGTTGGATACTTTGGAGAGCTCCTTCTTAGTGGTGACTTCTCGCCGTATGTTTGGTAGGGCGATAAGAGTTGATATATCTTTGATATTGGGGTAGGTTTTAGGCACCCCGTCATCACCCGGCACGTTTCATTCAGAGCAATATCCACTTCTTGGTACGGGGAGACCTCGCTCATACTGGCGCGGCATACTCGCCAGCAGAGAAACAGAGG
This sequence comes from Glossosoma conforme, assembly GCA_022606575.1. Lineage (NCBI taxonomy): Eukaryota > Metazoa > Arthropoda > Insecta > Trichoptera > Glossosomatidae > Glossosoma > Glossosoma conforme. The sequence continues at coordinate 4,820,803 of JAGTXR010000003.1, read as the reverse complement.
GCAAGAGCACTTGTGCGGGAGCAAAGTAGGAACCTCCACGTGGTGCCCCTTGGAAACGGTTATTTACAATGCAATAGGTTGTAGGCACCCCGTAACCATCCGATAGGAAGAATATGTATAAATAGTTTGTGTGAAAATTTTTCATTTATTTATCTGAAATTTAGATTGCACTTCATGGATGCTTAGATACTCGGAGAGCATTTGAAAACCTTCCTGCAGTATTAAATAAGAGCCAGATAAACTGTTTGTTCTAGGTTGACAAATGTAAGCAGTGAATAGATGATACAAAGATATTACACGGATCTGATATTGATGAAATGCTTAAAGCGGGATCAGTTGATGATGTAAGAAAGAACTGCTTATATGACAGTGGCTATAAATGGATAAGTGAATTGAATGGATGTCTGTTTACTTTATATTGGAGATCAGAAGTAAGAGTGCTTTTGTTGATTGAAAGAAAAAAAAATGATGTTGAAAGAATTCATCTCCAGAGACAGTCTCAAAACTACTAGGTTTACAGACAAGCGCAATGAATTCTGATATATACTAATATAATTTTTATTATCATTGTAGTATATGTATTGCATTTCAAGTATTGAAATAAATTATATATTTTTTATTTTTATGTAAGCACATACAGGAGAATACCGACAAATGGTGACAGTAATTCTAAAGTCTCATCTGTGGAGTTCTATGACGCTTACCATAGTCTACATGGCTAAGCGCTGCATGTGGATTGTTGATCCGCCAATTATTATTATTACAGAAATTTACTATGAATGGGTGGTCTTTACGGGACGACTTTCGTCTACCATCAATTTTTATTAATAGGCTATGACTGGCATTTTACGGGTGAGCGATCAAATTCACATCAACCGGGGTATTTTATAGCTCAGAAATCGATTAAAAATGCTCTTCTTTTTTATCTCCGTTGGGGATCGAACCCACGACCTTTGGCTTACAAAGCAAAATCATTAACCATTGAGCTATACCCGCCAGCATATATAAACATACGTCAATGTTTTTTATTCCCATGCGCAATGTAGCTTTACATTCCATAAAAACAAAGTAGCGTGTATATAGCGCCTGTATCGTACCCATTAGTCTGTTCAGCTGTGAATAATGGCATCTTACCAAAAGACAATGCAACCGTTTAATGGGTTTTACAATCAGACGCTGGCGTAGAATATTGGCAATACTAAAATTTAACTTTGTGAGGAATAACAATGCCTTTCATACTACAGTCAGTCAAAACCTAAAGATGGACCTGGTTGGGACATACCTCTATACTTCGGATTCTACAGAAAATCATTAACTTCAACTGCCTTTTTTTTAAATTTTCAGGCTTGCGACGTTCTGGAAATTCGTCGGGAACTATTCATATAATGTACTCGGTTTATAAGTACGGAGAGAGTCAGAGTTTACACGGGATGATGCGAGGACCATGGAAATGACAGAGCTTTGTTGCGGTAGCCCGTGATGACTTTATGCTTTAGTTAAGGGAAATTATGATGATAATGTTGCTTAAAAAAATATATACAAATGTTAATACTTAATTTTAGCATCACAAAATATTTCAACCCGTAAACACATCGCAATCTTCACTACGTCCATTTTACTTGGAGTTCTTTCGTCTGGCGTCGAATTGTTTTTTTGTCTTTTCTTAATCTGGTCACGTGGCATGAGCTGATGGGGTGGGAGATGCTGGAGGTGGTGAATGAGAGCTCAGGTGATGCCAAGACGCTCCAACAGTTGTTCACAAATCCCACCTCGTTTGTGAGGAAGTATCAGCTTTCCTGGGAAAATAGTGGCCAAAAGAAGTAAAACTTTTGATAAAGTTTTCACGGACCAAGCAGCTACCAACACATTTGGTGTTTTATTATTAAATGCCGCTTATTTTTATTTTCATTGAGAATTCTTTTGGAGAACAAATAAATAAGTAATTAAACTAAAAGTTACTTAAAGAGATTTTAAATTTTTTATATAAATATTCAAGCCGTATTAAATAGTTACAAATATTTCAATATTATTTTAAAAAAGCAAAAACTTCAATAATAAATTTAAAGTATCTCTTATATCAATCACCCTTAGTAAATCTTACCTTCGATCCATTGTTTCAAGCAATATATAGTATAAAAAAAATAAAAACGCTATACGCCATTTAATATAAATATTCATTGTTTAGATTGCATAATTTCGTACTTATTCATGGCCAAATTTGTAAGTGGCGAATTCGAAAAAAACTTGGAGAGAATTTGGAAAGATAAATAAATTTGACACACAAGGCTCAACCCATAAGCCACAATAATGTTGACGTTGTTTTCGAAAATAAACAAAAAAAAATTGCCATGATTTAAATTATTTAAAAAAATCAAATGTTTAAAATTGCATTAGTCTTAGAAAACATTTTTTTTTCTATATTGTACGTTTTTTTCAATATTTTGTATGAACGGTGTGGTGGTGCATAAAATACGACTAAATAAACATTGATTTTAAAATATTAAGTTTTATTTCAGGGAATGGTGTCCGTTCTTATCATACACAGCATGTAGGCTTAATATGGGACTATTTAAGCCGTATAACATATCCATGTCACATCATGCGCCACGATGGTCTTCTTCACGATATTGTGGAGGGGATGGTTGAGGGTAGAAACTGTAGAGGGCCCCCTAGACGGGAGTATTTGCAGCAAGTATTCGAGGACATGAATTGTAGCGCTTATGCTGAGCTGAAAAGGGTTCTTCTTCTTCTTCGTGTCAGCGAGGTCAAATTATTTTTTCTCAATATCTGGCAACATCGATAGCTCGTGTGTTGCCCAGCATTAGGTCCTGAGATGTGAAACTTGTTGGGCACATGGAGCAGCATCGTAGGTGTGAGGCGGTCTGCAGGTCTCCACAGTTGCACAATAGTGTCTCTCCCTGCGAAGCATTCCCCACCGCTCGAGGTTGTCCTTTGGTCTACCAACTCCGGTTCTTAATCTGTTTAGGGATTTCCAGGTCGGCCAGTCAAGGCTTTTGCCAGTTGGGAGGCCTTCCTTTGGAGTAATGAAATCCTCTGGTGCGATTTGTTGCCAGAGTTTTCGTCTCTCATTTTCAGGGCCGGATGTGAGAGGTAGTGTGGGTTTCAGAAAGCTGCTTCGAGACTTCAATCTTGGTGTTGGGGTATCTGATTATACAAGCAGTGGGACGGTTGGTTTATGGCCTTACGCATTTCTTCGGCGCATATGACTTTGCGTCTTGTGTTCCGTGGTGCGATACCAGCCAAGGGGTATAGTTTAGAAATGGGTGTTGGTTTGAGGCAGCATGTGACGACTCTGCATGCATCATTCAGGGCAGTATTCACTTGATTACAGTGGGCTGATCGACCCCACACTGGTGCCGCATATTCTCCGGCTGAGAAACAAAGTGCTAAAGCTGAGGTACGAAGAAGGGGTGGTTGGGCTCCCCAGTGAGTGTTGGTCAGTTTGCGGATGAGGTTGTTCCTTGTTGCAACTTTCTGTTTGGTGTTGCTGCAAACCAATCCACTGGATTGATACTACGAAGAAGAATATATCCAATATATTTTTTGTACGGGAAAGTATGGTATTATATCGAGAATCATGAAATGCATGTTTCACTCTGAAAGCTTAATTACGCCTGAATGCAAAATAACATGCTGAGTGATATATTTATTCATCTGTAAAATATTAAATCCACAATCATTACTTTGATATATCTTGATACGTTTTCAGGAAATTTAAATTTTATATAGGTCATTCAAGTTGTTTGTTTATCTAAATTTTTCAGAATCTTATTACATTATTTATTTTTTATTCTATATAATGTTTTTTAATGATTTTAAACATGTTTGAACAGCGATGTCATGTTATGTTAAGCGATTTAATTTAATCCTTCTAAAATTTTATGCTAAGAATAAATATCATTCTTTGTAGCATTAATATAGTGTCTTAAAGAAAATAAAGTTTTAATGTGCCTATTGCCATACACTAAAAATATAAACTCCTAATTGTGTTCTGTACTGATGTGTTTGTGAATTCAAAAGATCGTTTTGGTTCTGTGGCCTGTAAATGCTTTTTGTGTAGCCATTTTTTTTTCAATAATTGCTACAATTTCAGTTTTTTTATATGTAATTTAAAAAATCTATCAGATATCAATTTTCGTATTTAAACCATGGATTTGCTTAATATTTTTAGAGCTTTCATTATATTAATTCAAATGACAGATGAAATAAAGATGTATGATATTTATAATCAAAAGAAAAGTTATGTTACCTTAAATATATATTATTTTACTGTCTTATCATTCTCTTCTATCTGGGTTTGTCATATTAAATTAACGTTAATATTTTTTTAATGTAAATGAGCTTAAGTATACAAGGAAAAGTGTCTCCCTTATACATAAATCTAAATTAATATAATTCTAAAAATACCTGAAACTCTTCTTAAAAAATAATAAATAATAATTCTACTTACACGCTTATTTATAATTCATGTAATTTGGCGTTCTAAAATAAGCTGCAAAGTGAAGTTAAAAAAAAACATTTGAGCTCTGTTAAAATACTTTGTGTTTTATTTTTTTGTGCAATATATTTTGTCTGTATGTATGTCTATTTTAACAGTCATTACCACTATGGTGCTGTTTCAGACAGACAGATTAAGTTGGCTGAAATTACGTACTGAAATAATATTATTAGTCTGCAAGCTCTGTGCTCAAGCCAGACTACATTTTAAATCTCGACTGGACATGAAATAATTACTCCGTGTCCTTTACGAGTCTTTCACATATATTATACATTTTTTTTATTCTAAGCACTTTGATACGATTAAGCCCAAAAAATTCATTATTCCACGAAACGCGAGTACGTTACTCACTTCACTTTACTTCAGTGGACTTACTAACATTGAGAGCTTAAACATGTCACTGGTTCCAATTTTTCGGATAGTAAAAAAAACATTTCATAGCCGTTGCAAATCAGGAGCACCACAAAATGTTAGTTGTCACTGTTCATGTTTTTTCCGTCATGCTCGAAGTTCCGTCTGTAAAATTAATGGTTCCGTACGACTTTCAGGGTAGAAGTTCAAACTACTTGAAGTAACGGAAGTTGTAGTATTCGAGGCATATTCTAAGAAATTTCTTAATCTGATTTTTTAAATAGTTTGAATAAATTACTTGTCTGTCTTACAGCCTTGATCATTCATCAACTAATTCAATTAACGCTAAGCTGTAAGATAGAAGTAGTAATACATCCAAGTTTTGGTCTTCGTCTATTGTTGCTTAATTTCAGTGATCTAACGAGAACCACGTTTAAAACATTATGTTCTTTTTCACAGAAGCTTGTAATGATCTAAAAAATCAAATAATACATAGGTTACTAGTTAATAAAAAACATTTTTTTGCATTCTTGTTCATATATCAACTTATGTAAATCACTTAGACTTATCAAAACAACTGACACTTCTATCTTTACAGAAAACGAAAGCCAATTACAATAACCTTAAGTATCGGTTCTCTTATTTAAAAATGTCACCGAGTTGATTGTATATATTTTATGTTCGTACTAAGGAAAAAAAAATCATTATTTACTGGATGCAATTTCAATGCGAAACAAAGCATTATTCCTTTTTATTAAAAAAATATTTTTACTCACAAAATAAGAATAGAAAAAATTAGTGTAGGAAAAATGTTGCGAATATCTTTCGTAAAATAATAATGTCCAATGTGTCTCTAAATTAGGTTTTAATTATTAATTATTTTTCTAAAAAATATTTTCGTCAAATTTTGAAACATTATCACTTTGATATCGTCATTCCCATTTTGAAACGTATAGTCACTTTTAATATTTGTCCATAAAACTCGTATTATTTGATTAAATATTTATTAGCATTTATCTTACGACTATTTTTCACAGTTCTGGCTGCACTATCTTGCATTTTCTCACGTATAAAAAAAACAACTCTGCGAATGAAAGATTTTTAAATGTGACTACAAAAATACCGTCCGCATTATTTCACGCTTAGATCTTTCACGCCTTCAGTCGGACTTCTGAAAGGGTTCGGAGCTTAGCTAACATCTGCATGTAAACATAAATCACTTAGACTTGTCAAAACAACTGACACTTCTATTTTTACAGAAAACGAAAGCCAATTATATTCTTATTTCAACGCTCGGTGAAAATATAATCAAGTAAAAATACAGAAGAAAAAGTTATTTTAAAAATTATCTAATCGACATTTTAAATGTTATATTTCTTACTTTTGCTTCAATTTTTTTCTGACTGAAGATGTTATCAATATGACAATTTAAATTATTTTAAAGATTTTTATTTGACTGTTATAGACTAAATAGATAAGTTTTCATTAATTGTTTGTATAATATTGCGACTATCAATAATTGCATTTATATATCTTTAATAAATTATATTTATTAACAAGGTTAAATTTTTTATAATGAATTTTTAAAAGCATTTCTTGAATGTTTTTTTTAAAAATTGAATAAAATTATATTTTAATGATTTTTCCTTGGATATTCTTTTAATCAATAACATAGTTTTAAAAAGTTTTGAGGCTTATCAGGGTTCTTACCTGGCACCAGTTTTGTTCTATTTTGTAAATAAATTGAATTATCAATGACAACAAACTTTTCATAAATCTAGTTAGAAACTGTAGAGGGCGCCCTAGACGGGAGTATTTGCATCAAGTATTCGAGGACATGAATTTTAGCGCTTATGCTGAGCTGAAAAGAGTTGCGGAGGACCGAGAGGAATGGAGATCGAGATGCAAGATTCTGTTGCTGCAAACCAATGCACCGGATTGATACTACGAAGAAGAAGTTAGATTGAAATCAAGGAAGATAGGCACCTAGTAAGAACCATCTCAGAGAGGCAAGCACGATGTATCGGTCACATCATGCGCCACGATAGTCTTCTTCGTGACATTGTCGAAGGGATGGTTGAGGGTAGTAACTGTAGAGGGCGCCCTAGACGGAAGTATTTGCAGCAAGTGTTCGACGACATGAATCGTAGCTCTTATGCTGAGCTAAAAGAGGATTGCGGAGCATTGAGAGCAGTGGAGATCGAGATGCAATATTTTGTTGCTGCAAACCAATCCAACGGATTGATACTACTTCGAAGAAGAAGTTAATTGAACAAATTACACACTTTTTCAGTTAAAACTTGGAATGGATATTATACTCACTCGTAATAAATTAAAAAAACAATGAAACGGAATGATAGTTACAAAGCTTAGTTAAGAGGCCAGCTAACACCAAACACATGTTTTTTAAATTCAGTACATCAAATGAATTGAATTGATAAAACCATTTATTTTTATTGAATTGTCAATTTTTTACGTAAAGTTCACACATATCTTCAGTGCATTTAATTATTTTTTATTTTCCTCTTTTCTGCAAAAGTATTCAAATGTCATAATTAAATATATTTTATCATATCGTTCACTGCGGTCTTGCTTCCCTATAATTCTTAAGAGCTTATTTTTCAGGCGTGAATTATGTGTTGCGATTAAAATATTATTTGAAATAAATCCGTCGACTTTATTTTTCTACGACTTCCTGGCGTCGGAAACTTACCAAACTTTCTTCCCCAGTAAAACATTTTAGGTTATACACTCTGATATGCTTATTGAAGAATCGAAATTATGTATCTGATTATATTATAAGGTATATTTATTATTGCAATAGAAAAAAAGTACATAATAAATAAATAATGTCAATTTTGTTGATGACAGTTTAGTTAAACTATATTTAGATATATTTTTGATAGTACAAGGAGCGGCAAAAAAATCTAACAGTTTTCGTCATTGTTTTCATTTAAAACCATCAACTTTTTTTGCCGCTCTCTGTATTTCAAACATTTTATTTAAGATTCACTTAAGATAAATTAAAGACTTTTAATTTATTTAAATATGAAATACCAGTCACAGCCTATTAATCAAAATTGGTGGTGCACTAAAGTCGTCCCGCAAAACCACCCATTCATATTAGAGTCATAATAAAAAGGATGATGAGTGAATGTCAGGCTATAGTCTATGACGCTGGTGTATCAAAACATCTCATGCAGCGCTTATCCGTACGAAGAATGATAAGTGTCGTAGAATTCACAGTTGAAAATTCAGAATTATCTCTATTTTCTTTTGTGTGCTTAAATAAAAAAATGACATTTTTAAGCATATGCATATTAAATGAAGACAAATCCATTATTTTTTGTCATTTTATAGAGTTCCAAATTCAGCTGGAATATTCTCATGTATTATTTTGTTACTTGCATAGGTTGGTACTTATTTTGTTTAAGATAATTCACGAATAATCTAATGGATATGCTATTTTTAATATAACTTGAAGATAACCGGCTATACGTCACATAAAACTGTAAATTATAATTTAATACTTTCATATATTTTATAAATCAAATTGTTTGTATTAATATTATCATTTACTACAATACTAGTGAAATTGAGAAAAATATTTATAAAAAAATAAAAACTCTGATAAATGCTTATAATATAATGATAATAAAATTAATTAAATAATATATTTTTAAGTAATGTTTCACAACACTGCAATTAGAACAGCGCAAAAAAGTAATGTTTGATGCCTTAAAATCTACAAGTACTTACATACATTATAAAAAAAAAAAGAATTATGTTACGTCCGCAGTAGAACTATGGAAGTATCTAAGCTTTTGCTTTAACTACCCTTCAATAAACGTGGCATATGACAAGAAAACAGTCTTGTATGATGAAATGGTTCGGGTTCTCGGAAAAGGATAATCTTTCCCCTGCGAATTCTCATCAATTGAGAACTTAAGTCGTCAAACGTCCAGCATCTGGATCTATCACTTTGCACCATGTACTTACAATGCAGGGGTAATGTATCAATTCAACACATGTTTTCATTTAAAGCGGATAATTATATTAAATAATCTAGTTTGAACGTTATCGTAGAAAACAGTAGCTTTGTGAATTGTAATTATTAGAAATTTAATAATACATATTGTTTTTTCATTTCATTGAATTTATTTATGCAGGCAAATGATTTTAAAATCAAACCTTTATCACGAAGACTCAAACTCAGTTTAAGCTTAGTTCTTAGGAAAATGGCAACTTCTTACATTTATTACTTTAATAGTTAATTCATATTACGAGTAATAATAAAAAAAAAATGTAGAGTACGAGTATAACTTTAATTATGTAATTTTTTGTAGATATATATAAATGTCTACATATAAATATGAAAGCTTTAAATGTTTATCTATAAATATGAAATGCTTAGACTTTTCTTAATAAAGTTAATTTAATAGTTATAAAAACCAGGGTTTTACCCTGAAAAAATTCCCAGAAATCGGTTTTTGAATTTGGCCGGGATTTTGGATGCTTAAGAAGAAGTTGCCTCAGAAACTAGTTCGGCGTAAAAATAAACTCAGTGATTGATATCAAAGTTCTAATATTTTATTAAGTTATTAATTATTTTTAATTTGCAAGGACGCATTACAAAAATAAATTTTAACATTAAAATATAAAATTTATATAATATTATGATTAAAATAAGAATATGAGTAGTGAAATAATATAACAATTATATTTATAAAATACATGGAATAATTGTACATATGGCTATTTTAAGCAGTACTTTATAATTTTAAGTAAATATAACCACATTTTGTATTCGCTTATCATGATTTTAGAAGAAGGTAATTACATTAATAAATGAGCGATTATGAACTCTGAAAAGCAGTTGAGTAGTTGATTTATTATTCACAAAAACAGTATTTTCCTATGTCATATGTAAATAAATATTTTATGTTAAAGTATATCTCTTTATGTTAAACGAATACAAATAATGTATTTTGCACGATATGAATACACTGTTAAGACACGTGTCAGTTGTTTGTTCGTGCACATGAAATAACAAAACAAAAACACAACGTTACCAGAAAATATTATGATTTAATATGAATCAAGTGCTCTTCAGTCGTCACATTGGGGACAGTGAAAAAATATTTATTAAAGTATATATAAATCAATATATCAATAGTAATGGGTATACTCGTAGATATATTGATTTTTCATATTATGTATATATTGTTTTTCATCACGTATTCGACCGCACACCGCTAACCCCACCAACGAGCTCATCGCAAAATTTGGATGGGGTATTGTCAAACACCCACCCTAAACACGGACTTAGCCCCAAGTGACTACCATATCTTCCATGACATGAAGAAACACCTGGGTGGATTGCATTTTGGCGATAGAGAAGAGCTGGAAAAAGCGGTTCTCAGGTATCCCTCGTATTACCACGTTAAAATTCAATATCGGCCTTGTTATGTTCGTAATATTTTGAATAAAAAATGTTGCTAAAAGTAACTTTAAATTTATGTAAACAATTCTTATATGAATCTTTTGAAGTGCTCGTAAGATTTATTTTTAATTATTTTATTTTTATATTCATTTTCTAAAATGTGAATCCAGAAAGTCTGCCTATCATCTTTTGAATGAAGGAGCCGCTACTATCAGCCGTCAGTTTGGTATGAGTATAAAATTCTTACAATGACACCAGCCGCTGCTTTCTAGTGCTACTTCCAGCGGCTGGCACACAACATTGAGTGAGTTACACTTTAAGAAATCATATCACGGAAATAATGAAATATGAAACTAATCGAAAATTAAGAAAACTCGATAAAAATAATACTTTTGCGAAGATCGAAAATTGCGGTAGGCAAATAAATGCGCGAAAAATATCTTAATATTACTAAAGCATTTATTGGATAATGGGATTCCTTTAAGAGTCAACCTTTTTAACAAACATTGTATTTTTTACAAACCATTAATGACATAAACTTTATTATTCGAAGTAAATAATATAAAAAGGTTTGCTTTGAGTATTATTAAAAATTCAATCCAGCTTATTAAACAACATAAATTTAAGCTAGGTAATATTAATTAATTAATATTAAAGTTTTACGTCTCATAAATTTTTATTATATGTTTGTTATATATAATGAAACCACATTTTTTACCTTAAATACACATTAACATCCCATAAGATACGAGTATATATGGTGAATATAACTTATTATAATCATTTAAATATACATAAACTATACATAAAAATCCTTAAACGAGTCAAATCATTCAGAAAAAATATCGGCGGAAGCGGTATGCGAACCGCGGACCTTTGGAACCAAATTTTGCTCAGGTAATTATAACGCTCGGCCACCGGCCAATTTCTTCCACCGAGCGGTATAATTACCTGGGCAAATTTGTTTCAAAGGTCCGCGGTTCGCATACCGCTTCCGCCGATATTTTTTCTGAATGATTTGAGTCGTTTAAGGATTTTTAGGTATAGTATGTGTATATTTAATTGCTTATAATATTGTAATATAGTCAATGATCTATAAAAGTAGATTAGAATATTGAAATAATAAAATAATATTCTAATAAATAATTTTAAAATATCCATATAACTTATTATAATATACGAAATATTCGTTTACATGTATAGTGAGCATTCCAATCATCCTTAAACTACTTGGAAGTCTGGTACGAGTACAATTTGATTGGCTATTTATCCTAGACCATGACAAAACATCGAGAAAGTACCATCTGGCTATTCCAAAATAGATTCTTCGCAGACTGGACTAGTGAATGATCAGAGCAGGTGCAGCATCTGCACTAATACTGGACTTAGATCTGCCTGCAGCGAGACATTTGGTCTATTTTGGAAAACAAGAGAAAGAGGTTTAGCAATATGATGCTTCTTGTTTTATCAATTGCATTGCATGCAAGCATATTCTGATTGTTTTTTTTTCTTCTATAAGTTTATGTAACAATATATAAATTAAATTATGTGTTTTATAAAAAAAAATCGACAACTCTATTAATAGCTCAATTGCTGATATTTTAACGTAACATCATCAATGATAATTTTTAATTGAGGCAATCTATGCTAATTGTTGCCACTCAATTTTCTCAGTTACCACTGTCCACGCTTTATTCTTTGATATTTCTACACCCAAAGTTCCACGTGGGACAAATAAAATTCCCGACGACCTTCAAATCAAGAGGTTGAGTATTTGATGATACAGCATTTACAGAATTGTAAGCAAATTATGAATGATACGTTAATCGTAATTTCGAAAAACATTGGATGATTAGACCAACGCTTTGAAGTCTGCTCGAATTCTGTCTTCAATGGCGTGTGGCAGACTTCTGTTTTATCAATTGTACCAATTTCGCTATCTATGCCTGTCTAATAAAGTTTGCCTTATATGTTCCATATTTGTCTGTAGAATTGCCGTCACCAGAGGTTGCTTCAAGTACTATTTCACCAATCAAGGTGGGAGTCGAGCTGGCTTCATAAAAGCAGACGACCATACAGACTAGATCACTTCTCTCTTTTCTCTTCCGACGCCTCCGTAACCTGATCAAGCCGCCCGTCAGAGAAATAACTGTGTTACATGCTGCTCTACGAACTGCTCAAATCACATTTACCGACTAGTAACAATTCATTACTCCGAAAATTATTTTGTAGAACTTCCCAATACAATATAATCTCGTTCATTATTTCATTCAATCTAATGTAAATATTCTGTAACTTTCACCTTTAACATTGCTCAAATATTAAGCTTACATACTGATTTTAAATTTCCCGTGATATTATAACGTATTCTTATTTTTTTTTCTTGCTCGGAATGTCGGAGTATTTCCAGTGATCCCTTCCTAACACGCATAGAAATTCCTTCTCAGCAATCCATAGATAACAATATTTCCAACATTCCGACAGACGGTTCATCCCAATCAACTTAAACTCGGTTACGTAAAAGGTGGTTACCCATCCACGTTTTTATCTGCGTTCAATGTAACTTAATTTCGGCAATGTAATAAAACAACACTCAAAATATTATAAGTTTGTCGGTCTATTAATACTCTACTGAATTCATATTATCATTTTGTTTTACGTTAAGCATCTTCAACAATGGCATACTTATTTGCACTCGAAATGCGGACGCTCTCAACAACTGAACCAATATCTTAGATTTTTCTGTTAAAATATTATTTTACTTCTTCCACTTACTTATCTTACAATCTTATATATGAAAGAGAACTGAAACAGGCACTCAACGCAACTCTCCACCGATATTAAAATTTACTTTAAAGAAATTCAAAGACTTTTATTTAACAATATCTGCTTCTGAAATTGACAATCGAAACAATAATTAGCTAAATATTTCCTTTATTCTCTTTACAGTAGTTAACACATTATTGGTGTACGAATATGAAATAAATATCAGTTTCCAACAAGTTCTTTTAAATGAAATCTGAATTTAAGATACAGAATACTAATCCACAAGCCACATATGATTTCGCATGCAGCATTCAGCCGTTTCGGCTGAATATAATAGAGTAGTAATTAAATATACACATACATCAAAATTCTTTATACGCATCAATTCATTCAGAAAAAATATCGGCAGAAGCGGGATTCGAACCAGCGAGCTTTGGAACTAACAGTTGCCCTATGTTCATTACCCTAGACCGCTCGACCATCTCCTGCCCGAACTGATGCGTCGAATAAGTTGCATTTATACCATTGTTACCAATTTTACCATCGTATAACGATAGATTTCTCTATAGTATATATTCAGAGTGTGTATATTATTATTTTTTATTATTCGTTCAGTCAGCATTTATTCACAAGTTTAATATTATTACTTTCCGACAGTCTATTTATTTTAATAAGTACCACTCGGGTCTCGAACCGAACTATAGATTGAATGGATGAAAAACATCTTCTTTTATGTACGACGCCTAATAATAGAGCCTATTTATTTTTACCTGTACCGATCGTGCTCTTCAGGGTGTGTTTTCATGTAAAAAAATGAACCACATAATTACTTCGATTTAGTCTGCAAATGTTCTGTTGTCACCCAGATCTAGGCTAGCAAACCACTGTTCTTAATAAAGCAGCAAGTTGGTTCCTAAAATAGTCGCAAGTTTCAGCGATACCCGGTGATATGAGATCCCGAGCAATTAGTGGCCTAGGTGGGGATCCTCCCCCGTCCTTTGTAACCAATAAACGCCTACAGAAATCCCCGTGATGAGTTAACAACTCCTCCGTGTAGCTTTCTACAACTTCTTGTCAGGAGATAACGTCGCTTTTAATAAAGCTTGCATGAGAAAAACCACACACGGAAATTTCACGAGAAATCGTTAATTCATATCAAAATATTTATAGAGAATTATAACGATAAATAATTAATGAAGACTCTAAAATTTTGTGTCTCATGATAAATTTTTACATAGACATTTTAGCTGTCAAATTTATAAACTTTATCAGCTTCTACTGCCTGTTTTTTATCCGCAATGTACGCTTTTGATTGAACAAATCGCCTATATAGCGTACGTATGCTTCTTCATAAATTCATTCCATTTCTGGATATATGGTTATCATAAATTGCTGCTGCTCTATTGCTATTGTTGCTGCTGTGTCCTAAGACATCTCTGTATCCAGAAGTCCACCTGGAATATTTGAGGTTTTCCAAGGACTTCCAAGGTACAAGAGAGATACAAAAAAATGCAACCAAATTATGCAAGAAATATCTTTGGGTGATTTGTTATTTATAAAATTGATGGAGATCGGATGACTTACCCGATGGTCCATCGATAATACATTGACGCTCAAAGACTTTAATCATTTTAATGTATTAAATTATAAACAATTCTTAATAATTGATGACGAGATATTTTTTATGTAAATATTGTTACATTCAAATTTATCTATTCACGAGTGTTTTTCTATTTTTGCTACAAAATTATTGCTTTTACGAATTCTATTCGTAGACATAAAGTACAGGTTTCGAGGGCAATTAAAGCATTCAAATAAAAACGAGCGTTCGTTAAGCTATATTGTATGCAGGATGATAATAAAAAAAGAAAATTAAGAAGAAAACGAGCGCTGGGGAGGATACCTCGGCTCATAAATCTGCTTAATTCGTGCTACAAAACAAGTACATAGGAACAAAGTATAAATCCAATCCCTGGACTAAGCCCCCGACACTAAAAAAAGGTTAAAATAAAGTTATATTCCATCACAGAACTACAGAAAAAAACATATAATTTATGTTATACTTTTGTTAAAATATATATATACATTATAAATTCCTATGGTATTGCATAGATTGTTCTCTTGTCAGTAAATATGACAGGTCTCGAACCGATTATCAAATCTCTTAAAAAAAATGATTACCGAATTATTCAAAATATACAAAAATACTCTTTTTAATGACTTCTGCAATGATCGTCATCGGGAATCCAATACAATTCCAGGTAGACATTTGTCACACATGATATGAACAAAGGCAACTGATATAATTATTTGAAAAGCGACAATTTACAATGACCATATTGTACAGATGTCAAACAGCTGTAGGAAGAATGGTCCTGTTAATCATGACTATATATTATTAACATCCCCTTTAATAGGGAAAGATGACTTCACGTGACTGGGATCGCTATTAGGACACGTGGTGGATAGATGAGGAGCAGTTGATCAACACAGAGTCTATTTTTTAGAAGCACATTGACATAAGTATTTTGGTAACTTGACAAAAATTTTCGGCTTTGGGGCAGAGCGTATGCTTTCAGCTCCAGCCGGATCACAACACACTACTGGTCGCAGTCGGCACACAACTCTCTGGCCACCGGGCGCTCGTGATCAGTGACACCCAGCGTCGCAAGTGGCGATCTACAGATTCAATGGCACACCAATGACAGACAGCCATTTACATAAACTAAGTTCACACACGTGACCGAACTTGTCAAAAAACCAATATGGCGACGCATACATGTCCGACGAGCGAACCAAAAGAAATGAAAAATCGCATATCGAAGCTTTCGGCATATAAACCTGTATGTGTGGTTTGCGAAGTATTTCTCACATCACCAGATTTTGATAATACTATGATTATTTGTTCAATTCCCACTTTCTGGCTTTTACCAAGATGTTAGATTCAGATGAAAAATCTCACATAACTGGTAAAGGTAAGATGAAAATATTTTTTTATTTAGCTTTAAAGTAAAACTGCTTAGAGTCTCTACGGCATTCGCAAACTGTTCACAATACGGAACGAGCTCACTCCGGTAGAACCACCCGTTATATCCAATCAATTTACTATTAGACAGTTCGATTATATCCGTGTGAAGTGCATTGATGTGACCGCCAGACTGCAGGCTAATGACATAATACAATTACCAAGTCGAGAAACTAATTAAACATATTCCTTTCTCTGGTTTTAAAACATTGATTTCATTTAAAAAAAAAATATACGTAAGCACAAACAGGAGAATACGGACAGATGGTGGTAGTAATTCTGAAGTCTCATCTGAATTCTATGACGCTTAGCATGATGCATATGGCTAAGCGCTGCATGTGGAGTGTTGATCCGCCAACGTCATAGACTACAGACCGAGATTCACGCATCATCATTTTATTACAGGTATTTACTATGAATGGGTGGTCTTCACGGGATGACTTTCATCTACCACCAATTTTAATTACCATGCTATGCCTGGCATTTAACGGGTAAGGAATCAAATTTACACCAACCGGGGGTATTTTATAGCTCAGAATTCGATTACAATTTTTTTTTAATTTCCGTCGGGGATCGATCCCACGACCTTTGGCTTGCAAAGCAAACGCTTTGACCATTAAACTATACCCGCCGGCACACAATATTAATTGCTTTGGAATTTAAATATTGTTTTTTTTCTATAAAAGGATCAGAAAATGATTATTTATTTTAAGAGTTAATATAACAAGTCTTGTTTTGGAAAAAAAAAATTGTATCCTTTCAAATACGTAAATTAAAAACAGCATGTTCTACATATTTAACTACGAAAGAGGTAAAGTTTCTATTCAAGCATTTAAATATATCCGATATGTATGAAGAATAAGTTTTAAAAATGTCAGTTCTAAAACTTGCTTACATAATTTTTACCCATAAAAAATAATATTGTAGATACGCCACGTTCAGAAAGGGCAGTAGAAGCTGATGAAGTCAGAATGAAAGCATCATTTGATGCTGCTCTATGAGAATAAATTGATCGAATTCAACCATTTCTAATCAATTGAACTGTCAAGGTTACAAACATTTTAATATAGTTATAAATTAAATGACTTTTGAAGAACATATAACGAATACTACACATCTTTTTGTAGTTTACTTTTCTTTTTTACTCTCATAATTGTATACGTAAACCATTTTTTTTTCTAGTGGTACCACTGCTGTGACTAGAATCTGATAGTTGCTGTTCTAAAGAGAAGTCACAATTAATGAATGAAAATTCTAAAATGAATTTATCTTACGGTTTACAATTGAAATTTCTTTCTTCATATCGAAAACATATTTTGGAAGTAAATAAATATTTATTTGTTTAACTTTTTCTTTTAAATGTCGAATAAATCCCTACACTCTACATACTTATTCAGTATGTTTCAACCGTGAGCGTTTCAATATACAAATTTTCTTCTATAAAAATATTTTATAAATAAACCTAACATAATATAAAAATATCCATTCACATTCTACTCTGACGACTGAAATCTTCAACTAATTAGCCGAGTTATTTTCTTTGACTGAATGCATTAAGAGTAAAAAAAGTTATTCTTAATTTAGATCTCGAGTCTAATCTTTTTGGTGCTAAAAAATAATACAACAATGTAGATCTTCTAGAACAGTTATAACTTTGCTCGTTATGACATCGCAGTCAAATTCTTATATTCGTCTTGCCTCTCAGGTTATATCTAAATATCTTCTAAGCTGATTCAAAAATACTTCTATTACTGCTTTCATCCTTTTGAGCTTTGTCTATGAAAAGCAACTAGATATTAGTTTGGAAATTATTCCAAAGTTATGCAATGACATACATTGTTGTAATATAATAGAACATCTAAATATTTATAAAGTTAAGTAATACACACAAACATTAATATTCGTAATCATATATATCTTGTATAATATAAAGTAGTACAAAAATTTAAGCTATAAATTCTTGATGCTGCCGTGGTCTTTACTTCGTCACAAATCTTGGCACTTGAAATTTCGTTGAATAGATTCTATAAAAGCTTCTGCAAGCTTTCCACAACGGTGAAAATTGACTGATTTAAATAAAGGCTGTATAATGTTATAAAGACAATAATACACTTACGCCTAACCTGCAATCATAGGAATACAGGCGTAAATTTGTTCACTTAGTATTTAACACCATTATCACCACGGTCGCTGCTCTTTGGAACTTAAATAAATAATTCCTCATGCACCCACTTACAAACTCTTCTTGCACTTGCTATACACGGTTCATGTGTGTCGACCAAGAACTGTCAGTTTCAGAATTATTATTGTACACGTTGGTGACTGATGAAGCTTTCGTTGAAAGCGAAACTGTGGTCTTCCAGCAAGTGATTAAACAGTGCTCAGTTTGATCCATGTTTCAACAAGCTATGAAATATTTATATATTTAATATTGAAATGGAAAATTGGCAACAAATAATTTATCCCGCGAAACTTTGGAATGTTCTAATTACTACTAGTTATTGCCAGTAATTCTCGATATCCTAATGTACCATTTTAAAGGCTCGCATTGTAAAAATAGAAAGAGAGGGGCGATAACATTATTGATTTTCAGTATAACCAAAAATAATAATTATTTCAAAGTAGAATTATTTTTTATCTTGTTAGGAAAGTTAAATAACTGGAATAAACACGATCAAAAGTTTTTTGAGAAAAGTTTCAAAGGAATATCGCTTTCATTGTTTTCTTTTGATTTATGTCAGTTTTATTTTTATTATAAAAACGAAAATGTCCAACGTTGGCCAGAAAGGAAAAAAAACATTATGTTGCATAAAAACTTTACAGGGATTAGACTTTGAACTGAATAACAGCTTAATGTATACTTAATTATACAACAAAATGAAATTGTAAGCATGAATCTCTTTAGATATACTATAATAAACCAAAATTGGTCGCAAAACTAAAAATTGAACGGATTTCTGCGTGTTTTACGGCTTATCGTTGGTTGGATTAAGCCGCCTACAAGAACCAAACTTTCTAAGACCCGGGAGTGTTGAGCTAGTCTTCCTTCTCCCTAAAAACGATGATTAACAAATCGGACAAAATATGCCTCAGAAAATACAGCTGCCTGGCGTCCTGAACCTTTATGTGAAAATAGTTCTTTGAACTCTCGGTTAAGAGTATACATGTAATTTAGATGCCACAAGAGAGCTTAAACAACTGTCTTTTCTTTATGCCTCCTAGCTCTCGCCATCCTAGAAGGCCGTCGGAAACTTAACGCAAAATTTTTAGACGGAGCACCGGAAGGCGGAGCTGACACAGAATAAGGCAAGCACAATGGCGGCCAACAGAATTTTGTGACGCCCATAGACACCATATTATTTTTGTGCATATTTTCGCTACCGGTGGCTTTTATAAATTATTATAAGGACCTTGATAGGCACTTAGTAAGAACCATCTCAAAGAGACGAGCCTGATGGATCGGTCACATCATGCGCCACGATGGTCTTCTTCACGACATTGTGGAAGGGATGTTTGACGGTAGAAACTGCAAAGGGCGTCCTAGACGGGATTGCTTGCAGCAAGTGTTCGAGGACATGATTTGTAGCTGTTATGCTGAGCTAAAGAGGATTTCAGAGGATCGAGAAGAGTGGAGATTGAAATGCAAGATTTTGTTGATGCAAACCAATCCAGCGGATTGATACCACTACGAAGAAGATAAGAACCTTATATTTTTCGTTGATATGTTGCTCATATTAATAATAAAAATAATATTTTAAAATAGATATTTAAAAGTCGAAAATTAAGGATTCTTTTTTACTTATAAAAAAAATCTATTGGCTTGCGCCAATTCTACCTAACTGCAAAAAATATTAATTAAAGGTTGAGCTTAAAATCAGTTATATTATTTTTAATTCATACTAATTTCATTGATGTTGAAATATTTGATTTTTGCCTTTTGTGCTTAACAACCAATGACAAGTGAATACCAATTACATTCAGCACTAAAACATTAATCAGATTTTCAATATCCACGTGGATTATTGACTATGTGCACCAATTAATATGCAAAATTAAAAAAAATGGGAACCGGATATATTATTTCAGTGGCTCGAAAATTGGCAATTCTTAATTCTGGATGGAACTGAATGAATATTAATTAATTTAAAAATTATATATATTTTTTATATTAAAAATTATTTCGTTCATTTATTTGATATATTTAAAATATGCTCGGGAAATGCATTAAACATAAATTTATTTTTTTGTTTTAGTCGCAACGACCTTTGGCGTGCATAGTGCTTGATTGAATATATTAATAAATTGATATATTTATTTTTACATATTCTTTCATTATGAATTTTTGTTTGTATTTATGTATTTGGTCTATGATTCTCTTATGATTTTATTATTTATTATTCTAAGCTTATTTTTTTGTATATCTTGGAACTTCGGTTATGTAAATAAATAAATAAATAAAAATAATACGATGGTGAGGAATAACAACGTATGCCGTCATCCAACCTACAACCTTCCAACCTACGATTCAATTAAAGCACGAAAGTTAAACACGTTCCTTAGATACCGTAGAAAAACATTTATTGTTTTCTAGGCTGTCGAGAATTATGCGCTTGATGTACTCGGAGAACCTTCAGGATGCACAGCTGACATGAAGCAGCTACCTGTGTTTGATGCAGTAATTATTGAATGCTGCTTACTTTAATATCACCCTATAGTCTAATAATTAACGAATTTTCTATAAATATCGGTGTAGGCAGAGTTATGTGGTAAAGGATTGTGATGGCCATTTAATCCAAATTGAGATTGACTTGATCATGAAAGATCAAGTGTGATCAATAAAGTGAGCAAAATCAAAAAAACAGTTCAAAAAATATATTATCCCTAAAAAGAAAGCGTAAATCTTTTATTCTTTATAAAAAGGTAATAAAACCATTTTTTTCCTTTTTTTACAATTAATATTATTTTTTTGAGCAACATTTTCTGCCATAGGTTTTTATTAAATTATTATTTATTACAAAATATGTTTCGATAAATATATTTTAACAACGTGATAAATACTTAATTATCTATAGTTTTGAAATGAATTTTAATTAAAAATTAATTAAATTCAAAATAATTAGTTTTGATTCACAATTTATTAAAATATAAAATAAAAATAAAAATTAAATATTTTTAATTGTGTAATTAAAATTAATTTCAAAATATAATTATGCAGTTTCACCAAGTATTGTCAGTTGATAACCTTAATGTTACTTAATTATCTCTGAATAATAAAACAAACATTATTTTAACCAATAACCAAATCAATAAGTGCATAAATATAAAACTATTAAACAGTACTAAGTTAACATACATTTAAAAAATGAGATATACTTGCAAAATATAATTTGAATTTAATTAAATAATGTCACACAGGCAAAATAAGTAATCAATCAAAATGATATTAAGTAATGTGTTAATTATAAAAATAGAAGAAGACCCCTGCAATGGCGGTCGAAATATTGGTTGAAAAAAGTTCACCACACACGGCTCAACCCAAAAGCCACAACATCAATTAAATTGTTTAATTATTTTAATAATATTTATTCCACTTACCAGTGAGGAATGTGAAGAAAATGAGGAAAACGTAGATGTAGTGAAGACGCATAGTTAACAGCAGTCATGCCAACCCAACACCAACAATTTAAAACATTTATTTTTCAAAAAATAATCATCAACTGACTGTCTCACTCATTGTTTACGCGTCGACACAAAGTCCATGAAATATTTTTTATACTTAATAAAAAAAACTATATAAAACACTGTTATTTTTTAAATATTTAATTAGTTATATATATATAGAGAATCCATGCATAAAAAGTTTAACAAATTGATCGAAAGCACTCACTTTAAGTTGAGCAAATAAATTAATAACAAGTTTACAAGTAAATTATGTTTTTTTTTTTTAATTTAAGAGATGCTCTTACTTCTCATTTATTTCACACAATCACTCTCTGGGGTGTTTTCGTCGTGGAAGCCTTTCATTTCGTTCTTTTACGTAAACATTATTTATGTTTATCTATCTCCCCCTTTTCGAAGCGAGAGCTATCTTATTTTACTCGCGAATCCACTCAGCATCACAAACACAGGCCTCGTCCTGTCCGTTCGAAAACAACATGATCGCTGGACTGCGAATTTTCAGGCAAGTTTTCAGAAGATCGAGCGGGAATGCGATCGCGTGCTCCTACTGCGGGGTTTCGTACAAAACTGAAGTAGAACAGTGTAAGCTCACGCGAGGAACCAGGCTCCAGTAGAGTATTGTGGAGGGGAGATGAATAGTATCGGAGAGGCGACTCCCTCCACCGAAATCTACCGTTGACTGTAAAAAAAGCTCCAAGTCCAACATAGGTTATTTTAAGTCGTGTCTGACAACTGATTCGTTATTTTGGTCTTTACGCATATTAACGTAAAATAATTGAAAAAACCGTCATTTTGCGTATTATTCTTTGTTCTTTGAAGTAATTGGATATGTCGGTAAGTTCATCGTAATTACCATGATACACATTGTTTTATTTGGTTTATTTTTTACGACTTGTTTTGTGTAAATTCAATATTTTTTATACAATCTTTATTTAGCATAATAATAACGTTACGACAAGAAAAAAACACAGAATATTATATGGTTTTCATTTTATTATATTTGAAGTGTCATATTTTTATAAAATAAAAAAAACATCATTTTTAACATGTTTACTCTCTACTATTCGTTAGTTAATTGTTATACAATAATTATTACAAAGTTCCATTAAAAATACTTATTTTATCGAATTTTTTAATGTTATTTGATTATAATTGAAATAGTTGGAAGCTGTTTAACATTAAATATTTTTTATTTAGTATCATAATTCGATTCTAAGTCGACTTTTTTATTTCCAATGTTCTAATATCGCTATTTATTGTTCTTAATTGAAAGAAACACGAAACAATTAAATAATTTTATTTTGCCATTGAATGTGCAAAGACATCTTTTGATTGTTTTTTAAAGTAATAAAAAATAAAGTATTTCATTTTTAATGTACATTTTAAATCGTTGATCATTGTTACAACTTAAAACACTTGAATGCTTGAGAGTAAAACATTTTAAATATAAATACTAATAGAAGTATTATATATTTTTAATAAAAAAATATAAAAAAATTATAAATATATCATTTGCAACCAAAATTTATAAATTTAATGTGTCATTTTTTCTCCATTGAAACTCATTGCTATTCTTTATCTTTTTTAATTTTAACAACTGTTATAGTTTCAAATAACATTTTTGTAATTTATAGAAGAATTCAGAAAAAAACAAACATGAAGATTATAACCTCGTACAATATATTAATAAATACTTATATGAGAGTATAACTATTTTCAACTAAGTATACATCTTACAGTAAAAGATTAGTAGAGTAAATAAAGAAATATATTTAAGAGTACTTTTTATAATTATTATGACAGTATATGTGAATGTCAACATATGTTACTCAAAATTATGTTGGATATTCATATATACTCGCACTACGAAATTATCCATATTCGAAAAAATTACATTATATTAGTCTTAAGGTTATCAACTGACAATACTTGATGAAGCTGTATAATTATAATTTTACATTAATTTTAATCTTCACTTATTAGTGAAGATGGCAACCGAAACATGTAATCAGTTAAAATAAATGTGAATCAAAACTGAATATTTTTAATTTATTAATTTTTTAATTAAAATTAATGTAAGATTTTAATTATATTAGGCATTTAAATTGAGAGAAGTCCATTTTTATATTATTAAGATCGTTATTAAAACCCACGGTCCTCTTCTTAGCCTCATGATGAAGCCTTTTTTATTATTTTATCAATTATCTTCCTCTTTTCCTAACTATATAGAAAAATAAAAAGGTAAATAAAAAAATATTTTTTGGAGAGCAACGTGGGAAAAATTAAATAAAAGTTTTCATTTTTTAAATAAATAATATCACTTTTATCTACACAAATTGTTAATAAAACAAACAGCATTGAAATATTTTATTTGATATTCTTTTTTTCCCAGATAAATAACTTTCATAAACAAAATGTGATACGGATTATTTTTTAAGCACCTACATATTTTAAGACCTCATATTTATAGATACTTAGCATGCTTTATCTTAAAGAGATTTACTGTAGATGTCATAAACACGTAATGTATATTTTGATTCATTAACTGTTTCAAGGTTTTGGCAGTTAGTTAAATAAATTGACATTTAATAAAATTAATCGGCAGTAGACAAAATAAATTGGTCAGTTAGAAGAATAAAATGGCAGTAATATATTGAATTTTGGTAAAAGAATATGTAAGATGAATGAATAATTAACCCATTAAATGAAAACATAACCTTACCTTATCAAACATATTATCAATTTCCAATCTATAATCATTACCTGACAATTTTTTTATTTTTTTACTGCCGATTAATATTTTTCTACTGCCGAATTATTATTTTTTTCTGCACTGAGTATTTAATAGACCGTTTGCTAAGTAATTACTGACCATTAATTGAATTAAAAACTGCCAAAAAAAATGTTGCCCAAACATATTTACACGCCTTCTATGTTCATGAAACAATGCTCACATGTATTCTTTAAGGGTATATATATTTTCTTCAAAAATATTATTATTTTCGATAATTTAAACCATGTGTTGATTTTATTAAGTTTAATTAATTGTTGAATTTTTTTTTTGAACCTTGACTGGCGGACCTGGAAATCCCTGAACAGATTAAGAATCGGATTGGTAGAAAAAAGGACAACATCGGGCGGTGGGGAATGCTTAGGCAGGGAGAGTCACTATTGTGCGACTGTGGAGACCTGCAGACCACCTCACACCTAAAAAAAATTGACGTCGCTGACACGAAGAAGAATCGGTGAAGATGACATAGGATGAGGTAAGTACCATGGTAGCTGACAGACTTTTAAGGCGAAATTTCATGACGACTATATGCATCAGTTAGGGAAGTAAACTATGATGATGATTATGATTATTTAGATTATCCATTGTTGAAACGTTTAATCATTCTCAAACTTTAATTGACTCCTCGCTTAGTGACGAATTTCTTTGGTGCATTTAGTTAACCCAGAAACAGGAAACGTACAGCCTCTCCGCTGATTAAATATTGGCTATTTTTAATTAAAATGATGTTCAAGAGAGGAGAAGTTTGGGGAGGAAGACGGTTTGGCTAACGGCCACTAAATAAAATCAATTATCCTCGGGTGTTTCCATCACTATAACAGCCCTTGCAGATCTTATCATATAATTACTTCCATTGATTTATTTCGCAATTTACAAGTAAGTATAACTGGAAGAATATCGCTCTTATATATTTCCTCTTTAATAAAATCACCAATAAAACTGATTGGAGAACCACAAATGTTTTTTTAAGATTCCAATTTATTTTTTATGTGAGTAAAAAAAGTATTTTGCGACATAAAAATAGCACTAAGGGTAATAAGTGACTAAACTTGGTGAAACTGCATAAGTAAATTTTTAATTAATTTTATTTAAAAAATAAACAAATTAAAATTATTTAGTTTTGATCAAATATATTTTTAATGATAACATGTTTTGGACTCCCTGGAGACCACCTTCAATTATTGAAGATGGTGGATGGTACAAAAGTAAATATTTTTAATTTTTTAGTTTTTTTTATTCAAAATAATTTAAAATTTGAAAATTAAACAACTGCTTAGTTGAAGACTCCAAGATATAAGGATAAGGAGGCACAGATTGTTTGTTCTTCCTAGAGGTAATACTAACCTGCCAGAAACTTTGCCTCGTGGGAGAGTGATCAGACTGTTCAACCATATCGCCTCAAATATTGATATATTCCACTTGAGAGAAGCCCAGTTTCGACATGAGCTCCACGAATTTATTTATCAAAGAAATTTCGTGGAGTCTTCTATTTAGCGAGCTCCGGGACTTTTTAATAATTATTGTTTATAATCATTAAATACCTATATTTATAAATTTGTTTTTATTGTATCTTATTTCAGGATTGTATTAAATATATTTGTATCAGTAATGTTCCTGAAAGAAATAAATTGAATTGAATTAAAAAGATTTTACTAACGATGAAATATTTCGGTTTTGTCAAGAAGTCTTTTTCACGTGTTAATATGTTATTTTTTATGATATTATAATACTCAAAATAATCTCAACGCACTTGACTTATTGTTAACAATTACTTTATTTATTGAAGGCGTAATTGAAATATAATTTTATTTAATTTTTAAATTTATTTAATACACTAAGCGTGGATCATCTCGCTTAGAAGACAATTGTTTACAATTGTCAAAGTTGTTTTCATTAATCAATTGCTGAGATATAAAAAATCGCACATATAATGCTTAATAATCTTTGGGCCATATTTAACATCGGAATACAAAACCACTGCATATTATACGAATTTAAATTCGTATTACTTAACTTTGGAAGTTAACACTGCTATTATAAACATGATGATCGGTATAGCTCAACCTCATTTCGATCGTAGTAAAACAAAGTTTTCTATGAATAAAATAATATATACAGGTGTTTAATGTATCATATAATTATCTATGCTCACAACTGCCGTTTCTTTTTCTCCGATACTGATGAGAAATATATCTTTAAAAATGATAATTGCTTTAAATTTGTATGAATGTATGAATTCCTTTAAATTATTTAAACTATATTAAGTATTAATGGAAATATTTTCTAAAAAATGTAATAACAATTAAATTTAATTATCCGTTGTGATAGTCCTTGACAAATAATTAACCTGTTCGCATCGGTACCCGATATATGCCATGTAAGATTCCCCTACCGAAGACATCGGTACCCGTGATATATAGTTTTGCTAATTTCAGTAATCTATGAAACTACTTTAGTACATATGAAAATAGACCAGATAAGTACGCTTAAGCTTCAAATACTACCTTGAAGCAATAAAAATGATTTTGAAAAATTCACGCCGTATTGACAGTATAATTTGTATTAAATTGAGCCGTAATTAAAGGGTTAAATGCACCAAAACACACTGCAAACAAATCAGGATTGTTTTACACAATGGATGGCATTAATAAAAAATACTTTATATTTATTTTAATTAAATTTATCGGTCCTTTTCTAAATAGGGCGTAAAAGTTTTATAATTTTCTAGTTACTTAATCGACCTAGCGATATCATTCATTCTGATCCATATTAACAATATCGGAAACGGTTCGCCGTAATTCGCGGTTCTCTAGCGTTGTTCTCGCATACCTCCGCGTTATTCAGGTCGTAAATATACAGGGTGTTGACACAAATACGGCGCTATAAGACACGCCGCGGCACCTGGTGCTCCACCCTGCACTGCACTAATTCAACGCGTCAGCCAGGACTTAACACGAACGCGCGTCACACCCTGTATAACACTCCGCAAACAACTGAGATATGTACAGCAAACCCTCCTTTAACGTCAGAGAGAAAAACACCTTATAGAAAGTTAGTCTCACCCCTTTATCCATACCTAGAACATACATCATATATATTACATGATCATTTTTCGATTATGATTTCCATGTGTGCCCTCTAACTGTGACAAAGCATTAAGAACAATATTTTGTATTGTCAACATTACTGACGATTCTCGCTTAGAAAAGTAACTTTCATCTTCTTCGTAGTATCAACCCGGTGGATTGGTTTGCAGCAACAGAATCTCGCATCTCGATCTCCAACCCTCTTCAGCTCAGCATAACAGCAACAACTCATGTCCCCGAACACTTGCTGCAAATACTCCCGTCTAGGGCGCCCTTTACAGTTTCTGCCTTCAACCATCCCCTCCACAATGTCGTGAAGAAGACTCAGTGCCTATCTTCCTTGATTATCCTGAGTACGTCATTGTTCGTGACGTGGTGTCTCCAGGAAATTCCGAGAATTCTTCTGTATGTCCACATCTCAAAGGTCTCTTTTCTTTTAACTTTCATATGTTGATAAAATTGCTCTTCCAGTATATGTGTTTTTATAAAAGCAGATCAATGTACAATTGCAATCTCACAACCTACAGACAAAAAGCTACTTTTTCTGTGTACAAATTTGGAAAAACTGCACGTTTCTTGATTACTTGATGTGGTGGTTCAAACCAAAATATTCAATATAGAAGGGACCGTTGTGTAAAAATGCCACCGCAAATGATATAGGGCAAATCTTTACAAAAGTGTACGCTATAGGAGGGTTGAATATACAATGAAACACAGCCAGTAGCAGTGTGAGAGTAACAAACAAATCACAGTGATGAAACACTTGTTTCGCATTTAATGTTATGTTTTTTATATCTTATAATGTTAAATAAATCCTAACTGTATATAATATACCTCGCCTCTGTTATAAATAACATTTTGTAAGCGCGGTTATTATTATATCACTGAAGTTAAGCAATATTGGATACAAACCATAGACACACGGTTTCTTACCGCGTTTCATTAGTTTTATTGAATCGCTTCTTATTAAAAAATGGTTCTGGCCTAGGAAGGATCGTCAATACGATCTCTGATTTAAAATAAAAAATGATTCAATAAATTTCTAAGATATATAAATATCCTTTGTTGGTGTGAATTGATGACTCGTGAAATGCCAGTCATAGCATATTGATCTAAATTGTTGATAGACAAAAGTCAACCTATGAACACCACCAATTCATGTTCAATGAGTTCGGTGACTTTTTGGCAGATTAACACTATGGAGCGCATAACCATATTTAAAAATGGCAAACTTCGTTTAATCCACATATGTTATTTCTATTTTATTATATTAATATAAAATATATGTACATTTTATTTGTACACCAATTTCATTATTGTCTTGCCCAAAAAAAGTTACTAGCTTATATTATTTTCGTTTTATGTTGTATTTTTTTTTCCATATATTTTTAATTTAAGGTGTATAATTATACTATATGAGTACATAATGATAAATGCAAGTATGATATTAAAAAGGGCAAAAGTCAACCGGTCATAAAATATTACAATTACATCCTTCCTGTTTCCTGAAACGGAAAGAGATATAAATTAATTGGTGTCTTTGTTAGTTGCTTTTTATGGCATTTTACGCATAAAGGAAAAAAATACACTAAAATCATAATTTACGTATTTTTTTCAAATAAATACTTTTTGTTTTTAAGTATAATTTACATAATTCAAAATTATATAATATATCAATTTCTAAATTACTATGAAAAAAATATCGTCCACAAATGACAGCACTTTATTAATGGTCTGATTACCTGCAGATATAGCTTAATAGTCAAAGCGTTTGCTTTCAATGGTCAAGCCAAAGACCATGGGTTCGCTCCCCAACGGAGATTAATTAGAAAAAATAATTTCTGAGCTCTAAGATACCCTCGGTTGGTGTGAATTTGATCCCTCATCCGTAAAATGCAAGTCATAGCCTATTAATTAAAATTGGTGATAGACGAAAGTCGTCCCGTGAAGACCACCCATTCATAGTAAATTCCTGTAATAATAAAGGATGATGCGTGAATCTCGGGCTGTTGTCTATGAGGTTGGCGGATCAACTCTCAACATTTAGCGCTTAGCTATATGCAGCATGGTAAACATCATTTTTTTTGAGTTTCACAGATGAGACTCCAGAATTACTATTACCAACTTTCGGTATTCTCCTATATGTGTTTACATAAAAATATAAATAAATCTCTATGATATTCAATCAGGTTAAATACGAATATTGAAATGATTCTGTAAGTTTTAAAGATATCACAAATATAAATTAAATATCCAAGTTTAGTGAAAAAATTAATTTTGTTTGCAGTAAAATCAAATATTATACAACTTTAAATATATGATGCTAAAATAATAAACTTTTTGATGGCGTTGGAAAGAAATTGAGTGACTTTTATTTATTTTTTCGTATTAAAAATAAACTTAAAGCTTAAATCCAGTATTTTAATTTTATCTCCGCCATTCGCTTGTGTAATATTTTATGATATCAGCAAGTCAAACTGCTTGAAAAATCTTCATTCCTCACCGGGTTTATCTAGCGGACCTTCTCTTATCGCAACAAACGTTGCGATAGATTTATTTCCTGATCTGCAGCACAGGAAAAATATCGATAGCCGGAAAGCCAATATTCGCAAAGTGCTTTTTTGTTATTTCATTCGACGGGGAAAACTTTTAAGTGGTAATTTTTCTCACATCAATTTTAGACGTGGAATGAACATTAATTTGCAAACTTTTCAGTTGCCTAGTCCTTGTCATCGAAACTGTCGAAGTAATCGTGTTAGAGAGGTGAATTACCATTCCCGTACATACATTCTTTCTCGGCCCTTTTCCCGGGCGCTGTACAAAGAAATAGTAAGAGTGCTCGATGCCCTGGAACGCCTCATCTGATTATAAAGGTCCAACTTCTTCGTATATTCCAGCCTTTTCAAAGTTTTTTGCGTGAACTACACCAGAATATTATGTCATCATTATCAGTTTCCGTATTCTTCTCTTCTCTTACTAGCCGTATTCAACTTCTCGCTATTCAACTAATGTCATCAATCCATCTAGTAGATAGTTGCCTGACATCGATTGCTTCACTACTTCCTTTCCAACTAGCCGTCGTTTCTTCAGCAAATATATTCCAGCAGTTATTTCGGTTTCATCAAATAATTTAATATTTTTCGGATTCCGTTACGGTTTTCATACTCCATCAAAAATAAGTATGGATATTTCTCTTGCACAATTGGCAACTTGAATATAAGGTTTGTTATAATCGCTCCATAACAACACTGTTGCACTAAAAAATAACAATAAGATCTATGAAATAGAATGTGGCTAAATTCAGAAGCAAATTTTATTTTTTTGTATAATTAAACACAATTTTAACATTGCAGGTGACTTATTTATAATATTTTATTTAAAAAAAAATATAAAACTTATTTGTTCTTCATCTTCATTCCGCTTTTTCAATTCTTTTTGGTTTCTCCTACAATAACTGTCTTAATGATATTTTTTTCTACGTTTTTTTTTATTTTTCAGTAGAATTATGGTTCTTAAAGGCACTTTAATATATTGAGTTTCAACCATCCATGTATTTGCCACCCGAGTCCACAGATTAATATTAATATTTAATTCGCAAAAAATGTTTTTCTCACCTGTGATTTCTTAACTATCCTGAAAAGCTGACTTTTTTATTTAAATGTTAATAGCCTCAAATTATGACGTGTAAAAAACTAAGTAAAACGCGTGTAAGCAAATAATCTTTGGGAACCAATGGTTTAGACAAAAATGGACAAAGTGCGCTGCCAATAATAGGCATAGAAAAGTTTTTCTCTAAAAATAAAGAAAAAATATAAACTTTGGGCTTATATAGTAGCTGTAAGTTTTAACTTTGGACATTTGCTTATATACTTAGTATTATAGTAAGCGCTTATAGTTCTATAAACATAATATTTATTTTCAGCGTCCAACTTTCTCTGACAAAGTTGTTTAATCAATATTGAACTGTATACGTACTGTACTTGCAACTTCATAAATGTATCCAGTAAGAAAAACTAAAAAAAATATACAGTTAGAATTTTTTACGAAAAGTATTGAGATATAATCAAATAAAATAATTTAAAAAAATAACAGCGAGATCAGATGCCATATTTTTGCTCTCCTGTATTTTATCACATACAGGAGAGCACAACTAGTCAAGACCAGTGCACTCTTTATAAGAATGTGTTTTCTAGATTTGTAATGATCATACTTTAGTTTAATCTTAAGTGGTGTTTTTTCCTTTAGACTTCAAAGGTCAATCAAAGATTCCCAAAGCATCGTGAAAATAACTTCAAATTTATTATCAAGTTACATATTTATACAATTCATAATTTACCATATCCAATACTCCTACATCGTGGAACGATGAACGGCAATCAGAAAGTCAAATATAAGTACAATATCAACAGTATATGTGGTTTATTTTTCGATATCAGCTGTACGTTTCGAGCATTCACGTTACTCAGTTCTGTCAACTGCCATTATTCAATATTTTTTCCAAAATATCTCAAAAAAGCACCCGGAGCTCCACATAAGTACAAAGATGGTTCTGAAAGACTTATGAGGCGAGATCTCGGGGTCTTGGCGACACTGTATCATCTGAGTCATATACAGGTGTTTTCTAATCAGCATTTTTAATGAGATATGACGATTAGACCGTCGATTTCAACAAGACCAATATTATCAAAAATAAGAAAAAATTAAAAAGGATAATTTAAAAATAAATTTGAATATAGTTTTATAGTACAACTTAGCAAGTGTAACATTAAATGTAACTGAAATGATAAATACATGTCTGTGTGTAATGTAAGAATATAATTGTTAATTATACTTCAAGTAAAACATTCTTTATAAAAAATCTTATTTAAAAAAATCTAAGGTGAAGATATATGTATTTACCATCTAATTATTATTATTTTAATCTTAAATATATTTCATCTTGCTCTTATCAACATCACATTATCTAAGCACAATGCCAGTTTTTATGTGTTTTTAATATGCTCTGTCTGAGTTGACTGATTTACTACACAAATCTCAATTTACATGCGTCGCGGGGATGTTTCTTAAATTTTTCTATTAAATAAATAATGGTCTTTTAAAATCCTGTTGCATAAAACAACTCGTAGCTTTCGAGCAAAACACGTTTCATTAAAATTCATAGAGGCGAATCGCAGCCATTTCAACGCCAACGTTTGTCTTCTCTGAGATGGGATGCAAGACATTCATGTGGTGCATTATCGCTGCACTTCTTCCTTCGTCGTGTCCAATCCCCACTTCACTACTGCATAATACATTCCTTGGCTGAAGATGACGGTATTTTTCGCATTTTTATGCATATTCTACAACCGCGAAAGCTTTAAAGCCGCCATATAACTCGCATTGTTGACGCTTCGAGCGCTTTCGTTTCTGTAAATATAACTTTCAAAGTCCATCAAATAAAAATTTACATCAAATATATTTCATGTACGAGTACTTAAATTTTAATTAATGAACCAACAACTAAACACTGAAAAAATTGACTTTTGTACAAATCGCTTACAAAAAGCGCATCACAATGTTGGGTACAAGATTTTAGTTCTTCAAGGCAAAAATGTGAAGCAATACAAATTATATTAAAAATTAATTATGTTAATATAATCTCAGAATTTTGCTTTATATTCTTGAATTTATCTTACTTTTTTTTTTTTTTTTTTAATATAAGTTCTTATATTTCAGATAAATTAAAAAAAAAATTATAAACATTGGTGCATATCTTCTACCAATAATTGTTATATGTGTTTTTTCGATTTTTTCGAATGATAGTTCTTGGAATAGTTCAAAATATCAATGAAAATTTCAAAATATTCACAAGACAAAAATTTTTAAACAATTCGAAATACTTTTTAATTTTATTTAAGTAAATACTTTTTTCCCAGATATTTAAAAAAATACGTTTATATCGGAATATTTTTAAGTTTGGCGAAAGTATGGTAGCAACTTTCAAAAGTTGACTTGCGTAATCCATATTTAAACAAGTTTATAAAATCATACAACGGGTTATTTTAGAAAATAATCTTGAATGGAATAGAATGGAAGAAGTCTCGTTTCAAATACAAATTTTCATGGAGGGAAGTTTTTCAAATCCACGACATGCCGCTTTGACGACTTTTTTTAAAGGCCCTCGGTTTGTTATAGGCAGTCAACTTTATGAAGTTTATCGATGCTTTCCGCCATGATGTTCAAATAAAATAAGGCCATAAAACGCCAAAGCTTCGGCTCAGCCCGAAATCTATTGTGGGACAAGAGGGACTCTCTACTGCACGATTCTAATACTTTCTCCGATATGTACTATACTTCTAAACAGAGGCGGTGTGAGAGAGGCTCAATATTACTTACCTCGAGTGAAGGGCACCAACTTCAATATGAAAATATTTTTTTTTACACCTAGAAAAAAACGGACTTCAATTTTACTAAGACTAATACTTTTACATACTTAACAGTGAAGATCTTTTGATATATTTAACGTATTTAGCACAAACAAATCTATAAAATATTCTACGACATTTCGATCAATTAATCGGAGAAGAAAAAGTGATATTTGAAACACTGTATTGTTTCTTACAAAGTAGTAAACATCAAGCTAACAATCGAATGCTGGTCGGTATAGCTCAATAGTCAAAGCGTTTGCTTTGCAAGCCAAAGGTCGTGGGTTCGATCTCCGATGGAGATTTAAAAAAAGCGATTTTTAATTGATTTCTGAGCTCCAAAATAGTTGGCGTGAATTTGATCCCTCACTCGGAAAATTCCAGCCATAGCCTATCAATTAAAATTGGTTGTAGACGAAAGTCGTCCCGTGAAGACCAACCATTCATAGTGAATTCCTGTAATGATTAGGATGATGCGTGAACCTATGAAATTAGCAGATCGTCACTCCACATGCAGCGCTTAGCCATATGTAGCATGGTAAGCGTTATTTCACAGATGAGACTTCAGAATTACTATATCTTTATGTCGGTTTTCTCCTGTTTAAACATGGATCACGTAAGATATGGCCTCTGTTTAGGAGACTGTAGTTTTGACTTACTCGTAGCCTTCTTCAATTCATCATTGTCAAGACACAAGTCTCTCCAAACAAGGGAAATAAATAAATATTTATTATTTATAATGGATCACAAAGTGAATGCTGAAAACATTTTAAAAATAATATTAAACTTATTTCATAATAATTTAATATGTCTCTTTAATGTAATGTTGTATACAATCCGAAAAGAGACATCCACTTTCTTTTAATTCATATATCAGGAATAAATTCTCGAATAGTAGACACTACCAAATTCACAATCACATGCCAATGAGCAAGACATAATTGTCGAAAAGACGAGAGACAATGGGGAAGAAACGTGGTGGAGTTGCGCCCGAGAGCTGGCAAACGGATTATTGGATATAACATGTATCGAGGATATCAAATAAAAAGCGGGAAGAGGCTGATTGCAAAAGGCAAAAAAACTAAATCGATGAAGACTTAAATATTTTATAAAATGGACGAAAAAGGTTGATAACTACGATTTATGTAATATATAATCTATTGAAGTAAATTCAAGGAAGCTGAATTATATTCTGACCCGGATCTGTTTGCAAATAAGCGTCTCTTACAAGCAAAGATATGGCGAAATAAAAATGTTGAATGGGCGATCTGCTTGCGACAGGACGGAACAAACACCTAACGGCTTCAGGGACTAGAGCAGCGGAAGTCCTCGCTGCTGAAAGCTCATTTATTTCAGTTTATTGTTTCAGGTGACGAAATTGGATAAATTTACTTTTCAATACGTTCGCTTGTGGGACTATGAACGTAATATTTTGTTGTTCGGAGAAAAATATGATGTCATTTATCACACACTTGATTTCTCTAGAGCAAAAACAAAGTTTATACGTATTTTTTTATCTCTATCAAAGATCAATACAGAAAGATGTATTCTAGTACACTTAGAATATTTAATAAAGTGTACAATTAATCATTTTTTCACTTAGAATTATTTTAAGACCTGCGTGTATTTGTTCAGTAACTAATTAATGGTCTTGGCAGTTAAATCAATAATCAATAAATAAAATTAATCGGCAGTTGATTGAATTAATTGGCAGTTTACACCTTGTCAGTATTAATAAAATCAATTATAAAATTAAAATGGTAGTAAAATACTCAATATTATTAAAATTAATGTAAAATGAATAATTAACCCCCAAAATTAAAACCTAACCGAACGTTACCTAACCTATTATTAATTACCATTCATTAATTATTTCTTGCCGATTTATATTTTTTTTATTGCCGATTAATATTTTCTACTGCCTAATGATTACTCTTTTTTTGGTATTCATTACTAACCGTTTGATAAATAATGAATGCCCATTAATTTAATAAAACACTGCCAAAAAATTAGTTGCTTTGTATATATATATATATATATATATATGTTTTTTACTGCTTATAAAATATCAAGAACATTTTATGATTTTTTTTTGTGTTTAGCCAGATTAACAATTAAATGTTTATTTCAACGAAGAAAAAGCGATTTTTTATTTCCATGTTGTTTCATTTAAATGCAATTTTTCTAATCACAACACGATAATTTTTTATTTTTTTAAATATTATAAAATATGTAATATTTATTTATGATTATATTTATGAATTCGTCGCTCGACACTCAAACCGAGTGGACGTCTTGTCATTCTACCTACAGAATGGCGCGTAGTTGCGATTGTGACATCGCGCAAATACATCGTCGCTTAGACGATCACCGTTTGCTGCTGGAGCGGCTCTTAAAGGCTGTTGGATGCGGGAAGGAGTATACACCGATGTCCATTGGTGTGGACTCTCCACCCAACCCAACAAGTCTGCCGTCTTCCCGCAGAAGGCGCTTGCCTAGGAAGTGCAAGGAGATTCCGGCTACCTTCGCGGAAATTGTTACAAGCCCTCGCCAAGTTTCACCACTACTCAACTGTGACAGCAGAGACTCCGAACCTGCCGTCGGTGAAACCGTTACTTCAAGTGAGGCTTCCGAAGAAGACGAATCGTCGGAGTGTGCTATGCAAGTTGCCCCTGCTGTTCTGAGTAGGGCTCCCAAGAAGGTCCTTCAGCTCGTGGTTCGAGGAACTGGAGGCCCGGAATGCTCTCTCCGTGGATGCTCTCTCTCTCCCACGAGCAGTCTTTCCGAGGAAGTTTACCACTCGGATATGAGTCGCGCCTCTTCTGATGGGGAAAGGCGTTCAGCACGTCGGGTGATCCGCGGTTCTGCAGCTCCTTCGAGGAAGGTTACCGGAGTGAAGATGGCGTATCTTCACGCCAAGGGTCTTCACCCGGATACAACAGCTGATGACTTGCAGAGCTTCTTGGCAGTGACCGCTGCATTCAATCCCTCTTGGATGACCATCAGGAGGATTATCAGCAGACGGACGCTGTCAACTTCTTTCAAAGTCGGGTCATCGCGACTTCGCTAGAGTCTCTTATGGAGCCTGAAGTGTAGCCTGAAAAGACTATCGTTCAACCCTGGATACGCGTAAGACGAATGAATCGCAGTGAACAGTGGTTGAAACCAGCTTAAGTGAAGATATTGACATATTTGGTGTTATATTGCTTCGGATTCAGTGCTAGTGTTGACGAAGGCGAAATTTTGGAAGTTTGATGTTGTGACAATAATGCCACGTTATTTGTGGGTCATCCATGATTTACTTATAACAGGGTTTTTGTTGTTACAAGTCAACTATTTGCATCGAGTCTCCTAACGCTTGTTCTGGGTGTGAGGTCATTGACACTAAATGTGTCAATAAATTTACGGGCCACACTTTTATGTAAATACTTCAATAATGACTTAAGATGTTAATATATTTTGTAATGTTATTGAAGGAAATAAATTAATAATTGTCAAAAAAAATATCCTGGAAGTTTATTAAGTTACCGTAAAACTATGCAAAGTTTGTATTCTGGCATGTGATGAGGGGGACACTATGGCAGTTGACAAAACATTTAAGTACAGTTTGTGATGATCATATGCTTTAATTAGAGAGCTAGCATTATATGACGATTTATAAACTGTTATTATTTTATTACTTAAATATACATATACTATACATAAAATTCTTTTTTCAACGCGTCAATCTAAGCAAACAAGTCAACGCCTCTAACAATGATATAAATACTAGTTTCAACGCAAGTCAGTCTGGGCATAGCAATGGCGCAGTTCGCCGAGCGGTATGAATACCTGGGCATAGTTGGTTTCCAAGGTCCGCGGTTCGCATCCCGCTTCTGCCGTTATTTTTGTGCTTAGATTGACGCGTTGAAAAAAGAATTTTATGTATAGTATATGTATATTTAAGTAATAATAATATTGTAATACAGTCAATGATCTATAAAAGTAGATTAGAATATTGAAATAATAAAATAATATTCTAATAAAAATTAAAAAGTTCATATGTTATTATTTTAATAAATCAAACAATATTTTTAAATCTCAATCGATTAAATTCTAACTATTCTTAATGAAATACGTATAATTTTGTGTAAATATTATAAATGTTAGATCAACTTAGAAGCTTTTTACCCAAGTAAATGTGCGCGTCTACAACTACATTTATATTGCTCGTTATCAGTCATATTTATCTTAAGTTGGTTGACATGTAAATATAATACGAATAAATGTCAGTGGCAGTGACTCCTAGATTTCAATCTCTAAGCTTGATTGAAAGAGAGACATTTACTTTGTAGTCTTTACGTGCACCTTAAGTAAGCTGGAATATAATTATCTTACTTTTTCACAGCTCTAATAAATAAATTAAATTGATAATTATTAAATAATTTTTATTATTATCTTAATAAATAATTATGGTTGCAACATTTCAATATACGAGTGTAATGTTTTGAAAACAGTGCATTACATACAGCATTATTAATCGTGTGTTTATACTTACAATTGATACTAACATCCTCCTCTCTCTCAAAAATAGTTATTCAGTCACGTGATGGCAGGATTAGGAGCAGATTAATAACACACAGACTTTTTCAGAAGCATATTGACATATATTTACGATGAACTTTACAAACTTATGGCCCGACCTAGTCTCAGCATTCGGCCGAGCCACAATACAATACTGTCGGCGACGAGCGCACACGACTGATAGCGCCCCAAGTGACAATCTAATCTAAAATACCAATATGGCAACACATATATGTATCACAAGCAAACAGAAATAAGAGACGAAAGATTGTATATCGAGGTTTTCGGTACCAGTCAGCAAGGGCTCTATTATGCTGATGCCAATACACACACAGAGACGCTATCGAAGTAATAGGTAGACTCGATTGGCAATGGTCAGGACTTTTCTACCGAAAAAACGAGACGATAGTTAGGAGAAAAAATAATGGAAAGGCCCCTAAGAGCTGATGAATCTGGAGTGTCAGTCAAATTCGCAAGATGTTTTTGCGATATTAGAATAGCGGGATATAAAAATCCGTAGCGCATACCTTATTACAATAACAACAACAATTTTGTTTTTCTTTAAACGACATTAAAAAATATTTAACATTTCAATTCGTCATTTAAGTGCATATTAACATAAGTTACATAAATAACATATGTAACATTAGTAACATAAGTAACATTCAAAATTTCTGTCAGAGATTCACATCTCAAACAGTATACTCGTGGCCATTGCACTCAGTGTCGAAAAAAATACATATCATAAGCTTAAATATATGCAAATTCTTAAAAAGAAAAACCTTTTTATTTAGAGTATTAAATGAATTATATCATTTTTATCTTTTAATTTGACCAATTATTCATTCATTATGGTTTCTGACAACTTCACAGGCCCAATTTAAAAGACTTGTGAGACGCAGCGGTGTCCAAAGAATATTTTGGATCATTTTGTTATTCTATTTTTTCTTATTATGACGCTGTCAAGGCATATACCATATAACATTTGGTCTTAAGGAGATGAACCTAAATATTAATATGAAATTGTATTTCAATTATCGTCTCTATTTCAAATGTTAAAATTAATTTTATTCGTAAAATAATGTATGAAAGCTCTTGATTTTTCGAGTATCGTTGTATTCCTTCAATTGTTGAATACCATTCGAGGCTTGGACGATTAATATTGAGCCGTTTCATTGCGAATTTAATATAAAGTGATGCATTACGCGATAAATTTACATTTATAATTCCTCCGTACCACTCCCTCTCCCGGGCCGGAAATCGAATAAATTTTTCGCGACGATTAGCAAGGAATGAATAGTTAACTGCCACCGATAAAATACAACCTCAGAGCAATAATGTACCTCGGCACGTAATGTACAACGTCGGTGAATCATTTTTTATTCTGAAAATGTGGTTAAAAAGATTTTTTTAATTCGAAACATTAGGGCCGGTGTACACTCGTATATTATTACGTCGTAAAAATACTGAAATAAAATGGAAGATTCATATATTAATGTGTATAATTTAAAAATATATGGTTTAATTCGATACGTTATAACGTATATGACGTTATTCCAAAGCATTTTAGACACTTTGCCACAAATGCCTCATCATCAGCCTGTATCCGTCCAATGCTGAACGTATACCTCCCGCATCCTCCCACCTTCTTCTTCTTCGATCATCCACCTTTTGCATCTAAGCCACTCTTGCTATTCTTTCTATGTCATCAGTTCATCTTGCAAGGTATCGCTTCGTTTACCAGCGCACCTTCTTAGGCACCACTCCAACACTTTTCTTCCCCATCGACCATTGTCTCTTCGACAGACATGTCCTGCTCATTGCCACTTGAGTATGCCTATTCATTGGGTGGCATCCACTACTTGAATTTTTCTTTGGATATCCTTGTTTCTGAATCTTTAGAGACAATCTGAGCATGGATCTCTCCATGGCACGCTGGGTGACCTTTATTTTATGGGTAAGACTTGCTGTTAGATTCCACGTCTCTGCGCCATAAGTTAATACAGGGAATATGCATTGGTTAAACGCCTTAGTTTCAAGATATTACGGATTTATTGCTTTAATAATGTTCTTATAATTTTTCCAAATGCTACCCATCCCAGTTGTACATGGCTGTCGATTTCTTTTGAGAAGTTATTTCGTTTTAGTGGGATTACTTGTTCCAGATTTGTACGAGTATATTCCTTTACAACTTTTATTGGTGTTCCTCCAATGGTAATCGAATCAAATGCCTGCGTTGGCTATTTTTTAAGATGCCAAAATATTTTGACGATACGCTGTACATTGGGCACATTGTTTTGATGGAGCTTCGAATCTCTTACGTGAAATTACTTATTCTTACAAAAGACGCATTTATATGCATAAAAAACATGATTGTAATGTGTGAAATCACTGGCTGATATTCCAAAAAAATGATATATCTCATGGCAAAAGTTTGCCAGTTGCTCACCGGTCACTTCAGGGAAGGCTTGAAATAAAAGCCTATTTAAAATTCAACTGTTTGTAACCATAAACGTATCTCATTGAGCTTACATATTTACAGCATGAACGCCACTTTGAATTTATGTAAACCTTATTCGGATCATTAAGGGGGTTATAATAATAAATCTATTTTACGCGCATACGTTACGTGCCAACCGTTTTTAAGCTTTTTAACACATTTTTAAATTAAAAAATAAACATTCTAAAATTTGTATTGTGTCACTCGAGGCACTTTTAGTGATAGGTAAGTAATCTTTTAAATACTTAAAGAATATTTTTAAACAGAATTTCCATTTTATCTTTGTTTATTCCTGTTCTTTAACTACAAGATAAAAAAAATTCAGTCAAAATTTTTTAGCAAAAATATAATTAAACTTATTTGTTTCCCATACAATTATAGAATTCAACATATGCTTAAAATAATATCTTAAATAAGATACATTACTTAAATTATGAATCAAGTATAATATTTCTAAATATTTTATTAACGATATTATCGATGGGGAAGAAAAGTATTGGAGTAGCGCCCAATAACTGGCAAACTAAGCTTTGCTCGACCTCCTGTAAGATGGACTGACAACATACCTGTAAGAAGAGTAGCGGGAGTGACCTGGATGCGGAAGACGGAGGATCGAAGAGGATCGAGACTCATGCGGGAGGCTTACGTTCAACAGTGGACGGATGCAGGCTGATGATAATGATGGTTATCATATTTTTTAAGTAAACACATACAGGAGAAAACCGACAGATGGTGATGGTGATTCTGAAGTCTCATCCGTGGAATTCTATGAATCTTTTTGTTAAAAAAATATGACCGCACGGTACAAAAAATAATATTTGTAAATAAAATGAGTTGATTGAATCAAAATAATTAAACATCAGGTTACAACAAGAACCACCTATAAAAAAATACGTATCAATATCACAATATGTGTTAATTTCTCGACTCAGTGAGCTATGCAAATGGCAATAGGCAACGCTTAGTACAGAATATGCATTGATTGTAAATGTTTACTTGACATTTCTTTTACAGCCAGTTATGTATTACATCGCTACTAGATATATTTTTAATGGCAAACATCAAAGGATTGAAAGTGTTTCAAACATTTAGCAAAGTTTTTATACACAAAACTGTTTTTATATTCATGAATATTTTTTTTTTTATCTAGTAGAATTTATTGAATCTAAAAACTTTCCACATGTATATTTATAATCAGCTCTATTTGAAAAGTTTTTCAGTTGCAATTTATGTGGCCACCGCAAATAAATTATACAATTTTTATAGAACCAATAACTCGAAAACTATATTCCCTCTGACGCCAGAATACGATTTAAGTATGAGAAAACTCCAAAAATATATCCACCGCTTTTATCTCTTCACACTGTCATTGATTTATTTTCAATACATACAAATAGACCACTCAATTCTTCGGAATCTCAAATGATATAAAGTTTTAGCTCTGAAAGTTTTATACGTTCCCACTTTTGACATTTAAATTCTGTACAAAAATAATCTCATTCGTCTATTTCAGATTCGATCAATTTATTTCAAGAGGAATTTCCATATTGATCTGTAGAACTGCCAGACAGGGTGTAGATTACTGATGAAGGACTTCATTATATAAGAAGAATACCAAAAATAACCTGGATTGAAGCAGTGAATCAAAAAAATTGAGACTCAAGCATGTGAAATCGAGTATATTCAGAGTGGACAAACTAAAATGATAAACGTCTTACATATACTCAATTAAGCACACGCTTTGTCGATAAATCAAATCCTCTTGCTTAACCGTGATGCTGTCATTTTTTTTCTTTTTTCTCCTCCTTCTTCTTCTTCTTATGTTACCCATCATAGGTCTAGTGAAAAAAAGGTATAGCATATGGAACATAATCTTAGATGTGCGGCATGGAGGTATTTGGAGTCGCTCAGCAGTGACTCTCCCTGTTGTAGGACTCCTTATCGATAGAGAATGTATCACGATCTTACAACTTTGGTCCACAGACACATTCCTACTGACATCAGCATGATAGAGCCCTTGCTGACTGTTACTGAAAACCTCGATAAATAATCTTTCGTCTATTATATCTGTTCGCTTTTCCTACATGAATGTGTCCGCTATATTGGCATTTGGGACTAATTACAGAGACCGCCGTTTGTGGCGCTGGGCAAGAGCCATCACGAGCGCATCAGTCGTGTCCCGTCCTTCGGCGAGAGCATATTGTATTGTGACTCGGCCGAATGCTATGACTAGGTCGGGCCACAAGGTTGTAAAGTTTATCGTAAATATATGTCAATGTGCATCTGAAAAATTCTGTGTTTTTTATCTGCTCCTCATCCAGCCACCACGTGATGGAATAACACCTTTTTGGAAGAGAAGAGGATGTTACTACAATACATGAATTTTTTCACCCACTTGCGTTCACTTGCACCTACACATGATTGACTATCTAGCAACACCCTTTATTAGTATCCTGACCAAGTCAACATAATATATGAAAGCATTTTACGTGATTTGACTCTCTTTTTCTTTATTTAACGTAATTCATAGGTTCTTCAGTAAAGTTAATGATTCATGGCATTTAACTTGAACCGTGTGTCATAAAGTTTTTTCACAATTTGATGTTTCGACCAACTAGTGCCCCCAAAGGTTGACCTTAAAGAGCTACTGAACTAATAAAGAAATTATATTACAAATTAAATATGAGATACGCTGCCGGGTGGTTCACCCTATGCTTCGAAAATAGTGCCGGCTATATACTTACTTAATAATATATTATGTGTGTGCGTTACAGCTATTGGCTCGCTCCCAACGGACTAAGTGTATGTCCCCAATTAACAATGCAAATTCGGTCTGGTGTGTATATCCCCATGCAGTTGCTTTCGTCCACAAAAAAAGACCATACATGCTTAATCAGATTGCGAAAACCTCCATCCAGCAGTGCATAAACCACGACTTTTGGTAATGAAAATCAGTTAAATTAAATAAACAGATATTAATATAAAATATGTTTGCGAATAATTTATTGTAATTACTTCGACTTAAGATGCAACGGCGATCTTTGATAAGGACTCGTCAAAAAAAATACTCTAATATTTTGAACTCCTAAGACACCACTGATATTTAAAAAACATTAAAATAAAATTTGACCACTGATCTGACTCTCATCTGATTGTCAAATATATTTTCTTAAATAAAAGTTTTTTTCTGTTTTATAAATCGTCTCTGCATTTTTTAGAGATGGGTGTGGTTTCGATTGCAGTGTGTGCTTTATATATATAATCGTGTCGGAATCAGCAGGGTCATATCCTGTCTGCCCAGAATTGGGCGACGTTGATGGCGTTACTCCCGGCCATCATCAGGTCTTCCTGGGCGCAGCTACTCGGACAGAGCGCACACTCCAGAAGGTGGGTAATGGTCTGCTCCACGGCGCAGTCACATTCAATCGGTCCGCTGTAAAACTGCCAGGCTTTCTTTTGTGTCCTCGTCTTGCATACTCCGGTCCGAAATCTGTTAAGGGACTACTATTGTGTACTAACAACCAACAACATATTATTATATTTATAGAA
This sequence comes from Glossosoma conforme, assembly GCA_022606575.1. NCBI lineage: Eukaryota > Metazoa > Arthropoda > Insecta > Trichoptera > Glossosomatidae > Glossosoma > Glossosoma conforme. Next base: position 4,776,127 of record JAGTXR010000003.1, on the reverse strand, counting down.
TATTATAGAATATTTTATTTTTATATTGATATGCTCACTTTTTGTCTAGCCTAACATTAACAGCGTTTATTTGTCAAACACTTGCTTTAAGACACCCGTTATGGCGCACGCCTAATGGCGCATGCCATTACGTCGCGAGCGAGCTCCAACTGTCAACTGACGGCGCGCTCTCATCTCGCGCTGCCAACCGTCGCTGCAGAAATAGCGAATTCAAGATACAGTGGTACCAACAGGAAATGGGCCAACTGTCAGAACAAAAAAATGTCGTATGCAAACACCGTGTATTATTATACAATTAAAACTAACATTAGATGTGCATATCAGGCAAGCGAACAAAAATAAGAGACAAAAGATCGTTTTTGAGGCTTTACGGCATCGGCATAAAGTAGCTATAGCAAGCTGATATCAATACCAAAGTGAGGTTATTAGCCATACACCTTTGCAACATTATACAACTAAGTCGAGTATAATGTATTATTTAAAATAGTTTTTAGAAACCCAGAGTATAAAGCACGGTCGGCTCTGGCTCTTCTAGAGTTGTATGGAGCTTCCTCGCTATACCCGCTCGTACTTCTGCGAACCTAATCCAGTTAAAGCAAAGTTTGTTATTTCGGCAAGTCCGCTTTGTTTGCTATTCTTGTAAAATATCCTTAAGCCGGCTTTTTTGTATACGCTTCTACGACCTTATTCTTTTGTCTCCGAAGTGAATTTGAATAAACTAATTCCCGGTGTTGCAATATGTAGACAAAAGATTCCATTTTAACTTTATTGTGCTGCCGCTTTCATAAATGTACACTCTCTCTTTTTCCCTATGTCTTGGGGTCCAGGCTAAACGAAAAACGTGAAAGCAATTGGCCTGTTTTTTTTTTAGTTAAACAGTTTATAAGAAATTTAAAACGTTTTGTACAAATTGTAAAATAAGACATTCACACAACAGATACTTTTGTATTTTCATAAAAAATCTAAGAAGCATACAACAAAGAGACATTTCATAATAATTTTTTAACTTAACAAGTTAAAATATTATAAAATGGAGGTCCCTTAACAGACCGGAATATACAAGACGAGAACACAAATGAATCCCTTGCAGTCTTACAGCGGACCAAATGAATATGAGTGCGGCGTGGAGCAGACCCTGTCACACCTTCTAGAGTGTGCGCTGTGTCCGAGTAGCTGCACCCAGGAAGACCTGATGATGACCGGGAGTAACGCCATCGACGTCGCCCACATCTAGGCAGACAGGATCTGACCCTGTGGTTACTGACACGATTATAAATATATACTTAACAAGTGTTTATAATTTAAGTAAACTTCTAAAAAAGTTTACACAACTTTTAGGACCACGGCGTTTTGTTAGCGTATTTTTTAATGAAATCAGATTATTTTATTTGTTTCAAAGTGGTGGCTCACCTTAACCAAATTGCTGTTTTATGGGAGAGATAGATGTGTTTTTAAAAAATATTTTCTATAGGTTGCTGGTGTGGGATGAGATAAAACAGTCTGGAGGGGATATAGGATGATGGTTAGTAACTGTGACATTCTGGTTTGATTAGCCCTTAAACATTAGACATGAAAAGAAGCGCAGACTTTTACGACTAACAGAACTTTATGGATTTAATTTGTGCCGATCATATGCTCCAGATACGATGATTAGGAACAAAAAAGACATCGAGATATATGACAAACCACATCTTCTACAAATGAATGCTTATAAAACATGCTTCGGATGATAGAGCTCCAATTTTTCTACTGTAGTATATGTACTTGTATAAATATATACGCAGTATATATTTGGGTGTTCCAAGTGAAAAATATGACTTTGGGACGATACAAGGATAATTCTCGTATTAACTGACAGAACATTATGTCGGTAATTTCATTGCGATCATATTCCGAACTGCTAGATGACTTATTATTTTTCCTGTAATAATAATATAATAAATAATTAATCAATAACTTATCCTATATAAATAAAATATTTTTTTAGAATTTATTCCACAATATATTTTAAATAATTTATTTTTAGAATAAATTCTAAAAATTCTTTTATTTATATCTTATATTATGGAATTCCACCAAGAATAATCACTCGAAAAAATCTTCATAATTAATCATTTATCCTTTTAAGCAACCACGTTTTATATTTTACTGATTTTTATAATTTGTGGCTATTAAAAAATAAATCATTCATCACGAAAAATATATTTTCAAAAAACGATCAATATACTACAAAATATAAATATTTATGTATTATAAAAAAATGCACGCTTCACAATCTAACATTGTAGACAACATACATTAACATCGTCTATAATAAAATTCTTCGTTAGAACTTTAAATCGTTGACACTAATTATTCCGAAATTTCAAATTTTCACTTTAATTGAATCAATAAAATACAACGAAAATATAAACGGAAAATTGAAAGCTGTTATGGCTCAGGCAACAACGTTTCAGCGAGAACTTTCGGGAGCACAAAGTGGAAATGCCTGGCCATACATTAAATGTTTAAAAGCAGTTTTCAATGAACTTTTAGCTGGGAGGGGTGTTTGTTCCATTAAATGTTGTAATTTGATTTTAAACTCGCCCCCGTATAATGGCGTTTCATATTTTGTCAAATGATTACTTTGCACTCTGTTCCGCTCGGATAATTGTGATTAATTATCCGGAAAACAAATAATGAATGTCTCAATTAGGGCCTGAAACTTCGGCGACAGGACGCGGGATTTTTATCGACTGGTTTTCGAAATTCTCTTTCATGTTGCGTTGTTCGTAAGCTTTTAAAACGACATTTTCGAACATTAAAAATAAATACGACTTCGTCTTAACGAAGCTTGAGAAAACATTAAAAAGTTAAAATTACATTAAAATTTTGAAGTATTAATATATATTTCAAATTTTCATAAATCTTTATAAAACGTATTGACCATTCATATACATGTACAGCCTTATCAATAAATAAACATATAAAATGTGGATTTTTAAAATTTTAATTAGAATATTATTTTATTATTTCAATATTTCAATATTCTAATTTACTTTTATAGATCCTTGACTATATTACAATATTATTATTAATTAAATATGCATATACTATACATAAAATTCTGTTTTCAACGTGTGTGAATAAATGATGACTGATTGAATAATAAAAATAAAAATACACAAATTTTGAATATATACTATAGCGACATCTATCATACGATGATAACAATGACATGAATACTAGTTTCAACGCGAGTCGGTCGGGGCATAGCAATAGCCAAGTCGGCTGAGTGGTATGAATACCTGGGCATAGTTGGTTTCCAAGGTCCGCGGTTCGCATCCCGCTTCTGCCGTTATTTTTGTGCTTGAATCTACGCGTTGAAAACAGAATTCTATGTATTGTATATGTATATTTAATTAATATAAAATGTGATCAAAATGTATTTTTTATGGATGACGCTTGAAAAAACTCGTCTTCTTCGTAGTAACAATCCAGTGGATTGGTTTGCAGCAACAGAATCTTGCATCTCGATCTCCATTTCTCTCGGTCCTCCGCAACCCTCTTCAGCTAAGCATGACAACTACAACTCTTGTAATCGAACACTTTCTGTAGATACTCCCGTCTAGAGTGCCCTCTACAGCTTCTACCCTCAACCGTCCCCTCCACAATGTCGTGAAGAAGACTATCGTGACGCATGATATGACCGATCCATCAAGTTCGCCTCTCTGAGATGGTTCTTAATATAACGATAATAAAATGTGTTTGTTCTCTTTCACCTCTTTTTAAATGCCGCTCATATAGAGCCAGCGGCCATACATTTCGAAGCATTTCTCAAAACCGTAACTCTCCAAGTGATTTCTCACTCTCCACACCAACTAATCGTTTTAAATTTAAAAGTTTTCCCCCAAAACGTTAGTGAAAACTTTCCCTAATTACTTGCAGGTCCGATATTATTTTCCATTTATATTTTAACCCAAATCTGAAACAAAAATTCGTGGCTTGAGGCAGCTCAAGCTTCTTTATGAACGTTTGATATATTACAGGCACATTAATTGAATTTTTTTGCTGAAAATAGTAGACTTTGAAAACAATTCATTTATATTATAATATAATATAACTGAACTATCTTTAAGCGACACTGGATGGATCTCTCCATAGCACGCTGGGTGACCTTGATTTTGTGGGTAAGACTTGCTGTTAGATTCCACATATCTGTGCCATATGTTAATACAGGGAGGATGCATTGGTTAAACGCCTTAGTTTTAAGACATTACGGAATTTTCGGTTTAAAAATGTACTTTAGTTTTCCAAATGCTGCCCATCCCATATGCCTGTCGATAAGATAAAGATAGAATCCGAAACGAGGAAATACCTAGAATAACTCAAGTAGTGGATGCTGTACCCAACAAATAGGCACACTCAAGTGGCAATGGGCAGGACATATCTGTCGAAGAGACGACGGTCGATGGGGAAAATAGTGTTGTAATGGCGCCCTAAAATTGGCAAACGAAGCATTGGCTGACCCCCTGCAAGATGGACTAACGACATAATAAGAATAGCGGGAGTGACCTGGATGCGGAAGGCGGAGGTTTGGAGGATGGAGACTCGTGCGGGAGAATCACGTTGGACGGATACTGGCTGATGCCTAAATCCGTCCAACGCAAGGCTCTCCTAAGATGTATTTATATAGAAAAAGCAAATAGCAATAAAACACTTAATTTTAGTATGTGTTAAGATCCTCCTCTCTAAGTTTATAATATAATTGCTTGGTGGCAGGATGCAGGAGCAGATCACAAAGCAAAATAACTTGTTTTTGAATCACAATTCGTATTTCTTTTGAATAAAGACTTGATTTCCTCGTCCGATCTTACATGGCGTTGCGCCGGGGCGGACGAGAGTTATCTGGCGACTGAGCGCGCTCGTAATGGGGTGTTGCCTAGAGCCGCAAATGGCGATCTACAGATTCAATGACGCAACAATTACAGCAGCCATGTACAATTGCACATACTAACGTCACACTCGTGACCGAAATTCCAATATGGTAACACATATATGTACGTCGAGTACACAGAAATAAAAGGCGAAAGATTGTATATCAAGGTTTTCGATAACAGTCAGTGCTATATCATGCTGACATCAACGTATTATATTTTTCAATTTCTGGCTTTTAAATGCTTCTTGAAATCATTTAAATTGAACGCTTAATAAATCCTTTATTTTTGCATTGCACAAATAATGAACGACTTATGAACCATACGCAACAATGTTAAAAAAAATGTTTCAATTTAATGTTAATTAACAAAACGAAATTTCAATCGATGATATTGTGAACATAAACCTTAACCCCTAAAAATATATTGTCCCTCGTAGCCATTAATTTTAATTATACTTTTGTATTTTTTGTAACATCTAATACATTATATATAATAGTCATAATCGATATTTGAAAACAAAACCAATTAAAGTCATCAGCTACGGCAATAAAACGGTCGTAAAATGTCATATTGATTTACAAAGGTTTCATGTTGTTGACTGTTGTTTGATAAAAGTTTGACATCAGAAGAAAACTACACCCAAATTTTCCCATTTTCTTCCTTATTTTTATTTAATCTTTGCACACGGACATTTTTCAGGGACTAACTCGTTTTTTTTTTATGTAAACACATACAGGAAAATACTGACAGCTGATGATGGTATTTCTGAAGTCTCATCTGTGGAATTATATGACGCTTACTATGGTGCCAAAGGCGCTGCCTGAGGAGTGTTGATACGCCAACTACGCTAACGTCATAGACTACAGCCCGTGATTCACGCATCATCCTTATTTTTACAGGATTTTACTATGAATGGGTGTTCTTCACGGGATGACTTTCGTCTATCACCAATTTTAATTAATAGGCTTGACTGGCATTTTACGAGTGAGGGATCAAATTCACACCGACCGGTATTTTAGAGCTCAGAAAGCGTTTTTTTTTAATCTCTCTCGGTGATCAAACCACTACCTTTGGATTGCAAAGCAAACGCTTTGACCATTGAGATATACCCGCCGGCGTTATGTAGAAAGAAAGACACAAAATTTTATGACGGAGTTGGTCGAAAAAATTATTACAATCCCAAAAAAGTATCACCCTTCTACAAGCTAATTTTTACCAATAATTAGGTCATCTAAGCAGTATCTTTAAACATTTTTCTCGTATAACTTGTTAAGGTGCTTGGCGAAAATATTTATTTTGGACTAACATTAAGGTTATCAACTGACTATACTTGGTGAAACTGCATAGTTTTAATTTTAAATTAATTCTTATTAAAAAAAATGTATAGTTTTTATTCACATTTATTTCAAATGATTACAAGATGAAGGATTATGAAGATGGTCTCCAGGGAGGCCGAAACATGTAATCATTTAAAATAAATGCGAATCCAAGTAAATATTTTTAATTTATTAATGTTTTAATTTAAATTATTTTAAAATTATATTTACTTTAGACGTTTATATATTTACGTTTTAATATTTAAAATATTTTAAATTAAGTTAAAGAATAATATTTTTTTCGTTATGTCACAATATAATTACTGTACCATATTTATTTATTGTCATATGAATTTTTACATCTCAAATAATGCTTAATTTTTAAAACTTATACTATCGTTTTTTTTTATTTCGCATGTTTATTTGTCAAACCCCATTTATTATCTGCACATTAAATATCTAAATTTATACCGTTTTAAATAAAAAAAATATATTCAATCGAATTAAATCTTTCTTTATAATATATATTGAGTTATAGACAAATATTTCTCAATTTCGTTTCACTCAATAAGCCTTCAAAGAAAAAAAATATTTTGTAACAACGTAAACAAGTATTTTTTTCACATTAACTGTAAAACATTATAATTTATTTGATGACCGTTTTAGTATCATGTCCTGCTTTGTGTTTTTATGTCACAATATTATATTACAACCAATTACGTTTTATTATACCCTACTTATTGTTTACTATTTCGTTAATATATATAGAACATAAAGAAGAAAAGATAAAACATATAAAAACATTACTTTTATCTTACCAATTTACGACTTTCTGTGTAACAACAAAACAGTTTTTTCTACCCTTCCGCATTTTTTTTTAAATCCTCCAAAAGTTATCGTAATAGAAGATTATGTCGTTTTATATTTTGATATCAACATGATATAGCTCTTGCCGACTGGCACCGAAAACCTCGATGTACAACCTTTCGTCTCTTATTTCTGTTCGCTTGTCGTACATGTATGTGTCGTCATTTTTTAATGCCGTTAGTATGAATAGATACATAGATCACCACTTGCCACCGATCACGGCACCCGGTCAGTTCTGTGCCGACGGCGGTGAGATCTCATTGTTATTGGCCCGGCCTGAATGCTGTTAGTCCAGACCAGAAGTTTGTCAAGTTATCGAAATATATATGTAAATGTACTTCAGAAAAAGTCTTTGTGTTGTTAATCTGCTCCTCATCCTGCTACCACGCAATTCAATAACAAACTTAGAGAGGAGGATATCAATTTATTAATGATTAAGAAGTTCAGGAACACTAGGAGAACTTGAAGTAAAAGTCCAGTTGTAGTATTACTTTTTATATCTACAAAATTAGTATTGGGTTGACTTAATGCTCTTTATATTTAAGATTCAAGACTCAATAAATAATAATTTAAAAAATGCTTTCGCATCAATAAAATGGCCCAAGACATGTTTTTTCAGTAATTCAGTTATTATTGGATAATGATGTTTATATTTACAACCTTCAGTTGCCCCCTGCAGGATGCACTGACGACATCAGAAATATATCCGTGGAATCGAAGAGGATGCAGAGGCCTACTCAACATTGGATGGAAACAGGTTTATGACGACAACCTTCAATAAATGACTATCCAAAATGTTCTCATAGCATTTTACCCTTACCTCCAGAGTTGTGCAATAATTCACTACCTTAGAAAAAAAATCAACTAGTAAACTCTTTTATAATTATACTACCTTCTTTGAGATATGTTACTTTTCGCCAATTACATAACACGTAGTTCTAATACGAATGAAATAGCGTATTTTAATAAATTTATAATATTTATTTTAATATTTTCCCCTTGTCTTACGCCGCTTTTTATTAACAAATAATAACGGAACTAATTTGTGTATTCTTAAAGTTTATTTTGACTTATTCGAGATGACCTATAAAATGATTACTTGCAGTAGAAAAAATGTTCTCTTATTCCTGACAGATTTACTTATTCATAGTGTGAAGGGCTTTCATCTCTTTATCTCCAAAAGGTCAACAGGCTCAATTTTCTTTTGTTAAGACCTTACTCAAATATTTCTCTAAACAATATTTAAGAAATTGTTTTTTAACCAAAATAAATCTTGCATTTTAACATGAAAAGATAATATTTCATTGACTATTTATTTATTATACAAAACCCTATAAGACTTTTATACTTAAGTGATATTTTTAAGTCACTTAAAGAAACTCTTAACTGGAAAGATCTTTCATTTAAAAAAAAATATTCGATAAGTTTTAAAAAGAATACTATTATTTAAATATGAATATTTTTTATCATCTTTACTTTAATCATTCCATATGAGCGCTGTATCATACCATATGTTAATCATAAATAGCCAGCGTTAAGTTCCAAATGAGCCACCATGATTCTCCCGAAGTTTCACCCATTACATTTAATGGTATCATAATGCCCGATGGTCGTCTGTGAGTAAGGTGTAATGTAACATAAATAAAAATTAAACAAACATCTGCAAGTGTCCACATTTTTAATACTACGCTAGTATTATGAAATATTCTTATGTATAATACAACAGATTGGAAATTAAAGATGTTTATCTGAATGAACTCTACATAATACTTATAAGGACGAATCGTAAAATACTGAAAAATAGTCCGTAAATGTTGGAAGAAAAACACACCTCATTTTTACAATCTGGATCTCTTCAAAAAACAGATAAATATACATTGGAAATCTTCCCAAGCCATGTATGTAAATATATACAAACACGAACACAACACACGTTTTACCGCATGCAGCGTCCAACCTCCCGTGCATTGGTCTCGATCGGTTGTGCTCTCCTGCATGCGATTACATAAAAAAAACACTACGTACAGCGAATGGTTAACATTAAAAACGGTAAGCGTCAAAATATCATTAAATTTGATTTTATCATCAACGTCTATCGAAAACAACATGTATTTCTAACTAAAAATTGCGTTCAATATAAAACACCTTGTTATTTATTAAGGTCAATTTACGTATTAATAGTTATTACTTGGAAATGCGCACACAAAGGGGTTATATATATATCTTTATTGGAGAGACGAAAGAAGCAGAACTAACAATATCTGAATATTTTGATGATTTAGTGTGGGCGTCTTTGGATCCTCATACCAAGTGAATCATAACCTTCTAGGTAGTACAAAACCCTTGGTCAACAAAAATTACTGTGGGTGTAATGTGAGTCAACTGTAACGCGATAATGTGTTTTCATGTAACGATAGTGGAATAATTTTAGCAATATAATTTTCGATGCTGTATGTTATATTAATTTATATTAACGGTAACCTTGAATCACGAACTGTGTTAGCACTATGAATTACGAATAAAATGAAGCGTATATAGGTGTCACGATCTATCATCCCCAGAAAATTCGTTCATCGATTCATCAGTAACAACGTGGGGCGCACTGGACTTCTGGCGAATGAGACATTTGGCGCACGGAACAACTGATGAACTGGCTGTCTCATTAACCTAACGTTACCTAACCTAACGTAAGGAATTTCCAGTAATCTTAGAGGCCAGCGACCTCGTTATAATATCCTTAACGAAATATTTAAGATTAGGTTAGGTTAGGACATCCAGTACCCTAGTCATTAGACATAAGCCAGCTTAGTATAACATAAATTTCAATTATAATGAGATTTTTTTGTTTCAACATTAAATAATAATTAACCGCAGTGTCAAAAAACTACAACGTAATGAAATATTTACATTTTCGTGATGGCGCTTTTTTCAGTTCATTTTTAATTTCAGTATTCTCACTAGAGAGCACGCAGTTTATTTACGCTCCGCTGAGGCATTTATCTTAGTTACTCACTAAATATGAGGTGCTTTCTATTAAATTAACTTCAAGCAATTAAAAAAAAAATCTTTACCTCAACTCGCACTGTTCCCACACTCCAAACACGCGGAAAAGGTACCTACGTATAATGAAATCATAGAGTACACCCTCTTGCCTGAAATGTCAGCAATTTTTTCATCTTTTCTCCAACTTTACATTATTATACAGCGCAGTTTTCAGAATAGCGAGAAACTTTTATGAAAGCATTCGTATTTAACTTTTCAAATGAGAAAAGATTGAGAGTGCCCTTATCGTTTATTTTTTACGCTTTGCATTTTAAGCGAGACATTTTTTTCATTCGTGTGTAATACTCGTTGGCGAAATATTATAAATTATCATTACAAATATTAAATTAGTCCAACGAAAATTACGCATCGTAAGCACGCTTCTTGTTAGATCTCCAAAGTTAAGAAACATTGAACGCGGACCATAACATTGATGGCTCACAGCCAAATGATCTTATCAGTGGAGTGATTACTATCTGAGCTTATTAAAAATTCGATTAATAGAGCATTCAAAATATGCATCCATGCTGCGTTTCTTCGAGTCTCCGGGCTACTAATGTCTTAGGGATCATGGGGAACCATAAACGATTACGAGTATGTTGAGAACGGATATGGGAAGAATATTATATGTATAAATACATTCTAACTTATATTAATATGGATCACGTTGAGCACTGTTAATTTACAAACTTTAAAACTTGGATATTGCTTTTAATGAGAGCTTTTTCAGTTTTTCACACGTTTGTGTTCTTTACATAATATTAAAAGGTAGAATTTTGACATTTTCATCGTGTTGCTAAAAACGTGTTGTTTTCACGCGTTTACCGTTCATTCTGTAAAGTCTCGACAAACATGCTTTATATTATTATTTATGCAAATCGTTCTCGCATAAGATGTTTTCCAGTATTTATAATTTTTTTCCGGGTCCCCTGAAAAACGCAAAATCAAGGTTTCACGGTATTCACAACTTTTCGCACATTAAAACAAGTAAAGGTATATTTATATATTTAACATTTGAAATGGACTTAAAAGTAAATATTTTAAATATAAATAACGTAAAACAACGGCGTTTTGAGCACATGAACTTGTAAGAATGATCGTAAACTACGATATTATTTATTTCTTCTTAAAATTATAACCAAGTACTTATTAATTTGATACTTATCATTAATGCTACTAACAATGAAGTACTGTTATGGGCTTTATGAGTAAGGAGAATATGGAATAATAAAACGCATTTGCGACTTGCAACAAATGAATGACCTCCTTGTTCTGTTTTTGTATTGCACTGAGATTTCATTCACTCATCAAGCTACTGCATTGAAATGCATATTAAACTAACCGGACATCCTTTCATCGCTAAGAGACTGGTCACGCGAACGATATGAATTGCAAAATCACTCGGCATTTAAAACATTGCAAAAGTATATATTATACAAATATCCAAGCTCACCAAAAGCTAATACAGCTGTAAAATTGATATTAAAAACATTGATAGCACAGTATACTGAGAGACTAAAACTTGGGTTGCCGGCAGTTGCTTGCCGCTAGTCATTCAGTTCAGTGTTGATCCGCTAATGTCTTTATAGTATACTGTGGTTTATTGATCGCCTGATCGATTGAAGTATTTGTAAAAGTAAATTATCTGGATGGAATTCACACATTCGTTAAACAGCAATTTTGATTACTAGTATATGACGGGCATTTTACGGGCAAGGGACAAGTTTTGCACAAATTAGAGTATTATTACTAAATAACACGCATGTGAAACAAACAATAAATAGGTCTTAAATATTCATTTACGTGTATTTATTAAATTTAATTTGGAGAATTTTTATTAATTCATTTATACTTTAATTAGATTCTATCAATACTTAAATGAAGTGATAAATAATTAAATTCTGAAATAAGACTTTAATGCATAATTGACACTTAATCTCTAAGTCATGCGACAGTAACTATTCATCAAATATTTATAAAGTAACTTAATACATGTGGTGATTTTTATCACATACTTACATTAACGACTTATGTTTGAAAATGAAACAGCGCATACGAGCACAAGTATAGTCATCTGGAACGCAAGACCTTATGTATATATTTACTTACTTTTCAAGTACCTCTAAAGACAATATAATAAATATTTAACCGCTGTTAATACATACGACGTTCTACGTGAATTCAAAACAGCCCATTATATACGAACACGGGTATAGTCATCTGAATCGAATGCAGATCTTTGTGTACTTTTAGAACGTCCCCAGTACAATCTTATAGACATTGAATAGCTGTTGTGAGTCTTCCAGATCACACAACAAAACGTTTTCTATTATTGATTCAATATTTTTCGACGCTCTCCGTCGGCATTTATTTATATACACATACTCGTAAATGAATTTATTTCTAGATTTCTATATATGCCCTAGACGGGAGTATTTGCAGCAAGTATTCGAGGACATGAACTGTAGCGCTTATGCTGAGCTGAAAAGGGTTGCGGAGGACCGAGAGGAATGGAGATCGAGATGCACGATTCTGTTGCTGCAAACCAATCCACCGGATCGATACTACGAAGAAGAATATATGAATTATTCATATATAGAAATCAAGAAAATGTTGATTTGAATGTCTGGTTAAATATATTTCATTACAATGAAGCTTTATATAAAGGAGCGTCTTTGCGTTTACTCGTCTTCAGATACGAAATCATTATTATTTTTCGCAACTACCTGAGGTAATAATTATAATCAATTTAATGGGAATAAATGCGGCCCCCACCAATAGAAGGCGGCCTAAGTGCTTCCCCAGTGGAAATTATAAATAATTAAATTTTGGCGGAGCGGACAAAGCTGTCGTCGGCCCCCCGCTCCGGCTCTGTACTCTAATTAAAGAGAGCATAAAAACAATTGACGCCAATGCTGCAACAGTGCCAACTAAATATTGTAAATATTTTTTTTTTATGAAAAAATACCATTTTTATTAAAAAATGTATTAAATGTAATTAAATATACACATACTATAATGCAACAAATTCTTTATACGCATCAATTCGTTCAGAAAAATATCGGCAGAGGCGGGATGCGAACCAGCGAACCTTGGAACCAACCATTTGTTCAAGTTCATTACCCTTGAACGCTCGACCATCCTCTGCCCGAACTGCTGTATGGAATATGTTGTATTTATACCATTGTTTATCATATAACGATAGATGTCTCTATAGTATATATTCAGAGTGTGTATATTATTATTTTTTATTATTCACTCAGTCTACATTTACTCACAAGTTTTTTTATTTATTTCGAATTGATGCGTATAAAGAATTTGTTGCATTATAGTATGTGTATATTTAATTACTTATAATATTGTTATATATTCAATGATCTATAAAAGTAGGTACGAATATTGAAATAATAAAATAATATTCTAATAAATATTTTAAAAATCCATATAAGAAGTGTATTGATTTTGTACAAAAATTGTCATCCATCTAATGTAATTCTTTTTATTCTAAAATAAAATCAGTATAACAACGCCTTCCGAATGTTGTTAGGTCTGCCGCGATACTGCAGTGCCTCAGGCATGTTGACGGAGGGGCGAGTGTATGGCTTCAATGTCAAAATAAGGAAGCGTTGCGCTTCTTTGTAAGTGCGCGTTCGCGGCAGTCCCAACGCAATGGTCGCTGTGTGGGCGGATAGGTGGGACTCCCGGTTGGAGGGGCACTGGATGCGCCTTTACGTCGCCATCCAGCGGGGATCCGGTGCTCCTCTCACTGAGCAGTAGTTGTTAAAAAAATTAAATGTTATTTATTACATTGTATTCTTTTTATATGTATGAAATTCTAATATTAATAAATAAAATTATTATTATTATGTTATTAAATATTTGACTTAATTTTGAAAACACTTGATTCAAACCTTTATTTATGCTGAAGGTTAGGTACAAATTAAGATAGTAGCACAAAATGAGGAGAAAAGTCTCAAACTGGATGCAAAAGGTGTCGCGTTCCACAAGCAAACTAATATTGACAAGCCTGAAAACACTCGCTGAAAAACGGTATCATGACTTCTTAAGAATACTACCATGTGCATAATTTAAAACGTTATTTTATCATTTAATTATTTTTTATTCATTAAGCAAATTGATTGATGCAATTGGTTTTATTTAGTATATTATTAATAAGATGCTTTATTCAAATATTTATATTACTAGGGATACAGTTATTTTAATATTGTTAATTGATAAATCTCAGTGAAAGTGTGTAAAATGGAATGAATGGCTTATGTATGACAACAGTTAACTAAAAAATCTCAAACGCTTATTGGTGGTGATATCTATTATGATACTAAAAACTTATTGGCAATATATGTAGTCAAAATTTTTAAGGTCTAATTATAAAAGATTAATTTATTTTACATTATAATTTTTTTTAAAGTATCAGCTTAAATATATGGATATTTTTAATAATTTAATGAATATTATTTTATTATTTCAATATTATAATTTACTTTTATAGATCATTGACTATATAACAATATTATAAGCAATTAAATATAGATATACTATATATAAAAATCCTTAAACGAGTCAAAAGAGTGGTACTTACTAAAAATAAATAGACTGTCGGAAATAATAATATTAAGCTTGTGAATAAATGCATTGTGATTGAATAATAAGAAAATAAAAATATACATACTTTGAATACATACTATAGCGACATCTATCATACGATGATAACTTTTATAGAAGACTAGCTGACCCGGTGAACTTTGTTCCACCTGAAGGGTAATAAATGAGCAGATTTTGGATTTTATTAAGTTGAATTTTTCGGCACATAAAATATCTTATATTTGGTCTGGTTGAATTCTGTTGCAGTAATCGATGAAACTGCAGCAAATAGTTGTCAGCATTTCGACGAATAATCAAACGATATGCGTAATCATTCGGTGAGCTAACCTTCTTGGTAGTTTCTTCACCTGAAATTAAGACAATCGATTTGCTATTTTGTATGTAAAGTTTACATCTATATTTTTAGTATATTTATAAAGGGGTTAATATAAATTATTATATATCGGTCGCCAGTTATTTGTCCAATTTTCTCTATACAAACAGACCCTAATATTTAAGTCTGTCATTTTCCTGGTGATAATAAGCAGTTTAATCGGTCTTTTATTGGAAACCTAAAGCAAGACTAAGCACTGGAAAATGTATGTCATGACGGAATCAAAACTATGATATTGATACTCACCATTCAATGGATTTTTCATTTTGATATTGAAATAATATCCATCTTCTCTTTGCCAAAACATCAGTGGGTATTGCAACGTGTCATATGAACGATGTGTTTCGGATATCTGTTGCAGTTGCCCAGTATCCCGACGTGTGTTTCAGATGGTCGTTTAACCGCTCTGATCACGACTTTGTAGTCATCATTTGGCATGCGCTCCAAAGCACTCTTGAAAAGCCTGACCAACGCATGATGTTCATGAAGTAGTTGCTGCAGATCTTGAACAATTGGTCTTTTCATTCCTGCATTGATTTCTTGACGTCAATCAAGTTGTTCCTCCATGTTGCCCATGAAGTATATTTGTAAAAAATTATGCTGTGCATCTTCGAGAGGTTGCTATGATCTGATTTGATGTTGAATTTGTCTTTGTATCTACAAAATCAAAAGCAAATACATTGTTACTGATTTATAAACACTTTTTTTAGAATAAGCATACATAATACAAAGGAATAAGTATGGTATGTTATTTTGTTACTGTATTGTGTGTACAAAAGTACAAAAATAAATAAATAAATACCTTGAATGTCGGATTATCGTTCTTCTATACGCCCACGTGTTATTGTTCTTCCTCAGTCCTTTCATTCGCAATGTTTCGATTCCTAGTTGCACGACGGCTTTGTTGTGAAAGATTCGAACTCTCGTTTAATTTCCGTCCACTTCGGATTGCATGTGAACGTAATAAATAAATTCGGAGTTCCATAATTTCGCACGTACGTCATGGCGTCTTGAGCGTTTTCGTGCATGTGGCGTGGGCTTCCGATATAAGATGATGGGAGAATCGTCAGGCGTCCAATATTGTGAACATTACCATCTGAATGAATAGAATCACGCAAGTGTATATAGTCCTCAGATCGTAGCTTTGCCTGATTGAATCGGATGAACGCTTAACGTTCGGTTTCGACTTTGACATACATGTCGACAGCGAATTGCTGGAATAGCCGACGGCACTTCAGAATGACATTCTCCTCATGTGTACGAATCATCATACGATACGCATAGTAATTCATTGCGCTTAGATTTTTGTTCGTTGATACGCTTGAAAATGCAAAATTAAATGGATTGTTAATGGAAACCAATAATAGCAATAATTAGTGTGTGAATATTGTACCTGTAATTGGATCGACTATCTTCAACGTGATATCGTATCCGTCTTGTCCTTGCCAATAAATGATTGGATATTGTAACGCATCGTGCAAGCGATGTGTCTCGTTTACACGATGCATGATATTGCTTCTTCGCTGAACGACAATGTCTCGTGATGTAGTTGGATCGCCAACAACAATTGCAGCAACATCATCAACGGTGGGTGCATTGAATCTTCGCACATGTTCACCTTTTGGGGTACGATCCGCTCTTATGACAAATTTGTGCGTATCCGATGGCATTCGTTCCAATGCTGTTTTGAACATTATAACCACAGCGTTATTAGAGTGAAAAAATGCTTGCAACTGTTCAATAATTCGTCTCTTTAACTGTCGTGTTTCCTGTATATTGCACCGCACATTCAGCAGATCCACCATCGACGAAATGAAATATATTTGCAGAAATTGATGCGGTTCATCTGGTGTTGGCACCATTGAACCATGCAAATGATACATTTGTCCTTGTATCTGTAATGGCAAGCAATCATTTGTTAAAGAATACGGTGTGACTTCTGATCGTGTGATGGTGTAGTGTGTGGTGTATGTGTAGTTGTTATGTGTTTTTGATTGGTGTGAGTGATTGGTTGTATGTGTTGTATCTTTTACCTTGCAAGTCGGCATGAAGCCGCCTTCTCGAATGATATTAGCTCCAAAGGAAGTCATGCGAAAGCAGTTATTGTATTCAAGGATGCGTTGAAGAAAATGGTTGGAATCGGGATCAGTTCCATCGAACAATGGTTTCAGTGGCTGTGGTGGTGTAAGTAATGGATCCAGTTTGACTTTTCCACTTGCGCAGCATAATCCAGCCGTTTCTCTTTTGAACTTTAACGCATTGCAATATCGGCATACAGTCGTCATTGGTCCAATATCTAAATTGTCATCATCACTGTAGTTTGCAGTGGGATCATAATGGAATGCCAAGCGATTGTATGATACCAATGATCTTCGTGTGCTCACGCGTTGTCTCAATCTGGCATTTTCTCTTATTATATTTTGTCTTTCTTCGCTTAAGTTCTGTGAATACAATCTTTGCTGGCTTGCATGTCTAGTGCGGTGGCCGATGTTCGCACGTCGTTCTCTCGGCATCTTGGACTACGGACAGACTGGTGAATTTAACCTCAAATGCACGATTCACATAATTTACACAGTTCAACTTACCACCTTAAGGACAAATGCCTGCTGTTGAAATTGAATAAAAATTTGCACAATACGCGTGGTTGATTTGATGGTTTCCAATTGAACTGTTAGGAAACGAATAACTTTAACCTCAATTTCACAAAATTATGTGGATCGTGCATTTGAGGTTAAATTCACCTTAACCTCAATTTCACAATTTCACAATTTCACAGTGAACACAATACCGTTTTTTTTAGCGTTTGAAAGAACATGCGCATAATAAATGTCACATGAAATTCACTAAGCAGAGTACAAAGCGTAGCTGTCAAACAATGTATCACGCACCGACGCCATCTTAGAAGTCACACACCACCTACCAAGTAGTACATTGCTATGTATCAGAGATGGCGCTGTGTGTGAAAAATGATTTTCCCTGTTTTCCTGCCTTTCTCTTAATTTTTTTCCTTATTTTCTTTGCTATAAATCATACGGAGCCCGATACCTTTTCAACGAATGCAAAACCGTGGAAATCGGTTCGTGCGTTCTGGAGTAATAGCGTCAGGAAGGAAAACTCGACTTATTTTTATATAATAGATCAGAGACGAGACATCTCAGGTGGAAGAAATTGGCCAGTGGCCGAGCGGTATAATGACCTGGGCAAAAATTTGGTTCCAAAGGTCCGCGGTTCGCATACCGCTTCCGCCGATATTTTTTCTGAATGATTTGACTCGCTTAAGGATTTTTATATAAAGTATATTTATATTTAATAGCTTAAATATATTTTATATTAAATTTGAAATTAAAAAATATCTATTCAAACACAAACAACCTCAATATTTAGTAAAATTTCTTAAAACTACATAGTTAGAAAATTAATATTTTCGTGTACAAAAGTTAATTCCTTAAGCAATCAATAACGCAAGAACATTACATTTTCTTTGTTGCTGCCGCATGGTATAATGCTTTATAAAATCAAAAGTAATGACACAGGTTGATCTATCAATTAAATAAGTAATGTATAATCGTACATTAATGTTTTCTTATTGATATATTCAAGCGATCAATTATTACAAAAAAGACCCACTTGCTATGCAACGAAGCCAATCTAAATGCATATCAAGCACTTGCCAACGACGATAATACTATTAAGAGGACTCAAATCTATACTCAATCAAAACAAAACAGCGTTTGTATTAACCAAATTTTACGAGTGCAAATCTTGACACTTCAATAAAAGATAATGTGTCCGTATAAAGGGTAATTGCAAATGACGAGATACGACAGTGAACACAGCACCCTTCCATTTGTAGTCAGTCAAGAAACAACAGTGGCCCTGGTTGAGACAGTCTTTGGAAGCTCCAGAATAGCAAAAACTGCAGCTGGTTTTTTTTTCAAGATCCCGTGACCATCTTGGAAAAATTAAGGGAAGTATACATATAATATACTCGATGTAACACCGGGTGGCAGAACTAACGGTAAAGGACCTGATATGAAGATGATTGTGGTGAAATTGTCATTTTAAAATTTGCATAAATATATTCATGAATTACACGTTGAAATGAATCCGGCAGGTATAGATCAATAGTCAAAGCGTTTGCTTTGAAAGCCAAAGATCGTGGGTTCGATTCCCGACAGAAATTTAAAAAAAAAAATTAATCGATTTCTGAGCTCTTAAATTACCCCCGGTTGGTGTGAATTAAATCCCTGACCCGTAAAATGCCAGCCATAGCATAATAATCGAAATTGGTTATGGACGAAAGTCTTCCCGTGAAGACCACCCATTTATTGTAAATTCCCGTAATAATAAATTATGATGCGTGAATCTCGGGCTGTAGTTTATGAGGTTGTCGGATCAACACTCCACATGCAGCGCTTAGTCATATGCACGATGGTAAACATCATCGAATTCCACAGACGAGACTTCAGAATTACTATTACCATCTGTCAGTATTCTCTCTTATTTATATACATATGAACCACCCGTTGAAATGTGAGTTATGAATCGCATTTTGATTTTTCAGTATCTTTAATCAGTATCCTGAAACAAAGCCAAAATTTCAGGAACAAACTAACTTTGACCGGCCGCGGGGATTTTTTTTATCTTTTGACATTTATACAGAAAAAAGAGCCATTTTCTCTTTTCAATGCTGTCAGAATCTCGCATTGTATTACAATGCGTACTGTTTCTGTTTCCCTTTTGTATTGGAGCCAATCTTTTATGCATGGCGTATAGTTTTTGATGTGAAAAAGTTTTTATTTTCAATATTTGAGTTGTTCTTTTCGACCACCGTTTTTGTTTATATACAAGAATGTATACCGCACATACCTTTGTATTATTACATCCAACGTTTATGCAAACAATACGTAACAAAGCCTTTTTCGACTTACGATAAAAGAGCTTGTTTTCGAAACCGGAGATCTTGGGAACCTTTCCGTTTACATAATAATATCTTTGTTAGTAATTTTATTCTCCGGGTGTACAGCCTTATCCGTAAAATAAAGGTCACACAGAGATCCATGCTTGGAGAGTCTCTTAAAGATAGAATCCGAAACAAGCGTATCCAAAGAAGATCTCAAGAGTGAAGGCTACTCAACAAATAGGCACGCTCAAGTTGCAATGTGCAAGAACATATATCGAAGAGACGACGGTTAATGGGAAAGAAAAGTGTTAGAGTAGTGCCCAAGAACTGGTAAATAAAGCATTACCCTGCAAGATGAACTGACGAAATCAAAGTGACGAAATCGTGCGAGTGGCCTGAACTCAAAAGACGGAGAATCAACGAGGATGGAGGCATACGCTTAACAGTTGACGGACACAGGCTGAAGATGATGATGAGTTACAGGTGTTTTGAGACAAGGTAGACAATATGCGGTTATAAAACGCTCCAAATATGGAGCTGGTAAGGTAAAAAATATTTTTTAATATGAGAATATGAGAAAACATGTTCCATATAAATATCCGAAAGAACAATTAACCACACACATCTGAACCTTACTGCGAAAATATTTTTAATACCATAATAAAAATACAAAGAAAAAAATCTTCATGGAATAAAATCTATATTTTTTATTTACGTTTTCCCAGAAAGTTACTCGATTTTCGTGTCCGTCGCGAATTTATTGCTTGTGCGGTTGTCAAAAAAATCTTCTTGACGGGAAAATTGAATGGCAGCCAGCGTCGATAAATGTCACTCGCTTTGCCTTTGAGAGATTATATTAGTTCTGCATACTTAATGTGGCCCCCCGAATTGAAATCCAGGTATTCCGAACCGAGAACAAAGGCCGGTGAGTCTCGTCCTGTTTATTTAATTTAATTATCAATTATTAAATAAAGACGCTGTAATCCCGTCATTTCGGTGTGACAACATTAATTTAAATAAGCTTAATCGCGGCTTCTGAAAAAGAACAAAGACGAAGCTTGTCTTCTTAATCAAAACTCTGAGTTCATTTGTATCAACAATTATGGGTAGAAAGATATTGCTTACTGACAAATGAAATTATCTAAAAAATATTAAAATATATTTTATTATATTCGATATTTTGAACAATACATTACTTGGTAAACAAATCAGCAGGGAAGCTAGGTTCCTTAAAATTTATCCGAGATAGAAAAAGACCTTTTGTCTTTCAAGAATTTTGATTGAGAGATTTCAAATATTTATTAATCATTTAATTCAAGACATTCGGAAATAATTGACCGGCTTGTATTTTTCCAAATATGAAATATCTTTCTTGTTATAATATCGACACTTACTTTATTCACAAATAATTCACACAATATTTGAGATAAAACAACACTAACACTAAGGTTATCAACTGTCAATACTTGGTGAAACTGCATAATTATAATTATAATTATAAATAATTTTAATTAAAAAATTGACAAGAACAATGAACAGAAGTTTTTTATTTATTCATTTGGTTATTGAAATACCAAAACACTTGTTTGGAGCATCTTAATGTATGGCTGTGAGACATGGTGCTTATCTGAAAGTGATAAAAAAAGACTAGAGGCCTTTGAGATGTGGTCGTACAGAAGAGTTCTCGGAATTACCTGGAGAGACCACGTCACGAACAATGAGGTTCTCAGAATAATCAAGGAAGATAGGCAACTAATAAGAACCATCTCAGAGAGGCGAGCCCGATGGATCGGCCACATCATGCGCCACGATGGTCTTCTTCACGATATTGTGGAGGGGATGGTTGAGGGTAGAAACTGTAGAGGGCGCCCTAGACGGGAGTATTTGCAGCAAGTATTCGAGGACATGAATTGTAGTGCTTATGCTGAGCTGAAAAGGGTTGCGGAGGACCGAGAGGAATGTAGATCGAGATGCAAGATTCTGTTGCTGCAAACCAATCCACCGGATTGATACTACGAAGAAAGATTGAATATATCAAGAGAGGCCAATACATATAATCGTTTAAAATAATGAGACAGCGCAAAACGAAGAGTCAAATTTATCTATTTCGTGTCGACCACCGGTGACCGACACGGCGTGATTGTAATGAATCAGTGTCGGCCACCGGTGGTTGACATGGCGATGAACGAGTTAAGTATTTCATCTTTATTTATATTAATATGAGCCCGTATTTTATTAAATAAATATAATTCTGTTAAAATATCAGGGATCGTGGTAAATTATGTTGAGTAATGTTAAATAATTAAATATTTTTGTCTTAAATTTACATTAAACCTGTTTTACATCTATAATTAATGTTAATAATGCAACATTAAGACAATTTGATGAACGAGTATACAAAAATATGATACATTCTAAATGTAAACATGTTAAATTGACTCTCTCATTTCTCAAGTCTTTTAAAGACCTATTAAAAAAATGCGTATCTATTAGATTTTTTATATTTTTATATAAACATTTCATATGAACCTTTTTACATTTCCACAATCAGACGATGTTATTAAGAAGCAGTCAATACGGAGAACGAAGACAACGTCGCAAAAATGTGAAATTCGTTATTACATCGCAATTGCGTGATCCGAATTCCTTGATATTATATTTGCAATAACTCGGATTGTAAACAAAAGTGGGGTGGTAATTATTGCAGGTGACTTGTTTCATTACGCACAAAGAAGCAAAGCCTCCCCAGGTGGGAGAGGTGAGCTGAGACGTTAATTAGAGGCCAGGTATACAGCGAAGGAGATAAACTAGGAGGAAAGAAAATTTGGAAGGGCTTACCTGCTTTTCTTTACACAAAACTTTCGTGAGTAAAAAATGTACAAGTTTTATAAAGGCGGGATGCAAAGCAGTTGACGAGTTAAAGCAATTGTTTAAATTCGTGGATTAACTCATACGTTCAGACATTATTTTCATACTCTGATTTCACATTTTTAGGAAGTCAATAACATCATGCCATTGAACATAAAGTTTATTTTTCGCTTCTTTACAATATTCCGAAACAGCTAGAAAATAAAAGTCTTTCTGAAAACATCTATCTTCGTCTCTAGAAAAACTATAGGATAGAAATTTAATTTAGTAAGTTCCAGGAGAGCATTACGTACATATGCCTTGTATAATGTCCCGCGCTCTTACAGTTTTTCAATGCCGTATAGGATCGGAAAATAAACACTTTAAATTTGAATACTGTTATGTTACTAACCGTTAATTAGATGATTGCGAAATAATACGGGCTTATCCGAAATTTAGAATAAAATGATCCAAGCCTCAGGAACGTTGGGATAATCATCAGATTTCCTTAAAAATTCCGATTAACAAATTACTCAAAATATGCTTTGGATACTTCTACTATAGAGTGATATCAGCATGATATAACCTTTGCTGACTAGTACCGAAAACCTTGATGTACAAACTTTCGTCTCATATTTTTGTTCGCTTGTAGTACATGTATGTGTCGTCATTTTGTAATGCCGTTACTTGCGACGCTGGGCGACAGCCCATCACAAGCGCGCTCAGTTGTGTGCCGACCGTCAGAAGGACGTATTATGGCCGACCTGGCATGTTATTCCGTCAGGTCTTGAAGTTTGTAAAGTTATTGAAATATATATGTCAATGTGCTTTGGAAAAAGTCTTTGTGTTGTTAATCTGCTCTTGATCCTGAAACCACGCAATTAAATAACAAACTTACAGAGAGGAGAATGTTAGGAGGTTTTCTGGAACCATATACGAATATATTCAGGTGCAGATATGAAAGATAATTGAACAGTAGCAGCTGACAGTGTCAAATGGTAGCAATTTGTGGTAACCATAGGTCACAGATATGTAATCGATATGGGAAAAAGAATCAAATTTAATAAATATGGCTTTAAATATGAATAATACATTATTTTAGCAATTGCATTAAAGTGACTTGAGAACAGTTTTGCTTCACGTAACAACAACATTCATTATATTTTTTTACCCTTGAGTATTTCGTTTTGCTGAAATATTCTGTTTCACAGTAGGTTGAGAAATAAAACTACTCGTTACGTGTTTATCTGAAGTCATATATTCTTGATAATCAATTTAAAGTAGTTGAATTGACATTTTCAGAACAGATATATGTGATTTGACTGACCATACTATGATATACGTCAGTTGCTCCATACCATTCTTTCTCTCTCGTTTTCCTGGTGAAGATAACCTTCCAGCCATCACTGCAGGCTTTGTATTTATCATTATTTATCGTACCGTAGCCCGGCAACAATTAAAATTCTGGCCTATTCATTACCAGCGGTGGATCTGCTCGCCGACTTATTTATTACAAATTAAATACATAATTTTAAAACAGCAGATCTGTACGGGGCCTAACGGATTTCGCTTCGCCATTTTTACCCTCCGGTGAAATTCCGTACGCAACGAAACACAACCCTTGATATTATTAAAGATATAAATACTACAACAAAAGTCGCATTATTTCGTTTGGCTCTTAATTAAAATATCTTTATCAATAAATTGTCTCCGTTTCACGAAAGAGCTTAACTTTACCTGTATATTTTTGTGGCATTTGTGTTGTACATTTATTTAATAATCTACTTTGTAAAAAAGAAACACTTTTTATTTTTTATGATGGAGCAGTCAAACCGCACTATTTGTCTAAGTTCATAGGTTCTAAATATCCAAAACTAGATACAGTGATTTTAACTGCTTAAAATAAGTGTGTTATCTCCAATACTTTCACGTGTGTTATGAATGTTTGTTTTTTTATTAATAAAATATGGTCTGTATTTCTTTGTACAGTTATTAATTCAGTGTTTTGGCAGTAAGTTAAATTAATTGGCAGTATCCACTGTTTCAGTATGAATGTTGTCATTTATAAAATTTATAAAATGATAACTTCAAAATGATGCATATTTTTACTCGTAAATTTTCATTTTGTGAGAGAGATAAAAGAAATGGGTAACGCGATTGTGAAAGTAGGGTCATCATTAATTCGAAGGTCTACAGTGTAGTATATTAAGGTAGCACCTGAGATATTCATAAAATATGAACTCCCGGGTGGAATACCTCTGGGACTATCGATTTTCTATCACCGAGCCCCTCAAAGCAGCATTCGCGGTCCGCGCGTTCCTCCGCGGCCCAATATCTCTATCTTAAAGGTAAAGAATCGTATCTTAACTTTAGGGATGTTCCTCTCTTATATAAATGTCCTGAATTTTTATGCAGCCATACACATAGATATCAGTGTCTCTTAGCCGTTTCACATCTTCTACCAAAGGACGAAACAAACTGTTTTAAACCGGAAATTTATTATAGTCACCGAAAAATGTATACAGCATAGATAGATCAAACTAATTTCATTTAGTTACAAGCCATAGTTGCCTCAAGTCTCTCAATCTTTGACTGCTTTTGGTTATTTTATAGAAAGAGGAGTTGCTTTCGATACAGAAATCATAGTTTTTGGGTTAAGCGGCGTGCGACGAATTTCTTCTACTCTTTGTTATTTCAACTGCCGTTACAGTGGTCGTCTTCAGGGTCTTCTTTTTTTCTTCTTCATGTCATCGACATCAAAATAGTTCACACAAGTCTGAGAGGTTGTTGACGTTTGAGTTAATTTCTTGAGGTGGCTTGACTATCAACTATACGCAGTACCTGTATTAGCTAGTGTTGATCCGCCAACGTTTATAACCTACAGCCCAAGATTCACGCAACATCCTTATTTTTACAGGAATTTACTATGAATGAGTGGTCTTCACGGGATGACTTTCGTTTACCACTAACTTTATATTAAATTGGCTATGATTGGCATTTTACGGATAAGAGATCAAATTCACACCAACTGGGGGTATTTTAGAGCTCATAAATCGATTTAAGATCCTTTTTTTTAATCTACGTCGGGGATGCGAAAATGCATTTAACAGGCCACAAAACTCAATAAGATAGTTGAGTCTTTGAACATTCTTCTTCGTAGTAGTATCAATCCGGTGGATTGGTTTGCAGCAACAAAATCTTGCATCACGATCTCTAATCGGGCGCCCTCTACAGTATCTACTCCTCAACCATCACTTCCACAATGTCGTGAAGAAGACCATCGTAGCGAATGATGTGACGGATTCATCGGGCTCACTTCACTGAGATAGTTCTAACTAGGTGCCTATCCTCCTTGATTATGCTGAGAGCCTCATTGTTCGTGACGTGGTCTCTCCAGGAAATTTCGAGAATTCTTCTGTATGACCACATCTCAAGGGCTTCTAGTCTTTTTTTTTTCACTTTCAGATAACACCATGTCTCACAGCCATAAATAATATCTATGAACATTACTATGCCTAAATTGCAGGGTACGGAACCGGACATGCTACTTAGTGTAAGAAAATGTTCGACTTATTGAGTTTGCAATTTTGCAGGTGATTTGCTTTACCTCTCGTCTTGACTTATTCCTACGGTCAGGTTTATTATTCCATTCACGCTGTTCGCCCACTCGTGCTTTCATTTTCAACTAACATAAATCAAGAAGTGCGATGATGTCGTCGCTTTCAAATCGGCGAAATATTGCTTTTTATGTCCACTGCCGTTATAGAATTTTGACACGTTCTCGATATGCATAATTAAGAGGGCGGATTATGCGGAAGCTCGAATATGGAGCAACAGGATTAAATGGATTATCTCGAGATATTAATATTATATACACATCGATGGGAGTAATCAATGAACTACGAGTATATTCATTCAATGACAGAAGTATGTTGAAAGTGCTGTTGCCGTTCGTCATCGAAGTCGGCCAAACTATGATGAGTCACTTTAAGTAGCCCACCGTTGTCGTTGTTTATTTTTTAATATCATCGCATGCAGGAGAGCACAGCCAGTCAAGACCAGTGTGCACTCTATGACGCTCAGCCAGGGAGGCTGGACGCTGCATGCGGAAAATATGTGATGTTTTCGTGTTTGTGTGTGGGTTGGGGAGATTGTAAGTGTACAATAATCTGTTTCTTTCAGAGGTCCAGATTGTAGGAAGGAGGAAACACAGACGCTGGAAGAGCATTCCGAAGCGTACCGGTGGCATTAAGGAAGGAACTTTGGAAACTCCTAGTTCTTGGTCGAATTTTCTAATCTATTTTAAAAGTCCAAATACCAAACACTCAAATATATCTCCGATATATATATTTTTAAATTACCGGGCTTTTGTTTTGTATACTGTAAAAAACATACTTTTGCGCAAACTATTTGGGTATTGAAATGATTTCGAAAAAAACATGGAAAACGGCAGCTGAAATAACTTTATTGCTTATTTGTGACAAACGTGCGAAATTAAAATATTTTGCATCACTTGACAGTACATACTCGTCATAGGTTTTTCTTGTGAAGAGTAACTGTAAAAAACATTTTTCTTTTCCAAATTATTTGAAATGTAAGTAATAGTATTAATCATAAACGTTGTGTATGGATATAGACATCTTTAGACTTTACATCCGATTTGTGAAATCTTTCCATTATTTTTAATTATTATATCTATGTATTACGTTTTAAATTTGTACTGTTCTCCATAAATTTTGAATATCTGTTCTGTTGAAATAAATTAATGCAAGTAACCACCGATATGACAAACTTAAAAAATATATCATCAAATACTTATCACTGAGAGAAGAGAAAGAATATTGAGTTGTGGCTCACAGTTGAGAATTAAACACTATTTGATTTCGCTAAGTTGACCAAATATTAGTTTACGTAAATAACTTTTTAGGTTTTTACAGCCACATTTGGTATTGTGGCTTTTGGGTTGAGCCGTGTGTGATGAATTTCTTCTATCCGATATTTCGACCGCCATTGCAGGGGTCTTCTTCGGGGTTGATGACTTTGTTTAAAAACGATTCGAAAATCGAAGGTCGAAATATCAGATAGAAGAAATTTGCCACACAGGGCTAAACCCAAAAGCCACCACATTAGTTTACGTATCTACTAAATTACGAGTATATAATACATTTTTTTTAATAAAGTCATTTGATAACCTTAACGTTTTATAAGTAAATGGTTTCCTTTACCTTCTCAGTAATGAAAGGATTTTATAAAAAAATGATGAAAAAATAATCTAGAACTGGATTTATATCGGCATATAAAAAATACATAATTTATTGCTAAGGAGACAATTTCGCTCTGGATTTTATTTCCAACAGTTTTTATCGGATCTTCTTTCAATTGAGAGAATTTCCTTGCAAATTACTCACTGTATTATTGAAGACCTCGCCCGGAGCTAATAATCCTAAAATTATTTATATTTTCTCTTTGAGCGTTTTAAGTCTTCACATACCTTTCTATTAAAGTGGTATTACCTGCGAGCGTAGCGGATTGCTACTCCGGGTTTAATATCAGAATGCTTAGAGCATTCATTCTTTCTGTGCGGACCAGCGTAGTAAGTCGAGATATAATTTAATAAATTGACCGTCAGAAACAGGTAGCGAGGAGCTTTCAAGCGATCCACGTAATGCGGCGCTGGGCAAAAATGCCGACTCACAGTATCTACTGAAAAAAAAAAACAACACTGCCTGAAAAACGTCGCTCTGAAGAATTTGTAAGCCGGAAGCGTTTCAACTTAAGTTTATTAAATGACTGCATCTTTATCAAATACCAAGTCACAAATAACTACAAAACTTCGTACTTTTATAAAGCTTATAGTTTATAACAACGAATTGATACAGACATACAAATCTACAGGAAAAATAATATTTTATGACACCTTTAACATCAGTGTTGGAAAAAAAGAAACAGCAGACGCTGGAATACGCGCTTGGTGAAAACCCTCCCTGTCCCGTCCTGTTTTTGGAGACCCAAATAGGGATCCGTTACTGGACGCACGCAAAAAGCTACATGCTAGAGAGTGGCTGAAGGCCTTTCCCGTGATTCTAGGTGCATCAGTTAGATGTCAAATAGATCTCAGTCTAAGGCTGCGAAGTTAGTATACTACAGCGAGTCTCGAATTGCCTTCTTTGGTAACACGTTGCTAACCACGAAATACGTGGGAATGGAAAAGGAAATGGTGAGCTTGGAAAATGGATTCTGCAGATAGCAGACATCAGTTAGGAGTCATTACTTGCGTCTGCACTCTTGCAGACGGATGAGCAGAAGCGCTCAAAAGCAGCGTAATTCGGTTTCTTAGCAACGAAGTCCTGGTATCCGACTAGACCTGATGCCGGCCAGACCACTTCATCCACTGGTATATATATTATATTTGTATTAAACATTGATATCAGCTTGATATAGCTCCTTAAGGCCGATGCCGTAAAGCCTCAACAAACGATCTTTTGTCTATTATTTTGGTTTGCTTGCGTGGCATCTACATCGAATGTTAAGCGGTGTTTGCATACGCCAAAATAATTGTTATGACAGTTGGTCCATTGACAGTTGGTTCAACTGTCCTGAGGCGGGCGGTACCACCGAAATGTGAGAGCGGGCAAGTAGTCGCAACTCGCCCGTCATCGTGATAGGACCGCTCTAATGGCGGCCCTTTTAACGGGCGAAGTTATTGACGAATAAACGTGTATGTGAAACATAAACAAGTGTTTATATTGTGAACCCGATCCTGCATCCTTCATCCAGTAAGCCGAATGTCCTAAATACCAGAGGAGGATATCAACATATTATTTTAGATAAGTCACATTTGCTATGTAAGAGCATTTATCAAGATGCATATTGAATACTTGCCAGTAACAGTGAGACTTAAAGCGATAAAATCTAATTACCTCCTATTATACGTTTGCTAATCCTGATGAAACCTGCTTTAAAAACAATCAATCCATATAACGGAGTTTATAGACAAGCATGTATGCAGAATATCAAAGGTATGGTGGTTTGACTTTGTAAAAAATTGACTTAGTACTGACTGACATGTAAATTTTCCAACAATTACTCCACGCATAAACTAATATTGTGCAATACCCAGGCTCTCGTCGTCCTGTAGGAACGTCTATAAGTGTACATAAAATATGTTAATTTTGCTAACTGATCGTCGATGGAAGCGATGTAACGTAGAGATTCGTTGGCAGTTCGTGGAGCCTTTAGGTGTCGAGAATTGTAGCGTGTCCTGACGTGCCGGGTTCTAGAGACTAACTGGCTTTAGCCCTCGTGCTTAGTGGCATATCCGCCACTAAGCACGTGGTGTTGCCACAAATGCATTGACGAATCTTGCAATAATAGCTGGTCGATCGTTATGGCAACGGTTTTTAACAACTATTTTCTCCATTTCAAGGTTAATATAAAAAAGAGATTCTTATTTTTCCTTCCCTTATTATGAGTAATGTTTTAATCGATTCGTTTTATTTAAAATATTTATTTATTTTACATAATACAAATGAAATATATATATTTCGAAACTAAAATATATTTATTAAAATATATATTCAAGATCTTGGAAATATGTATATTATATAATTTATTTTAGAAGCACTTTTATTGAAATGTAATATGCAGTTACATTGATGTACTTACAAATTAAACTACTTAAAATCATAAAACACTTTTTATTAAGTAATTAAATTTTTAAACAGTCTCAATTAAATATCAAAAATTTCAATGGTGTTTTTGCAACTATTGATTTTACAATACTTATTGTATTATATACGTTGCAACAACTAAGAACGTGATCGCAATTGCACTGAGGCGGCCTAAGAGCTATTATCGCAGCTTTCAAGCCGGAGAAGATTCCAGAAGACTGTCCCGTTAAATCAATGAAACAGAAAGCATTTCCGGTCACAAAACCTGTCATGTACTAGGTAGTTCATAACCTATTTAAATCGAAAAGTACAATGAAGAATTATTGAGTTATTAGTTTTTTAAAAATTAATATATTATTTCTTAGAAAAAAGTGTTTATTTACATTCTTTATTCATCTATATATTATGATTGCAAGATTTTCTTTTGAAAATTGAGAGAAAAAAATTAATGTTAGTTGATTTTATTGATTTAATCATACATAATTATAATACTTTATTATTAATTCATAATATTATATAATTTAATAAAAATATAATTATTAAATTGAATTATTTATTGTTAAATATTTCGCCAATTTTAAAAATATTTCCGTTAGATAATAAACTAAATACCTTAAAAAAATAATATAACATACAAATAAGAGATATTAAAATTTAAATAAATAAAAAAGTAAAAATAAACATTAAATACAAAAATAATACCTAAATAATTATCTTCTTCATCCTTGCAACCCTATCTGTCCCCCTCTATTATCATTCCCCGACATACGCAGCCCTTACCCCCTCTTCTACATAAAATGAGTTTGACCACTTATGAAGTAAATAGTATGCAGTTCAGTTGTCTCTCCAGTTAGTCGAAACTGCACTCACCTAGAAAGAAGCAATATCTTATTAAAAGTAAATGCTGAAAACAATATATTTTTACGTTAAAAGATGCTTCATTTTCTGGAAAGCCATTTAACGATGGTGATTACACAATTAAGACATTAATAGATACAAATCGGCAAACACCTCATAAGATTGCTGTGAGATTAAATTTATCAAATTAAACCCGTTCAAAAACATTTGAAATACCTGGATAAAAATGTGATTTTGTTCGTAAAAAACTGAATAATTTTTTGGACAACCCTCTAGTAATAATTAACGTTACGTTATTTTTTAGCGTTGACACGTAAAAATATTATTCTTATACATTATTTTGATCATTAAAAATTACAACGCGGTATTAAATAAATCTGTAATGCTTCCTGAAGAGCTCTCTCAGCTTTCAGATATTATGCCTCTGAATATTTTAATGAATATCTGCACAGTACTAATTGTGAACCCGCGAAACTTTTTTTTTTCCATCATAATGAAGCCTAACCAGTCTAGCAAAGTTTTCTTGTTAACTCTTTTATCACGTTTAAAATTACAGGCTGTTAATAAAATGAAACTGCTCAGGCTTAATTAACGGAAAGAGTTTGTAATTATATTTTTCAAATTCATAAGATACGAGTTTGTTCGTTATTTTTATTCCCAGATATTCTGTATCTTATTTGGATATGCATGCAAATAAAAGTATCAAATAGAAAAATTGATTGAAAATTTTATAAGCAAGTAATTATAAAATATTATTATATATTTATTTTGGTATCAAAACACGGCTCAAATCAAGAAGAATTTTCCTGCAGTCGACAACAGAACTGGTGATACCTGAGGCCACCCTGCGGCTAAACATGTGGAGAAGGGCAACTGAGTGGAATAGACCTAGCCCCTGGACATAACCAGGGATGGAATATATGAAGGTCCCTTAACAAACTTCGGACCGGAGTATGTAAGACGAGGACACAAATGAAAGCCTGGCAGCTTTACAGCGGACCGAATTAATGTGACTGCGGCGTGGAGCAGACCCTATCACACCTTCTGGAGTGTGCGCTGTGTCCGAGTAGCTGCACCCAGGAAGACCTGATGATGGCCGAGAGTAACGCCATCGACGTCGCCCACTTCTGAGAGGACAGGATCTGACCCTGTTGTATCCGAAACGATTATATATATAAAATAAATTTAAAAAAATAAGTAAAATACAAATATAAAAATATTTATACTGTCATAAATCTTCACATCGTCGCAAACATCAAGCAAGGCTAGCTTTCAAAAAAAAGCAAAAATTCTTGAGTCAAAGAATATTACTGTAGGGCTCCGCAAGCAACTTGCCAAAACACTTTTTTGGAGCATCTTAATGTACGGCTGTGAGACATGGTGCTTATCTGAAAGTGATAAAAAAAGACTAGAGGCCTTTGAGATGTGGTCGCACAGAAGAATTCTTGGAATTTCCTGGAGACCACGTCACGAACAATGAGGTTCTCAGGATAATCAAGGAAGATAGGCACCTAATAAGAACCATCTCAGAGAGGCGAGCCCGATGGATTGGTCACATCATGCGCCACGATGGTCTTCTTCACGATATTGTGGAGGGGATGGTTGAGGGCAGAAACTGTAGAGGGCGCCCTAGACGGGAGTATTTGCAGCAAGCATTCGAGGACATGAATTGTAGCGCTTATGCTGAGCTGAAAAGGGTTGCGGAGGACCGAGATGAATGGAGATCGAGATGCAAGATTCTGTTGCTGCAAACCAATCCACCGGATTGATACTACGAAGAAGAAATCTTCACAGAATGTGTGTTTGTCCAGCAACAATAGATTATTGTAAGCGCAGTTAGATTAGATTAGTGATCATTATATCATAAAAGTTAAAGAATATTACAATATAATGTGTTTTTGGACAAGATGAGCCACTCTTTAGGAACAAATATTCCAGGGCTCGGGAGCATTGGGCTAATTGTCCGATTAACCTGAAGAATTCTGATTACAAAATCACTCAAAATATTCTTCTGATACTATATCAGCAGTTTCTTCAAGTGGCCGAGCTTATATGGTTCCCGACAACCTTCAGAGAAGAAGTCCGATTGGTCGAACAATGGATAGCTGTATCAGAAGCATATTTTTGTGTGATACCATTCGGAGTTCTTAAGAAAGGGAACGTTTAGCCCAAGACTCCAGACGCCTGGACCATTTTGTCTTAAGAGTCGGGTCAACCCATTTGCCGGCGGTCATAGCTCAATGGTCAAAGCATTTTCTTTTCAAGCCAAAGGTCATGGGTTCGATCCCCGACGGAGATTAAAAAAAATGGATTTTTAATCGATTTCTGAGCTCTAAAATACCCCCGGTTGGTGTGAATTTGATCCATCACCCGTAAAATGTCAGTCATAGCCTATTAATTAAAATTAGTGGAAGACGAAAGTCGTCCCGTGAAGACCACCCATTCATAGAAAATTCCTGTAATAATAAAGGATGATGCTTGAATCTCGGGCTACAGTCGACGTTGGCGGATCTACACTCCACATGCAGCGTTTAGCCTTATTCATCATGGAAAGCGTCATATAATTCCACATATGAGATTTAAAAATTACTATCACGATCTGTCGGTATTCTCCTGCATGTGTGAACATAAAAAAATGGGTGATCTAAAATTAATAAAGAATATTTTTTTTTTTTAAGAATGATGTTTTTTTTTTAAATTCACTAGGATAGCGATTAGTTTAATGAAAACCAAGCAAACTAAGATTGTAACGCTCTTCGTGTTTTGCTAATATATTTTAAGACATCGCCTTCATCTTGCGCATTATGTGGCTGTTTTCAGGTTCCCGGCCTTGCCGAGGGTGCAATTCAAAGTTTCCAAGCCCTTTGTACGCGTTTACGGCTCTTTCTTCGCATCACGTGACCCATGACGGCTTTTCATCTCTGCATTTATGTCATAAAACGTCGTTATCCTTTGTAAACATTTGCCCTTCCACCTCATCGCTAAGACAAACTACTGTTATATCATGTAAATAGCACGATTTTTTTCAGACAATATATGGATTCATCTACTATGTTTTCCTGAAAACTAAGCTTTATACTCCGTCTGTAATATACAGCAATATTGATGATGTGGGTTTTGGGTTGAGCCGTGTGTGGTGAACTTTTTTCAACCAATATTTTGACCGCCGTTGCAGGGGTCTTCTTCAGGATTAATAATTTATTTAGTTTTGAGTTGGTTTGGTGTTTAAATAAATAAATTCTTAAAGAAATATATAATCTGAATAAACCAACTCAAAACTAAAAAAATAATAATCCTGAAGAAGACGGTCGAAATATTGGTTGAAAAAAAGTTCACCACACACGGCTCAACCCAAAAGCCACAACATCAAATCTGGCCGTGAAAACCTAAGAAGTTATTTACAGCAATAATATTTTTAGTCTTTAGCTAATTTATTTATCATCTTTTAAAGAATATTATCCGTTTTTTTTATGTTAATTATTGTATGTCATTTTTTTGTTCTGACTCATAAAACGATTGCAATAATTTAAATGTAATTTTATCTATTGACTTACAGCAACAAGCCTTCAAATTAATAAGATTGAACAATAATAATGAATACAAAATTAAAAGTGTTTGAAATAACTGTACAAATTAAGAAATTATTGACGTCAATAATGTTAGAATTAAATTAATGTTAATACTAAAAAAAAAGATTTTGGAAAAAAAGATAAAAAAAGAGTATGAATTTGAAACTTTATGTTTACTTAACATCAAACAGATATTTAGTGCAGAATTTAAAAATCTTTAACTCTAATTTGTGAACACTGAATATAAATATTTGTAAATACTTTATTTATTATTTAATTTGTACAAGCTTGTAGATATGAAGTACAAACCATATGTCTTAGTATTTTTTTGACTACTGACGAATAAAATTTTCATATTTAAACAATATGTTAAACGACTTCTACAAACTGATGATGATTATTATTTAATTTTATTAAGATCGAAACACCACTATGTACTTGTCAATAATTAAATGTTATTAAAGAAACAATCTACCCTAACATTAACATTATTTGGTTTTATTGAACATTTTTCAAGCTCTATTTACTTCATAAATTTCTTGTTCTTGACTTGACAACAGTTTATCAACTAAATATAATATTAAATTAAATTGGCGATATATCACATGCAAAATTTACATACACAATCAGTCTAAGCAATCAAAAATATCATCAAATCAAATAAATTTGCATGTTTATGTATTACGTTCTTTCCCACATGCGATTCTTTCTTTATGACGTCTTCACTTTCTCGTATTGCCCGTCAAAAAATTCATCGCGACAATACTATTGGCACCATATATGGAATTAGGTGCGATGCTAAATTTACAGACTCCCGGCACAGCAACCGTAAATATACATCAAAGAGTTACGGAGCGTAAAGAACTGATGAAAATATTGTGAGCACGTAGAAATAAACACAAGGGGGGGCCTTTGTAGCATTCTTCGGGATTGAACGCAAGCAGTGGCGGATTAAGCACTTCGCAAGCCCCAAAGCGAAAACACATTTTGGAAACCTTTTTTCGAATGATATAAAAAACGTTATATTGGTCATAAATATTGCAAGGCATTGTCACTGCCTTTCAAGAACTTTTTCGACTTTTTATTTATATAACGCCACAAATTTAAAAAAAAAAAACATTTCAAATTAAAAGTGTATTAGAAGCTGACAGACAAAGATATTGAATTTTCTATCAACTTAAACAAGTATAACATATTTCTAATATTAATATAAGAAAAACAATCATGTTTGTGTTTCAAAGGTAATCTCACACGAATGCAAAATAAGTACAGACGTTTTCTGTTTGTTATATTTTTATTTATGGTTGAATTTTGTTTCCTTTTTTTCTAGACCTAATAATTTATAATTTTAAAACAATATTAATAATCCAGAGCGAATAATTATTTTTATTATTATATTAGTATTTGTATAGCGCTCTTTTATGACCGAATGATCATGCCAAAAGCGCTTCTTTGCCTCTCTGAGTAAAAAGGTGGGTCTTGAGTCTGCTTCTGAAGGATGCCTCCGCTTTAAGCTCTCTTATGCTTTCCGGTAGCGAGTTTCAGGCCATTGGTGCTGCGTAGCTGAAAGCCCGATTGCCAAAGACCGTTCTAGGACTACCTCCCGTCAGCTGCAGGGTGCTTCTATTTGCTATAGCCGATCTGAGTGTCTCTCCACGCGCGCTTATTTCTGAAGGCTTTCTTCTTCATTCTCTAGATTTTTTAGATTCTAGAGTGAAGAAGGTAAAAAATATAAGGAGTTTATTTTTTAAAAGACTTATGAATAAAGCAACCGTTACATATTTCGTTAACAAAGAATTTATTGATGTGAAAACAAGGTAAATAAATAAATAAATATTTATAAGAATTTATTCGTTTACAAAACCACAAAAATATAAAATAATTAAAAAGTATACATTCTAACATATGATATTACTAAGGCTTATAAACAGTTATTATAATATAAGTACAGTATGGTATAATATAGTGAATAATTAGTAGTTTCAATGAAATACTAATATTACTAACAAGAAAAAAAAACTAATGCTGTATTTTGGTCTGCATTAATATAAAAAATATCATTTTGGGGCCTTTAATATTTCGATGCCCGGAGCGATCGCCTCTTGCATCAATGCGGTGATCCGCCTCTGCACTTAAGCCATGCTTCTAGTTCTCCAAAATAAAACCCTGCGAAGAACCGAGAGAGATGGAAGTCTCCGTAAAATATTTTTACGTATTCGGATCAAGTAATGTTGTGTTCAAAGGATCTACTCGATTTTGCGTTCTAAAATATCAAACATTTCCCGGCTATATATTATATGTTGTTTACCAATTTTCTTCTAAGAGCGGGTAATTCTATTTTTTTTCTCTCTTCGCACACGCGCCAAGTAACGAGCCGATATTTCTTGTCTAAAGAAATGTACGGACTTGAAAACGTTTTCTTTTGCGATGTGGAAAAGGTCGAAGCAATCGCATCCAATCAAGCATTAGCCAAGGAACTAGTCTGGAATGAATAAAATCCTTTAGAAGATTCTCACTTTTTTAAATTTTATAATATACTCTTTTTTTTCTTGAATTGAAAATATTACTTAAGTATTATTTTAACCTGACATCAGCATGATATAGCCCTTGCTGACTGGTACCGAAAACCTCGATACACAATCTTTCGTCTCTTATTTCTGTTCGCTTGTCAGATATGAATGAATTGGCATTTTTGGACTAGGTTTATAGACCGCTGGTGCGACAGTCCATCACGGGTGCATCAGTCGTGTGCCGCCCGTCGGCGAGAACATATTGTACTGTAGCTCGGCCTAATGCTGTGACTAGGTCGGGCCATAGGTTTGATTAATCGTAAATATATGTTAATGTGCTTCAGAAGGAGTCTTTGTTTTGCTAACTAACTCCTCATCATACCCTCACGCGACTGAGTGAAACCCTTTTTTGAAAGAGAGGAGGATGTTAATACGAGTGTATCGCGTTTATTATGCGGTATTACAAAGTGTTAAGTTTTCACCTCGATCAATGTCGTCTAATATTTTTTTCAATGTTCGACGAATGTAATAGGCTTTAAATGTTGAAATTATAACTTGGTCTAAGAGCTGGATTAAAGACGTAGTATTTGGTGGTAAAAATAATATTTCAACATTAGGATATTTTAAATCGAGCGGATGTCCTGGTGCATTGTCCAATATCAAAAATCTTTTAAAATCAAGATTCTTGTTTCTCATAGAATCTCTTGTATCAGGTATAAAACAATTGTAAAACTATCTTTAAAAATAATACTTGTGGTCCAAGCATTTTTATTGGCTCTCCAATAAACAGGTAAATTCTTTTTTTCATAACCTTTAAGTGCTTGGGGGCTGAAGGTTCGATTAATAAATAATGGCTTCATTGTGGAATCTTCTGAAGAATTATAACATAATAGTAAAGATATTCTTTCTTTTGCCACCTTGAATCCTTCCGCGTCTTTTTCATTTTTTGATATGTAGGTTCGTTGCGGCATCTTCTTCCAATACAATCGCGTTTCGTCCGCATTGACTACCTGGTCTGGTGTATAGCCCTAATTTTTTATAATATCTGCGAGTTCTAGAACAAACTTTTTAGCAGATAAGCTGACGCGATTTATCCTCAAATTTTTATAAAGGGTTCGCCAAATAACTTTTTTTTTTTTAAAATGGGGCGCAAAACATCGAGTGTAGCTTCGGCTGTGTGGCACGTAGCGCCGTCCTGTTGAAATCAAATGTTTCGAATATCCTCTTCTTCAATTTTTGTGAACAAAAATGTCCCGATAACGATCGCCATTGACTGTAACGGCCACTCCTTGCTCATTTTCAAAGAAAAATGGCCTGATTTTCAAAGTAATGTCGCAATATTTCCCAGCGTTGTTCAAGCATATACACAACCATGTTCGTTCAGCGGAAGGATAAAACTAATTATCTGTCAAATCAGACATGAGCTAAGTGTTACCATACACGAAATAAGCACTAGTTGAAAAAAAACGTTAGATGGCGGACCCTATATTATGTAGTTAGAATCGCTTCATAAAATGTTCGAAGCCATCCTCTACTAGCAAAAAAATTGTGAGATGAGTTTTGATCTTCCGATGATGATTGTTCGGTTCATTTTAAATTATCATCCATTTTTGTGCCCTCTTTTGTATAATGCTCGAACTTAAGCAAAATTCACACGCTCTGTAAAATTTATCACGTGCACATTACATGGACGTACAAATTAAACATGTTTTTTTTAGAACCTTGTTATATAAAGCGTGTTGTATAAAAATATGACATAGTTTATGCAACCGTGTTGTATAAAACCGTGTTATACGAGGCCCAAGTGTACTTTAGCTTTATAGTTCTCGTGCACATATTATAATATAATACGAATATTAACACTTACTATGGTGTTTCAATGGATATAAAGTTATATGATTACACAGCGTGTCAATGGCTTTCTATGTTGTTAAGCATTGAATAGTTCAGCGTTCTGTTATGATATTCCCGCAGTGTTTAAATTTAAATGTTTGCGATACGCCCGGACCTGAAAACGGGTTGTTTTCAGCCGTTTTCAGCCGCGTTGTTACTCGATGAAATTACGCATTTATTGTTCGGCGCAATCGTTTCATGCATTATTTAGAACAATGCATTTAGTTTGGGCGTTCGCTCGGAACCAAAAAATGTTAAACTACAGAGAACAAATGTGCGGTTAAAAAATCAATTGGAATTGCAAAACGCCACCGCACCGGGAGAAGGCTTTGTGCTGTTTATTTCAGAATTGTTTTGTTTCAAGCGATCGTTTCGTTGCAGCATAACGTTAATATTTAAATAGAGTTTAAACACTTATGCTACTGGATGCAACGATTGAATTAGTTTGGTAATAAATCGAAATTAATGAAATAAGCGCTTGATATTTATGAAATGTGTAGAATTAATGACGAGGAATGGTATATATATATAATTATTTTATATGCCACAAATAAATTTAAAAAAATATTGAGTTCCATACAACACAGTTCAGAAAAGTATACCCATATCCATTGTTTTTGATCCCAGTTGATGCTTGTGGAGTTTCAAGCACTCAATTTGGTACAACGGCAATGGCGCTCTTAAATGGCCTACCAGTATACGTCGATCCTTTTCTTACATCCTTTTCCTCTTTTGTCGATGGTATTGTTCTCCTATATCTCTATGATCTTTGACACGTGTCATCTTCTTCTTTTATGTTATTTTTTATTATCTTTTGTGTGTATTGTAATTTATGTATGCTCTGTTTCTTATAATTTTGTACCTTGGAACTTCGGTTCTGTGTAATTAATAAATAAATAAATAACATAATTGAAATACGTATTGAATAGGTATGACAAGAGGAAAGGTAAGGCGTTTGTTCACCATGCTAAAGATCACAGGTTTGATCCTCAAGAAAGTTTTAAATATGACAGATAATTGAGTTAATGGATTGTAATAAGTTTAAAAGTTCTATAAATGCCTTTTCTTAATATGCTCTCTATTCAACTGTTTCGTCAACATATGTCTCTAACATTTGTCCTCTTGCCTCCATTTTTCTTTTTGTAACCTTAATTAACTGTTCTGCATTAAGGTTTAGTTTAGTAAGTGGTTTCTGAAGAAGGTGCTACGTCACCGAAACAGGTAGGGCAGCGGTCGGGGAACTTTTGTAACCATTACCCCAAAATTTGTTTACGTAAGTCGATATTAACCCAAAATATCTTTGCGTAAGTTTGATATTACTCCTTCCCCCCATTTCGAAAGGAAGACAATCAATGTATATTTAAATAAACATTATTTATTAAATAAATTTAGACAATAACAAAAAATTCATATGAAAATGGTAAGTTTTATAAAATACCAAGCTAGAAAAATTTCCTTATCACCCCAGAGAACATATTTTTACCCCATTTGGGGTAATTTACCCCGGTTCCCCGACCGCTGAGGTAGGGTGATCATTAGTTTAAGCTCAGAGGTTTCATACAGCTTTCTGTTTTTATTCTTTACCTCCAGTTAATGCTTAATTTAACTTTCACCCGTAAAATAATACCATGATGCATTTGAATAGATTACTAGTGGTATTGTTAATTTAACGTTCTGGTTTTTTTTCCTCAGAAGCAGCTAATGTGAATTATTTTTAAACAAAGAAAATGACCTAGAAAATCATTTTTATAATTTTATTAATTATAATTTATTATCCAGTTAAGAAATCAAAATGATGTTCTTGCAGAGAATATTATTAAAGTCATAAAATAACATCATCAAGTTTGCTATGATGTAAATAAGAATAATTTATTGTGTACTAAATGATTTTTTGCAAAAGAAAACAACGTCCGCAGCCCATATAAGGTGAAATTACTCGTACATGCGGAAGTACTTTCTGTATTGGTAGTTACATAAATCACCGTGCAATATGCTCCGGTTGCCTCGTCCCGCGAGCCGTTAACCTTTTGCCTTCATTTAGCATTAAAATGGCGTGGTCAGATGAAATGCTTTATTCAGAAGTACATCACATCTTAGCAGATCCCTTACCAAGGGATTATTTACGCTCGCGAACGGGAATTAAAGGATTAATATTCTACACGCACCTACCCCCTTTCTTTTGTCCCATCCGCTGTGAGGCATGAGCCCATATGCATAATGGTAAATTGTGTGCCCATATATACAAACGGATTGTGTGCTCATTTATCGCATTGTCTATGTTTTAATATTTTAATATTTTTAACTACTCACATCGGAAATCCAATATCGATCGTGCATTTTGCTGTAATTGTGCCCTGACGGGACTTATAAGTTGGATTTATAAAACAATGAAATAAATGCTTATTTTATAGAAAAAAAATATTTTCCTTAATTTTTCTCTATATCCTATCAACATTTATTCGTATTAAAAAGTCAGAAATGTAAATACACTATATCATTATTCAGTAAATAAAGGGTTAAAAAGAGCTTGCTTAGCACGTGCAGAGTTCGTGTATGCGATTCGCGGAAAAAAAAATGTTTGATAATTTTCCAATCCCTATAAATACCTCCCAAAACCCGTAATATTCACTTTTGAAATCATGAAGACTGTGTCTACTATGAAGAATAATGAGGTGAGAAACTAACAAGGTAGCATTCCATAATACAATCAGTTAAGAGACGAAGATGTACCTAGCTGGGATACTTGTCTGTTACAATGGCATCTGAAGTACTTACTTCGGATGCTGCAGGCTTTTGTTTCCAGGAAGGCCACACTAAACATAAAATGTACTTGCTGAATCTCAGGAAGCAGAGCTTACGTGGGATGTGGCAAGAATAATAGCGGTTGTAAGAATTTTATGGCGGCAGTTCGTGGCAAACATCCAGTAAGGTCATAATAAGTAACTGCAGTTGGTTTAAAATTGATACCTTACTGTAAAAAACTAATCATAGCCTATTAATCAAAATAGTGAATCGTGAAACGTATCATACGTTTCGAAGTGTTAAAATTAAAAGAATCTTATCGTATCAAAGTAAATGCGAAAACATGGTTTTAAGTTTGTAAATAGTGCTTAATGTGATCCGTATTAAAACAAGTTATTTTTTATATAATAATTATATTATTTTACTTGAATTTTCATCCTGGTTCTCCGAAAATTTTATTTATTTTAAAGAGAAAAAATATGAGAAACGGAATAAATTCCATTCCGCTAAAAGCCTTAAGCAATACTAATACAGGATTTTTTTATCTCTTGTTCCTCTAACGCTATATATGGAGTTACTGGAGCAAAACTAGTTTACAAGTAACAGTATGCTTCTAGTGAAACGCCATTCATTCAATTAACAATGCTGATTTTACGGCTATTATTCTCTTATGCGAGATATTGCATAAGAGAATAATTACAAAATTACATTATTATTTTTTTGATCCTCATCAATTATGGTAATTAAT
The DNA here is from genome assembly GCA_022606575.1 of Glossosoma conforme. Lineage (NCBI taxonomy): Eukaryota > Metazoa > Arthropoda > Insecta > Trichoptera > Glossosomatidae > Glossosoma > Glossosoma conforme. The sequence goes on along the minus strand of JAGTXR010000003.1, from coordinate 4,733,247 downwards.
ATTAATTTCCCTCTTCTTCTGGATTCCCATTTCAGCCTTGATATTAATATTCGCCATATCGTTTTCTAGTCTTGCCTTGTCTCAAATAATCCATGCAATCAAAAATAAGGCTAGAAAATACTATGCATTGTAGCATGAAAATGCTACTTTTTACCTATTTCATTTATAAGAGTACCCGCTTAAAACTATTACGTTTAATAAATTGTACATTTTTGTATGCATGTTTTGGTAATCAGCTGTAAAAATAATAATACTTTGTGGCTTAAGTGTGATGTTGGCTTTAAAAAAACACAATTGAGTCGTCTGTCAGAAAAAACACAATTCTCGGAAGAAGCATGTAATATAATAGTCTCTTGAAGTTATCATAATACAGAAAGTTTATAAAACAAATATTTTAAAGATTCATGGAATACATTGATTGATCGTAATTAACATACGCCTTAATACTCCTCCGTTAATACAGCTACCTTTTGAATCGAAAGCTGACGAAGCATTGATAAAAGCAGCCGAAAGTACTGACATCAGCATGATATAGCTCTTGCTGACTGGTACCGAAAACCTCGATATACAATCTTTCATCTCCTATTCTCGTTCGCTGATCGGACACGCATTTGTTGTCATTTCGTAATGCCGTTAGGAGGACTACTTATATGGATTGCCACGGCGCTGGGTGTCACCGACCACGGCGCCTGGCGCCCGGTGCCCAGACAGTTGTGTGCCGACCACGAGAAGGCCGTATTATGGCCGGCCCGGCATGTTATTCCACTAGGACCGCAAGATTTAAAGTTTATCATGAAAATATACATGCTTCTGGAAAAGTCTGTGTGTTGTTAATCTGCTCCTCATCCTGCCACCACGCAATTCAATAATGAACTGAGAGAGGAGCATGTTAGTACTATTGAATGTCGGTGATTGTAGTGCTCATATACTTATTCTAAATATGGAATGAATAATAAAAACATTAAATTTTGTATTGTTTATATTTATTTATAAAATAAATAAATTTGCATTGTGAACTAAACATTATATTGCTTTTACGTAGAATTTCGTTATTTGAAAAGGATTTATTTAGAGAAGACAGCGTCTATTAATACCAGGATCGTGCTACTAATAAGGGTACAACACACCGGATTTCCTTATTAACTGTAAGCAAGACCATAACACAACTACAATCATTACTTACATGGCGGTTTTCACCAATATTGGGTTAATTTCAAACATCTGTAATTCTCAGTTAATTAATTGTAATTTTCCGTTACGTCACAATTGAAATACTATAATTAATAAGAAAATAAACATATTTTTAGATGAAAAATGATATAGTATAGAAGAAATCTTTGTTTTGGTAAATATTTAACTAGAAAAAATTATAATAAGTATTGCTTAAAAAGCTTTAGTTTTGTAACATTGAATACAAATCGTATGAAATAAATTTATTTTAGAATTAGATTTGGTTATTACAAAGAAGATTTTTTTTAATATTTGTGAAAAATATTATAAATACCATATTCTCGTATATAGACAGCGGTCGACATATTGTTCCGATGACCGGAATCTTGCTTCAACAGCTCCATCTTTTTCTTCGACGGTCGACGAAAGATTCATTCTTTCACAGTGGCGCCCTCGGCATAGACAGACGGCGCAAGGAGGTACTTCTTCAATGCGGCCTGTCAGTCAGTACGGTACATACCACCGCTTAAGTAGTGCCAATGCTAAAAGCCAAAAAAAAATACCAAAACTTATATTTAATTTGTAACAATTACTATTTAATGTCTTTCAGTATGTGGCTTAAATTTCAAAACGATTGACTTGATCACAAATTTAAGACTTGTAAGATAGTCATACGAGTATTTTGATATGCAAAAATGTTGTTCATTTTTCATGACGATCGTTCAAACAAATCGATTTTAAATCTTCAGGTTTCTCATTGTAATTTATATATTATGATAGGGACTATAATTTGTATTTAAAAAAATTGGTTCACCTACACAATGCATTTATCAATTTCAAACCAGTCATCGAAATATTTGATTTTTAGAACAAATTCGTGATGGACATGTGACAAAGCACCTGCAGAAAGTTTGATAGATTAGAATTTAAATAGTAAAGGTCCAGCATCCTATATATTGTTCACTCATATTGCATTTTGATGGATTAGATACGTGTGAAACTAGACATGATAAAAATTACAAATCTATTTTAGGTAACCAAGAGAAATTCTTATTAACTAAAAATTAATGTTTAATATCCTTATAAATTTTAAAAATACCCTTTAAATTAACATTGATTAATATGGATACTCATTTATACAATAATGTTTCTAAGCCGACAGGACTACTATCGATTTTATTTAAACACAAAAAATCACCTGTCCCATATCGCACACTTCCATTTTATTTTTTCTTTTGCCGAAGTGTTTTACTATATTTTTTACATATTTTCTGTATAATTTAGATTGAATCATTGGGATCTTTGATTCAAGTTTAGGTAATATTGGACTTATGAAACTACTATCCTGGACAAAATGTGGAATAAATATTAACGGAGAGTACATTTCTCACCTCCGATTTGCAGATGACATAGTGCTAATAGCCGAATCACCTAACAAGCTCCAAGACATGCTCTACGACCTCAATGAAGCGTCGAACAAAATTGGTCTGAAAATGAACATGGATAAAACAAAAGCCATGATTAATAGTCATATTTCACAGACCTTTGATCCTATTTCCATTGGAGGAACAGAAATAGAGTTTGTAAACGACTATACCTATCTGGGACAAGTAATACAACTAGGGCGAAATAACTTCTCAAAAGAAATCGACAGGCGCATACAACTGGGATGGGCAGCATTTGGAAAACTAAAGTACATTTTTAAAGCGAAAATTCCGCAATGCCTTAAAACTAAGGCGTTTAACCAATGCGTCCTCCCTGTATTAATTTATGGCGCAGAGACGTGGAATCTGACAGCAAGTCTTACCCATAAAATAAAAGTCACCCAGCGTGCTATGGAGAGATCCATGCTCGGAGTGTCGCTAAAAGATAGAATCCGAAACGAGGAAATACGCAGAAGAACTCAAGTAGTGGATGCTACCCAACGAATAGGCACACTCAAGTGGCAATGGGCAGGTCATATCTGTCGAAGAGACGACGGTCGATGGGGAAGAAAAGTATTGGAATGGCGCCCAAGAACTGGCAAACGAAGCATTGGCCGACCCCCTACAAGATGGACTGACGATATAAGAAGAATAGCGGGAGTGATCTGGATGCGGAAGGCGGAGGATCGAAGAGGATGGAGACTCATGCGGGAGGCCTACGTTCAACAGTGGACGGACACAGGCTGATGATGATGATGATGGACTTATGATGTGATCTTATTGAAAATTATAATCGCAGACACTATAGTTGACATCTCTTCAAGACCCGGGCTACTGGCCTGGAGATCATCGCGAACAATATATGTATCCAGAAAGACCTTCGAGTGCAGAGATATCTTTGAACAAGGAGTGTATAATGACAATTTAGTGGCGGAAAATTGTGGTTATCATATGTTCCATATATGGAAGGGATGGTAAAAAATGCATTATTACTATTATAAAAAAAATGTAAACGCATGCGGGAGAGTACAGCTGGTCAAGACCAGTGCAATATAGTCATAGCGTCAGCTCAGCCAGGGAGGCTGGACGCTGCATGCCGGAAACGTGTATTGTGTTCGTGTTTGTGTATGGGTTGGGGAGATTTCATGTGTATATTTATCAGTTTCTTTAAGAGATCCAGATTGTAGGAAGGAGGAAACACAGACGCTGGAAGAGCATTCCAAAGCTCACCGATTGCATTAAAGAATGAACTTTGGAAACTGGCAGTTCTTGGTTGAAACACATTAACGACATTAACGTTATTTCTTATTAGGACTCATAAGACGAATTAGTTCTGTTGTTAATAAGTGTTAAGTAATAAATAAGAAAATTATCATTTGACCCCTTTTTTATGATATATACAGAAAGTATAAGACATCACCAAAATTACACTTAAAATAAAAAATATAGTCAATAATTTCATTAAAAACGTAAAAATTAAATCTCTAGATGTTATAGTCATAGTTATGGTGATAGTTAATTTTTAACATACACGATTTATAAAATAAATGTTTAAAAAAAATTGAAACGTTGTCAGTAACCACTGTATATTAGGCAATTTATTTTTATGTTTTTTCTTCATTTCCTAAAAAAACTGTCTTCACGATACGACTCAGCAAAAAATCTTCCGATTCAAATAACTTCAGATAGTACTTTGCCAAGTATTCGGGTGGGTTTATCACGAGTCTATTATATTTCAGGTCGCCCCTAATAGGTACTCGAGTCGGTGGTCTTCGGATGAAACGGCTTCAGCTCCTGAAGAAATGAAATTTTTCAGCACAGATATGCGCCTGCCAGTACACTTGAAGTGCTCATATCGGACGTACGAACAAGATAATATACAGAAAAGGGGTATATTACGGACCGAAATAACAAGGCATTTGAAACTCTATTTCGCTAATGTTTTACTTTATCAATGTTGTTTGTTACGTAAAAATGTAGCTCTGAATTTTTTTTTCGTTTATATATTTTTAATAAACTAAATATTAAATTAGATTAAGCACAACGTTATGTTATATTCTTTTAAATATATTTTTACATTTGAATAAAAATAATTTTTCGATAATTTTTATTCAATATATTTTTACAAAATACCGTTACAATTTATTTATGTATCAGGCGCGTAATATAAATATCACGTGGTTCTTAGAATACTTTAATGTTTAAACTATATACATGCTAAGTATTGTAAGTGGTGTATAAATCCGCCATCGTTCTTAGAAAATAACTCCATGTTGACTATGAAACTCTCTTGGTTGTGTTCACAAGATGACTTTTGTCTATTCCCAATTTTGATAAGTGGATTATAAGAGGCATTTTTACGGATAATTTCACAAGAATTTGAAATATTTCCTGAAATCAAACAAAATAAAAATAAATTGAAACATTAGTTGGGGATCATAAAAAAGAGTTTAATTAATAAAATAAGAAATTATAACTTTAATTATTTTATAAAATACCTTTTTGTTATTTTACTTAATGACTAATACAATCAATTTTATTTCAAAAGTGTCTATTTAGGAAAGCAGAAACGTTTGATAAACTATAAATCTTAATAAATGTTTCTTTTTTGTAATGAAAATCAATTCCAGGAAGATTCATTCAGGTAGTCAATAATATATTTTTTGGATAAGTATAAGTATAAGATTTTTATTTGTGATTTGAAACGCTATTCAAACCTTGTTATCATTGCATTTAATTATCTTAAGCAAAGAAACATGCAAGCATGAACCAAGTACATTTTTATTTCTCCAACAAAACTTTACAGAAACATGGCGGAACAAGCGTCTTGGTTTCAGACCAAACAGTTACGTAATCCACGGAATCCCGGCCTTAAGATCTGAGGTCCATTACACCCGAGTAAGCCACCAAACATCCAACTTTGTAAGGACCCAGTGCGGCGGTTTCGGCGAGCTGTTTAATGCATGAATATGCATGGGCAGCGGAAAACCCAGTGGCTCTTCACGAATACGTAGCTTTTTCACCTGCGGGGAGCTTTTTCTTGCGAGGCGAATCTCTTCCAGCATTCACCGCATTTCTTCTCGAAGGCTACTTCGCCGAGCAGAAAAATTGGCGGTGAAGAATGCAATTGCCCCTTTCAGGTACATATGTTAAACCTATTGGATTCGAAACTTCAAGCGAATGATGCGCCAGAAATTTATTTCTTTCAAATGTTATATTAAATTGCTTTTCGGCATCTCTATGGGACAACAGCCTGTATGCAGAATTATAAAATATGTTATATTATTATTATTTTACTTTGGTGATGATACGCACCTACCGACTGCTATTAAAAGAGCAGTTTATAGCCTCTCACAACCAACTCCACTCCCACCTGTACGTGGTGAGCCTACATAGTCATGTCACATCAAGATTGCGGTAACCAATCCCTTTGGCGATATGACGTGATGAACTGACGGGAGAAAGGAGGGCTGAGAGAGTTATCAAAAGAACTCTCCCAGCTTCAACTAGGCACGGTGTAAACTGGCCATAAACTCGCCAAGCCGCCTGGCAAGCGTGGCGTTTTAAGCCAACAACCCCGAATGAAAACACAACAAAAGATCCGGCCCCTAGTTCCCAGCAGCTTCGCTATTCCTGGCCACGGCAGCGGCCATGGTAACGGCGGGGCGGGGGTGCTAAGAATCACTGGGTTACTGCAGGCTGCCACAGACGACTATTTATTGCTACCTACAACACGAGAACATTGAGACTAGATGAGAAAATCGTAGAACTGGAAGAGGAACTAGATAGAATCAAATGGAGCATCGTTGGGCTGGCCGAAGTTAGACGAGAAGGAGAAGGTCTGATTAAACTCAACTCAGGACATCTCTTATACTATAGAGAAGGGGATCAAACCTCAAGGTGGAGTTGGCTTCCTTATCAACAAGGAAATTGCCAACAACGTCACCGAAGTTAATAGTATATCCCCCCGAGTATCATACCTGACGCTTAAGTTATCGAACCGATACTCCTTAAGTGGTGCAAGTATATGCCCCAACGTCTAGCCATACCGATGAAGAAGTAGAAGCTCTATATGAAGACATCGAAAAAGCCCTACAATACAATAAGACACATTACTGCATAGTTATGGGAGACTTTAATGCTAAGATTGGAAAGTGCTGTGGAAACGAGAAATTTATAGGACAATATGGAACCGGACTCCGAAATAACAGAGGACAGATGATGGTAAACTTTCTACATGCTAACAAAATGTTTTGCATGAACACATTTTAAGAAAAACCAAAACGCAAATGGACCTGGAGAAGCCCGGATGGTAACATAAAGAACGAAATTGATTTTATTATGGCTAATAAGAAGAATATAGTCACTGATGTCTCAGCGATGCAATGCTTTAGTACCGGAAGTGACCACCGTCTCGTTCGAAGTACTGTGCACCTAGACATCAAACTGGAAAGGAAAAAGCTGATACGTCCGTTAGTGATGACACCGACAACGTCAACAAACTTAACGAAAGAATCATTAATAGAAACTGCCAAAAGTCATAAAGCAGTGCAAAAAGAAAAAGGGTCAAAATTCTCAGACAAAACGATAGCTCTTATGGACGAACGTCGTAAAAGCAGAAATAGTTACAATACCCTGAACAAAAAGTGAAAAAATCCATGAGATTTGACATTCGTCGTTCAAACACCGAATTAAAGACACACGATGGGAAGATAACAACAAATCTTAATGATATACTGAAGGAAATAGAACATTTCTACGGGTTATTGTATTCATCTGCGGACGACAAGAGGGCTACTCACTAAAACAACTTAAGAACAACAAAGCCCCTGGAGAAGACGGAATTACATCTGAGCTTCTGAAAGTAGGAGAACCCCTCTGTTGAAAGAGCTTAACAAGGTAATAGAACATGGAGAAACCCCGGCGACATGGAGTACGAGTATTGTTCCACAAAAAGGGGATAAATCACTGCTCAAAAACTACCGACCCATTTCCCTTCTTTCCCATGTGTATAAAGTATTCTCAAACAGGCTAACGGGTCGATTTGATGAATTTCAACCTCGAGAGCAAGCTGGGCTTAGGAAAGGCTTTAGTACAATTGATCATATCCACACGTAAGACAAATCATTCAGAAAACCGAAGAATATTCTTAACTATAAAAGGCATTTGAATAGACTTGGGCATCCGTACGTTGGTTTTCTTTACACTAACAATATTTCTATAAACAAGGTGTTAGACAAGGAGATGTTATATCTCCAAAACTCTTCACAAACGCCCTAGAAGATATTTTTAAACTGCTATCCTGGACAAAATGTGGAATAAATATTAACGAGTACATTTCTCACCTCCGATTTGCAGTGCTAATAGCCGAATCACCTAACAAGCTCCAAGACATGCTCTACGACCTCAATGAAGCGTCGAACAAAATTGGTCTGAAAATGAACATGGATAAAACAAAAGCCATGATTAATAGTCATATTTCACAGACCTTTGATCCTATTTCCATTGGAGGAACAGAAATAGAGGTTGTAAACGACTATACCTATCTGGGACAATTTTAGGGCGAAATAACTTCTCAAAAGAAATCGACAGGCGCATACAACTGGGATGGGCAGCATTTGGAAAACTAAAGTACATTTTTAAAGCGAAAATTCCGCAATGCCTTAAAACTGAGACGTGGAATCTGACAGCAAGTCACCCAGCGTGCTATGGAGATCCATGCTCGGAGTGTCGCTAAAAGATAGAATCCGAAACGAGGAAATGCAGAAGAACTCAAGTAGTGGATGCTACCCAACGAATAGGCACACTCAAGTGGCAATGGTCATATCTGTCGAAGAGACGACGGTCGATGGGGAAGAAAAGTATTGGAATGGCGCCCAAGAACTGGCAAACGAAGCATTGGCCGACCCCCTACAAGATGGACTGACGATATAAGAAGAATAGCGGGAGTGACCTGGATGCGGAAGGCGGAGGATCGAAGAGGATGGAGACTCATGCGGGAGGCCTACGTTCAACAGTGGACGGACACAGGCTGATGATGATGATGATTATTATTTTAGATGATACATTTGAATGTTTCTTTACCTAATTAATAATTTATTTATCATCATTTTGTCACAAACTGCTGTCGTAATTTTCTGTCGGCCGCCACGGTCTTCGCCTCCTGTATCATTTTTTTTAAGTAATCGAATGTAAAATAGCAGTCAGTTGAGATTCGTGGGTTCTACGACACTCAGCCAGGACGGCTGGACGCTGCATGCAGGATATGTGTATTTAGTTTTTATGTTGTGTTTTGAAGATATTTTTTTTGTATTAATGAGGAAACATAGATACTAGAAGAGCATTCCAGCGTTTACCGGCGATTTTTGGGGCTTGCCACTTTGTAAGTTATTTATTTTATTTTATTTTATTAACGGCCTAGGCCAATACATACGGTTTTAAAATAGAAAATACAATAAATGAAATGATAAAACAGAACAATATAATAGCTAAGATAATAAATTTAGACAAAACATGAACATGAGTAAAAAAAACAGATCAAGTACATTAGTAGAGGGATCTGCGAAATGCTGGAAGGTCCACGCCGAAAAGTCCAAGGTTAACAAGTCTACACATTCTTAACATAGGAGAATAGAATCCGTAGTTGGTTTTGGATGTCCTTACATTGATAAAAACCTAAAATGTCGAGTAATTATGGAGTTCATAATTTTAAAAATAAACAGGAGTCAGTCACTGTTCTACGTTTCTCCAATGTAGATACATTAAGTCGCCTCTCTATATCTTCATAGGAGTAGCTACCTCTCTCAAGGCCGATCAGTCGTGCAACTCTTGACAAGAAGCGATGTTGGACTGATTCAATCCGGTCGATATGAGTTCGAAAGTAGGGAGACCATATAACGCTAGCATATTCTAGCTACGGACGAATCAGAGAACAGTAAAGGACCTTGATGGAGCTCAGGTTTTTAAAATCCTTAGTGATTCTATTGATAAAACCTAAAGTTAAAGTTATGATGATATGTGGTATTTTCTTATTATAAATTTCGACTTCTCGCCCACTACTGGCTCGCATTCGCACATAGTTCATTTTTAAAAGATTATAATGAATCATGTTATCAGGACGATTTTTATCTACAATCAATCATATCAATCAATACTTTAACTTCTGTAAGATACATACACACAAATTATTATAGTTATGTCATTGAATAATCTTGATTATTTATTATGCTATATATTTGTTTTAAAAAATGTTAATGTTTATTATATGTTGAATATATATTCACAATGTTAATGTTTGGTTGTTCTATTTTTTTTATTAAAATGAAAAAAATCTAAATAGAAATAAATAATTTAATCTCATATCAGTTGGTATTTGAAATCTTTAAAAACACCGTAATTCGATAGCGTTGACAAGCGTGGCTAAAAGGTGTTAAAACATTGTACTTGTACCTGCAATATTAGTTCACACATTGCGTGTGATTTAACTTTACTATTAACAAGCCTATACTGTAGAAAAAAACATTTTTCAAAGTGGTTATAACACATTACTTTTCTATAACAAATAATACTCATATATAAACAAGGAAAGTCAAGTAGTACGTTCATATTAAAAGAACTCTAAATTAAGTTATTTTATTTATATCTTAAAGTAATAGAAAAAAAACTATTAATTTAACAGTATTTTATACTCCTTTATAAGATGCTTTATTCATGTGAACTAAGAATCTTAACCCAATGCTTGTCCGGCTGGTGCTGCATATGGAAAATCATATTTATGTATAAATATTATACAAAATGTATAAACTTTATGATTGATTAGATGATAAGTTTACTCCTATGTAATCTGTTTCTCTATGAGGTCGCCTTTATGATCTGATATATATCGATGAATAAGTGCAAGGTAACTTTTGTATTGACTTCTGAGTACTAGCAAACACAGTGTTGGACGTTGCTTAAAACAGACTGACGACATCAGAAGAAACAGAGGAGGTTTGTGGATCTGGAAGGCAAAAGATCTAAATTAATGAAATTTTTTACAAAAGACCAACGCTCAACAGTGAATAATAATGACGATTATTTATGGTAGTACGCTTAAATATGTGTACTTTCAATAATTACCTATCAGTTATCAAATATAGTCTGCTGTTTCCACCTTAGAAACGGGGAAGCTAACAGAAAGCTTCGTGTCACGTGGGAATGTAGAGTACTGGAACATAGCGATCATCCAAAATACCTCGGAGTCACTCTAGATCACACCCTCACCTTCAGGCGTCATTGCAGCAACACCAAACAGAAAGTTGCAACAAGAAACAACCTCATCCGCAAGCTGACCGACACCCACTGGGGAGCCCAACCACCCCTTCTTTGTTTCTCAGCCGGAAAATATGCGGCACCAGTGTGGGGTCGATCAGCCCACTGTAATCAAGTGGATACTGCCCTGAATGATGCATGCAGAGTCGTCACAGGCTGCCTCAAACAAACACCCATTTCTAAACTATACCCCCTGGCATCGCACAACCACACATAAGACGCAAAGTCATATGCGCCGAAGAAATGCGTAAGGCAATCAACCAACCGTCCCACTGCTTGTATAATCAGATACCCCCAACAACAAGATTGAAGTCGCAAAGCAGCTTTCTGAAATCCACACAACCTCTCACATCCGGCCCTGAAAATGAGAGATTCCAGCTCTGGCAACAAATCGCACCAGAGGATTTCATTACTACAAAGGAAGGCCTCCCAACTGGCAAGAACCTTGACTGGCGGACCTGGAAATCCCTGAACAAATTAAGAACCGGAGTTGGTAGAACAAAAGACAACCTCGAGCGGTGGAGAATGCTTCGGCAGGGAGAGACACTATTGTGCGACTGTGGAGACCTGCAGACCGCCTCATACCTAAGATGCTGCTCTATGTGCCCAACAAGCTGCACATCTCAGGACCTAATGCTGGGCAACACACGAGCTATAGATGTTGTCAGATACTGGGAAAAAATACTTTGAAGTCGCTGACACGAAGAAGAAGAAGATTACATAATTATAAGTAATATGGTATTATAGTGTCTTTCAAATAAAATAATTGTTTCATAGAAGATAACATGTTTAAATATGAAATATATATACAGACTTAAGTTAAAATAATTATTCCTTTATAGAGTGAAAATAAAAATTAAAAATTTATATCTTTTTATGGATAGCAAAAAACAACACAAGATTACGAATATTTAAATTAATAACATACGGATGTTTTTGTCTCGTGCTTAAAAAGACGATGCGTTTTTCCCACCTGTAGCTTAATTATTTATGCAAAACAACACAACGCCTAGCTATGTTAAGATTCATATATTTCACAGGATCTGTTTCAATACTAGAAATTTTGGGTTACCTGTATGTTAAATTCTTTAGATTAAATAAAAGAAAAAAAAATACGATTAATTAACGTATTTACGTTAACAAATCAAGTCACTTGACTTCAACGTCTAAATCTTAAAAGCATTATGTAGGTGTAAGTGAGTGTGCATGAAACCTTTTTTCAGTGGCTCTACTGACCGAACGTTTCGTACAATTTACAGTTTACACGAACAAATGTTTCCTTAGCCACGTTGTTGTATTTACGAGCGCCCTGGCGATTGTTCTTCGATTGGTGTAATTACTCTTAAGCGGTGCCTGTGTTTAAAGGCAGTGTATTTTTCCTTTTTTCGTACTCCCCGGTATTAAGATATCATCAATCCAGTTACACGCCGATCGATTGCAACTCTGCTACGCGAGGTCTCGTATAAATTTCTCTGGCACGCGTTCGCGTTCATTATGAATTCCACTCTCCGCGACTATTGTTTTTTCCTTTATTTTGCGAGAAAAGAAACGAGTTTTCCGGCGTGTGAAAACCTCTTCGAATTTGCGATTTTGTATACAAACGTCGGAATTATTTCAACCCGTCCCCGAAGCTCCCTTTTATACATTTTTGCGATTTCAAACGCGACGAACAAAAACTTTTACTTTCAGGGTTCGTTCGCGGATGTATTTCGTTCTCTTTTTGTTCGGAAAAATTTATAACAAGTTAATTGACCGTAAAATCATTTGAATCGGTTATTGGAACTTTCGGCTAAGAGCTTTCTGGAAACTTCGCGATTGATTTGAAATTTTACGTTACAAGAGTATTTTTTTACGCTCAGATTAATGAAAGTTTACAATTCGCAGGATTAAATGAATATTTTTAATGCAAGAAATGCTGAAAGTGAAAATTCTGGCTCGTTATGACATTGAAGTCACGACGGTACGAATTTTTCGAGTGATTGTTAATAAATACAGTTGAGTGATTACTTAAGTTATGTAACAATAATCTGTTAAATTAAAAAGTGCGTACAAGACGCCGGTCACGTGTGTGATTAACAGTTACTAATACATATTAAAATAAGTTAAATGACATTACTTTTATGATATATATGACTGTTGCTCACGATATACTTCATTAAATATATTAAACTATTATTATAACTATTAAAATGTATTTACTTCACCATTTATCATTATAACTATAATAATACTGTTACGTGTAAGCACTTTAAAAAAAATCGTCAAATTTTTTTATTGCTGTCGCTGGGTTAAAAAGATTGGCCGGAAGAGGAAGTCCGAAATACCGTTTTCCGGGGGCATTGCGTGGCGGTTCTTTTCATGCTCCCCAAGAACCGGAGTTGGTAGATCAAAGGACAACCTCGAGCGGTGGGGAATACTTCGGCAGGGAGAGACACTATTGTGCGACTGTGGAGACCTGGAGACCGTCTCACACCTAAGATGCTGCTCCTTGTGCTCAACAAGCTGCACATCTCAGGACCTAATGCTGGGCAACACACGAGCTATCGATGTTGCCAGATACTGGGAAAAAATAAATTGACGTCGCTGACACGAAGAAGAAGAAGAAGAGTCGAAATGTCCTGAAATAAAAATTTGTTAGTTTTAAAATCTTTGTACAACGTTCTGGAAAAAACAGCTTCATTAGAATAATTACTGTCAAGTTATTATGAGAATCATCTATGAAGACAATTAATCAGTAATTACAGGATAAAAACAATTGAGCAAAAAAAATAAAACAAATACAATGCATATAAAAAAAATATTATTTGCTTAAATATTCAAAATCACTTGATAATTAATAGCAATATTGTATTAAACAAACATAGTTTATATAAATGGAAAAGAGTTCAAAACGTATAATAATCTAATAAGTGTTTTTAATTAAGTAATGGTTTTCTTATTTTTTAGGTCATTTGTATCCGTTTTTTTATGATATAAGGAAACAATGCCCTTAATGCTACATTTAACATGGTAGCCTTACAAAAATACTACAAATACATACAATATAAGCACACGACCAAATAAGTTATAAACTCATGGTTTGTTTTCGTACGTTTTTGGTAATTATTTAATACATCCACATGGGAGATCCTCTATTACGCGTAACATTTCGATATCAAAGTGTATCAATGCGCAAAGAAAAAATCTTTTTACTTCCCATAACACAAATTGCAAAAAAAACAACGTCCGTCCGCACTTTTCGCGACACAAAAAGAAAAAAAAAACAAAGAGTATTCCGTTACAACAAACTAATGTTTTGCTTGTGTCGTATTGTACCTTTGACATACTACACAACCGTGAGAAGAAAGAAATAAATTAGATTTGTCCCAAGAACAAAAGTAAGAAAGACTCACACAGATGCGGTATTTACGTTTCCTTTTTCCCACATTATATTGAATATTTTTCCGCCTGAACAAGTAATTTATAAAAGGATATCTTATTATATGAATATTTAAATATTATAACAAAACTATGTTATAAATTTAATATACATAAATAATAAAGATTTACTGGTTGTTTTTTCAAGCTGTATTCCATGCTGCAATCTACGCATTACTTTCTTTAATATAGTAATCACATCAGCATGATATAGCCCCTGCTGACTGGTACCGGAAAACCTCGATATACAATCTTTCGTTTCTTATTTTCGTTCGTAATGCCGTTAGGAGGACTAGTTATGTAGATCACCTCTTGTGGCGCTGGGTGTCACTGACCACGGCATCTGGTGCGCAGTCAATTGTGTGCCGACGGCGGCGAGGTCGTATTATGTCCGGCCCGTCATATTATTACGCTAGGGCTGGAATTTTGTAAAGTTATCTAAATATATATGTTAATTTGCTTTAGAAATAGTCTTTGTGTTATTAACCTGCTCCTCATCCTTCCACCACGCAATTCAATAACGAACTTAGAGAAGAGGATGTTAGTAAGGTAAACATAGATAGTTTCCAAGAGTGTCCAGTGCAAGAGTCTGCAATCTTGCATAAACTGCGGTTGTAGTACCAGAATTTTTTTGAGTGTTCAATGATCAAGGTTTTTTTAGGTGAAAGGATGATCAACCCGGCGCTCCCGAGGCCTGGACAATTTTTATTTCGTCCTTAAGGGGTGGCACGACCCTACCGGTACATGTAAAAGGCTTAGACATAATTAAATCGATTAAATAAAATCAAGCTTGGTCGGGATGCAAGCCGACGGCGTTTAAGTGAGAAGCAAACGGCTTAACCACTGAACTATGCCGCTTGGCATAATGATGATACAAGTTGAAAATTAATTTTATGTTTTTGGTTACAAATAGTGCTGAACTTATGCTTCAAATCAGACAAACAGAAAATGACTTAGAGAGATAGCTATTGTTGATCACAACATAATAATTGCACTGAAATCAACTATGTGATGATTAGTTATTACGGGCAATGTTTGGATATTAGCGTCCAAGTTAAGCGATCTGGGACTAATTAACGATGTTCCCGGACACGGGGCGTGTGCTTCCATAATGTTGGGCGAGCTGGGAAAGCGACCGACTAAGGGATACTTGTCCAAACTACGGTGTCAATCGAGGAATACTAAGGAAACTTTGAAGTGGTTCAAAAGGACACGAACCCTCGGCTTTTGAAATCGCCACGGATCGGCGATTAACCTGTTACGGTAATTAATTTTCACGAATGCAATACAACTTATTATTGAAATTCCTTATGTGAAATCAATATTCTTAAACTGATAACTATTATACTGCAGCATGTAAGCTTTAAGTATAAAATATAGACATATTAATCGTATTAAACAGAAGAATAGACGGATTCAAAAAAATTTATTACAATATTTTTCTTTAATTATTAATCTTATTTTACAGATCATTGACTATATTTAAATATTATTAGTAATAAAATACACACAAACAATTAAACATCAATTCATAATAGAGCAAAGGCTCGTGGTTCGAATCCCGCGTCTGCCGATATTTTTTCTGAATGAATTGATGCGTATATAATTTGATGTATAATTGCATGTGTGTATTCAATTACTAAGAAGAATATACCCAAAACATCTTCTAAACCTAATTGACTCAGTTCAAAGAGGTGCAATTCGTTTGATAAACAATGACACTCCTACGTCTAACCTGCAATCAACGGAACGCAGGCGTAATATTGGTTCACTTAGTCTTTTCTACCGATAAAACCACGGTTGCTGCTCTTCGGAACTTAAAGAACTTAATTCCTCCGGCACTCACCCACAACTGACAAACTCGTCTTTCACTTGCCAAAGATCTGAAGAACTGGCAGATTCCAAAGTTCCTTCCTTAATGCCAACAGTAAGCTCTGGAATGCTCTTCCACCTTCTGTGTTTCCTCCTTCCTAAGATAAATATACACTTGTAATCTCCTCAACCCACACACAAGCACGAACACAATACACGTTTCCCGCATACGGCGTCAGCTTCCCTGGCTGAGCGTCATAGAGTGCACTGATTTTGACCAGTTATGCTCTCCTGCATGCGATAACATAAAAAAGGTACACTTTAGAAACATATATAGATCCCATCGACCTCCAGGTAAGGATTTGGAATGGCGGATCTGTAGAACTATATACGAGGTACATTTTTTGTGATTTAGTTAAGGCTTTAAAGAGAAAGAATAATGAGATAAAAATGTGCATACATTTTTTTTTGCTCAAGTGGAATAATTACGTCATATTTTGAATGATGGTCTTATAACACTACCGCCGCAGAAATGCATAAGAGTTTTATTAAATCATGAATTTTCTATATTTCGTGCAAATTTAAGTGGTTTCGAGAGCAATGATCTATTGTAAATTTTCAGCCGTTGCGGTGCCCACTTCAGCCTATTGATTCGTGAAATTCATGAAAACGTGACGAATTCGCGGCGCAACACTTTCAGGATGGATGAGTAAGTAATTATGAACGTGAGCGAGCATAGTTTAGCCAGCGCACCTAAAACTAAAAGTAAAAAAAATCATGAAAAATTCGAAAAGGAATACATGATGATAGTACGAGTAAATTAATTAAATAAAAAGCTTCTTTGAAGTAATTGTGTTTTCATAGAAACCTAAAATCAACAATAAAACTTTATTTATCATTGCGTAATAGTCTAAAATTAAATGAACCAAATAATTTTTCACGTTATTTTTATGTAATTTTTATGTATTTTTATGTACTAAATAGCCTTTCACTCCACTAAACTATGAAATGGTCGATAAGAATGAATAAAAACATACTAATCTGACAGATTTAAACGGGACAGTGAACCAGTATTTAAAAAATATTGAACGTAGTATTGGTACAAAAGTATTTGGGAAAAAATCTCTTTTATAAATGAATTTATTTAAAAATTATTTGATTTACTACTATAAATAGTAATTAAATTTTTATTGTGTGTTTTAATATTTTCAGACAATTCTGTTGATTGCTTTAAGGTTCTCTCACAGAGACTTAAATGCTTTAAAATGACATATCACTGATTGTGGTAGGAAAGAAATTGGAAAACTGGTGTACGTTTGTTACTAGAAAAGATGTAAAAAAACATTAGGAAAGACTTGTTGTGATCATTAGATTATTTTTACAATATCTTAAATTTAAATGCATTTACATTCAAGTCTACCAAAATCATTTGATTTCAAAAGACATTCAGTAACTTTAATATTTATATAATAAGATACGTCTCGTACATTTAGTTCCACTCGTGTTCTACGTGATTTTTTACGCCTTAAATAATTTTCTTTCCGCTTTCCAATAAATAACGTTCACAATTTGTAACGTGAAAAGAAAATCCGCACACGAAAATTGGCAACAAAACTAAACTTGGAATGAAAAATTACTCTTCGTGATATTTCCATAGTTACAGAATGGTAAACCAGATCCGGATGCAGAATATATATTACTTACTTTATTAGAATTTAGAATCGTTTAAGTACAATATTGATTTCACCTATCTACTCGTAATTCTTTCACAGAAATCTTAATCTTGAACTGGATTCTCTTTCAAACTTATTAATCTTTGAACCAATTTATTTTTTATATAAATTGGAAATCTTGTTCTAATAACCGTAATCCAGCTAATTTACTATTTTGTATGATATTGATTCTGAAATATTAGCATAACCTTCCTACAACGGTGTTTTTCATTTAGCTATTACAAATTGTAAGATATTTATGAATGCCAAATATCATCGCTTTACAAATTTGAACAATATGTTGTATTGAAAATATTTGTTAATAATTATAAAAATTTCAACATTAATTGCGATGTACTCGTTGAACACATTTCCGACATTAAATATTTTAACTGTCAAAGTGATTTTTTTTTCAATTTTGAAATTACGATTTTATTAAAAAAAACTATGGTCATCGTGGGCTCGATCCCCGACGGAGATTAAAAAAAAGTTTCTGAGCTCAAAAATATCCCCGGTTAGCGTGAATTTGATCTCTCACCCGTAAAATGTCAGTCATAGTATCGTCTATCGTCAGCTCAAATTGGTGGTAGACGATAGTCATCCCGTGAAGACCACCCATTCAAAGTAAATTCCTGTAATAATAAGAATGATGCGTGAATGCCCGTCTATGACGTTGGTGGATCAACACTTCACATGCAGCGCTTAGCCATATGCACCATGGTAAGCGTCATAGAACTCCACAGATGAGACTTCAGAATTTCTTAAGTTCGTAAACTTTTCCTTTTAACGCATACTATAAACATTCAATTTTAAAGCAATACTCGTGCGGTATCAAATATTTAGCTTAAATTCCCCTTTTCAATGAACAATTACGACAGGACACGCTCCGCTCAAGGCTTTTATGGTCAGAGTGCGGCCTGCGAGCCACCGGTGCGGAACTTCTGGAAATCGCTTTTACTTGATTTTGAAAGCTCTTCGCGACCGAGTGATTTTTCTGCCCTGCTTTTGATTGAGTGTTTCCTTTATTGAGGTCTGTGTTCTGTTCCAGACCTTTTATTAAAACGAAGTAATTCCGTTTAAGTTTTTGAATCTCAGATCATTCTCAGAAATCTTCCCACACTTGGTGTGAAGATCTTAAGTTCAAAAATAAGTGGCACTTATGTTTTTAAATTATTTTGTAAATAATCACTTAGTAAATCGAATGTTTTTATTATATATAATCGTGTCGGAAGCAACAGGGTCAGATCCTGTCTGCCCAGAAGTGGGCGACAACGATGGCGTTACTCCCGGCCATCATCAGGTCTTCCTGGGTGCAGCTACTCGGATACAGCTCACACTCCAGAAGGTGTGACAGGGTCTGCTCCACGCCACAGACACATTCAGTCGGTCTGCTGTTTTTATTATTAATTGAAGGATTTTGTGTAGTTTACGGAGTTATGGATTTTGTTAACATTTTAAAATATATAAAGTATATTATTTAGTATTGAATGAAGTGCAGTGATTTTCTACTTTACACTATCTTATCTTGAGCTAAGCAATGATATTGTATATAAGTCGTCGGTCTTACGATATTGTAATGATTAAATTGAAGAATATTTTTTTCTTTAATGATCTGTATCTTTAACATATGTACTTCAATTTCAACTCTGGATGTACCGCGGTTAACATACCACTCCTTCTACAGAATACACCCGTCAAAGAGGTTGATACTTTTAAATATCTCGACTCCGTGATATCCTTAGACGTCAACACTGAATCCGACGTGGAGCATAGAATAAACACAGGATGGCTGAAATGGAGGTCTCCCTCTAAGGTTTTGTGTGACAGCAAGATTCCAGTTAGGACCAATGGTAAAATCTACAAAACTGCTGTAAGGCCAGCTATGCTCTACCGGATCGGAGTGTTAGACCCCGCTGAAACGTGACTAAGAAAGGATTCATGTGGCAGAGATGAATATGCTGAGGTGGACGGGCGGTGTGACTAGAGTGGACAATGTTCGAAATGAGCATATTTGGGGTTCATTTCGAGAGGCCGTCATACCTGAAAATATAAGGGAAAACCGCTTAAGATGGTATAAGCATGTGACACGGAGAGATAAGGAACTTATAGTGAAGAAAGCTCTCAACACACCCACTTTGAGAAGAAGGCCTGAAAGACCACAGGCAACCGTAGACAAGGATCTGAAAACTCTGGGCTTGACCGAGAATTCAACGCAGGAATGACAGACATGGCGAATGTGCACAAAGATTACCAACCCCAGATAATGGGAAATGGCGAGGCTAAAGAAGAGAAGATCTGTAGTAACATACAATCTTAAAATATTATCGTCAGCGTATGAATTGTTTTAAATAAAACAAAAACACAACTATATTTTTTCAAAAAATGTGTGCCGAATAGCTTTGTTTGTCATAGTGTCGCTGCACAAAACAACAAAAACCAAAAAAAAAACATTGAAATTCAGCCTCAAAAATCCGCGGAACAAAAGACCGTGGAAAAATATAACCCCTCTTGACACCGTTTGTAAAGGGATTACACATTAGTATTTACTAGCGGAAGACTCTGGCGGGAGGCCCAGCACTGAACGCGTTTCATTTCAACTTCCGTTTCCGTCGCGGCGAGGCTTTTGGGCGTCGCATAGCAACCGCTAAACTTGCGTCTATGACAATATTTCAAAACCCTCGAGGTAAAGTTGTGTAACTCCAAAATATATTTCTCAATATTTAAAAAAAGGCATTTCTTGCCACATGTTTGTCTGTCCATGTCTATAATGTTTTTCCGTTATTCTATTAATATTTGCGGTCCATCTACCAATAGCTTTTATTCAACTTGTAGAACACCAAATAGTCTAGTAAAGTATAAAATGTTTAAGATGAAAATTGTAATGCGTTTCATAAGCTAACAACAAATAAATCTACAAATAATATAATTTTGATCAATTAAATATTAATAAATAAGATGTATTTTCAGCATGCCGTATGTAATAATTGGTTATTTACGTTTGTATGCTTTCTCGTAAATATTATTATTTGTAGATCATGACGTTCATATTTCGTACGTTAGTTCAGCTCTTTTAGGAATATTACTTATGCGAAATTTATTCGCTTGTTGTGAGTAGCATTTCGCGTATAAGGGGCTTAACATTGTAATCTCCACATATAATTACTGTATTATTATACTTTAATCATTACAAAACCGAAGTAAAAATTAAAAATAATCGAATTAAAAACATTTTATGTGTAGTTTAACTGCAATACTACATGCATTACGTCATTTAGGTGTAAATTTAAAAACTTAATAAATTCATTAATTTCTTTCACATATTTCTAGCCAAGGTGAGTACGTGAATCTAAAATTGAAATGGTATAATATCAAAAAATTGACAATTTTTCGATAAAAATAATCTGAAAATCTGTACTTTGTAATTACAAAAGTACATAATGTCTTTAGTAAAGTTGTCTTACAGAAAGTTCGGAGGGTAGAAACACGAACGCAAGGAGGCCCAGAGAAATATTTTAGTCTTATTACTCAGATAACTTGTGATGCTGTACCATTAAAAAGTTGGTCAAAAGTGTTCTTGCAGAATAATTAAGGGCAGCGAATGCGTCGACACGTCTCATACCTCCCCGTTGCTTTGTTTCTCCGTTCCCGGCGAATTTCCCAGGGGAGAGAGGCATACCTTTATTATTTTTCAAATTTAATGTGGACTTTTTTTGTAAATGTAAAATGAAATCTGGTCCGCGACTTAGCTCTGGGACCTCGGGGAAATCTAATTGAAGATTGACTAGACCAGTCATTGAAAACTGACACAGCACGAGACATTGGCAAGCAGGAGCATATTTTTGTATTTCTTTGTTAAGTTTAACTCATTGCTTCGTGGTCTTGTAATAAATCGTCAATCACCATTCCTCCGCATCTCATTCGACAGCTATAAGATTTATGCCAAAAGTAAGCTCAGTAGTCACCTTTTTCAAACAAGTAATCAATCCTGTAATAAGCAACTACTTTTGTTGTGAATGAGAGACTCCAGCTTTGGCGACAAGTCACACCAGAGAATTCATTGCTCCAAAGAAAGGCCTCCCAACTGGCAAGAACCTTGACTGGCAGACCTGGAAATCCGTGAAAAGATTAAGAACCAAAGTTGGTAGAACAAAAGGACAACCTCGAGCCGTGGTGAATTCTTCGGCAGGGAGAGCCACTGTTGTGCGACTGCGGAGACCCGCAGACCACCTCACACCTAAGATCTGCTTCATGCAACCAACAAGCTGCACACCTCAAGACCTAATGCTAGGCAACACACGGGTTATCAATGTTGTCAGATACTGAGCAGAAATAATTTGACGACGCTTACACGAAGAAGAGAAGAAGCAACTAGTTTTTCATTCTGGCCACAAGACCTAATTATTTTTTATTTAGAACTTACAGCTTTATTTGATCACAACAAATTACTACCTATAGTATAAAGTTCCAGTTTAACCCTTATAATTTTTTACAGGCGTATTTCCAGACATATTTTAAAATAGTCCAATGCAGTCGTATGATGGGTTTTGAGAACAAATCCTTACTCTCTTCTTTACAGTTGATCAAAAGACATCGTGGGACGTAATCTCAAGATGCCGCAAGGGAATATAAACAATTCTTCAAGCCTCCAGGGTCTCGACGTTTCGGAAGACCGTTGGGAAACACATAAAGTAACAGGAGGAGCTCTAGACGCGGAATTGACATTTGATGAGACGCAGTTTTGGTTCATCATCAATGTGTCCGTCCAATGCATAACGTTGGATTGCCGCATGAGTCTCCATCCTCTCAAAAACTCCGCCTTCCTTATTATGACTAATTAATTTAATTGTTGGTAATTTTGAACATTCCTCCAACTAAATGACATATATGAAATACGGGCGTACAGTTGAATTAGATTTGTATTGACATCAGCATGATGTAGTCCTTGCTGACTGGTACCGAAAACCTCGATATACAATCTTTTGTCTCTTATTTCTGGTCGCTTGTCGTGGATTTATGTGCGCCATGTTGTTATTTTGGACGGGTCCGCTAACGGGTGTGTTAGTTGGAAACACCGCCGCTCGTGGCGCGGGCGAGAGCCCATACCAAGCGCGGAGATCAGTTGAATGTGGACGACCGAGAAGGTTGCATTACGGCCGTCGGCATGTCATTCCGCCTGGCCGGAATCTTGTGAAGTTTAAAGTAAATATTTGTCAAAGTGCTTCTGAAAAATTTTGTGTTATCAATCTGCTCCTAATCCTGCCATCACGCGACGGAGTAACACCTTTTTTTGAGAGAGAGGAGGATGTTAATATTTAACCCACATTTACTGAAATACATAATCATTCACAGTAATGCATTGAAAAGGTTGCGACTAACTTATAAAGTAGGGTTCAATAAACGCTCCGTAGAGAAATGTCGCCAACATTTAAAGAAATTACCTCCAGACGCGGTGAAAGTATGAGAGTTCGGGAAATAGAAAATTGGTCTAAGCCTGACGGTACACTCGCTTGTACACAGCAAGTAATATATTTGCAACACGTTTTTCCACCAATTTATTTTCAACACTAAAAATATACAAAATTTTATATCAGACATATTTAGAATAGTATTCTTCGTAGTATCAATCCGGGGGATTGGTTTGCAGCAGCAAAATCGATCTCCACTCTTCTCGATACTCGGCAATCCTCTTTAGCTCAGCATAAGACCTACAACTCATGTTCTCGAACAATTGCTACAAATATTCCTGTCTAGGGCGCCCTCTGCAGTTTCTACCTGCAACCATCCCTTCCACAATGTCGTGAAGAAGACCATCGTGGCGCATGATGTGACCGATCCATCTTGCTCGCCTATATGAGATGGTTCTTACTAGGTGCCTATCCTCCTTGACTAAGCTGAGAGCCTCATTGTACGTGACGTGGTCTCTCCAGGAAGTTAAAAGAAGTAATTAATAACTTAACAGAATAGTAAGAATATAAAAGAAATCTTAATTGAAATAATCGAACGTTAAGTAACAAAATAATATAAATATTTTGGAGAAAACGTTTATAGTACGATTTACATTTGAACTACTCAAAAATATCTCATTGAATAAAAAAAAACTGCTCAAAGTGATTTATATAAAAATGAAATTAACTTTGACATCAACTCGATGAAGCCCTTGCAGGCTGGAACCGAAAAGCCTCGATGTACGATCTTTCGTGGCTAATTTTTGTTCGCTCTTCGGAATCACATACATATATAAAACTTTAAGTAACATAAGACACGGCGCTGCGTCGCCATTTGTTTGTTGTGACAGCTTGCTACCTATCATGGGGGCGCTACATGTCACGCCATTAGTTCCGTAAGTAGGCACTATGTTAATTTTGGCGCTGTGCTGTCACATGATGTGGGAGTCTCAGTTGGAGTCTGCCTGCGACTTGAAGAGGAACGCAGAAAATTTCGTTCCGGCAGATGACAGAAGTTTGTTAGTCTTTCGTCTAAATATATAACAATGTTATTCTCTAAAAGTTCATTGTTTCGTGACCTGCTCTCCATCCATTTCCTACGCGTCCCGATGACGATCCCGGTAACACGGAGCCCTTTTCAAGAAAGCCCGGATGTCATTTTATATATACCCAACTTTTAACAATTTATATTTACCCAACTATTTTTCTTCTAGGGATGCTTTCTTTCCATTTCCGAGTCCCGAAGGAAAATTTCTGCGCTCAAACATTTATTCCTTCTTCTTCACGGTGCAATTCACAACCCTGGGACTCTTAAACGTTTTAACTTCTACGTTCCAGATAAGTACACCCGTGCTCGTAGCCATCCATTGTTTTTGATCCCAGTTGATACTTGTGGAGCTTCGAGCACTCAATTTAATACAACAGCAATCGCGCTCCTAAATGGTCTACCACCACACCTCGATCCTTTTCTTACATCATTTTCCTCTTTTGTCGATGGTATTGCTCTCCTTGATCTCTTTGATCGTTGACACGTGTCATCTTTTTCTTCTTTTTTATATTTTTTTTCTCTTCTGTATGTATTGTATATTTATGTATACTCTATGTTTCTTATTCCTTGTACATTGGAACTGGGGTTCCGTTGAATAAATAAATATCTAATAAAAATACATTATTTATTAACGATTTATTACATTAAAGAAAACTCAACTTATTTGTAATAATATATTTATGATATTTTGATATCTTTAATTTCTTTGAATGTCATCATTATAATCGAATAGAGGAATAGTTTGAGAAAATTACGTCTCATAAAAATTATTCAATATTCGTTCGAGTATATTGTTGTGGATATCCACAGAGATTTTTATTTCCACAGAATGTCTGCTTGCAGAAATATTCAAGTTTTCATCCCCAAGAAAAATACAATGGAGACCAATTCTGTGGAACTTTTATGACCGCAGCATTGGATAACTTTTTGTTGATTTCATTGACTGGACTCACTTGTGGAACATAAATTACCACATAAGAAGCGGGCGGCGCAGATCTTTGGGAAAACTTTCACATACTAATATTTTTTTAAATCATATAAAAAATATCCATTCTTCACAAACTATAACTTAAAAAAGTTCTTTTCTATAAGAAAATATTCCTTTTTTTTGGAAAAAAAAAACCTTTTTACTATCGATTTATAAAGAAAAAAACAAAAAAAAGTAATGACCATAGCATATTGTAACAAAGGTTCTGGTGCAATAACTCAAGTCAGCAATATTTTACGTGGACAATATTTAGATGAACTACCACCTGGTATTCACAGCGTGTCGTTGGTTCAGGCCAAACGATTTCCTTAAAAATGATAGTTTGATTAACATCAGCATGAAATAGCCTTTGCTGACTGGTACCGAAAACCTCGATATACAATCTTTCGTCTATAATTTCTGTTCGCTTGGCGTACATGTAAGTGTCACCATATTGGCATTTTGGAAAAGTCCAGTCACGGGAGTGACGAAACTTATAGAGATCGTCACTTGCGGCGCTGGGTGTTACCGACCCCAGCGCAATGCCAAGTCAGTCAGTTGTCCCCCGACCATGATGAGAGTCCGATTGAGGTTGGCCCGCCCTGAATGCTGTGAGTAGATCCGGGCCAGAAGTTTGTAAAGTTATCGAAATATATGTCATTGAGCTTCAGAAAAAGTTTTTGTGTTGTTAATCTGCTCCTCATCCTGCCACCACGCGACTGAATAACCATCAAATTAAAGAGGAGGATGTTAGTATGTTCTTCTCGAAGCTCCGGGTGCTAAGATAATGGGACATGGTAAAGATAATGGCAAGTGACAAGCACTATGTAGCAGCAAGTTTTAGCAAACATTTACTCCAGCTATTCATGGTTGGTCGTAGAAATTCCGCTCGAATGTCTCTATGAACAAAACACGTCTCACGACTGCGAATTAATACCACAACGCTTAGCCAATAACAAAATAACAAACGTCATATAATACATAAGAAATATCTAGTAAGTAGTAACATCCTCGTCTCTCTCAAAAAGGTGTTATTCCGCCGCGTGAGGCCATGATGAGGAGCAGGTCAGTAAATACTATTTCAGAAGCATATTGACATATACAGGTATCTATGATAAAACTTTTTTTTTCCCGATCGATCGTAATATGGCGTTACTTTCGCCGCGACCGATCGGGACTTAACAATGCGATCGCCCCGATGGACAGCAGATGACTGCCGCGGCAGTCAATATAACTAGTCCCAAATGACAATATGGCGGACAAATTCATATACGACAAGCGAACAGAAATAAGAGAGGTTTGGGTACCATTCAGCAACTTGCTGATATCAGTAAATATAAAAATCAATTATCGACGGTCTGTCGGTAGAAAAGCTTCTCTTACTCCATAAGGCAGGCTTTGAAATTATATCTCAGAATCTTTGTTTTCTTCCATACACAATCTAAATATTTGTACAATACGCATATTCACGCAACTTCTACACGTTCAGCCTACCCGGTTAAGGTTAATAGAATCCATGGATTTCCTTAAATATTGAATTCTACCCTCTTGCGTTCGTTTATATATTTAAAAATATGCTGAGTGATCATTTCGATGCTTCAAAACTGCATATTTTATTACTATTATTTGATAAAATATAAAATATTTTAATGATTTTTTTATTAATATTGAATCGTAGTAAAGTTTCTCAATTATGTTTTTCCTTTACAAATCTCTTTTAATGATCTGATATAATTCGTTTCAAACCCGTATTGATTGCTCATAATATTTCTCGGCATTCGATGCTTAAGGGCGGAACACGTTTCAATAGATAATAACAAATCGGTTCAATAAATTAAAGAAGTTGTTCTTTTTAAGCCGCCCTGCTTACCTGGTACAGATGTCATTTATCATCCGGACAGCCAAATCTGTATTCCGAAAGGTCATAAACGATTTTTGAATAAGTTTCCCGACTAAATAAATGGTCGCCTACGTTTCGCTCTGTCTGAAATGATTAATTCTTCTTTTTAAATAGGATAACAAATTGGAGGATCGAGATGAATAATTCATTTTTTATCAGAGCCGAGCCTCATAAGGGATGTTTTTTGCAATTAAAAATTTGACAACTTCTCCCGATTCGCATGACATAGGTTCGCGTTATTTGTGTGGATGAAGCCCACAGCGAGGTAAAATAATTTCCCTTTTTTTTTCGTTTTTCTCAATGTACTGTGTAAACACTTGTCGATTGGAGTAAATAAAATAATTGGCTTATACGCGAAAAACACAAACGGGAATGCTAAATAGATTGCGGATAAAAGATGATAATGTGATTTTTTGAACAATGAAAAAACATATCACACAATAGTTTTAATTCAAATTTTATATTTTTATGTTGTTTCAAGGCTTTAATGAATTGAAACTTTGCAGAGACTTTCTCTTTCTTTGGGAGCCTTAGACCCCTCGAACCGGTTGCCTTGTACCAGCGGTCCTTGGGAGCACTTTCTCGGTACATGTTAGAAGTAATTGGCTTTGGTGACCAACACTAAGCGTGGGTGTAAAAGTTCATAGCTTAGATGTTAAAATTTGGACTTTATATGTTCTTCGTCGATGGTCACCGCGTATACAGAAAAGGCATTCTAGTTGTACTTCGTACAGTTGAGGTCGACATATCCAGCCGGTGCAGACTTCTGTTGGATATCTCTTATTTATTTCAAATAAATAATCATCATGATATTTATCAAAAATAAAAAAAGGCCTAAGCACAGTTTTCGTTAACTTAAAGTCAAACTTTAATATTTATTTCATTAACTGCCGTAGACGTTAAAAATCAAAGCATATAATAAATCAGATTTGTACAAAATATTTTGATCCAGTGCCTATAATAGTTACTTAGAGATTTCGCTATAGTTTTATTCTTGATAAATAATCGTTTTTTATTACAACTTTTTAATGTCTTATTTTCACATCTTATTCCAAGCGACATGTTTTGAGCATACATTTGTATCAAACTTCAGAATAAGTAAAACAACTTTGTGTTTTTAAGTGTTTTTAACGGTAAACATTATAAGATTTAGATTAACGTTGCTTAATTCTCCTTTAATTTATATTCAATTAGTCAAAAAATATATAAATTAAACTTTTTAACCACACTTATTAATTCACATTAAGGTTATCAACTGAAAATACTTGGTGAAACTGTATAATTGAAATTTAAATTTTATATTTATTTTATTTTAAAAATAACAAATTAAAATTATTTATGTAATTATTATTAAATGATTGATATTTTATTATTGATACACTCACCTTTATAAGCGATTGTCACTTTATATTTTGAACCATTATTGTTTTATTGAAGATGGACTCCGGGGAGTCCGAAACATGTTATCACTGAAAAATAAATGTGAAATCAAAACTAAATATTTTTCAGTTTTGTAACTTTTTAATTAAAAATATAAACAATTAATTACTTGTTTTTTAAACCAGCATGTTTATAAAGAATAAACATGTTAATATTTCAATATATTCATGGTATGTTTTTTTTTACTCAGCATCATCACTAGCAGAAAATTAGGAATTTTCGCGAATAACGAGGGTTCACTGTACATGTCATTTTTTAAATAATTTATTAAAGTACTTATCAAGAATTTTCCAGACCGACGTTCCGCGCAAAGTTATAATAGATAATGTGACATCGCGATGGAGAGAAAAATTCTCGCCGAAATTCTTCCAAGTGGGTGAGATTATTTCTTTAAAGCAAAAAAAAAATGCCAAAAATTTCTTTATTCATGAATTTACGAAATTTTCGGTCAATTCGATTACATTTGTAATAAAGTTTCCAACCTTTCCGAGATTGTAAATGTCTCCTTCTCTTAGTAATTTATCTCTCATGCTGTTGGGGAACCTTTAATCTTTAAACGCTGAGCAAGGTCGCGGATAACAAGGCAAGTAAATAAAAAAAACTTTTGCGCCTTTTTCATACAAAAATATGTGATTTTATATTTGTATCTGATTTGGATAATAATAAACTAGAATCAACTTACATGGTCTTATATATCTTTTAATTTTTCTATTTTTTTAAACACTGCTATTAATATACTATAAGATAGTTAGTTTTTTTTTTTAAATATTTCTATTGAAAGTTCTTTAACCTCAGATTATCTATACTTTTTCCCAAAACACCTGTTTACCCGGAGTTCCACATAGGCACGTAGATGGTTCCCGGGATTCTCCGGGGCAAGAGCCCGCAAATTTGCATACACTGCGGCAATAATAACAGATAAATATTTGGGTATTAAGTGATCAGGATTCTTTTAAGGAAATCGGATGATCATTCCAACGCTCCCGAGCACTGGACATTTTTTTGTCCTTAAGGGTGGCTCGATCCTACCGGGAGATGTAGAGAGCTCAGATTCGATAACATAAATAAAAAACAAAAAAATCATTAAAAAAAAAAATAACTTGCTCGGGTTTGAACCGACAGCGTGTGAATGATGAACAACGCTCTTACCGTTGGACTATTTCACCCGACGAGTTTGGAGAAGATTAATAAAAAAGTAGCGTTATCAAATTTTTCGATCATTTAAACAATATTTGTTTGACCTTTAAAAATTGGTCAAGACGCGAAAAATCGTTAATTTTGGCGAGTTTTTTACACTCGAGACCTTTGTATTGTGTAATTGTAGTTAGAAAATAGTGTTTTTCTTCGCTGTTTACTTGATAAATTCCTATTTATTAAGATGTCATTGAAAATAACGACCTTGAGTGTTGCTGAAAGTAACACCAAATAAATAATCAAATTAAGGT
The DNA here is from genome assembly GCA_022606575.1 of Glossosoma conforme. Taxonomy (NCBI): domain Eukaryota; kingdom Metazoa; phylum Arthropoda; class Insecta; order Trichoptera; family Glossosomatidae; genus Glossosoma; species Glossosoma conforme. The sequence goes on along the minus strand of JAGTXR010000003.1, from coordinate 4,703,158 downwards.
CCCACAACAGACTTCGTACCGGAGTATGCAAGACAAGGAAACAAATGAAAGCCTGACAGCTTTACAGTGGACTGGCTGAATGTGACTGCGACGTGGAGCAGACCCGGTCACACCTTCTGAAGTGTGCCCTGTGTCCGAGTAGCTGCACTCAGGAAGACCTGGTGATGGCCGGGAGTAACGCCATCGACGTCACCCACTTTTAGCCAGACAGGATCTGAGCCTGTTGTTTGCGACACGATTATTTATATAATAAAAAATATAATAATTATTAATAGAATATTTTAAAATCATACATTGATATTGATCATACATACTTGTACTTATCAATTTCATCGATTGCTCATAAAAATACTCGTACTTGTCAATGTCATCGATTGCTCATAAAAATAAAAGTTAATAACAATCGGTAATGCAATTACACACAGACGTTAAGACATTCAGCGGCAAAACATCTAAATTAAGTGGTCTTTTTTCGTAGTTTTCACTTTTGAGAAACGTGATAAATTGTTAAACTTTCGTCAATAAAAGTTTAGCGGAGCTTTTTCTTCAGATGTAAACAGATAACTTTACTTCACTTTCGAAAAAAAAAACTTGAGTTAATACTGTCGACCAAGTATTTAAGCCTGGATTTGGCCGGAAGCTTGATTCAATAGTAACAAAGCAAACTTTGACAGGAACACGTGTTGAATAGAAGTGAGTGTTGGAATCCTTTAGTCCGGCGAGAAAGGGTTAATACTAGCACGAAGGCTTCTGGTACACAACTTTATTTTTACTTTCACTAGTTGACGCGTTTGATCTTATTGTAAGTCATTCCATATGAATAATATTCTGTTCTAAGCGTATGGTAGCAAAAATTTTCTTCCATTTTACTTTATGGGCGTATAGGAAATACATGTTTTCCCAACACAATTATGTATTATTCTTTTTCTATATTATTTTCTTCTTCGTAGTATCGATCCGGTGAATTGGTTTGCAGCAACAGAATCTTGCATCTCAATCTCCACTCCTCTTGGTCCACCGCAAACTCAGCATAAGAGCTACAACTCATGTCCTCGAACACTTGCTGCAAATTCTCTCGTCTATTTCAAGCATCCCCTCCACAATGTCTTGAAGAAGACCATCGTGGCGCATGATGTGAACAATCCATCTGGCTCGCTTCTCTGAGATGGTTCATGATGGGTGTCTATCTTCCTTGATTATCCTGAGAACCTCATTGTTCGTGACGTGGTCTCTCCAGGAAATTCCGAGAATTCTTCTGTATGACGACATCTCAAAGGCCTCTAGTCTTTTTTTATCACTTTCAGATAAGCACCATGTCTCACGTACATCAAGATATATTATCTATTACTTCTTAATCTTTCATTCTTATCCGTTCCATACCTATATATAATAATAAAAAAAATCTTACAAGACATATTTGCACCTGAAGGTTTTTTTAGGGTATAAGATTAGATATCACAACCTTATTCCCATACACACTCTCCTTTAGATGGGACATGTGACTTTTAAAATTCAAAAGTATATCTCAAATAATAAAATAAGCCTTTTCATACAATAAATGCATTAATGTTAACTAAAAAGTTATAGGCAGAATACTTAATAATACCAATAATGTAAGGAAAACAATTGATTATATTTTCAGCTTATTTTTTGCATACACATTTGATTCACATGAAATATTAGTCATAATTTATATTTATTTAATTACCTTGTCTTACATGGATCACGTAAGACATGTTCTTTGTTTAGGAGACTGTAGTTTCGACTAACTCGTAGCCTTTCTCATTCCATCACTTGTTAAGAGACAACTGAGCTGCATAGTACTTTATAAGTGTTGGAACCCATTTTATGTAGGAGAGGGGGTGGGGGTGTGTATATCATGTAATGATAAGAGAGGTAGACAGATAGGGTTGCAAGGATGAAGAAAAAAATAAAGATTTAGGTATTTTAAAAGGTGATTAATATTGAAGTAAAATAACGATCAATATTGTAGGATAAATTTACCTTTAATTTTAACTATTTTTTTATAATTTTCAATGTACAAATGTGTTTAGTACGAATAAATGAATGAAACTAGTCGTGAATGATGATTTTATAGAAGTGCCTAGTCTTATTTCTCTATTTAAAACTATAATAATAGTGATATTCTGAGTTATGCTTTTCCAACGCCACATTTAGAAAATATCTATGTTATTTCACTCGCTCATTCCCGGACTCTATGTATCTGATATGGAAGGAAAAATCGTACGTAATATATTATGCAAGAATACATGGGTTGCCTTGCTTCCGGTTTATTTCCGAGTGATGAAGAATCACCCGAAAATATTTTTTTTAACATGTTAGAACTTTTTTGTGTTTTTTTAACTCTTATTTTAAATAATGCTTTCTTATTTTTTAAACAGCAGTACGTGAAATGGTACATTTTAAAATTAAAAAAATATTTATATTAGATGGACTGCGATATAGATTGAATACTAAAAGTGTATAGTAAGAGACGACTAGAAATAGCAGAAATATACCGACGGTATTGGCACATTGTGAGCGCAGTTCTCGATAGATCGCCTAAGTTAAGAAATATTATACGAAGACCAAAATATGGATGGTTTACCGCCTATTGCTTTTTGCATGTCGTTGGTTGGGTTGAGTCGCCCGATGTCAGATTTAGCAATTCTAGCATCTACGATAGCCTCTCTTTTTGTCAATAAGAGTTTTGTGAAGAGCTATTAGTTAGGCACGTGGGGCAGGATCTTAGATGTGATGCTATCTGGAGGTTTTTCAGCAGTACATCAGTAAATAAATACAGCTTTATTGACAACATTCTCCATTGCTTGCCAAAGAAAGAAAAATATATATTATTGTTGCACTGGATGCGCCTTCACGTAGCCATCCAGCGGTGATCCGGTGCTTCCACTCACTGAGAGTCAGTAGTTGCTTAAAATAAAAATATGTTAAATGTTATTAAATTGTATTTACTCTTTTTTGTATGTCTACGTAAAATTCTAATTATGGCTCTGGTGGCTGAATAAAAAACAATATTATTATTAATACATGTAAATATTTTACACAATAAATTCTTGACTGTACCTATACGTTGGATAGCCTCCACTACTTTAGCTCTTCTTCAGATATCATCGTTTCGCATTTATATTTTAGAGACACTCCTCTTATGGATATCTCCATGACATGTTTGGTAACCTTTATTTTATAGGTAAGACTTGCTGTTGATTCCACGTCTCAGCGCCATAAGTTAATACTGAGAAGATGCATTGGTCAAGCGCCTTAGTTGTATATCATTGCGGAATTTTTTGCTTTGAGATTGTACTTAAAGTTTCCAAAAGCTACCCATCACACTTGTGTACATCTGTTGATTTTTTTTGACAAGTTATTTCGTCTTGGTTGAATAACTTGTCCTAAATAAGTACGAGTATATTATTATAAATATATAAAACATTTAATTTTTTACCTTATCAACCCTCAAAAGGATCAATCTGAAATGTGAACAAACAGATAAGATCTCTCGTCCAAAAGCGGTGCATTGAGATACTCGTATTTCGTTTCATGAAGTGTGTTAAAGGCTCAAAGTTTCTACATGTAATATTTCAGCTTCACGGCATCCGGATCGCTTGCCATGCGAAATACTCTCCCCGAAAACCACCTTGCATAACATTCAATGGCGCAAAAACGACGAATATTGTTGTTCTCTCGTAGAATTCTCCATTCTGAGATACATTTTTATTTGAATGCTTGGAATTCGGAGAAATAACTTGAACATTAAAAATGTCATTTTTAATAATTGAGTGAATTGCTTATGAAACTTTTTATTCATATCTTTGTTGATCATGTTTTTTAATACTTAATCAATAAAAATAAACCAGTTCGAACATTGTTTTTATGTATTGTTTTGGTATAGTCTTTGACATCCCACGTCTTTAAAAACAAGTCGCGTGTTCGTCACGTGGCCGCGTGGAAGAAGGATGCAGGAGCAGATCACAAAACAAAAGAACTTGTTTTTGAAGCACGATTCGCATTTATTTTGAATAAAGACTTGATTTCCCTTTACATGTCGTTTCGCCAGGCCGGACGAGGACTAACTGACAACTGACGGAACACTGTGACATGCAGCGCCGCCAAGATAATCATGGCAAAAAAGAAATTAAATATGACAGTTGACCCAAAATGACATCGGAGCAACTGTTTATAACAAATAAAATTACGTATGCAAATGCTGTGTAATTTTATATAATTAAAACTAATATTATTAAATGTGCATGTCAGACGAGCGAGCAAAAATAAAAGGCAAAATTTCGTTTTTCGAGTCTTTTCGTCATCAGTCTTAAGGAGCTCTATCAAGCTGATATCATCATCTAAATAATATATATAATCTAAGGATGACCATGTTTCGTCACTCAAACCACTCAATCTAACATCGTTGTAATAAACTTTCTTTAGAAATGTACATTTCACAATATAATGACAAAAAACGATTTAACCTTTGGGTTATATGATAAAAAACTTTTTTTTTTTTTGCAAAATAAACTTACTAAATGTATGGTACAAGTATGGTGGCCACATAATATTGCGGTAAGTGTCCGGGTTATAAAATGAAAAAAAGCCTACAGTTTTTGCTCTCCTGCGGCATCCAGAAAACTTGTATCATTTCAGGTCTATCTTCGTTTCATGACCGATTGTAAGATGCAAGACTGCGACCGTACAGCACCCGTCTTCATTACGGTTGTGTATTTCGGCATCTTACCGAAATTCAATGCAGCCATATATTAGGTTTTGAAATTAGATGCCGGTATCAGGCCAGTTTGCGGGTATCGTTTTATGCTAATTGCAGTTTGGCGCGGGTGATTTTTGGGTTCGCGCGCGAGTTTTTTTATCATTTTTTCTAGTCAAGTCTATAACTTTTGAAATACAGGTATCCGCGATAATTTGATGAAATTTTAAATGTTAATTACCTTATTATGCAGCAATGATAAAATAATGGTTATTAAACACAAAGAAAAATCAGCCTTTAAAGTAACACTTTGGAAGTTTTATTTTTATACAAGAAGATCTCAGAAATGGTTCTAGAAATGGTGGATTGTCAATAAGTAGAAAAAACCCAATTCTCCGTACAAGTTGAAAAGAATTATTTCGCATTGAAGGTCAAAAAAAAACAAGCCCACGGGATCTGCGTCAAGGTTTCTTCGAGCACAGAAAAAATTTGTAAATTCTTAGACTTTTTTTTTCTTTTCATAATTTATTAATAAATTAAAACCAAAGCATATTAAATACAAATTTGTGAGTGAAATGTGTAGTTTGAAGCCATCTAGCTACTGACAACAACAAAAAAAAACAGTTCAAATTACATGGATAAACACGTGAGCCGACTTCTAGCTACAGACTCTAAAACACGGATTTTTACGTATCCTGTAATCCAGCAGCAGTCCTGAAAAAACGGAAAAATCCGTGTCCCGACAACAATGTGTTAACATTGTGAGGAATGACGACTTGAGGTTACTGACATGGCAGCCTTCCATATTAAAGTCGATCAAAAGACAAAGGTGCACCTGGCTGAGACATATACTCTGAATGCCGCAAGAGAGCATAAACTACAGTTTATTTTTTGAATTGAACTTCGAGTGCGCGCCGTTTAAAAAATGATTTTTAAAAAAATATATAATATTGTACTAGGCGGAGCTCCAAAAGGCAGAACTGACATTGTTTTAAATTGAGTATCATGGCGTAAATTCATGAAGACCATATGCTCCATTCAGGGGAGTGAACATGGAAATGAAATTCTATCATTGTTACATAAGAAAACCTCGATTTACAATCTTTCTTATCTTATTTCTGTTTGCTTGCCATACATTTATGTGTCCATCATATTGGGACTAGTTATATAGACCGCTGCTTGTGTCGCTGATGCGACAGCCCATCACGCCAGTCGTGTACCGCCCGTCGGCGAGAGCATATTGTATTGTGTCTCGGCCTAATGCTGTGACTATTTCGAGCTTTAAATTTGTAAAGTTTTATCGAAAATATATGTCAATGTGCTTCCGAAAAAAACCTTTTGAAAGAAAAGAGGATCGTAAATTATATACCGCGGTATCTACATACTAGACATAACAGTCAACTGTGAAGTAAGGAAAAACATTTTAACCGACATTACAGTATTTTATGTCAACTTTGCATGGTGAACAAAAAAACGTCGATGGCATATTTGCGTCGTGCATATTTTTATGAGACGTCATTAATTGTGAGCGAAATGTTCCCCGGGGTATTTCCGAACATTTCGACCGGAAAGCCAAAGTAAATGATTCGGTAAACGTTCGCCGTGGAGGGTTATAAAATACCTATATTACTTCTCCGTTTTTTGTGATAGTTTCCATTATAACCCGGCGGTGGTATATCGCTTCAGTTTAGCAACTGAAAAGTGAGAAATTTTGAAATTCAAGCTATTATAACCAAGCATTGTGTATGCTCAAAAAATCTTCCCATAATATTAAAGTGTTACAACTTATTATATAGAAAAACTAAGGATTTTTATATGACGGCCTAAGACTCAAGCACGTTCAATAAATAAATACCGTAAAGTTTCGTCAGAGGTGTGATTTTTTTGTAAACCACATGTGTCAATGCCACCACATGTATGGAGTTACATAATGAATGTTTGTTAAATATAATAGTTTTTTATGCATCATCTGATATCTAGAGGATACAAAAACCAATGCGATATAGGAAAATATGTCAGATAAGTACATTTATGCTTCAAATAATAGCTTTAAGCAAAAAATATGGCTTGAAAAATTTACGCCGTATTGACAGTATATCTGTATTCCACCGAGCCGTAACGAAAGGGTTTATATTATTAGCATATCTATTATATAAAAATAAGTCGGGTTTTCCTTCCTGACGCTATTACTCCAGAACGCAACAACCGATTTCCACGGTTTTGCATTCGTTGAAAAGGTATCGGGCTCCGTAGAAATTATAGCAAAGAAAATTAGGAAAAAATTGAAGAGAAAAACAGGAAAACAGGGAAAATCATTTTTTACACACAGCGCCATCTCTGATACATAGCATGTACTATAACGGCGCAAGTTACTACTTGGTAGGTGGTGTGTGACTTCTAAGATGGCGCCGGTGCGTGATACATTGTTTGACAGCTACGCTTTGTACTCATTAGTGAATTTCATGTGACATTTATTATGCGCACGTTCTTTCAAACGCTTAAAAAAACGGTATTGTGTTCACTGTGAAATTGTGAAATTGTGAAATTGTGGTTAAGGTGAATTTAACCCTAAATGCACGATCCACATAATTTTGTGAAATTGAGGTTAAAGTTATTCGTTTCCTAACAGTTCAATGCGTATTGTGCAGGCATTTGTCCTTAAGGTGGTAAGTTGAACTGTGTAAATAATGTGGATCGTGCATTTGAGATTAAATTCACCAGTCTGTCCGTAGTCCAAGATGCCGAGAGGACGACGTGCGAACATCGGCCGCCGCACTGTATGCAAGCCAGCAAAAAGTGTATTCACAGAACTTAAGAAAGACAAAATATAATAAGAGAAAATGCCAGATTGAGACAACGCATGAGCACACGAAGATCATTGGTATCATACAATCGCTTGGCATTCCATTATGATCCCACTGCAAACTACAGTGATGATGACAATTTAGATATTGGACCAATGACGACTGTATGCCGATATTGCAATGCGTTAAAGTTCAAAAGAGAAACGGCTGGATTGTGCTGCGCAAGTGGAAAAGTCAAACTGGATCCATTACTTACACCACCACAGCCACTGAAACCATTGTTCGATGGAACTGATCCCGATTCCAACCATTTTCTTCAACGCATCCTTGAATATAATAACTGCTTTCGCATGACTTCCTTTGGAGCTAATATCATTCGAGAAGGCGGCTTCATGCCGACTTGCAAGGTAAAAGATACAACACACACAACCAATCACTCACACCAATCAAAAACACAAAAAAAAAATTGCAACACATAACAACTACACATACACCACACACTACACCATCACACGATCAGAAGTCACACCGTATTCTTTAACAAATGATTGTTTGCCATTACAGATACAAGGACAAATATATCATTTGCATGGTTCAATGGTGCCAACACCAGACGAACCGCATCAATTTCTGCAAATATATTTCATTTCGTCGATGGTGGATCAGCTGAATGTGCGGTGCAATATACAGGAAATACGACAGTTAAAGAGACGAATTATTGAACAGTTGCAAGCATTTTTTCACGCTAATAACGCTGTGGTTATAATGTTCAAAATAGCATTGGAACGAATGCCATTGGATACGCACAAATTTGTCATAAGAGCGGATCGTACAACAAACAAACAAAAATGTGGTTTACCAAAGAGCACTTCAATGAAACGACCACGACCAAAACGTACGAATCTTTCACAACAAAGCCGTCGAATCGAAACATTGCGAATGAAAGGACTGAGGAAGAACAATAACACGTGGGCGTATCGAAGAACGATAATCCGATATTCAAGCTATTTATTTATTTATTTTTGTACTTTTGTACACACAATACAGTAACAAAATAACATACTATACTCATTCCTTTGTATTATGTATGCTGATTCTAAAAAAGTGTTTATAAATCAGAAACAATGTATTTGCTTTTGGTTTTATAGATACAAGGACAAATTCAACATCAAATCAGATCATTGCAACCTCTCGAAGATGCACAGCATAATTTTGTACAAATATACTTCAATGACAATATGGAGGAAGAACTTGATCGACGTCTACAAAGTCGTGATCAGAGCGGATAAACGACCATCTGGAACACACGTCGGGATACTGGGCAACTGCAACAGATATCCGAAACACATCGTTCATATGAAACGTTGTAGTACCCACTGATGTTTTGGCAAAGAGAAGATGGATATTATTTCAATATCAAAATTAAAAATCCATTGAATGTTGAGTATCAATATCATAGTTTTGATTCCGTCATGACATACATTTTCCAGTGCTAAGTCTTGCTTTAGGTTTCCAATAAAAGACCGATTACACTGCTTATTATCACCAGGAAAATAACAGACTTAAATATTGGGGTCTGTTTGTATAGAGAAAATTGGACAAATAACTGGCAACCGATATATAATCATTTATATTAACCCATTTATATATATACTAAAAATATGGATGTAAGCTTTACATACAAAATAGTAAATCGATTGTCTTAATTTCAGGTGAAGAAACTACCAAGAAGGTTAGCTCACCGAATAATTACGCATATCGTTTGATTATTCGTCGAAATGCTGACAACTATTTGCTGCAGTTTCATCGATTACTGCAACAGAATTCAACCAGACCAAATATATGATATCTTATGTGCTGAAATTATTCAACTTAATAAAATCCAAAATCTGCTCATTTATAACCCTTCAGGTGGAACAAAGTTCACCGGGTCAGCTAGTATTATCTAAATAATCGCTAAAAAAATACACATTTAGCCATTTTTGACTGCAATCTTTAAAAATATTAACAATATCACAAAACAACGTAATATCCGTACAATTTAGGCAGGTTTTAAAACTTGTATTGCTATTATAATTCAACCAAAAAAAAAACAAATTCTTAAGTAAATGGTTCTCTTTTTTTAGTAAAATTACTCTTAAAAAACTAATTTGACAACTATTGATTATAAACTATAAAATTGCATTGAATTCAGACAGTAACTACTTATCTTATAATAAAAATAATTCTTAAGCTCTTAAATATACGATTACATTTGAATTCAAATAGTATTAAATTATTAGCAACAAATGTTGTAGGCTTCCTCAAAGCGATTCTGGGCCGGGTAATTAACCATTTAATAATGTGTTAGATGGAGATTCTGGTAAAGCCCCGATATCCTAGAAATGCCGGTTTAATTAGATTAGTGCAGTCTGTCTGGATGCATTTTGGTGCATTCGTATTAGACCGCAAGGTCCGGCAGATGGCGCCCTGTGATATGGGTCCAAAGGAAAAGGAGGGGACAATCTATATTAATTTAATATTTTTAATAATTTTATAATCTGAATATAGTAACATCCTACTCTATACAAATGTAGTTATTCAGTCGCATAAACGAATAACAACACAAAGACTATTTCTGAAGCACATTGACACAACTTCTGGGCCGGACCTACTCACAGGATTCAGGCCGGGCCAACAACAATGCGATCTCGCCGCCGTCAGCTCACGACTGACCTGCGCGCCGTGATCGGTGACACCCAGCGCCGCAAGTGGCGATCTATCACTGCCGTGACCGGACTTGTCCAAAATGCCTATATGGCGACACAAACATACACGACAAGCGAACTGAAATAAGAGATGAAAGATTATATATCGAGGTTTTCGATACCAGTCAGCAAGGGCTATATCATGCTGATATCAATAGATACATCATACATCGCTGTTCGATATATTTTTATTTTTGAAAAAAAATGTACAAAGAAAGAATTGCGTTAGTTACCTGGCAAAATAGATACAAGGTTAAACAACACGAGGAGAATTTTTTTATTTTATCTTCGTTAACCTCGCATTGCGCCACGATGGTCTTCTTCACGACATTGTGGAGTGGATGGTTGAGGGTAGAAACTGTAGAGGGCGCCCTAGACGGGAAGTATTTGCGGCAAGTGTTCGAGGACATGAATTGTAGCTCTTATGCTGAGCTAAAGAGGGTTGCGGAGGACCGAGAGGAATGGAGATCGAGATGCAAGATTCTGTTGCTGCAAACCAATCCAAAGGATTGATACTACGAAAAAGAACCTCGCATGTGATCCTGGTGATGTTTTCAATGTAGTTCAACAGTGAGAATTTAGTTAGATCGTCTAAATATTGGTGCAAGCTGCATGTTTTAATATATTTAACAGTCTTTTGTTTGGCAGAATTGAATAAATAAGCGTTGTCAAAAGAGTACAATATAGAATAATATAAAGTCATATATTGCGATTATTTTGTTCCATTATTCAATAAAGTTTCTTCAAAAATAATAAATCATCACAGTTTCATTTGCTGTCAATATGAGTTATGCAAACATGTATCAAACCTCAAAAGTCTTTAAAGTAATTGTTATAATAAAAATCCCTATGTTAGATGCATACAGTCGGGTACGACACAGGGCATTTTGCCACTCTATGTAAATTGAGGTGATAAAAGTCCAAAACAACTAGTTTCGAGGAAATTGCGATGTACGAAATTCTATGTATTAATATTGATTTTAAAAAATAAAGAATGCTTACGCATCGATACGGAGCATTGACCATCCCAATAATCTGCCACTCTACATAAATTGAAGGGATCAAGGTCCAAAACCGTATCGAGTAATGTGAGTTGTATGACATTCAATGTATTAATATTACTTTTATAAATGCTTACTCATGTTGTAAACTAAGGTATAAAAAGGAGTATCTTATCAAATAAATCAGTACCAACTTCAAACCCGGTCTTTGGACTTATCCTCAGTTCCGGAACCTTGTTATTCCAGCATCACTATTTAAGCTGATGCCGTCATTTCGGGACCGCGACCTCGGTTCCGGAATACAAGTATTCTTACAAACACTATAATGCATCATTCATTTAACCATTTACAAAACAAGAATTTGATAGTACATTAATTACTATTCAAACAACTTATCGACGCAAAATTTGGATGGGGTATTGTCAAACACCCCATCTACAGTCCGGATTTAGCCCCAAGTGACTACCATCTCTTCCCTGACATGAAAAAACACCTGGGTCGAACGCATTTCGCCGATAGAGATGACCTGAAAGAAGCGGATCTCAGGTATATGCGTAGCTTGGCGGCAGATTTTTTTGACTCGGGCATTCAAAAGCTCGTATACCGCATGCAAAAATGCATTGACCTCAGTGACGCCTATGTAGAAAAATTGATAAAAGTAGGAACTTTCCAATAATGAACGCATTCATGGAATTAAACATAATTCACACTGTAAAAAATCACTGGTAACTTTATTTTACAGATAACGCTCGTAATTAGGTTATTGTATGTCGGTTACAACAATTTAACACGTAAATTATAAAACACGTGTTTAAATACTAGTTATTGTCTGAAAATTCAGCAACTAGTCTGATTTCTTTCAGCTGATGGTTGTCCGTGTCTTCCATTTAACGTTTCCATTGCTCTTTGTTTGTTGCTGTACCAGTAGAAGCCTGAAACCAGCGATGAGAGCGCGATACACTGGTAACCGGCCAACGGATATAATAATACCTACAACGGTGCGCTACAGCCTTAACGTGAAACTTTGCATAGTTGTTTTTGAAGAAAAGTTTGTCTTGCAAACACAAAATCTTTTAGATGTTATTTTATGCATGCGAATAAGATGCTGAAAGTCAGCATTGTTTTTGTAAAATAAATTATTGTAATATTTGCCTCGTACAATGTAAATACCATCAATCAACCTACATTACATAGATTTGGATGGAAAATTCATAAATATATAATAAACATTATTAAATATTATTATTCGAATTGAATGTATGTCAATTACAATATCATTTTGTATGGGCAGTATTCATATGATCACGGAAGTTAAGCAACATTGGAAGAGGAGCAAAACTTGAACGGTTACCGGTTAACGGTTATGGTTAAGTCTCATTGATTGAGAAAAGCCACCTTTCAGAACCAAACGATCTACGCCTCGGAAGTGTCAGGGCAATAAAATTACCTTTGACATCAGTATGTTGAAGCCATTGCTTACTGGTACCGAAAACCTCGATATACAATATTTCGTCTCTTTTACGTTCGCTTGCCATACATTTATGTGTCCGCCATATTAGGACTAGTTATATAGACCGCCGCTTACGGTGCTGGCGATAGGCTGACGGCCGAGAAGGTCGCATTACGGCCGGCGGCATGTCATTCCACCTTGTTTGTTAAGTTTTAACGTAAATATATGTCAATATACTTCTGAAAAAGTCTTTGTTTTGCTGACCATCTCCTTATCATGCCCTCACGCGACGAATTAACACCCCTTTTGAGAGAGAGGAGGATGTTACCTTATTTAAAATTACGGATGGACAAACACAAAAATATGCCTCGGATAACCTAACTCTCAAGCTCCCGGGTACTCGCCACGGACGCTGTCGGGGTCAATATAAATTCACAGTTTTTCGTCCTGGGAGCAAATATGTATTAATATAAAGCTTTAGCAAATGGCAGCTGATATATAACTCTATGACGATGGCTTATAGTATTCATATGCTGCAAGTGTGAAGCGCATATGAAGATACTCTTTTACAAGTCTTATATAATGCATTACTCTTTATTTTTTTTCATTTATGAATTATTTTATGCTCACAATTTTACAAAGTGTCAATTGGAAATAATATTAAAGGCCTAACCTCGCCTCCCTTCTGGTTTATTTGTTTATAGATTTGTTGACAATGAATAAATATTGTAATATATTTTTTACTTAACAAATATTTCAGATGTTATGAATAGTTTTTTATTGTAATCAAATAGATTTTTAATCAAGCAATAAATTTATTTTGAACATTACAGAAAAATAAAGCTACAAAACATGAGCCTACAAATTCCATGCAAAGTTCATAAGTACTGTTGATATCATACGCGGTGAATGGCTTAAATATGTAGCTTCTTCATTTTTTTCATGTAAGCACATACAGGAGAATACCGACAGATGGTGATAGTAATTCTGGTAAAGTCATCTGTGAAATTCTATGACGCTTACCATGGTGCATATGACTAAGCGTTGCATGTGTGGTCTGGAATGGGTGGTCTTTACAGAACGATTTTCGTCTACCACCGATTTTAATTAATAGGCAACGACTGGCATTTAACGAGTGAGGGATCAAATTCACACCAACCGGGGATATTGTAGAGCTCAGAAATTGATTAAAAAATGATTTTTTTAATCTCCATCGTGAATCGAACCACAACCTTTGGCTTGCGAAGCAAACGCTTTGACCATTTAGCTATACCTGCCGGCAAAATATATAGTAGTTTACAACCTATACTTGTCCTCCAATGGAAATAGGGTCAAAAGTCTCGAAAGTATGACTATTTATCATAGCTTTAGTTTTATCCATGACCATTTTCATACCAATTTTGTTCGACGCCTCATTAAAGTCGTAGAGCATGTTTTCAAACTTGTCAGGTGATAGATTTTTATTAAGGTAATACAATAAATTGATTTTAAGCATTTCAACATAAAAATAAAGTTTTAATATGAGACTACTGGTATTGGTAGCATAAGCGGTGAATGGATAAAATATGTTGTCTCTACGTAGTATTAATTGCAAAATTTAATGTTTTAAGTGCGTTAAAAATGCATAAATGAATTATTTAAAAAATCCTGATGATGACTGAATAACAGAGCTTACTTTCGAAGCAGGGTAGTAGTGTAGTTTTCAGCATGAAACAAGTAAATCCTCTGATTGCATACGTTGGCCCCGGGGACCTAATCAATTCTTGTGCAGCCTCAATGAGGCTTAATTAGCCATTTACCGGCTAAAAGAGCAGTGGACTGCTATTGCAACACAGCACGAATCTCCAAACACAATTATACCCCCTCACGTGAATGTCTTATGCAGTGGTGTGTTTCACGTAAGGTTTACACTAGCGCTATAAAGCCTATATGTTTTTTAGTTCTTGATAATAAAGCCAATATACATTGGTGTTAGCCAGAATTTGCTGGTTCTAAACGATTAATATCAGACATGTTGGTTTAGGCAGCTATATTATCTTGATGAGTATTTACTCTTGAAGGTGGAGAAACCTTTATGGTAAACTTTATATGTTATGAATAGAAATGGCTGTATAATATACAAGTATAATTTGTCAGCTACCAAGCTTCATGTTCACCATTCAATTTTCTTAAAAATGCTTAATAACAAACACCCAAATATTATTTTACCCTACAAATCTTTTGGGAACTTCACATAATATTCTACTCGTCGGATATTCTGATGCTTCATTTGAAACATAATATTCACCGACTGTGTGGCGATAATTTGTGTTAAATATATGCTCTAGCTATGGATGCTCTATAAAAAAACGCCTTCCGAATGTTGTTAGATCAGCCGCGATACTGCAGTGCCTAAGACATTTTGATGGAGGCGCGACTGGATGGCTTCCATGCCATAGTAAGGAAGCGTCGCGAAACGCAATGGTCGCTGTGTGGATGGATAGGTGGGATTCACGGTTGGAGGGGCACTGGATTCGCCTTCACGTGCATATGATTGATTGATTATGTGTGAAAAACAGTTAGTAATTTAAACAACGAATAAAGTGTTTTTTCTTATTCTAAAAAAAAGATACAAAGTATGTATCTTTACCCCTAAGAACAGAAATACTTTATTTGCTTAAAAAAATATTCATATTAGTATCAATAATGTCAGAAATCACGGATGTACCAGTTACTTAGTGAAAAATGATTGATTTAATAAAAGTATTAATTATTAAATCTTTATTTTGTAAAACACCACTGGTCCACAGTCTATATACTAGTATCTACCGATAGAGTGCGACGTGTGTTTCTTCGTGATAACATTCGATTTTCTTTTTTTCTCCCCTTTTTTCTATTCATTACATATGAATGCAATTCTAGAGTTCTGCTGCGATGAGAAGCTTTGAAAGAAACCCTCTAAGGAATTCGGATAAAGCATAAAGCCGTGTGTCATAAAGAGAAACTGCTTCACTTTTATTTAAACGAAATAGTTCATTTCGCACTAACTTACTGTGTGATTATCCTTTATATATTTTGTATTCAATTTATAATTCACAATAATGTCTATTGATTTTCTACGAAATGAAAACGAGTTAAAACTGAATAGAATATTAAATAACATATGTATTTCTTGTGTGTTATTGTGTATTAATATAATATTTTTGAGTAATAATAATTTGACAGTTTATTTATTTGTTGTGCTTTGTATAATATGTTCTTACTAAATTGTTTAGTTATTTTTATATTTAATTCATAAACTGAAGCATATCTTATGCATGTAATATGTTTGTAAAAATTAAGAAGATTGCGTGGATGTTTATTGAATTATTTTTATGAATCAATATAACTGACCAAAATATCATGTACAAAAAAGAAAACGCAGATGTTGAAAAAAATGTATTAAATAAAATATTTAATTTATTTATGTATATAATTTTATTACTTACTTCAATTATAATGCTCACTTTTTTTAAAAATAATTTCCGTTAAAAATCAAAGTTAAGATGCCCAAAAGAAGGAAAATAAGATATGACCACACATGATAATATGATCTGATATTTATTTTACAATCTACAACAATGTCTTCTGTGATTATTAGAGCGGTATATTATAAATTTATAAAATCAATATCAGTTTAATAGATCACGTCGGTATTTCAACGATAAACAACTTCTTCTTCTATATAAAGGACAAATCCGACCTATCCTTGAATACGGCAGTCACCTTTGGATTGGAGCCCCAAAATACCTTCTAAACTTAATTGACTCAGTTCAAAGAAGAGCAATTCGTTTGATAAACAATGACACCCTTACGTCTAATCTACAATCAAAGGAACACAGACGTAAGGTTGGTTCTCTTAGTCTTTTCTACCGTTATTACCACGGTCGCTGCTCTTCGGAACTTTTTTTTTTTTTTTTTTTTAATCAAATATAATAGGATACATTTAAGATTTTTTTTTTGATAGTATTACATTCATTTTTTTTTTTTTTTTTTGGAATTCGCTTTCCACGCCACTTAAAGGTAGATCTTGTGTGTGGCGTGGGATTCATCTTTGATTTAAGTGTTGTTTAATTTATATTATTATTTTTTACATTTTTTACATAATGACATTTTTTTTTTTTTTTTTTAGAATATAAAATAATATCATTCATATTTATAAATTTTTTATAATCGAAGTGACAATTTCAGCATCATTTACATATATATTTCGATTCTTTAATAGCCTCGACCCATGTAAGTCTCAATTTCCACCAGACACATTGTAATGAACTTAATATAATCAATACCTTTTTAACAATATAAATATTTTATACAATTTATATAAATTCTATACTTATTATGCTTGGATCATATACATACAATTACTACTTAGTTAGCTTGAATCATATACAGAGAGGTTTACATTAGTATCATTTTAATAATAGTAACATTATAATGTAATAAAAAAATTATATATATATCATTTATTTCTCATTTTTGTACAATTACGTCAGATCTGATTTTTTATTTTTGAAGAACCGTTTTACCCTTTTATTCATTATTTTCATGTCACTGATCGCTTTTATTTCCGGAGGAAGATTATATAACTTATAGAACTAATTCCTCCTGCACCCACTCACAGCCGACAAACTCGTCTTACACTTGCCGAACATCCATACACGGTTAATATATGTCGACCAAGAACTGGCAGCTTCCAAAGTTCCTTCCTTAATGCCACCGGTAAGCTATGGAATGCTCTTCCAGCGTCTGTGTTTCCTCCTTCCTACAATCTGGATCTCTTCAAGAAACAGATAAATATACACTTGCAATCTCCCCAACCCACACACAAACACGAACACAACACACGTTTCCCGCATGCAGCGTCCAGCCTCCCTGGCTGAGCGTCATAGAGTGCACTGGTCTTGACCGGTTGTGCTCTCCTGCATGCGCTTACATAAAAAAAAAATACATATTTATAATACTCGTAATAATGAAAAGTTTGCGAATGTCCTGATAATATTTTAATTGAAAAAAAAAAAACGCTTCACTTTTATTTGTGTTTATTTATGCAGCACAATCGAATTGATTTTCACGCCACTTTAATTTCGAATGAGCGGAATAGTTAATTTTTGCACTCACGCGAATGAAATCATAAAATAGAAAAAAGCAAACAACAGAAATTCGACCGACGCGTAATGCGAAATATTTTGTTTTCAGCTTTTCGGTAGCTGGAGCCTGAAACGAAAGCCTATTTTTAAAATCCAATTTGAAGTAATGCCATCAATGATCCTAAATAAATTAACAAACACATACACTTATTTTTGTACACGTCGTATAAATGCATGGTACTGTTTCAGTTAAATTCATTATTATATATACACATGCATATATAGGACACATTACTGACAAAAGGTGACTAGGAAATCTTTGATGTATTTTCTATGACGCCTTTTTAATTATAGTTGAATTAATAGCATTTCGTGAAGATTTTGTACGCACCAACTTTATTAGTCTATCCAGATAACATAAGTGTCTTTCAAAAGAAATTATTTCTCATCATTTCTACTTCATTTTAAAGTAATCAATTGATTGTAATAAACAGATATAATATTACCCCATAGGTGCCTCGAGCCTACGTTTTTACTAATTTGTTTCAGTCTACCGTTGTCTTTTGCGTAGATCGTTTATTTGATATCAGAAGCGAATCTCTTCAGAACCGTAAAAAAACATTTTTAATGCTTGCAATTTTTCATTTATATAATGAAAAACTATAATACGAGAAAAATATATTGTTTCCTACAAAATATATGATTGAAATTTTTTTTCCGATTGAAGTTTCAAAAGCTTTGCCGTCAGATAAAAGGTATAATCCTATACTTTTTTACAAACATGATTAACTACGTGCGAGGTAGCTTAATGTGATTCACTAATGTTTACTGATACTGCCCCATTATATGTATCAAAATAAAATTTTTACATAAATAACTATATTACTTGAAATATGATAAACATCGCTTTAACATAAACTTGAGATTTTCGGAATGGAAGTAAAGCGCATTAGGCGCTCGTTGTTTGGCAAACATGTGAAAATGTCGCCAAGCAGTCGAGACGTGTTTATCAATAATGAGTTTACTTATCAAAGGATGGCAGAAACTCGATGCAGGGTAAATAATTTAGGAGGCAATTATTTTACTTATGGTTCACTTACAAAAGTTATTGAACTTGACACCTCAGAACCCAAGAAAAATACATTAAAGGTTCTTTAGACATTTATTCTTGGAGTAATTTTATTTGAATCGAAAATTTCAAATTAATAATGTCAGGCTAAATTTGGTGTCAGAAAGTAAATTAATATGCAACTAGTGAGTTTAATATTTCATTAACAATGATCACATGTTGATATTGAAGATGGAAAACTCAGTGTATTTTTGTCTTACACAAACTTCTTCTTCTTCGTGTCAGCGACGTCAAATTATTTTTTCCCAATATCTGGCAACATCGATAGCTCGTGTGTTGCCCAGCATTAGGTCCTGAGATGTGCAACTTGTTGGGCACATGGAGCAGCATCGTAGGTGTGAGGCGGTCTGAAGGTCTCCACAGTCGCACAATAGTGTCTCTCCCTGCCGAAGCTTTCCCCACCGCTCGAGGTTGTCCTTTGTTCTACCAACTCCGGTTCTTAATCTGTTTAGGGATTTCCAGGTCGGCCAGTCAAGGCTCTTGCCAGTTGGGAGGCCTTCCTTTGGAGTAATGAAATCCTCTGGTGCGATTTTTTGCCAGAGTTGGAGTCTCTCATTTTCAGGGCCGGATGTGAGAGGTTGTGTGGATTTCAGAAAGCTGCTTCGAGACTTCAATCTTGGTGTTGGGGGTATCTGATTATACAAGCAGTGGGACGATTGGTTGATTGCCTTACGCATTTCTTCGGCGCATATACACAAACGTTTACTGGACACGGAATGTTAAGAAAGTTCTTCAAAAGGCTTGGCTTCTCTTCCTATGACGCCTGTCTATGTAAACTTGGTATAAGACAGACCGTTAGACACTCTAACGTCTAACCTGCAATTAATGGAACACAGGGGTATGATTGGTTCTCTTTATCTTTTCTACCGTTATTACCACGGTTGCTGCTCTTCGGAACTTAAAGATGTAATTCCTCCTGCACCCACCCACAACTGACAAACTCGTCTTGCCGAACATCCGTACACGGTTAAAATATGTCGACCAAGAACTGGCAGCTACCAAAGCTCCTTCTTTAATGCCACCGGTAAGCTATGGAATGCTCTTCCAGCGTATGTGTTTCCTCCTTCCTACAATCTGGATCTCTTCAAGAAACAGATAAATATAAAATTGCAATATCCCTAACCCACACACAAACACGAACACAATACACATTTCCCGCATGCAGCGTCTAGCATCCCTGGCTGAGCGTCATAGAGTGCACTGGTCTTGACCGGGTGTGCTCTCCTGCATGCGTTTACATAAAAAAAGACGTCTGACGGAGTGCATCATCCATGAGAAAAGGAGATATTTTATAATAAATTAAAAGGAGCTTCTTAAATTAATTGATGAGACTAAGCTGCTGGTTGGTTCTGACGATCCCTTGCTGTTAAACTACATCAAGGATGCCATAGGAATAACACCGCGTAACGAGTTTGACACGAAATAGTCTTCTGTATGTAATTTGCAGAGTAACATAGACATTTTATATGCTAAAAAAAATTCATAGAAAAATATGTATCAAATGCACATGTTTTATTTTTTTATTTTATAGGTATATAAATAGCTGAATATTTACTATGAAATGAAACTTTTCATTCGGTCTTCTTTAATTCACTAGAAACTTATATTATTCGCGCACTAAGCTGCGCCTCACTAAAGGTTTTATTAAAGACTTTATGAAAACGGTTAAGTAAGCACAAAAAACCCCGTACAATAGAGATGAGCTTTTGTGGGATTTAAAATATAAAAAAAGACTGAAAAAAGCTTTTGTTTGATTTCGATATAATTAAAAGTGGGAAGGAATTTCGCCACGGGAAGCAAAATAAGTCTTTATCTTCATAAATGCAACGAATGACTTCTTAATGCAAAACTATTCAAATTTTGTATTTTTTATTACTGAAAATAACACCCATTTGATAGATATAATATAATACAACAATAAAACAGATTTTTACAACATTCGTTTATTAATGTAATGAAATATTCAACTTATTCTGTTGTATTCTTCTTCGTAGTATCAATCCGGTGGATTGGTTTGCAGCAACAGAATCTTGCATCTCGATCTCCATTCCTCTCGGTCCTCCGCAACCCTTTTCAGCTCAGCATAAGCGCTACAATTCATGTCCTCGAATACTTGCTGCAAATACTCCCGTCTAGGGCGCCCTCTACAGTTTCTACCCTCAACCATCCCCTCCACAATATCGTGAAGGAGACCATCGTGGCGCATGATGTGACCAATCCATCGGGCTCGCCTCTCTGAGATGGTTCTTATTAGTTGCCTATCTTCCTTGATTATTCTGAGAACCTCATTGTTCGTGACGTGGTCTCTCCAGGAAATTCCGAGAATTCTTCTGTACGACCACATCTCAAAGGCTGCTGTATTATTAAACAATATTAGTAATATTTGTTACTTTAAAACAAATGAGGTTAATAGTCAAAATATTAGGTGTACCTTGCTTAAGTTCAAATGATATATTATTTGTCTCTGATATATTTTGCAAAGAAGTATTACTTTACATATTTGAAGACCGCAGTTTCGCTATCAATGAGATTTTCAGTCCTTCGATTATAAAAATACACTTACGTTTTATTGAAAGAC
Organism: Glossosoma conforme; assembly: GCA_022606575.1. Classification (NCBI taxonomy): domain Eukaryota; kingdom Metazoa; phylum Arthropoda; class Insecta; order Trichoptera; family Glossosomatidae; genus Glossosoma; species Glossosoma conforme. The sequence goes on along the minus strand of JAGTXR010000003.1, from coordinate 4,681,621 downwards.
TGAGTATGCTTACATCGGAATCGAAACCACGGCCTTCAAATATGTTAATAAACAGTAGTCAACGTAATCTTAATTAAAACCAGACAAAAATATTTATGGTATTTGAAATTTATCTGAGAGTGAATACTAATTATTAACAATATCATCATCATGGTCCACTCCTTTAACTGGATCATATGGTCGTGACGCTGTTATTAAGCTCTTTTAGCCGCAATGGTCCTCGTCTTATACCAGCTCTACCTCCCGAAGCTTCAACGAGTTTATTCTATTTATAGTTCCCGACAGCCTTTTAGGACGGTGCTGGAGGCTTAAAGAAAAGCCGTCTATAGTTATGCTCCCCTGCGCCATCCGAAATATATGTCCCAACCATGTCCACTTTCGCCTCTTGACCAACTGAGTATAGAATCCTGCCTTGTCCGCTTTCTCAATTCGATCGTTATAAAAATATTTATATAATTTTTTTTTTTCGTTTCGAGTTCATTCAGTTTGTAATAGGATTTCAAAAGTGAAATTTATACACACATTTACGATGACAATAATTAATTTTATGAAACTCTTTGGTGCGTTATAAAAACAGGGTTGTCCAAAGTCCATTTTCATGAAACGGGGAGTTTAATTTCATAATCAAGCTGAAGTGCCCCCATCGCTGCCCCGAGGGGCATTTACATAGGTCCATGTTATTTTGAATGACGAGGTGCGAGTGGTACAACACAAAGAGCGAAAAATCAACCACAACAGACAAAATACAGTACATAGTATGGTGAAAGATAATTTGGTCAAATATTACTTCGCAGCTTTTGCATTGATCATTTATAAAACATACAAAAAAGGTTTCGCTTCCAAATCAAAGGGCTAAGTATCTTTATATTATGTTTTTTACAGCCTAAAAAAACTTTATTTCCAAAATTGACATTATCCTGTGCTTAATTGCAAGTAATCGTAGATACAGTATTACTTTTAAGCGTCTTCTTATACAACTCGTGAATCTCGTCCGTATAAAGTTTGCTTTCCACGGGCCTGGGCCAAAAAATTATATATTTTTTTCTTTCTAAAACTCTTCCATATAGTATTTAATCGATGTCATCTTATGATAAATAATACGTTGTTTGAACAAAATATTCGAAAAATACATTCCTTATTCAAAGTTTAATTAGGTTTTTACTCTATTTGTATTTTATGTAAATACTCAACAGATACCTATTTTTGTTACGAATATTTTTATAAATATTTGGTGTGTAATTATTGACAAAGCTTTAAGCGAAAAACAATTTAGAAGTATTTTTTTTTTTATTAATACTCTTTCTCTAAAAGACAGTGCAGATAGAACATGCGCAAAATAAGTATTATTTGAAAAGTAGTAGCGTACAGAAGTAAGTACACACTAATAGAGGAGTAATTTAATAGTGACGGTGAAATTTTTTCTCGTTTTGTTCTCCAGCGTCGGAGCGCTTAACGAATACTAAAAAAAAATTTAGACGTAAAATATTTATCAGTACAGATCAAATCACTTATATTTATTAAAACCTTAAATGTATGGTTTATTACATTAAATAGCGCACCTTTTCTTCCTGCGTTTGTATAAAGTTAATTAACTATCTTTATTGAACTAAGTACATATTACAAATAAGCATGAAGTTGTTTTTAACCGCTTCACCGAGTAAAATGTTTAAATATCATTGTTCTACAATTCTGAGATATCCATAATATATAACATGTATAAACCAATAAAACAGTGTCATCTTAGACGTACTTTGTATTAAATTTTGTTATAATTATTGGTATTATTTCAATTATTAACGAAATAGGAAATAATATCAAACATGAATTTCTGAAAAAATATATATTTTATAATACCGTCGCTTATCCCCTCCGTGTTTTATGTCTTCAAAGGTCGGGCACAATTTTACACTTGCCTTAAATTTCATTTTTGTTTCGCGCTCGAGACCAAGCGGTAGGAAAATGCGGGAATCTATAGATTTATGGCGGTCGGAGTATTGCGAACCCTGGAGGACAGAATGTATGGGAATAGTCAGAACAATTTACACGCACAGATTTTTGGCTTACAAAATCATTTACGCTTAAAATATACGAGTAACCAATATATACTAATATGTTATATCAAAGCCTTCTGAGATACGTAGTGATATATTAGATCAAAATGAAGATTTCAAAACAGCGCCTTTATTTGCTACGTTATCTTATACAATTATAAATCTTGACACCTCACCAATGTAAAATGAGTTTTAAAGACTTTATAATAAGCTTTATCGGCTGCGATAATTTTTGCTTGAACCCAACTTGTCAGTTCTGTATCCCGAAGCCTCACGAATACATTATACGAAATGTTCTTAACCAAATAAAAAAAACATACATGTAAAGGGGTACGATGGTTTGACTTGGTGATAAACGACAAGGTTAGGGAGCAAACACAGCAGCCTTATATCCTACAATCAGTTTAAAAATGGAGGTAGACTTGACTGTAAGATACTCCTTGTACGGAATTTCCTCAAACTTTTAACAGCCTTAGAAGGCCATCGGGAACCATACTCATATATAGAATGTACTCGAAAAGAGCTCGGCTAAAAGAGCTGATATGAATAAGGCTAGAACTTTTGCAGCTGATAGAACATCGTGTTGGCAGTTTGTTAAGAAAATATTATGTAAGAAAATTAGGAGCGGTTTTCTTTGGAGTGACTTTAAAGTGTGACATCCGGAACAATGATATGTAAAGAAGTACTTGAACAGTGGACGTTACCGAAAGAATAGGCACACTCAAGTGCATTGGTCAAGGTATATCTGTCAAAGAGATGACGGTCGATGGGAAAAAACAGTTAGGATGGCGCCCAAAAACAAGCACACAGAGTATTGTCTTACTCTTTGCAAGATAGACTGATGAAATCAGAAGAATATCGGGAGGAGCCTAGATGCAAAGCTTTGATGTAAGCTTATACGAGAAGCCTACTTTCAATAGTTGATGGATACAGGCAAATGATAAAGAAGCGAATATGAAATGAAGATCTCCTTAAAACGCAAGATTACGTTTTTTTTAACCACATTGTTTTTATGTTAGCTGTACCACACGGTTGCCGATTTTTCTTTCGAGCAATTTGCTCTACGACACGGACCCAGCGCGGAGGAGCAATAAGGCTCAAGGGTCGGGCCGGGCATTACGTCCGGTCAATGGATCAACGGGTCCAAGTTAAACGATTTTGGACCTTGCGGCGCCCGTAAAGAGAAAGATCGCAGGTGCGCTCCCTTCATAAAGGGACCAGCACAAAAAAAAACCGGCAAATGAACTCAAAAGACGGACGAAAGAGAACGGAAGAAAAGCGCGCGCGGAAAAAGGTGATAATAAGTTTTATTTTTGAATCCCTTTTCCTTTTTTATGAATTGATATATCTGCGTGCCGGGCGGCGCCGTTTTGCGCCATTTTGTTCCGAAGTGTGCATAATTATTTTCGCAGCGCTGTCGGGACGCCGGCGTTTAATACTTTCAGACTTTTATTGCCCGTGTGATATTGTGCGGAATGACAGATTCATGGATGCTTCCTTACACGGCTCGTTGGGCAAAGAGATGAAAAGCGAGAACATGAGAATACTGTGTTTCTTTTAAAAATATAACATAGTTTATAGAAAGCATCACAGTGCAATGGTGTACTCCTTCTTCGGTATCAATCTGGTGGATTGGTTTGCAGCAACAAAATCTTGCATCTCGATCTTCACTCCTCTCGATCCTATGCAATCCTCTTTAGCTCAGCATAAGAGCTACAACTCATATCCTCAAACACTTGCTGCAAATACTCCCGTATAGGGCGCCCTTTGCAGTTTCTACCCTCAATCATCCCTTCCACAATGTCAGGCTCGCCTCCCTGAGATCGTTCTTACTAGGTGCCTATCTTCCTTGATTATGCTGAGAACCTCATTATTCGTGACGTGGTCTCTCTAGGAAATTCCGAGAGTTCTTCTGTATGACCACATCTTAAAGGCCTCTTCTCTTTTTCTATCACTTTCAGATAAGCACCATGTCTCATAGCCGTACATCAAGATGCTCCAAGCAAATGTTTTGGCAAGTTGCTTGCGTAGCTTTAAATTAAAAAATTAAAGTCCAATGGACTTGTCACTTGCTAACTGACCATAATCTAAATGAGCGTACCGTCAAGGAGAATTCATTATGCGATGTAATGCAAGTGTGACGCGGGTAAGGTCCATTGTCATGCAGTAGTATTTAAATAATCACATTAAATTCAATTCATTTAATATTCTTCTTTGTCACCATGACTTATTATCAGTGGTGTTATTCGAATTTCGAAATGATAAATTTCTTTTTTTTTCCTACTAAATTTGTGTTTTCTTTAATTATTACACCTGACTAATAATTGTAGAATTATATTGTGTAAGTGTCTTCAAAATTCAAAATTGGATCAAAAATAAATAATTATTAAATTCCTTACAAGTATATTTATCAGCTGGTTTCCGCAAATTGATGAAAGCCTTAAGATGACACAACCGCTTATTACATAGCGAGATTTTATAGAATTTTCTTAGAGTAATCAAGAAATAATAATAACTTCTTATCACACTCATATAGAATATATTTGTATATCCCACGCCACACACAAGATCTTATCTTTAAGTGGTGTGGTAAGCGAATGTAAAAAAAAAAGAAAAAAAAAAAAAGATTGGAATCTAAATTACTATGTAAAAAATGTATGTTTTTATATTAGATTAAAAAAAAAAAAAAAAAAACATTTTTGTATATTATTTCAACATTTGTATCGATGGATATCAAAACTGATTAAGTCCACAGTGCGTACAAAACATTTCTTCCCAAAATACTGTTACAATGCTAGTATTAACAAACGATCTCAATTTTAAAAATAAATAAATCCATCGTTTAATAGTGAAATAATCGATTAATACATTTTTTAAATTAGCAACCTCTAGCTTGTAACAGTTTAACAGTATTTCAAAAACCAATGTTATATTTCTTACGTTGGATGAAACCAACTCGTACTATCTATCGGAACACACATTTCGGCTAACGCTTTACGGAATACCTATAATACGTTTAGAGGTATGAACCACTGCTATAAATTATGTGAGAAAATTGTGACTTAAGCAATTAAACCAATGTCAGGTGTAATACGTATATTATATAAGTATTGACATCCTCCTCTCTAAGTACGCTATTTAATTGCGTGGTGGCAGGATGAGGAGCAGGTTAACAACCAAAAGACTTTTTCTGAAGTCACAGCATTCAGGCCGGGCCAACCACAATACGATCTCGCCGCCGTCAGCACACCAATGACTGAGCACCGGGCACCGTGGTCGGTGACACCCAGCGCCGCAAGTGGCGATCTATATAACTAGTCCTTCTAACGGCATTACAAAATGACAACACATGCGTGTCCGATGAGCGAACGAAAATAAGAGACGAAATATTGTATATCGAGGTTTTGGGTACCAGTTACCAAGGGCTATATCATGCTGATGTCAGTATTTACAATATTATTAGTTATTACTGCGGTGTGGAGCAGACCCTGTCACACCTTCTGGAGTGTGCGCTGTGCCCGAGTGGCTGCACCCAGGAGGACCTGATGATGGCCAGAAGTAGCGCCATCGACGTCGCCCACTTCTGGGCGGACGGGATCTGACCCTGTTGTTTCCGACACGATTATATATATTAGTTATTAAATATACACATTCTATACATCAAATTCTTCATACGCATCAATTCATTCTCCTTCATCCCACCTTACTCCAATAGCTTGTTGTAGAAAATCAAATTTAAATCGATTTAACTGTCGTCAATCATAAATAAAATTAATATTATTTATTTATTTTATTTAATATATTATCTAAAAATACTTTTATATTCCTGTCATCATTCATTTCATATCACAATCCTGACGTGAGAGATAATCTAATAATTTTCGATAAAATAGTTGAAATAAATTAATTTTAAAAACTGCGTGGGAGCGATATCGCCGACGAGACATTTTATCAAATCGTAAAATTATTTAACATGGAATTAACGTTTCGTTTGATGTATTTCATCGCGAGCAAAAGCCATTTCGGCGTCGAGTAAAGACACCCGAAGCAATCCTGAATTTCAAAATTCTGACAGCCGGTATCAAATTAAGCTTTTGTTAAAGGGTTACCATGAGACATTGACATTTCACCCGCTATTAAAATGACAATATGTATTAATATTATTTTGTTGTGCTTTCCATGAGCGCTCGACAAAGCGACGCCGTTTGAGTTTAGCCGAATCAATTACACATTTTCTCGAAGGGAATACAATTATTGTGAAACAACAAACGAATCAACTACAAAAGCTTTCTAATGTGATTAATTTAAAAAACGAACATTGTATTTCACGAGTCATTGAACCTTTATTATATAATTAAGAGAAATATGCCAAAAATATCTTTATATTTAGCATACGATGCAAAACATTAATCTCATTAACCGTGGAATAATCATTTTACAAGGTGGTGAATAATAACTTGCTTTATTTCCAAGACAATTATTCAATTGAATAAAATTTCAATTTAACACAATTAAATTTTATCCTTATTTTGTCGATCCTCAGTTATTATAGATCACTAAACATAAACATAATTGTATAAAAACCAAAACATAAATGGGTAAGTGCGTGTTTCTTTCTGTGTGTCTATGGTTAAGTAGAACCGCCAATTAGAATCAAATGGTTCAGGCCTTGGAAGTGGAGGGGTAACTATCCAACATATTTAAAATTTTCGATTAACAAATCATTTAAAATATGCTTTGGATACTACTGTTGTCGTCTCTTTAACTCTCGTCTTTTCTGGGCTGCTGTCTTCGAAGACGTCGGGAACTATATGTTCTCAGGTGAACTTTTGGGTGCAAATATTTCAAGGTAAATACCTGGCATGGATAATATATAGTTGACATAACTACACTAACCGTATTTTTTGGCAATATATTATATCTTACAGACGTAAATAGAGTTCTTTCAATATATAAATAACAAAAGATAAAAAATGATCTAAAATAAATTATTATGCATTTAGTTACCGTGCATGATACCTAAAGGAGTGTAAAATATCTATAATGCCTTAATTTCATTAATCAAAATTATGTAAATACGAGTATTTAATATTAAAGGTAGATATTTGAATGTTGTATTTGAATAAAATATAAAATTCTTACATAAGCAGGTTAATAAACATAGTATTTTGCATTTAATTGACACATCTAACCACTTAACATCCTTACAACAAAAACTGATACATTGTACTCTTTTTTTTTAACACTTAAAATACAAACAAATCCAGTGACGTATTATTGTTATCGATTATGAGGAAAGCCTTGAGATTCATTCAAACTCCTAGTGTGCTTACAAACGCTTTGATTATTAACTGATAATTATAACAAAAAAGTAACAATTGATCTTTTGAAAATTATTATACATTTTAATGAAGAATGAGTGAGTATGTAAGTAATACACCGGTGCGTCCGATGGGAGGCTTTCATACACATTATTTATACTGAAAAATATGTTTCGATTATGATAAGTTATTCTGCGGGAGATATTTTATTGGAAAGCGATCGGAGGAAGTCGAACTTTAGAAATTTATTCACTCAAATTCTCACAGTGCGAAGATTACCATTTGATATCGTTATTGATTTGCTGCTTTTTCCTCTTGAATTATTGTCGACGTCTCTGAAGGTAGGTAAACGGGTATATCAAGGCTCCATACTAGGGCTTTAAATCTTACAAGCATAGCCTGCAGTATGTATATTTGTACGATTTAATACTCTGAATACGGTCGTAAATGACCGAGATCGGTGATAAATAATCGCGCAGGATATTCATAACTTGGGCATTTTCACTCGAATGTACAAGTTATGTGTCGGATAATTGTAAAACTAACAGAGAATAATTCTTAATAATATGCCTCAGTTGCACAATAAAAAAATAAATGGACTTAAATTTTTATTAGATTTTTTTTTCAATACTCTTATCTTCTTTTAGAGATCGTTGACTATATTTCAATATTATTAGTAATTAAATACACACATATAATTAAACATCAAATTTTATACGCATCAATTCATTCAGAAAAAATATCGGCAGACGCGAGATTCGAACCACGAGTCGGAAACTAATAATATAAAAAAGCTTCTCAATAAATGTTGACCGATTGAATAATAAAAAAAATATATATACATACTCTGAATATATACTATAGAGACATCAATCGTTATACGATGGTAAAAATGGCATAAAGACATCAACTTTCACGTATCTACTCAGGCAGGGAGATAGTCGTGTGGACTGCGTGGTGTAAAAGAATAGAGCAAAGGTTGCAAGGTTTGTTTACGTGTTATTCATTTTCATTATTTGTTTTATTAATTCACAGAAATCTAACGAGTTCTTATTTGTCTTTTTTATTTTGTCTTCGTCCGTTTCAACTGACTTTTTGGTGCGTGGTGTATCTTCAACATCAACATTACCGAATCGATATTTCGCGAACCAGCTTTGTCACTCGTATTATGTTCATATTCGTTAAAAAATCTCAATACTCAAAGCTTTTTTTTCTTTCTCGAACAGGTTTTTTCAGTGAAATATGTCAAAAATTCAGCCTATCCTTTTTTATGTTTGAAAAGATATTGATAAACTACTGAGAATAATTAATCGGCCTCTTCCACAAGTAAGCTTTGCTATATAAAATATCTAATGATTTGTAGGATAAATAATAAAGATAGCTTTCATTATTACCATTTATTCTACTCTCTTTGAATAAAGCTATATTACTTTCCTATATAATACTTAAATAATGCAATTACAGATAAGCTGAATGCTTTTTGATAATTCAGATTGTACCGTTCATAAAATTTAATCTGCGTTAATATTAGCAAACGCTGTAATAAAACATGTGCTTTTACCTTCTGCCAAATAATCCTTAGCTTAGAATTTAAATAATTGCGTCGGATTTTTTTCAGGTCGTTCACAACCCGAATATTGATCACGTCATATTGCTGAAATATCGTTAACGCGTTTAAACAACCCCTCATACAATTTTTCATTGCTTGGTTTTGAAATGAAAGCGATCCATTACCCAAAACACCTGCCTTGCTTATGTAGGCCATATCGTTGAGCTGACAGCAAAACACAGTAACGTTTTTCAGAAGCGGATCAAGTATTTTAAAAATATTATTGTTTAAAAATTGACAAACGCGTACTCTAAATAAATAATTGTATTTTTATTAAATTATATTGAAATTACATTTAAATATACAAATATATTTATTTTGAACACAAATCATTTTTAAAGCATAATGAAATGTTTTATTGAGACATGTTTGTCTTGTTCATAGTTCTCGACGCTGACCAGTCAACTTATCTCCCTTTATCATCGAGTCGACAAGTTAAAACATAATATTTATCTAATACAAATTATCATACATTGCAAGTATTTATATATTTTATTATATGTATTTAAATTACGTGTAGATTTATTTATATCAATAAATTCATTCGCCAAATATTAACATCCTGCTCTCTTTCAAAAAGGTGTTATTACTCCGTCGCGTGAGGCAGGATGAAGAGCAGATTGATTACACAGACTTTGTCAGAGCACATTGACATATATTATCGTTAAAACTTTACAAGCTTCCGGCTAAGCGGGATGACATGGCGCTGGCCGTAATACGACCTTCTTGGTCGTCAAAACATAACTGCCGCTCGTCGGCGCTTAGACCTCTGCGGCACGTGGTCGGTCACTAGCGTCGTCGGTGGCAAAACTATATAACTTGTCCTAATATGGCGGACACATAAATGTATGAAAAGCGACCAAAATAAGAGACGAAATATTGTTTATCGAGGTTTTCGGTACCAGTGAGCAAGGACTACATTTTACTGATGTCAATACATATACATTTTATTCGGTGTATCTTCTTCTACCAAATTATAAACTGTATTAAAACCATTTTTGGTACTCCAACATTACAGTATAAAACATCATTCAGTACAAGAGTTTAAAAGAAAATCAGATATAATATCTAAGGAATATTTTAATAAATCGTTTATCTTTTGAAAAAATGTATAGAATAATTAACGTGTTGCGAGACTTTAATAATACTTATAAACAATCGGCTCTATGTGGCCAACGATATGCAAAGTTCTAAAGTTTGTACCCATCTTAATGCTATTCACGTTAAATATTGCCTAACTTATGTCTTTAAAAAATAGTAATTAACCGGTGCTTTAAGCAAAGTTTACACGTTGATCTAAGGTATGATGCACATTGAACTAATGAATGCTCTATCTATCCCTTTTTTCTTTATATGCAATGCACCAATTAATTTATGCAATCGATCTCATATATTTGACTGAATTTAAAATTAGTTTATTTGATGTTATTCGAACTTAAAACACATAATAACAAAATTCATCTTTACTAAGTGGGTAAAAAGCATGCCTAGTTTGCTTCTGCTTTCTTTACCTCAGACATAAATCAGTATTTTCCGTAAATTGCTTACTAAGAAGGCAATAATAACTTTCGCATCTCTACCATTGAAACTGACGAAGAGTATATTTTTAAAACCACATGTAATAATTGACGTCCATTAAAACGTACCTTGACGAGCTAAACGCAAATATTTGTATACTTCTAGAAACGAGATTAATTTTATCACGTAAAGATAGCCCAATAACAATAACACATTTAAGTGTGGTTCTCGTTCGATCACCAAAGTTAAGCAACATTGAAAGAATACCAAAGTTTGAGTGGGTCACCGCCTGTTGCTTTCTATATCTTTTGTTAAGTTGAACGTCCACTTAAAACCAAATGGCCTGAGCCTCGAGAACTTCGGGTTTATCATTAAATCTCTTGACAAATATTGATTAATAAAACACAAAATGTACCTCGGATATTTCAGCTGAGGTCATCGAACTGTCGTCCTAGAGGACATATCGAAATATATGCTCCCAATAATCTGTTGACAATGTTTCCATTGGGAGGCAAAACACATTCAGTAAAACTAAATATATTTTTAGTGAAAATAAAATATGTATCAATAATATTACAATTTACCTGTTCGCATCGTTACGCCATGTAAGAATCCCCTACCATTGACATCGGTAGCATTGATATTTCGTTTTGCTACTTTCAGTACTCATTGTGAGATCTACGGTTGGAAATTGGAACTGCAGCCATTCCATTTATTAACCTTCATGTATTCTTTACAGGAATCAGTAAAGCAAGTAAATAAATATCTTTAGGTTTCGTCACAGGAGCGATTTTTCTGTAAGCCACATTTGTCAGTTCTACCAGGTATTTGGAGTTATATTATTGACGTTTGTTAAATATAATAGTTTTTTATGCATCATCTGACAGTTAAAAGATACAAGAACTAATTGTGATATTTGAAAATAGAGCAGATAAGTACATTTTTGTTTCAAATACTAGTTTTAAGCAACAACAAAAAATCTCGCCATATTGACAGTAAAATTTGTATTCCACCGAGAAGTAATGAAAAGATTAAGTTAGATTATTTCGCATTGCATTCCAAGTGCTATTTTGATGTAAAATAATACATATAATATATTTATTTTTAAAAAAGTATGCTTATTTGTACATGCACGTGTATGAATGTGTAAGAGTATGTATGCCAATTATGTTGTATGCGTTCACCTTTCAACCAATTGCGGTGAAACTTACAAAAATTATTGCGTGTACGGCTACAAAGATTTGTAAATGTTTCAAAAGTATTATAAAGCAAAACTATTCAAAATCATTTCATAGCACAATATGCATTGCAACGTTTGCTGGGTTCATGAGTGTCTAAAAAATGTTACTACAGAGAACTCAACATTTCTCGCATTTATAGTAAGCACTCAGTCCACTGGTCCATACCCTTCAGTAAAAGGTTAAGGTCTGACAAGACGTTGTGAGCTAGCAAGTAAGATAAGTAAGGCCTTTCCGCCCGCGCAAGGCCGCGAAAAACCTAAAAAGCCTTTGGCAAGTTTCGGCCCAGCCTTGAAATGTTTAAGCTTATCGTTTTGTATTGTGCTGCTTCACAATTTAACATTATTAAACACAGGCGAATTTAAATTGCTTGGAACGTGCCTAACTGCTTATTTGAAAATCTCTGTTGTACTAAATAATAAAGCAAATGTAACAATATTTTGCGTAAAACTTTGTTATTTCAACGTAACGATTAATTTATCTGACATTGTTAAACTGGGAAATTACAAAAATTATTGTCATAATAATTATAAATAATATAAATACTTATAATGGCAGATCCATCAGATGATACAAGAGAAATAACTTTTAAAAAATTCATTCTGAAAGATTGGTTAGCAGCTGATGAAATACCAATGGCCATCTGACCTTCAGGAAGGCCACAAAAAATCAGGACATCTGGACATTTGTGACGCAGAAACAGTCTTAGAATAGTAAAGGAACACCGATCTTTAAAAAAATAAGAATAAAAAGAAGAAATCGAATATAATATTAATATCAGCTTGATAAATCACTTTTAGGCTGATGCCGTAGACCCTCGAAAAACGATATTTTGTCTCTTTTTTTTTCGCTCGGCTGACATGCACATCTAATAATGTTAGTTTTAATTATATATAGAATATTACCTAGGCGTTTGCATACGCCATTTTATCTGTTAAGACAGTTGCTCCATTTCATGTTGGTGCAACTCTCATCTTTAATTTACTTTAACGTCGCAGTGTCCGGCAGTTGTCAATGGACTCGCGCCCGACCGGCGAAATGTTATGCCGGTCGGGCGTAGAAATCAAGTCTTTATAATAACGCGAATTGTGCTTCAAAAACCAGTTCTTTGTGTTATTAATCTGCTCCTGCATCTTGTCACCCAGTAATTCGATACTCTATTCCGGGAGGAGGATATTAATATTTATGTGATTATTTTATATTGAAAAATACGAGTTTTAAATGAAAAATGAATGAAAAGTACTCGTAGTATTCATAAAAGTAATAAAACGATTATGTTCAGTTATTTATATTATGCTCGTTTTCTTATGAAAATATCGTGTAAATTAACTGATTTTCGTCATACAATCATGCTGAAAATTTTGACAACGACTTGATATCGATAAAAATGAATTATAATGCTCTTTTTTCTCATATATAATACGAGTATATTACTACAATTTCAGGCGTTATCATCAGTGTTATCAATTTTTGATGAAATAAACTTGAAATTGACACCTACTCTACACTCACCTTAAAGGATTTAAAAAATTAACGTTTTTAGTCGAATATTTCTTTTAGAGTCTCTTTTAGGTTTTATAATAATTGTCAATTAATAATGTTTACAATATTGAACTTCTATAATTATTCAAATAATTAAAAAGTTTCGTTTTAATTAAAACTTGAAAGTAAGCTCATCTCTTCTCTGACAAAATTTTCAGCCTTGTAACCTTAATTCTTATGTAAGATAAATATAAAAACACCAAACGAAAAGAAAAAAAAGATAAATACTTGTAAATAAAAACATCATACAAGTAAAATTATTTTTACATTACAAAAATTATTAAATACGTAAAAAAATGTTCATTTTGTTTTATTATCTTCTTTCATATGTATAATGTTAAATCAATTTGGATTATAAAATAACAAATTAAAAATATTTCGTTTTGATTCCATCTTCATGACCATCTGCAATAATGAGGTAGGGCGAAACATGTAATCGTTTAAAATAAATGTGAATCAAAACTTAATATTTTTAATCTGTTCATTTCTTAATTCAAATTAATTTTAAATTATAATTATGCAGTTTCACCAAGTATTGTCAGTTGATAACCTTAATGTTCTTTCATTTGCGCTCAATAATTGTATAGAGTCCTCTTTATTTTAATTTATTTTTAATAGTTTATAGCACACAAAACTACCATTTGAGGGCTTTGAACTACAATGTACTTTAGTTCACCAACCGATGAAAATATATATTTAATACCAATCGACGTCATTATAATTTAATGACTCTTTCGACTCTCTTAACTTGATATGGTCTTCATAAACTGCCGTCTTGAGAACTCTGTCAACAGCCGTATGTTCCCCTTTTCATCCCACATCAGCTCTGCTTGCCAGAACTGGGCAGAGTACATTTTACGCAAAGTTGACAAAGTAAACAAAAACAACAGCTACCTTTTTTACACTCCCGGACACAATACTAATCCAAAAGATAAATCTAATATGAGAAAAGGCGAAAACTATGGCGGTAAGCAAAAAATTATGGCGGCAATATAAGAAAAGCATCTGCTCCAGCTAATGAGCAGATATGAAATGATGAAATATTCCACAACATTTATTGGGGGACGACATATTTTGGCTACGTCGACTATCCACTGCCGACTCAATTATTCTTGAGTTTTTGTGGAATAATATCCAAGCAATAATTTCATTTTACTTGATTTATAAATTTTTACTTGATTGTAAATTATCGATAGAAATATGATATAAAGCTCATGACTAGTAATCAATAATAAATTTGGCTACACAAAGTCGTCAACCTCGAAGAAGACCCCTGCAATAGCAGTTGAAATAATTCGCCACACTCGGCTACACCCAAAGCCATAATACCAAATCTGGCAAAAAAACCAAAGAAGTTATTCAATTTGGCTACAGTCTGTATGTCACAATCGAGTTATATATATATATATAATCGTGTAGGAAACAACAGGGTCAGATCCTGTCTGCCCAGAAGTAGGCGACGTCGATGGTAGGGTCTGCTCTGCGCCGCAGTTACATTTAGTTGGTCCGCTGTAAAACTGCCAGGCTTTCATTTGTGTCCTCGTCTTGCATACTCCGGTCCGAAGTCTGTTAAGGGATCTCCATATATTCCATCCCTAGTCGTGTCCAGGGGCTAGGTTCTCTTTCGGGACAATCCAAGTATTCCCCTCGGTTGCCCTTCTCCACATGTTCAGCTGCAGAGTGGCCTCAGGTATCATCAGTTCCGTTGTCGACTGTAGGAAACTTCTTCTTGATTTGAGCCGTGTGGTTATCTTGTGAACAATCAAGTTGAAGGATACGAATAAGTACTGTATAAGTCAAACACGATGCACTATTGTAATGACTTGGGGAAGAATATGAAATAATTATAATATGTTAAGTAAGCGTAGATATAAATATTCAATGTTTAGTTTTAGTATACAGCCAAAGTAGAAACTAAATGAAAAAACGCTTCTTAGGATGAATCATTTTGAGGCATGATCGAATCCTAAAAAAACCTGAATCTTTCATCTACAAGAAAAGCCCTTGTCTCCCCCACTAACCAAGAGAGAGATAAAATATACAGCGACT
Source organism: Glossosoma conforme (assembly GCA_022606575.1). NCBI lineage: Eukaryota > Metazoa > Arthropoda > Insecta > Trichoptera > Glossosomatidae > Glossosoma > Glossosoma conforme. The sequence continues at coordinate 4,666,293 of JAGTXR010000003.1, read as the reverse complement.
TAAATTCCCGCCGAAATAATACAAAGCCGTCGGTAGTATAGAAAAAAACTTTCCACGAAAGCTTTATACATTTTGAATATTTTTTTCTTAACCCGCGGTAATTTATATTGACCGGAGAGAGCGCGCCAAGTCGACCGGGAAAGAACCCGGGAAATATAAATAATCGCAGGGTTTTTTATGAAAATACACACAGGAAAATACCGCCAGACGATGATGAATATAACTTAATTTTTCTGTGAATTATAGATTGCAGAAATCTTATACGAATTATGACAACTCGTTTTTTATTGTTTTAAGTGTTTTGTAGCCTTAAACTGATTGATTTCTTATTTTATTTCTGTTAAGTATTTTATTTATCTGTTTTTCTTTCTTATATGTTAATTAAGCCGTCAGGTATCGTTAAGATTGAACACATCATTCTTGAAAGTAGAAAAACACATATTTTCTACAGAAATTAAACATCTTAAGTAATTTAATTTTAACAATCATTACGGGGCATCGTCGTTAAAACAAATAATTATTAATGAACATTTTTTTTTTTATGTAAACACATACAGGAGAATACCTTCAGATGGTGATAGTAATTTTTTGAAGTCTAATCTGTGGAATTCTATGACGCTTACCATGGTGTATATGGCTAAACGCTGCATGTAGAGTGTTGATCCGCCAACGTCATAGACTACAGCCCGAGATTCACGCATCATCCTTTTATTATTACAGGAATCTACTATGAATGGGTGATCTTCACGGGACGACTTTCGTCTACCATCAATTTTAATTGATAAGCTATGACTGACATTTTAAGGGTGATGGATCAAATTCACACCAACCGGGGTATTTTAGAGCTCAGAAATCGATTAAATATCCTTTTTTTTTTTAATCTCCGTCGGGGAACGAACCCACTACCTTTGGCTTGTAAAGCAAACGCTTTACCATTGAGCTATGACTGCCGGCAATTTGATAATCATGTTGGAATTTTATGGACAACAACTACTACTCGCATAAAAAAAATACGAATCCGCCCTGTGCAGTCATATAATATTTGGGTTGGAGCTACAAAAAACATAACACACGATTTTTCTAATAAATAATGGCTCTTTTATATCTCTTGTCTAATCTCCTATCAATGGAATACAGACGTAAAGTTAGTTCACTAAATCTTCTCTACCGTTATTTCAAATACCATAGCCACTTTTCTTCTAAGCTCGATAAAGAGTTTGAAGAAATGAATAATTGTCGATCAAGAAGTGGCAGCTTTCAAAATTCCTCCCTAAATGTCACCGACAAGCTTAGAAATGCTCTTTTATTGTGTGATATATCTATTATATGTGGTTTTTTTTGTCTTACAGTTTGGAATGTTTCAAGAAAATTTTGAAGAGTATAATTATTCATTAATATCTCCTCAACCCGCACACAAAACACAACCTTTATTTTCTGCATGCAGCGCCCAGTCAACCCGGCTGAACGTATTACTATATGGGTCCGCCGAATAACTTTTTTTTTTTGAAAATGGGGCGCAAAACATCGAGTGTAGCTTCGGCTGTGTGGCACGTAGCGCCGTCCTGTTGAAACCAAATGTTGCCAATATCCTCCTCTTCAATTTTTGTGAACAAAAATGGCCCGATAACGATGGCCATTGACTGTAACGGCCACTCCTTGCTCATTTTCGAAGAAAAATGGCCTGATTTTCAAAGTAATGTCGCAATATTTCCCAGCATTTTTCAAGCGTATACACAACCATATTCGTTTAGCGGAAAGATAAAACTAATTATTTGTCAAATCAGACATGAATTAAGTGTTACCATTCATGAAATAAGCACTAGTTGAAAAAAAAACGTTAGATGGCGGACCCGTTATTACGCCTACTGGTTGCAACTGGTTCTGCTCTCCCGTTTTTCCGTACTTGTTAAAAAAAATGTTTATCTTGGCTGAAGTTCAAACTCTTGACCTCTCGCATGATAGTCTAGCGCAGTACTAGTCTCTCGACCAAACCCCTCGGTAGGGTGGTGGGTTCGTGGGCGGATTTATGAGAAGGGTCCGCCCTTCCGAAGCTCTCATTTTTAATCTCGCAGACGCTCCCCACTAATCCTTTAATATGAGCAGTCTAGAGTTATTCAAAAAATATTACAATGATACCGCCGGAGGAGATTTCCAATTCGGGTTTCTCTTTGACAGGTCCCTAATAAGAATTATTCATCATCGCAGACAAGTCCACCTGGGGTTAGTTTCACAGCCTTCAGTCTACACCACCAGAGAGACACCGGTTTTATCGCCTCTTTGAAGTGCTCCATCAAGTATTCTTCTTCTTTGTGACAGCGACGTCAAATTAATTTAGACCTGTATCTATCAACATTGATGGCAACTATTTTACCCAAAATAACGTCCTGGAATAAACAGATTTACTTGAATATAGTGGCGGACATTGGACAGAATGTTAGAATGATACGGTGACTCTTCCTGTTGCAGCAATTCCCATCGATGCAGGTTTCTTGCGCTTTTTCCACTTCGATCGTCAACCTCTTCAAGGGTTCTGCTAGTAGCGATAATGAAATCCTTCAGAGCGACTCGCTACCTCAGCTAGAGCTTTTCAGTTGCATCAAATGTAAAGAGTTTTATTAAATTGTGGCATTTTTTAAAAAATATTCGCTCCATATTTTGAAGCATATGGACACCACAAATTGCGGTTTCACAGTTCAGTAAGCTAAAATTGGCCATATTTTGTCCCAAAACACCTGAATACCCCAAGGTTCACATAGGACTATGGATGGTTCTCAAGAGCCCCCGGGGCAAAAGCCTACAAACTTGAATAGACAGCGGCTGTAGTGCCAGACAATTATTTGGGTATTCAATAATTTGCGTTTTTTAATGAGATTGGATGTTCAGTCTGACGCACCCGAGGCTTGGACAATTTTTGTTTTGTCTTTTTTCAATTTCAATTTCAATTTTGTTTATTTTTTCCTTTCAGAAACATTACAAATTATATTAACTCAATTCATTTCTGAAGTACAATAAAAAATGAAAATAAAAAATACAATATATACAAAAATAGGTACTTATGATTAAGTACTATGAACAAAGCAATAAAGACAAGCAACAGAAGGTCCCAATGCTTATCAGACAGACGATGCCAACCAATTATCCCTCCAAAGAAACTCTTGGAGTTCTGGTCTGAATTAGGCCTCTCTTACGTGAAATATATCAACATCCGAGGCGATTTGGTTAAACAGTCTGATCCCTCTCCCAAGAGGCATAGTCTCTGGCAGGTAAGTGTTACTCTTAGGGAGAGCGAACAATCTATGCTTCCTTATTCTCAGATATCTATCGGGGATACACAAACCGATATTCATCAAAATTTCAGGGTTCTTGAAGGGTTGGCTCAACCCTACTGTGTGCATAGACTCAAATTTGCTTCTTTTTTTAAATCAAGCTTTGTTGGGTTTTGAATCGACAGCGTCTTAATGACAAGCAAACGATTTTACCACAGGACTATGCCGCCTGGCAAAAATATTTCAAGCGGTATTAAAAAAAAAAAAAAACTAAATCTTCTACCAAGATGAAGAGAATGATTGCCAGTAATTTCTACTGTAAATTACTGTCATTGATGATGTAGTATGTCGGCTCTGCCTCTGAAAGTTCCACCAAGCACATTCGAGTTGTTTGTCGCCTATATTCTGGTACCTCTTTCAAGACACTGTCTGAACCGTTTTGTACCTCGGAAACTACAGCGGTCGTCTCTTCAAGTCTCTTGAATCCCCTGAAGGTTTTCGGCAACTTCGAGTATATATGCTCTCAAGTAGACCTTCGGCTGCAAAGGAACTTAAGTGGTGACAATTCGTAGCGATAAAATGATTCATATTTAGAAACGATATAAAAAAAACACATGTAAGTGCTGCTATTACTTGCTAGTGAGCGATGCAATTAGTTTCTATTTAATCATGCATATTTACTGTTTAGCTGAAGCATGTAGCGCTTCTTGGAATCTGTCTTTGCTCCACAAGGAAGGAAGCAAAACTTAAATATTCATTGGCTTAAGCATGGCCCAGTTCCGTTGAGCTGATGTCCCAAGAGACTGTAAGCGTTGCATCTCGTCGTTAGAACACTCGAGCCATTAGGTAATTAGCCTTTACCCTGACATTTACGCGTTATCCACGAAATCTAGTAAACCATATTGCCGTTCACCTGAATTGAAATTTTTCATAAATGTAGATTCAGAACAAAAAATATTATTCCATATCTGACTCCTTGACTTCCATGACTCCTTCGAATTGACTTATTTTAAATTATAAATTATTATTCTGCGTATCTTTTTTCGATTTAACACAAATTCGGTATAAACTTGGCCACTTTAATCTTCTTTTCTTCGTAGTATCAATCCGGTGGATTGGTTTGCAGCAACAGATTCTTGCATCTCGATCTCCATTCCTCTCAGTCCTCCGCAACCCTTTTCAGCTCAGCATAAGCGCTACAATTCATGTCCTCGAATATTGCTGCAAATACTCTCGTCTAGAGCGCCCTCTACAGTTTTTAACCTCAACCATCCCCTCCACAATATCGTGAAGAAGACCATCGTGGCGCATGACGTGACCAATCCATCGGGCTCGCCTCTCTGAAATGGTTCTTATTAATTGTCTATCTTCCTTGATTTTTCTGAGAACCTCATTGTTCGTGACAACTTAAATACGTTAAAAAAAAATGAACATCTTTGCTCACGTTTTATTCTTTGTGTATCCACAAAATTTACTGTTTCCTATTTTTTAATGTTTACATTTGATTAATTATTCTTTCTTAATCTCCTTGAATTATCGGAATTTTCTGGAGAGACCACGTGACAAACAATGAGGTTATCAGCATAATCAAGGAGTATAGGCACCTAGTAAGAACCATCTCAGAGAAGCAAACCCCATGGATCGGTCACATCATGCGCCACGATGGTCTTTTTCACGACATTCTGCAAGGGATGGTTGAGGGTAGAAAGTGTAGAGGGCGCCCTAGACGGGAGTATTTGCAGCAAGTGTTCGAGGACATGAGTTGTAGCTCTTATGCTGAGCTAAAGAAGATTGCAGAAGATCGAAAAGAGTGAAGATCGAGATGCAAGATTTTGTTGCTGCAAACCAATCCACCGGATTGATACTACGAAGAAGGAGAATCTCCTTAGAGGGAACCAATATCGATGTTTCAAAGGAATACATCGTATAATGTATGAAATCACTAATCCGGGACAACTATTCTCCCCATTGCTATCAAAATAAGCATCCGTTAATTATTAAAATTAGACGTAAAGTATTTATTATAATTACTATGTAAAATTACGGTGATTTCCACCGTATTTTCGGATGAAGTTGGAAGTATTCGTAAATAAAAATATCTTCTTAAGGCGTCTTCTGTCGTAAGGAAAGGATTTAAACTAACTTAACATTGCTAATGTTCCAACTAAATATTTTATGGGTCCTTAATGCATCCTTATAGTAACGAAAAAATATTTTTTTTTTTTTTTTTTTTATTTAATCAAATATAATAGGATACATTTAAGATTTTTTTCATAGTATTACATTCATTTTTTTTTGTATATTCGATATTTCAGAATATGTACATAAATTTTCACATTATCTGAGCATTTGTTTATATAGGATCCGCCATCTAACGTTTTTTTTTAACTAGTGCTTATTTCGTGAATGGTAACACTTAGCTCATAACTGATTTGACATATAATTAGTTTTATTCTTCCGCTAAGCGAATATGGTTGTGTATACGCTTGAACAACGCTGGAAAATATTGCGACATTACTTTGAAAATCATGGTAATGTTGCAGAATGTGTGCGAAAATTGCGTACGGATTTTGGAAGAAGAGAATCACCGTCAGCTCCGTATGTTCGTTATCTTGTGAAAAAAGTGAAAGAAACTGGCATTCTCGTCGGTAAACCAAAGCGTGAAAAGCCAAAAACAGTGCGTACACCCGAGAATATTGCTGCTGTGACAGAAAGTGTGCGTGACGCGCCATCAATGGCGTTTCTTTGCGGCGCGGCCATGTTGAACGATTTTTTTTTTCACAAAAATTGAAAAAGAGGATATTGGCAATATTTAGTTTCAACGGGACGGCGCTACGTGCCACAGAGCCGAAGCTACACTCGATGTTTTGAGCCCTGTTTTAAAAAAAAAAAGTTATTTGGCGGACCCTTTATTTTCAAAATACATTCGGTTCATTCAATTATTCAACAATCTTCCTCGGGAAATAAAAGAGATCAGCGATATTAAAATATTGATTGAAAAGGTGAAACAGTACTTTAAAAGAATTACGAACAGAACCGACGTCACTGCATAACAAATTGAAATAATGAAATGTACCAAAAATGTATTATTAAATTATATATACATTAAATTTAATTCAACATATAGTATATTAAATCTTTAATCATATAATGTTAGTTCTATATCAAAATCATGTAAATGTATAAATATGTAATATATAGTATAATTATATAAAACTGTAAAATAACATAGATGAATCCCACGCTACACACAAGATCTTATCTTTAAGTGGTGTGGTAAGCGAATGTAAAAAAAGAAAGAAAAAAAAAAAAAGATTGGAATGTAAATTACTATGTAAAAAATGTATATTTTTATATTTGATTAAATAAAAATAAAAAATAAAAATGTATAATAATATAATTTAATATATCTTGTAACCATGATATCATAAGCAACTCATTTATACTGATATGAGACAACCGTCTACTGTTGTCTGGTTACAACAAAATAAATTAAGATGTCATTTCATTATGAACGCTCGAGACGAATAACGAACTAAGCAAACGATGCGTGCGATCTTAAGCTACTGGGTTTTTTTAACACGCTTAAAAACAAATTAGATGAGATGTGCGGTCTATATTGCTAACAAAAGCCTTATTATATTACCTTAAATATTAAAAATTATTTTTTAAACAAAATTAATTATTTTTTAAACAAAATTAATTATTTTTTAGTTTAAAATTTACTTCAAATGGGTATCGCGTTAACATCCTATGCAAAAATACTGCACTTAACTCTTTGGCATCGGTAGCCGATATATGCCGTGTAAGATTCCCCTACCCTTACATTGGTAGCCGTGATATATCGTGTTGCTACTTTCAGTACTCATTGTGATATATATGACTGCAGTCATTCCCTTTATCAATCTACTTGTATTCTTTACAGGAATCTGTAAGGCATGTAAATCAATATCGTTAGGTTTTGTCACAGGTGCGATTTTTCTGTAAACCACATGTGTCAATGCCACCACATAGTTATATAATGAACGTTTGTTAAATATAATAGTTTTATATGCATCATGTTATAGCTTAAGGATACAAGAACCAATGTGATATATGAGAATTGGTCAGATAAGTACATTTATGCTTCAAATACTAGCTTAAAGCAAAAAAATGGTTTGAAAAATTCACGCCGTATTGACGGTATAATTTGTATTCCACCAAGCCGTAACGAAAGGTTTAAAATTACGCATTTCAGCACATAAAACAGTTCAAAGTTCAGCAATCTTGCAATTCGTAATGCCTGAAAAATATAATATCTTTATTATGTTTGAGACTGAACAAAACAACCTTTTTTTTTGTATTTTTTAAACAAATACGAGTTTATTAGATTAGGTCTAGGTTTGACGATATTGATATAACTGAGAGGGTAGAACATTTTGTTCCAGCCTGACTATGACTTGTTATTTGGATCCCTAAAGGAGAACAAACAACACTTATATTTACATCATACATGTAATGCACTCGGTGGAGCTCCGGGAGGCAAAGCTGGCTTAGGATAAGGTAAGAACCATAGCGAGTGACAAAGCGTTTAACCCTTTCGCATCGGTTGTCGGCATATGCCGTCATAAGATTCCCTGACCGTTAATATCGGTTGACGTGATATATCGTTTTACTACTTTCTTAGAATAGTTTTTTATGCATCATCTGAAAACTAAAGGTTACAAGAACCAATGTGATAATTGAAAATATACCAGATAAATACATGTATGCTTTAAATACTAGTTTTTTAATTGACAGTATAATTTGTATTCAAACCAAGCCGTAATGAAAGGGTTAAAGGAGCGGACAAGGTATGATGATGATTTCCGTTGGTCATTTTGTATAGCAATGAAGAAATAATTTATAAAAAAAGATCGATAATATAATACATTGCAGCGATGTTGAAATCGGTCGGGTACTTAATCCGGAAGTCTCTGTTACTCCAGCTTTTTAGCAATCGAGTTTTAGTACTCGGTTTAGTTCCTAATTAAAAGGGCCCTTGGCTAAGCCGGGTCCTACAGCTGACTCGCCAAACGCTTATTATCTATGACAATGCGCAAGTAATTCCGTGCCAAATGTAAATTAGCTATGGCGAGCTCGGGTCCACCCTTGCTAGGGTCTAAATTGCAATTATTATTATCACAGTGACTCTCTCTTCCTTGGACCGTGGAGTTAGCATATTTATTTTATTCTCCTAATCTTTTCGGCAATTATTAGATGTGGTTTGACTGCGCACCGGCTTAATTATTTTATGAGAAAATTTCGTAATCATACTGTGTGCGTGAAGAGATTTGTAATTACTCGTTAGTGTCATAGTTTCATGACTTTATATACAGTCGATTCCGCTTAATTGGGACACATCGAGACTTGGGAATTTTGTCCCAATTAAGCGGCTGTCCCAATTAAGCGAATTTCAGATTTTTTTTAAATTCATTTATTTCGTTTTACCGTCGTAACATGGTAAATTGTTATCTATTCTTGAAAATTCTTCAAAGTTAATAATGGGAACTTAAATTTACTGTCCCAATTAAACAAATAAATTTACTATTAGTTTCTTGGTTTGGTTTCTGTTCTTTGAGATTTGTCCCAAATAAGCGACTGTCCCAATTAAGCGGTGTCCCAATTAAGCGGAATCGACTGTATTAACGAATATACTAACATCCTCTTCTCTCTCAAAAAAAAGTGTTATCCCGTCGCGTGATGGCAGGATTAGGAGCAGATTGATAACACAGACTTTTTCAGAAGCACATTGACATATATTTCCGATAAAACTTTACAAGCTTGTGGCCTGGACCTAGTCACAGCATTAGGCTGAACCACAATATAATATGCTCTCGCCGACAGGCGGGGCACGACTGGTCGCGCTTGTGATGGCTCTCGCCCAGCGACACAAACGGCGGTATATATAACTAGTCCCAAATGCCAATATGGCGGACACATTCATGTACGACAAGCGAACAGAAATAAGAGATCTCTTCGTAGTATCAGTCCGGTGGATTGGTTTGCAGCAACAGAACCTTGCATCTCGATCTATATTCCTCTCGGTCTTCCGCAACACTTTTCAGCTCAGCATAAGCGCTACAATTCATGTCCTTGAATACTTGCTGCAAATGCTATAAATAAGAGATAAAAGATTGTAAATCGAGGTTTTCGGTACCAGTCAGCAAGGGCTACACCATGCTGATGTCAATACGAATACAACAAAATATTATAAGCTTTTACATTTTTCAAGTAAAAAATCTTTTCTGTTACAAAATGAAGGGGATTTAACGACTTTCGTAATTTTCCAAAAAAATATCTTCATATTTTTTTAAACATAATTTGCAATAATATAATTTATTTTGAATGTATATGACGTGAGTCTGAACTAAATTAAGTAATCATTATATATGGTTCACAATACAGAGGCCAGAACAAATAATTTATGGTTAGAATTTATAGTAAAATTTATCATATAATTTAGTCAGATTTGTTTTCACATACCTTATCTAACCAAACCTACGTTTTCCTAACCTAACATTAACTATTGTATAAAAAAAACAACAATGATTTTATTTTCAGTATAATATTATTTAAGCCACTCTTTTAATATTTTCATTCTAGTAAAAAAGAAAAATGTTTTTTAAAAACTTTTTTCCGTTAAAATTTATTCAAATTTCAACGTAAAATTAATTTAAATGTTAACACCTTGTTTGTTCTTTTAAACCAATAATTATGTGTTAACAAAGGCCTACAGAAGCCGGCGGGTATAGTTCAACGGCCAAAGCGTTTGCTTTGCAAGCCAAAGATCGTGGGTTCGATCCCCGATGGAGATTAATAAAATAAAAGATTTTTTATCGATTTCTTTGCTCTGTGAATTTGATCCCTCACCTGTAAAATGCCAGTCATAGCCTATTCATTCAAATTGGTGGTAGACGAAAGTCGTCCCGTGAAGACCACCCATTCATAGTAAAGTCCTATAATAATAAGGATGATTCGTGAATCTCGAGCTATAGTCTATGACGTTGGTGGGTCAACACTCCACATGCAGCGCTTATCCATATGCACCATGGTAAGCGTCATAGAATTCCACAGATGAAACTTCAAAATTACTATCACCATCTCTCGGTGTTCTCCTGTATGTGCTTACATAAAAAAAGATTAAAGGTATGGTAATATATATATATGTAATATGTATACTCGACGGAACTTTGGTGTGCCGACCTATTCTTCTACAAGGACCATAGTGACTGATATACTCTATGGAGAGTAATAACTAACAACGATCGTATCTTTAATATAAATAGCTTACTTCAGACTCGAATGTTGATTTCATAAAACTATGTCATATTATATCTTATATTCCGCAATGGCTTAAAACTAAGGCGTTTAACCAATGCATTCTCCCTGTATTAACTTATGGCGCAGAGACGTGGAATCTGACAGCAAGTCTTACCCATAAAATAAAAGTCACCCAACGTGCTATGGAGAGATCCATGCTCGGGATGTTGCTAAAAGATAGAATCCGAAACGAGGAAATACGCAGAAGAACTCAAGTAGTGGATGCTACCCAACGAATAGGCACACTCAAGTGGCAATGGGCAGGACATAGCTGTCGAAGAGACGACGGTCGATAGGGAAGAAAAGTATTGGAATGGCGCCCAAGAACTCCCAAACGAAGCATTGGCCGACCCCCTACAAGATGGACTGACGATATAAGAAGAATAGCGGGAGTGACCTGGATGCGGAAGGCGGAGGATCGAAGAGGATGGAGACTCATGCGGGAGGCCTACGTTCAACAGTGGACGGACACAGGCTGATGATGTCTTATTATGATACAAAAACTTATTTTTTGAATATGTCATTTATTGATATTAGTAGGTATATGCGCCAAATGAAATATGCAAATTATTTTTGAGAGTTTCCATACAAATAAATAGCTTATTCTAAAGTATGCAAAAAAGTCATGATTTCGCGTAATCTAAAAGCAAAGTTGGATTTAAAATGCTAAGAAACGATCTCGCATATATTTAACATAACTCATAAAGAAGTTTGAAAAAGAGCTCTCCAAAAGTATCGACTTTATTCTCAGCTCGAAAAATACTACAGTAGCTTGTATTAAAAAAGCGCAGGTATGCCGAGCTTCCGTACGGCCATATTTCATATAAAGTTTATTGAATTGCGATTCCTGGTACGAATTTTATTCCCTCTTGTATACTTTATAACTTCTGCCTCGCAGTTTATGGCGGGAGCCAAGCATGTTTTGCTTTGTTGGCTTTACATATTTATAGTATTGCCAATTTGATATTTAAAAGCAGCGCTCGCCCACCCTTAAAAAAGTTGCCGGGCATAAAAAAGTAATCCGTAAGAATAATTCTTTCCAACATCTCTACAACGGCCCAACTCCGGACTCCCAAGCAGGCACTTACACAGCATGTAGGCAAGTACAATACGTTCAGTCTTATGTTGGTTTATAGCCGTGATGTAAAGCATGGGACAAAAACCTTTTACACACGAACGAAAAACTCGTAATTATTAATTAACTCTTTTACATTTTTTTAGATCATATTTCTCCGGGTACACGCTGGCTCCTTGGTGCAGTCTCATTCATTAATAAGATATACGTAGATAGTATTAAATTTTTGCTTAAGCATTCTACAAATTTAAACTCAGCATTTTTTTTTCATTTTACTTTTTTTATGTAAGCACATACAGGAGAATACCGATAGATGGTGATAGTGATTCTGAAGTCTCATCTGTGGATTCTATGACGCTTACGATGTTAGATATAGTTAAGCGCTGCATGAAGAGTGTTGGACTACCAACGTCATTACACTACAGCCCGACATTTTACTATGAATTGGTAGTCTTCATGGAACGACTTTCGTCTACCAACAATTTTAATTAATAGGCTTTGACTGGCAATTTACGGGTGAGGGACCAAATTCACACCAACCAGGGATATTTAAGAACTCAGAAATCGATTTTTTTAAGCTCAGTCATGGATCGAACCCAATCTGTTCAGGAGTTTACAAGTCCGCCAGTCAAGGTTCTTCTTCTTGCTAGTTGGGAGGCCTTCATTTGGAGTAATGAAATCCTCTGATGCGACTTGTTGCCAGAGCTAGAGTCTCTCATTTTCAGGATGTGAGAGGTTGTGTGGATCTCAGAAAGCTGCTTCGCGACTTCAGTATGGGTGTTGGGGGTATCTGATTATACAAGCAGTGGGACGGTTTTAAAACAAATGCGTTTTCATTTTTTATCCTAGTACCCACTATATTTTCGGTTTTGATTGATTTCGATAAAAAAACTCGTATTATTGTGTTCAATTTATCATGTAGAAAAAATAATATTTGTAGCAGTAATATTCTTAAGCAATCTTTTTTTTTGAAGATTTTTTGTCGTTGGATTAAATGACTATATTTTTAAATAAAATTCTCACAACATGCTGTAGACCTCTGACATAAAATAAAGTAGCTCAACAGAAGCGATGCAAAAAAAGATTTCCCCTAGAATCTGTTTGACGTTGGAATAAAACCTTAGGATTTTGTTTTATAAAAACATTTCATAGTTCACTCGTAGTTTTATTTTATTTAGCAGCTATGCGCAATAAACTACGAAATGTAGGTAGTAAATATTTAGGTTGTTTTTATTTAATGTTATTCATTTATTAGGTGCACGTAAATTACCTATAAATTTGTTATTTCTGCTAACTAATCGTCGATGGTAGCGATGTAATCTCGAGATTCGTCGACGGTTCGTGGGACTTTTAGGTATCGAGGACTTTAGCGTGTCTTGACGTGCCGAGTTCTGGAGACTGACTGACATAAGGCCTCGTGCTGAGAGGCGTGTCCGTATGGTGTTGCCACAAATCATTCTTCTTCGTAGTATCAATCCGGTGGATTGGTTTGCAGCAACAGAATCTTGCATCTCTATCTCCACTCCTCTCGGTCCTTCGCAACCCTCTTCAGCTCAGTATAAGAGCTAGAACTCATGTCCTCGAACATTTGCTGCAAATACTCCCGTCTAGGGCGCCCTCTACAGTTTCTACCCTCAACCATCCACTCCAAAATGACGTGAAGAAGACCATCGTCCATCGAAATTATATTTTGTATTATTGTTTTATAACATACTGCATTATTATTATTACATATGTACGAATATAAATAATCTTTATCTATCAGTAATTTTTTAATAGTTTTTTTTTATTGAAGTTTGAATTTTATTGGAATATTTTAATTGTTATTTTTCCATAAAAAAATATAAAACTAAATTTGAAATAAAGTATATTTCTATATTTTAGTTAAATTATATTGATAATTTATATACGAGGCCGAATTAAACAGAATTGTACACATTGTTTAGAAATATTTCAAATAATAAAGCATCCCAATTTAAAAATTATCTAGGTACCTATCAACCTCCAGCATATATTCAGGAAAATGTAATTATATTTTAACCCTTTCATTACGGCTCGGTTTGAATACAAATTATAAAACTAATATTTGAAGCATAAATGTACTTATCTGGTCTATTTTCATATATCACATTGGTTCTTGTATCCCTTAGCTATCAGATGATGCATAAAAAACTTTTCTAAGAAAGTAGCAAGACGATATATCACATCAACCAATGTCAACGGTCGGGGAATCTTATGCGAATGGGTTAAAAGTTGTAAGTTAACAATAATATTTAGCTAACTTATGAAAAAATAAATATAAATAATACTGGCTACTACGGCAAGGATTATTATAATTTCCAAGTTTTTTCCTTGAATTTCCTACAAAATCGGCGGCGAAGTTAATAAAAAGTATTTATTCTTCTTAATAATATCAACTCCGTGAAATATTTTGCAATGACAGAATCTTGCACCTCGTTCTCCACTGCCCTCTGTAATTTGTCCCCACAAACAGCCCTTCTATTATATTGCGAAGGAAACCGTCAAAGCACAATTGATAAGGACCACAAAACTCATAAATGAGAACACAACGGGATGAAGGTTGATACCATAATCAACAGTCTTCCATTATATTATAATGAGCTTGAAAAATGCAGCTTCGGTTTAATATTTTCCTATGGCAACCACTAACTCGAAAATAGGGTTACGACGTTATAATGAAGATAGGCACCTAGTAAGAACCATCTCAGAGAGGCAAGCCCGATGGATCGGTCACATCATGCGCCACGATGGTCTTCTTCACGACATTGTGGATGGGATGATTGAGGGTAGAAACTGTAGAGGGCGCCCTAGACGGGAGTATTTGCAGCAAGTGTTCGAGGACATGAGTTGTAGCTCTTATGCTGAGCTGAAGAGGGTTGCGGAGAACCGAGAGGAGTGGAGATAGAGATGCAAGATTTTGTTGCTGCAAACCAATTCACCGGATTGATACTGCTACAAAGAAGAATGAAGAGACTCAACTATTTTCAGTTTCGTTTCTCAATTTTTATTTAACGACTAAGTATGTTTTACTTTTTATGAAAGTATCTTCAAATGTTTTAAGCTGTTCAATAAAAACTTAATATTATTAATTCATTTTAAAATAAAACCATATTAAAAAAAAAACAGTAATCTACATTCTACAAAACACACCTAATTCAGAAGCCTTTAAAACCCTAATCTCCTTTTGAATGTGGTTATATACTTGTATTACATATATAAACACAATAAAATTATAAATTTAAAAAAAAAACAATAATAAATACTAATTTTTGATGAAAATACTTATTTTATTTTATTTACTGAATACAACCAATGTCAACATATTTTCTTAAACCAAATACACAAACAATTTGTTTTCACTATATAACAATTTTTATGTTTCAATTATTTCCCTTTTATAATCGATTGATTGTTTAAAATAATGCTTTATGCTTGTGATATTTTTTTTATCAATATTATGTTTTTTTCTACTGCGAGGTATTCTTAATAATAGCTGTGTACACTGTACACAGCTATTATTAAGAATTAGCATAAAAAATGGAACGCACCTTGTTGAAATGATTAATTGTGAAAAGAATACATTAAATTCATTGTACTACTAGTACTTGACACTTTACTAGTATGAAATTGAGTATTTATATTAATTAGATCTTTATTTACAATAAATAAAAATAAATAATAATATGTAATTGATATTTTATTGAGAGGCTTATTATAAATTATTACTAAATTGCATGCTGTATTTCTGTATAGAAAATCTTGTCAGTAAAAAAAAACATTGTAAATAAACAAAAAAAATAGCAATACTTTGGACAGAAAAATCATCATTGAAATTGAAAGAAAATTTAACACAATTTAGAATGAGTTGAATGTCATATTTGGAAGAAACAAACAATAAAAAAAAATAGAAAATGTGAAATATCTTAAAATTCACTAGGTAACCAAATTTTTAGGAACAAAAGTTAATCAAGTATTTAACAATTAACACACAATTTTTCATGTCATATATCATAATGTACAAAATAACAAGCATCATGCCTATCATACAACTCACTGAGATAACAATAACAGCGGCCATAAAGCCATCAAAGGGCATGCGCAGTCAAATGCCATGAAACATAACTAATAAAAAAAGGTACATCAAATTATTAAAAAATCAATACAATTTCAAATGACCTGTAACACTATCAATTGCAGTTTTGCTGGCCGGTCCAACTCCAAGAACGGTCTTCGAATTTGGTGCTATCTGCGTTCGTCCCGCGTCTCTTATCAACGACGTGATAAGTCCCGCGTTCTCAGCATTATGCATGACTTCAACAAGCTCTTCCTCAGACTCGACCTTCAGAGCTATCTTTGCTTGCCCGGTGTACTCCCATTTCTGCAACGACAGCTTGTCTTTCTTGTACGCTTTGGCGTACGCTCCGACCGCGGCATGGGCACACTGCGCCGCCACCTTGCCTTTGCCCATTTTCAGATCGTTTCTAACAACGAGCACCATCTTGTATTCACCGCCGTCATCTTTAATTGCTGCCTAGAAACATAACCACTCTTAGAATTGAATTGATAACACACTAATAAGTCATTATTTATAGAACAGCAGCTTCCACTATGAACAATATAGTCAGTATAACAGCTAGATACTGAAGACAGATTTTGTAGTGCATGTACACGAGAAAAGCGGACCACAGATTCTAGTAAAAGACAAAAATAATAGACAGCAGACTGCAGGAAATAAGGCTGTCAATTTTCACATTATTTACAATACAAGTCAGCCATTTAAATTTATGAGACTCGGAATTGAAAAGAATTGAGAATAGTATTGTTATCTCATGTG
Organism: Glossosoma conforme; assembly: GCA_022606575.1. Taxonomy (NCBI): domain Eukaryota; kingdom Metazoa; phylum Arthropoda; class Insecta; order Trichoptera; family Glossosomatidae; genus Glossosoma; species Glossosoma conforme. The sequence continues at coordinate 4,649,756 of JAGTXR010000003.1, read as the reverse complement.
GCAATTGCTTCTTAGTAGTAACGTATGAACGTTTTAGACCTGATGCAAGATTAGAATGAACATGAAGATCCAAAAGTATGAAATTATAAACATTAAATCATTATGGAACGTGAGACGGGTAAACTATTGTGAACTATCAGCTGGATTAATTAATGATAATTTTATGTCCGCAACTCAAGACGAGGGTGCCTTGTGAACTTCAGTATTTTTGGACATTAACCTCAATGGAATATAAGACTAATTACTTTTTTTTGACCTGCCGCCTTGTACCTTCGCACCTTGGGAGCACTTACCAAGTCATTGTTATCAGAGTACTTTCTCGTTATACAAGTAACAGGCTTTGGTGATCAACACCAATCGTAGGTGTAAAAGTTCGTAGTTCAGACATTAAAACTTGGACTTTTTGACTTCTTCGACAAAGGTCACCCCGTATACAGAAAAAGCTTGACTCTGTAGCGATGAGGTCGACATATCCAACCGGGCCAGGCTTCTGTTGGATTACACTAAAGAGCCTTTCCCTACTTAAATCTAATATTGGGCAATGCTACAGAACGTGTTCAGCGTCCTGCTAGGGGATTACACATGGGCAGTCTGGATTATCAACGAATTAAAGTAGATAGGTAGTTTTGCACTTTATACTGTGCATTTTATGTTAAAAATTTAAAAAACAAGAATTATTTACAAAAAATTAACACAGCAAATAAAAAAAAAAGTTAAAGCTTCAGTTTAGTATATCTTATTAATGCTGTACAAAATCAATCTCATTTATATTAGTAGCAGATAATGGTTCTAAATACTGTTACGTTATTTAAGTAACATTAGATGTAATAGTTCCTAACAGTTTAACGTACATAATGTTGAAATAACCTAAATATTTCGGGAAAACCAGTTGCCAGGCTAGTTTAACTTAGTGTAATCTAACCTTTCCCAGAAAAAACAATTCATTTTGTATAAGAAAAACAAGCTTACAAACTAAATAAGATTGTCAAAAGATATTTCATCAACGGCCTTGCTGTTGTTATACGTCGACATGAAAAGTGTGACAAAAGGCATTATAAATATAGTTTATTTAACAATGACAAAGACTTTTAACGAACATCAATAATCAGTCAATTATAATTTAGAATTGGTTTTAAATAAGCAATATTTATATAAAATATAATTTAAACATTTAAAGCCAGAAAATTGTTATAAATATTGCACAATATATGTTAGTATTGCATCACATTATTAAATTTTGTTATTTAACATTGTTACATTCACAGTAAATTAAGATGTTTGAAATGATATGTATGACATTTATATAAAGTAAAGCAAGATATTTAAACTCACTATAATTATACTAAAACGTGTTTCTAGCAAAAATAAATATTGTAAATCACATATATAAAACACAAGAGATACTCAATCTGTGAAATAATAAAAATACAAATAAATTGAAAAATAATGACATATGTGCAGGCTAACCTCAAAATACAAAAATATCATAAATATTATATTTTGCATAGAAATCATCATCTATGGTGAACTTGAAGACTCAGCATACAACATTATAATTACCTTTTTGGAGGTAGATTCTTTTTTTGAACCGTTCTTGACAGATTTCGGTGAGGATGCGGGTGGTGATCGGATGAATGTTCTCCTTAGAGCGAATACTGCGAGACCCAAACAAATCCCACAGGCTAATCCGGAACAGAATTGATAATTTACCTCCATTTTATCTTCCTTCATATAATATTTAACGAATAGCGTTTGCGCGGTATTTGCCCTAACGCAGCCGAAGCGAACACGTTTTTGTAAACAGCTTGCTCAGCTGTCAAACGTCAGAATACGTTGGGTCGGTAATACAGCTAGCGGTATTACCGATTGGATGATTTCAATATTTTAAATGAAAGAATGGAACTAAATGGCAATTATTACATACTTATAATGTATTATAATGTATTGTATATATAATATCATTTTTTTTTCTAATATTTTTGAAATAATATAACTGCTTATTTATAAATATGATATATGTATACCTATTTATTTTCATTGCATTTATTTCATAAACGCCATAAGCTAGTGGAACTTTTAAATATCTTTTACCTACCTATATATCCGTTTTCTAATAACCATCTAATTTACCTAAAGAAACAGACTAAAAAATTATCAACTGGCAAGAATATCCACCGTATAATTGTTTTCCATAGCAACATTTTATTGTTAAATCGATACATGTTGTTTGTTTATTTATACTTTTTACTAACCAACTGTATTTTGATGAATGATATTGCTCAATTTATTGGCAGTATATCTTAAAAATGAATAAATCCAAGCGACATGACCTCACAAAAATTGCGAAACCTCAATTATCCGCAAGGGAAGCTATAGAAGATTATTTTATTTCAAAAATGCAACAAGACTATATACGGCAAGTACTTCACCATTATATTTCAATTTTTACATTAAATATTATATGTTTATTTTATTCATCATTTAGTACTTAGCCACTTTAAATGAACTACTTGAAATTCGCTTTAATACTATTATTATTTCGCTGCTACTCTTAATATGGATGGGTTGTTATAAAAATATAAATCCACTTTCAAAAATAGAATTCTCAAGTCATTGGTCATTTCATTAATGCCTCCAGTTAAAGCAGCTGAATTTTTTGATTTAGCTTTATCTAGAAAAATATCATAATATTCATTGGTCATAATATTCATATATCATATTATTCTATAATTTTAAATTGATTTTAATTTAAAACATAATAAATTAAAAATATTTATTTTTGACTCACATTTATTTTAACTGATTACATGTTTCGGCTCATAATAATGATAAAATACTGATAAAATAAATATTTGCCTCTATTGGTTCATAATAAATAATCACACACTTCTTAACAACCTTCATAAGGCTGCAATAATGTGTATAAAAGTACTACTAAAAATGCTTCGCTTACAGTTATTTAAGTTTTGTTTACATTGTAGCTATAGATGCTTACACCAAGAGGCGACAAATACATGGAACCAGATTAAGCATACCCAAGTCGATATAAAATATATATACTGATCCTCATGACGTATATTTTACTAGTACATTTCTGAAAACAAAAATTATTTTTTTAATTATTACTGTCAAAATGTCGTGGTGCAGAAAGCCTCCCTTGGAGGACACCCCTGGACGTGAAGGAGGTCTTCCCCGTGAACTCGGACGCCGCAAAATGATTGATTCGGAGGATCTATTGACTGAGGCGAGGGTTCGACGGCAAATGCTAAGACAGACCTTGGACTCGCGATGGGCAGAGCTTTCACATCGGCAACTAATGTTGAGGCAGTGCTTCGTCAAATTTAACCGAGTGAGTATTAATACTGATATCCTCCTCTCTTATTTAGATATCTATTTACCGGATGAAAGATACAATATAAAGAACTTGTTTTTGTTTCACTATACGTGTTTATTTGTCAAAAACGTCGCCCGTTAAGGCGAACGCCCTTAGGCGCGCGCGCAATAACGGTCGCTAGTCAAACTTCAACTTTTAACTGCCGGCGCACTGACATCTCGGCGCTACCAATCATCGCTCAGAAAAAGCGAATTCAAGATACAGCGGCACCAACAGGATATGGGCCAACTGTCTTAAAAAATATTTTGACGTATGCAAACACCGTTTAACATTCTACAAAAAACTAACATTAGACGTGCATATCAGGCGAGCGAACAAAAATAAGAGATAAAAAAAAACGTTTTTCGAGGCTTTACGGCATCAGCCTAAAGGAGCTACATTAAGCTGATATCAATACCAATATTAAGCCCACGACACTTGGCATGAAAAAGAATTTATTTAAAAATAAATGAAATCACTCATAAAGCTAAAGTAGCTTATTCTAAACCAGCCTTCACCAGTCGATATTGTATATAAGTTGATAAGAGCGGTTCTGAAAAGAACCCTCAATCCCTATAATTTTCTACAAACGTCATCGCAGGGAGACTAATTATCTTTGCTCGCATTTTCCTGCATGAGCGGCTTCTGCATGCAAGCGAGAAAAAAAGTCTTTCTCTGTCCCTGCTCTCGAACTTTCATTGCCTGTCCTATCCTTATAGCTTTCGCGTTTTATCGGAATGTTTGTTATTATCGCCGATACGCTCATATACGAGTGTGGCAACTATGAGCTGGAATATGTACTCTTGTATAAGACGAATATATCGTATCATATATATCGAAAATATAAATATCGACTGAAAAAAAGAAGGTGTCTTCTGTTTTTCAGTCGAAGGGCTACTGGGAAAATAGCACTTTTATTTAGTTATTCCATACGTTGTCCATTCACCTCAATAATTATAAAAAATATTCGGATAATCGTAGGCGTTCACAAAAATGTATCCCAAAGCTTTCTATCGTTTTAATAAGTACAGTACACATAAATGTTAAATTATGTATGGATACTAATATTGTAAGAACACAAATAGAGGTTGTAAACGACTGTACCCATCTGGAACAAGTCATACAACTAGGACGAAGTAACTTCTCAAAAGGGCGTATACAACTGGGATGGGCAGCATTTGTTATCAGCATCAATTACACAAACCACATATAAAATGTATTTACATTCATTTGTTAAGCTATGGATTTATCTAACATTTGTCGTACAATTTTCATTTATTGATGTATAATCGTAGGTATCGTCTACGAATATACATCGTGATTACGTCTTTAGATTTATAAGCTATCAATTTAATTAAATACAGTTAAAGTATAAATAAATGTTTTACTATACACTCACCTGATACTATCATCTTGTTTACTTTTTGACTTGCACAAACATGCAATGCAAACATTAACTATGTACCCTAAGAACATCAAAGACTTCCTACATCAGCCTAACTCCTGGTTAAGCGAATCAATTGAACCAAATAAAGGGTCCGCCAAATATTTTTTTTTTTTTAAACAGGGCGCAAAACATCGAGTGTAGCTTCGGCTGTGTGGCACGTAGCGCCGTCCTGTTGAAACCAAATGTTGCCAATATCCTCTTCTTCAATTTGATGGCGCTTCACGCACACTTTCTGCCAAAGCAGCAATATTTTCGGGTGTACGCACTGTTTTTGGCTTTTCACGCTTTGGTTTATCGATGAGGATGCCAGTTTCTTTTACTTTTTTCACAAGATAACGAACATACGGAGCTGACGGTGATTCTCTTCTTCCAAAATCCGTACGCAATTTTCGCACACATTCTGCAACATTACCATGATTTCCAAAGTAATGTCGCAATATTTCCCAGCGTTGTTCAAGCGTATACACAACCATATTCGTTCAGCGGAAGGATAAAACTAATTATCTGTCAAATCAAACATGAGCTAAGTTTTACCATTGACGAAATAAGCACTAGTTGAAAAAAAACGTTAGATGGTGGACCCTATAGTAATGACTCCTAACTGATGTCTGCCATTCTGCAGAATCCATTTCCCAACCTTACCATTTACTTATCCATTTCCAGGTATTTCGTGGTTAGCAACGTGTTACCAAACAAGGCAACTCGAGACTCGCCGTATTATACTAACTTCGCAACCTTAGACTGAGGTCTATTTGACGTCTAACTGATGCACCTAGAATCACGAGAAGATATTCAGCCACTCTCTAACAAGTAGCTTTTTGCTTACGCCCAGTAACGGGTCACCATCTGGGTCTCCAAAAACAGGACGGGACAGAGAGGGTTATCAGCAAGCGAACCAAATAGTATCACCATTTCAGTTAAAAAGAAAGAATTTAAGCATTGAAAATAAAACCTTAAAGCTTATTAATAACTCTATTGAATGATGCACAGCAACATATGACGTATTTTTATAAATAATTTTATCGAACAAAAAACTTTTTGAGATGTTTGAAAAAATATTTAAATAATACATACTCGTAAATGGTTTTCTTTGTAAATAACATATGTGTCGTTTTCAAGATTTTGAGATTTTTGTATGATCTTCTTTCTATGTGAATGGAAGCCTTACTTAATTCCATTTTAAGATGAAGCTACATTGAAAACCATACTTTTTTCGCGAAATATTTTCTCATGAAAATACGACATTAAAGGTTTATTTTACATATTTTACATAATGCTTATATTTAATAATTGATCAAAGAACGATATTTTGTACTCCGGTCGTATTATGAAATTGTTTCCGATTATTACTTATAGCTTATATAATATTATTGAGTTTTTAAAAAAGATTTTCCATAAAATACATCTTGTTTTATAAACAGATTCAATGCTTTGTATAATTTTTGTAATCTTTCAAAATCTTGCTAACAGAAAAACTTAATTTGTTAGACTTTTTTGATCGATAGTTCCCGGTGAAATTTTACAATATGAATGATGTAAGTGAAGAAGCATATTTTAGAAGAAATTCTGTGAGGTTTTTGTAGTTAGTAAAAGGTAGATCACTTACATTTATAGGCTTTTTTTTTTTTTGTTATTTATATATTAAATCTGACAAATGTATAAAATATAAATTTGTATAATTTATTGAGTTTATGGTGATATCCTCCTCTCGGAATTGGTTATCGAATTACTGGGTGACAATATGCAGCAGCAGATTAAGAACACAAAGAACTTGTTTTCGAAGCACAATTCACGTTTATTATAAAGACTTGATTTCTACGCCCGACCGGCACGACATTTCGGCGGCCGGGCGTGAGTCCATTTACCACTACCGGACACTGCGACATGCTGCGCTGCCAATGATCCCGGCAAAAATGTAAATTAAAGGTTACAGTTGCAACAACATGAAAGGGAGCAACTGTCATGACAAATAAAATGGCGTATGCAAACGCCTGCGTAATATTATATAATTAAAACTAACATTATTATTTGTGCATGTCAGGCGAGCGAGCAAAAATAAGAGACAAAAGATCATTTTTCGAGGCTTTACGGCATCAGCCTAAAAGTGCTATATCAAGCTGATATCAATGGCTACAAATCTAGTAATACAATGTGATATTATCTTGTTTCTAATTAGTCATATAACATACTGTCATTACTATTATAATACATTCCATTGTTTCCTATCAAAATACTATCAGGCTAGAAAAACTCTAGAGTTGTAAATTTAGCGATCTAAATTGCTTTTAAGCTGTATGTTCTGAAATCTGAAAAATCTTTACATGCATAGAATGTATATCTATTTTATTGTATTCGCACATTATTTTCAACATATGCATTTTTTTATTCCAACTTCTCACAAAAAAATAATAAAAGCACATATTCTTTGACATCAACATGATTTAGCACTTGCTGGTGCCGAAAACCTCGATATGCAATCTTTCGTCACTTATTTTTGTTCGCTTATCGGACATATATGTGTCGTCAAATTGGTTTTTCGACAAGTCCGGTCACGGGTGTGTCATTAGTATGGAACGTAGCTGTCTTTCTTTGGTGCGCAATTAGTTTCTGTGGATCGCCACTTGCAGCACTAGGCTATCGCTTACTTCAACTTCGAGTGCTTAATGGCTAGTAGTTGTCCCCCGAGCGCGACGAGTGTCGGGTTGTGGTCGGCCCGGTGCCTGAAGCATGTAATTCCACCAGGGCCGAAATTTGTCAAGTTTATCTTAAAAATATATGTGCTTCTGAAAAAGTTTATGTGTTGTTCATCGGCTCCTTATTCTGCCACCACATGATCCGATAACTATCCTGGTGACGTGACGTCTTTCTCTTTTTTAAGTAAAGGGGATGTTAGCTTTAAGTCGATTGTTATATTTAATAAATAATGATAATTTAATGTCGTTTTTCGTTTTTGATTTTTCGTTGTCAATGATTAAATCGCTAAATATTGATATTTTTTATTACTAAACTTGAAAATACTTTAATAGGAAATCCCAAAACATTTAAATATAGTGATTTGTTCACCTGCATTCTACACGCACGCTGGAAAAAGAAGCTTAGACTAGATGTTGTTTCCGCATTGAAATCTTTCAGTTCTAATTTTTTGTCCTTTTTAAGTTCGTCTGCGAGAATCAAGAAAAGACGGAAAGAGCTTCCGAGAAGTTGGCTGACGATACTGAAGCACTTGAGGTCAAGTCCAGCCAGGTGGATGCACTGCACAAGGAACTTAATGCCATGAAAAACGTGTGCAATAACATGGAGATGTTTATCCAAGAACACACCATGTATCCGGTAATTTCTTTACTAAAGATCGAAATATGACATTAGTTTTACATGCTAGAAAACACCACAAATTAAAGCGAAATCAAGCAAGTCACATTGACCAAAATATATATTTCACCAAATAACAAAATATGCACATCTTATTAATAGTGTTGTTATCTTTTAGAATTACTTGCAGTCGGTCGTGGAGGAATACACTGAATATCGACAGCCATCGGATATATTGAACCGATTCGAAGCTCTAAGTATATTTTTATTTATATTTTTAGCATTCAGCTTAGGTTGTATTTTTAATATTATTCAAGTATATAATATGCGAGTATTAACGTTTGAGAGTAGATCACTTGTAAACAGTCGCGGTCTCATTTCTGTGATCAACAGTTACTCAATGTGATCCATATTGAAATACGAGTATCTCAAAATACCACATTATATTTAATATAATTTATTTTTAATTAATCAAGTAAAGTTAATTTATTTTAATATAAAATATACATTGTACGTATTTTTAGTGCCTTTTAACGTTTTGGATGCAATGACCCTGAATAGATCTATGCAATGCCTCCTGGATTATGGAAAATTTTAACCCCTAAATGGGGTCCAATTTTAACCATATTTTTTCTTGAGCAGACGATAGATGTCGCTATAGACCCAAGCTATAACATTGACCGAAAATATACAGTTTTATAACACACCGGTGTGCTCACGGCACTGGCGGACTTCCCGCAGCAGAATCATATTTGAGCTCATGGCACCTATATGGTTAAACATGTTTTAACCAAATTATTATAATTTTAAATACATATTAATGTATGTCAAACTCATTAGAAGCATTGGATTGGTCCTTCGTAAACAAATTGATTGTGATATTTTGAAAAGTAATGAACATTGTACATAAATTTATTTTTTGAGTTGTACCCACAGGAGAGAAAAAATATTGCTTCATTTCGTACAATTTATGAACTAGCGTTCAAATAGAGAAAGGACTTAATAAGAATAAAAGAATCAAATGTTGGTTAGAATTATGCAAAGAAATTTTGAAACGTAAACATGGAACATGACAAAAAATAAGTCTCATGGTGATGGTTTTGTGGTAATCATAAGCTCTAATTTAGGACAAGAACATTTTTTATCATCTTGTATGGAAAATGCTAGTTCTTTATTTTTCTAGAAACTAAATTTTTGAGAAGGAACTATTGAAATGAATGGATATCCTTATCAGTGGTATAGAGAGTTTTTGCTCTTAAATAACTTGAAAGTATACTTATAAGTACATATAATTTATATCAATAGGATCCAAAGACAACGAGTGTAAATTTATAATGCATAAAGACATTAAGAATTTCAGGATTGTGATCGAAAAATATTTACATCTACATTGGTGTCATAAAAATAGCCATAAGATATTATTAGCGTTGCGCGTCGTATAGTCGGCCATTTTAACATTTTATATACATTTTTATGCGACTCTATGCCGAGCGTTGAAATTCAGTCAATCATTTTATGGCTCCGTGAGACTGACGACCTCGGCCGTAAAAACGAAACACTGATTACTTTTGTCTTGCTGGGCAAAAAAACATTTTGTGTAACATTAAGAGTTAAACGAACGAAAACAATATTTACTAATTGTCAAAGTTTTCCTTAGAATATTGAGTGATCGGTAATCGGTAATCTTCCAATCGATTGATCTATCATTAGGTAAAGATATGTATTTTCTATGGCACTCACTAAATGGTGCACTCTGGGGTTTTGTGTGACAGCAAGATTCCAGTTAGGACCAAAGGTAAAATCTACAAAACTGCTGTAAGGCCAGCTATACTCTATGGATCAGAGTGTTGGACCCCGCTGAAACGTGACTTGGATAAAATTCACGTGGCAGAGATGAAGATGCTGAGATGGGCGGGCGATGTGACTAGAGTGGACAGAGTTCGAAATGAGCATTTTCGGGGTTCATTTCGGGTGGCCTCCGTACCTGAAAAGATAAGGGAAAAATTGCCTAAGATGTTATGGGCTTGTGACACGGAGAGATGAAGATCACATGGTGAAGAGAGCCCTCAACATACCCACGCTGAGAAGAAGACCTGGAAGACCACAGGCAACCTGGACTGCAACTGTAAACAAGGATCTGAAAACTCTGGGCTTGACCGAGAATGCAACGCAGGACAAACAGACATGGCGAATGTACACAAGGAGAGCTGACGAGATGGCGAGACTAAAGAGACTCACTAAATGGACACTTAAAGGGTGAAACTGGACATTGGGTATTGGTAATTCGTTCATTACAAACAATAGTTTTTACTGGTATTGGTGTCGTATTTGAAGTGGGTGGTTATTTTGGTTTTCGGCTAAATGTCCATCAACTATTTCTTTATTTTTGCAGCATCGGCGAAGAACAAACTTTCTCTGCGCCAGGAAGCCGACCTTGGTCAGCTGGAGACTGCATGTGCTCGTCTGGGAACCCTGGCTGAAGATAAGGAGCTCTACATCATGGGGCTTCACAACAAATTAGCTGAACTAAGGGTGAGGGAATACATATCCAATATTAATTGTAACTTTTTAATTGGATTTCGCCGCCGCATAATACCAAAATTTCTAGGCCTCGGGATTGTCTGGCTAATCTCTAGATATCCATAAAAAGTTGATTAACAAATATCCAAATCAGTATCCAATATTTATTGTTCTTATAATACGTAATCTTCAACACATAACGTAATATATTTAATTTCGGAAAATAGGGCTCAAGTCATTTATTTATAACGACTAAATGCTACAGTTAAAAATAATGTTGTGTTAATCATTTTTTGAACAGTTAAATTAAAATTGAATTTATTATATATTTCTGCAACCATAGAGAGTAGATTTAAGTCAATTAAACACGAGTATAAACATTAGATCTACTCAAATTGTGCGATTATATTAGGACATCGGGATGTGTTTTGTGTAACACTAATAAAGTATCTGGCAACATCGATAGCTCGTGTGTTGCCCAGCTTTAGGTCCTGAGATGTGCAGTTTGTTGGGCACATTGAGCAGGATCTTAGGTGTGAGGCGGTCTGCAGGTCTATTATTAATATGATATGACTGATATATTTGGTGAAGGATCAATTTCACAGCATCTATTGGTATTTATTATGTTTTTCAATATATATATATATTTATATGTATACAGGTATATATTGATATCAGCTTGATATAGCTCCTGTAGTCTGATGCCGTAAAAGCCTCGAAAAACGATCTTTTGTCACTTATTTTTGTCCGCTCGCCTAATATGCACATCTAATGTTAGTTTTAATTGTATAATGTTACACGGTGCTTGTATTCGCCAATTTATTTTTAGTGACAGTTGGCCCATTTTCTGTTGCTACCACTGTCATCTTTAATCCGCATGTCTGCCGCGACTATTGGCGGCGCCAGAGGTCAGTGCGCGCCGTCAGTCGGAGAGCGCGCCGTGAGTGGACAGTTGGAGTTTGACTCGCGACCGTTATATCGCGCGCGCCTAAGGGCGTTTGCTATAACGGGCGACATTTTTGACAAATAAACCGTGATAACATGTGAAACGAAATCAAGTTTTTTTTTATATTTTGAACCTGATCCTGCATCCTTCATCCGGTAAATCAATATCAAACTTTGAGAGGAAGATATCAATATATATAGCGCTTTGTCAAAAAACGTCACTTTTGGCCAATAAAAACTATACATTATTGATTCTTCCTGTATATTTTGATCAATACATTGGGATCGTTTAATATAACTGCAGTCAAATTAAGCTACATTCAAATTCAAAATGGATAAATACGAGCCATTATTATCGTCTATTTCCGGTAACTGTAATCGCCTCAATGCTTCAGTTCGCAGTGGCCTTTTATGAAAATCGCATCAAAGTTGCATTACACAACTTTCAGAAACTCATTACTACATGTTGCATGCAATTTTTCAATTGCGGCGTCTCGCAAATTAATTGCGCCATTCATTAAAAACTTGTTTCATTAACGGAACGTATCGATTGCCCTCGAGCGGAAAATGCACTCTTTTCTCTTTTTTAACGATATGAGAATTAACTAGGAAGTATTGGAATTTAATTACAAAACATTTTTTTTACCAGCGTATAATATTTTTCTATTATTATTTTATACTGTTTAATAGTGTAGGATTTTATTTTAAGCAACGGCAGCGCTCATTGAGCGTCGCATTATAAAACTATACATTAATATCAGCTTGATGTCTCTCATTTTTGTTCGCTTGTCGGACACGCATGTGTTGCCATTTTAGTTGTTTCATCACTTTCCTTACGGCTCGGAGGAATACAAATTAATATATATTAATAATAAAATATAAATTAATAAATACTGTCATTACGATGTTATTTTTTTAACCCATTTTTTTTTGCTTAAAGGTAGTATTTGAAGCATAAATGTACTTATCTGACCTATTTTCATATATCACATTGGTTTTTGTATTCTTTAGCTATCAGATGATGCATAAAAAACTCTTATATCTAACAAACGTTCATTATATAACTCCATACATGTGGTGGAATTGAAACATGTGGCTTACAGAAAAACCGCTCCTGTGACGAAAGCTAGCGATATTTATTTACATGCCTTACAGATTCCTGTAAAGAATACATGTAGGTTAATAAAGGGAATGCCTGCAGTTGCAAGTTTCTACCGTAATGTCACAATGAATACTGAAAGTAGCAAAAGTAGTGGAATCTTGGACGGCTTATATCTGCTACCGATGCGAAAGGGTTAAATCCTGTCATAGGTGAGCCGTTATATTTGTAAATGGCTGACTTTCATTGGTGCCCCACGAATTTTCTAAATGGCCACTTGATTGGTTGTGGCGCTGCGCTCTTGCAACGGCTGGGGTCATCAGTCTGTGTCTGCTCAAGGCGTTAACGACATGTCATTCCTCGAGCAGACCAAATGTTCGTCAGCATTTTAATTAAATATATGTGCTTCTGAAAAAGTCTGGGTGTTGCTCATCTTCTACCGATTTTTCCACCACGTGTCCTAATAACAACCCCGGCGACGTGAAGTCGTCTCTTTCCTTAAGTAAGGGGAATGTTTATATAAACTAAATACTTTAATACGCGGCCTAAAACCCGCACGTATAAAATAATATAAGGTCTATAAACCAATATATATAATCGTGTCGGAAACAACAGGGTCAGATCCTGTCTGCCCAGAAGTGGGCGACGTCGATGGCGTTACTTCTGGCCATCATCAGGTCTTCCTGGGTGCAGCTATTCGGGCACAGCGCACACTCCAGAAGGTGTGACAGGGTCTGCTCCACGCCGCAGTCACATTCAGTCGGTCCGCTGTAAAACTGTCAGGCCCTCATTTGTGTCCTCGTCTTGCATACTCCGGTCTACCGAAGTCTGTTAAGGGACCTCCATATATAAATCAATCAACAGATGCAATGCCTTTCCAAAGATACACCGTAAGACAATAATGATGAAATCATTTTTCATATGGATTTTTTTTCACTTTATATCGAAGACTACTTAGCATTTTAAATTCATATAAAAATTTAGAAATGACAACCAGAATCCCGATGAAAAAACTCAAGCTTGGAAACCCGCAATATGGACAGACGATATTGCCAAAACTGACTGATTGGATTGTTTGAGGAAGGCTCTAAAGTTTCAACCGTAAAGATTGGCATCCACTTATGGTAATCAGGCTTTCAAGTTCCTTCTCTTCTTTTTCTGTAAACGAATTGTATATAAGCAGATACGAGAACGTATATATGTTAATAAATGTATAAAAGTGTAGTAGTAATACGAAAAAAAGGGCTGGTACTAAACTTATTCTTCCTAATATTGCGACTATGTTCTCAGGGATCGTGCCTCTCACAACTTACACGTTATTTTTATTATTTCAGTAAGATTTTGTAGGTGAATTTCAATACAATATTATAATATATTATGCTAAATAATCGAGTACATATCTGCATATACATATATCATTCATATAATGTATGTATCTTCCGAAAATTGTATACATTTCTTTGACAAAAATAATTAACACCTTTCTCGATAATATAACGTTTGGAACATTCACGATATCTAACTTGATTGTATTACAGCTGCGGAATGTCAGAGCAAATTACAAGTGTCGCAAGTGGGAGATGGTGATGATGAGAGTGAAGGAGGCCACAGCTAACAAACAGACAGAGCTCTTCAGGGTGAGGGACAGCCTCTGGGCGCTGTACCAGATGATCTGCAAACAGAAAGGTAAGATGCACCTCCAGCATTTTTTCTAACAAGACGATATGTTGTCTAACTTTTAAATGTAGTCAATGAAACCACGACTTCTTTAACTTAAAATAATACTTTACCGTCTACTATTCAACGCAGGCCTCCTACATGAGTCTCAATCCTTTCGATCTTCCACCCTCCGCATCCAAGCTATTCTCGCTATTCTTCTGATGTCATCAGTCTATTTTTAAGGAGATCGGACAACACTCCGTCAAATTCTAGGATGCCACTCCAATACTTTTCATCGCCATTGACTGTCGATTCTTCGACAGATATGTCGTGCCCATTGCCTATTCATTGGGTAGTCTTCCACTACTTGAGTTCTTCTTCGCATATCCTCGTTTCAGATTATATCTTTTAGATAAACTCCAAGCATGCGTATCTCCATTGCACTTTGGGTGACCTTTATTATATGGGCGAGACCCGCTATTAGATTCCACGTCTATGCGCCATAATTTAACACTGGGAGGATGCATTGCTTAAGCAACTTAGTTTTAAGCTATAATGTATTTGCTATATCTGAAAAACTGGAAGCAGCAAGTTCAGTGTAATTAAAAATATATCATCTGTTTTCTCATAACCTCTATTCACATTATCAGCATGCATCTTCATTGTGGCAAGCCTTTTGAATACTAGTTTCTGATTGGTTAAGAAAATAAATGCACTTCATATTATTTCCGCCAATCCTTATGTTACATGCGAGCATACTTGTATATATGTGAATTTAAATTATTAAGTAATAGTAAGCTTTTCATTTATCGTTTTTTATATTTATAAAATACGTAACTAGTGAACAACTTCAGTGTAAATACAAACCGTGTAATTATATCCTTAGATTATTTTATTGCAAATGAATTATTATTTATTTATACATGGTATACTTTAATTATTACTGTGATTGGCGAAATTCTAACATAAGCTTTATTGAAATCGAAACTTTTGTATTAGATTTTTTTTTGTTCTTTCCAGGCATCGAACCCTCGATCAAGAGCGACGATTACGAGAACCAGCTGGTGCTTGTGATGAGGGCGCTGTCTGAGCTAAGGAACATCGTCCAAGTTTCCAAGGAGAAATCCGCCAAAGACATGGCATCCGATAAAGCCCAATCTCCACAGTGATTTACTGCCTCGTGCTGCTGCCCACGCGAAAATATACATACTGCCTTCTTCGTGTGTTCTTTCTATGAGTATATTTCATGTGTTTTTTCTTATTTTATACGACTGTAGCAGTACAAGTATTCTGGAATGACCGCAAAAAAGCAGCCAAGTAATAATAATTGTGAAGTCATTGACTTTGGATGAATGAAATTTTTTTAATGTATTTGATTGGACGTAAAATATTACTTAATTATTTGTTGCAAAATACAAATGATATGATACCACTGTGGAATGAAACTTTTCTTATTTATTTTAGTGATTGTAAGTGGTTCACCATGTTCATACTATTGTACTGTACATACTGCGTGTGAAGCTTAAAATAAAGAAGCCTACTTTGGTTTTCCGACGCTTTTTTTACTACATAATGTTTCTTGTCTATAGAAATTTATTTAGTTGATATCCGTTTTCTTTTCAATTTATACAGCCTTATAATATATACAAAATAAAACTCAGTGATAATTATCGTTTTTTTTATTTTGTATGTGACAAAAAATGTAGAAAATTAAAAAGTCTTAAACTTCATTTTATAAATATAAGTTACATTATAGCATCTTATCTAACAATATTTATTATTTTAATATAAGCACAAACAGGAGAATACCGACAGATAGTGATAGTAATGCTGAAGTCTCATCTGTGGATTCTATAACGTTTTCTATGTTACAAATGGTGAAGCGCTGCATGTTGAGTGTTGATCCGCCAACGTCATAGACTACAGCCCGATATTTGTGTATCATCCTTATTATAACAGGTATTTATTTACTATGAATTGGAAGTCTTCACGGGTTGACTTTCGTCTAGCACCAATTTTAATTAACAAGATTTGACTGGAATTTTACGAGTGAGGGATGAAATTCACACCAACCGGGGGTATTTTTATAGATCAGAAAGAGATAAAAAAAATATTTTTTATCTCCGGCGGGGATTGAACCCACGACCTTTGAGTTGCAAAGCAAACGCATTTACCATTGAGCTAGACCTGCTGGAGGTTATGTGAATACTAAATTAAATGATTCAGTCACTCGCTGTGGTGAGTATTATCGAGTATATCCTTTGTTTTAATTTAAATCTTATTTTTTAATAAATCAATTACTTTCAGTCACTTAATTAATAAAAAACTTTGATCAATCCCTTGATGTCTGTTTCTATTTAAAAAAAACATATTTTTCTTTTAAAGTACAAAAGTACAATTGATTTGATAGGCTTACAAAAATATTTGAAATACAAATTATTTTCTATGGCAACGAGTTAATGTGATCGATCAACAGATGCCGATTCTATATTCAGTGAATGCTCCAAGTCGATCGAAAATATATATGCTGAGCCTTATGCCAAGATGAAACTAATTCATCGCCCGTTCGTCATATACAGGCAAATGAAACTTGAAAATATGATAAATTAGAGAGCCCTTAAATAAGAGAATTTCTTTAACTGTTGAATCTATGATCTCTATACATACACGTTTTGCCATCCTTAAAACGGCAAAAATCACGTAGAAAATACCTCATCTTACATAAAAATATAATTTTCTCTTCCATACTGTTTCTTTGCGTGCATTACCAATTAATTTCTCCGCGGAATACTTCACGTATCACCGCAATCTAACAGAGAACAATATAAATGGCACGAGCACCGGCACTGCGTGGGACGATATCGCTCCATTTCGCTGAGATCGAAACCTTTTATTCGGAAATGGAGACTTCGAGAGAAACCTGAGAGGATGCATCCTACGCCTTGGTTGATTTATCTGCGGGGCCAGATCTCGTCTTGGCTTTCTTCTGCTCCTTCCCAATCATCTTCACCTTAATCGGGGCCTGCAGGGTCGTCACGATCTTGGCTTTATTGCGATTTTCTTCGATCTTTTTGACCCGCTCCTGCGAAAAAAACAAGCTGTAAATCACGCGCTCCCTCCATTTAGCTAACTGGGAAAGTGATTCATTCATTCCGGCGGCTAATGGGTTGATACAAGGGCTATTTGAAAAGTTTCCGGCCTTACTGTCAATTAGTTGTAGAAAAAAACGATTGAAATCTTAAGGTATATCGAAACTAGTCTGGAGTCAGTTGTTGCACTGTGCACTGCATTAGTGTCGCGGGAAAACCTTCAGCTACTATTAAAATTATTGCTTTTTTGCGAGGGTCCTTTGTGATGTGTCTCATACAGGATCGGAAAGAGGTGGACAAAGCATGTTTATCATATGTAAGCCTTCCCATCAGCCAACGATCCTACTACTTTCTTAAACAATTTTCCCTAAGCTCAGGCTTACGTCACGAAGAAGCTTTCTGATATCGGCAGAAGCGTGAACATTCAGCCTTGAATATGAGTGATTCTGGCAGCGGGTAGCTCCAGGAAAATTCGTTATCCTAAGGGAAAGTCTCTTTTCTGGCTGAAACGTTAACTGGCAGATTATTAAAATTGTTAAAAAGCTGAGATACATAGTTGGAAGAACGCAAAACAACCTACATCAAGGGATATTGCTGCAACAGATGATCACTGCTGTGCGGCTACGGAGACTTCCAAACCGCATCACATTTGAGATTCTACACCATGTGCCCTACTAATTTCTCCGCCCTAATAAGGCGTTGAAGTTTCAAAATATTAGATCTATTTGAGATGTTGATTCGAAGAAGTTGAATAAGTTATCGTTTCCATTTTTAATTAATTGTGATTACTTTTTCTGAAATTGTCTTTGATTTCAAATCAATATTTGCATATGAGAAAATTGACCGCGCGCTGGTTGCCGCGCTTGTTAAAGATTGATTAAAAGCACCCAAGAGGATATAAGCTTTTTAAAACTGCCATAGACAAAGTAATGATCAGAATATCATGAAACTTTTAAATTTTTCAAATATCCAAGCTGTCGAACAGCAATTTTTTTTATTTCTACAATTACTTTATGTCGATGAGAACGAAAACTTTTCAAATAACCTTCGTAAAAGAAACGAAATCGACTTCTTATACATTAGTAACCGATCTTCTTGACTTTGTTACTTTTTAGTCTATCTTTATAAGCTCTTATATAATTCATTGCTATAGAATTTAGGTTCTCATGAATGTTTCAATGTTAAAACATTATTAAGCCCAATGAAGATTTGTCGTAAGGTATTAAAATAAAAATCTTTTCAGTGGCTGTAAAGAATTTTTACAAAAACAAACTAGTTAACTAGTACATTTAATCAAACCATTTACATCATTATAAAAAATTCTGGTCACGTGGACTTATATAAAAGAGTTCCCGGAATTTTCTATATTGATCTTGAGTCAAGAAAATCATTTACCTAAATTTAACAGCCTTTTAACATATAAACCATTCATCTGACGAGCAAACATTATTTTTTTCGTTGTAATAAATTCGTTAATGTTCATTTATGAGTTCGAATAATATTCTTAAATATGCCAAGGGAAATTTTTTCAACAAAATAGGGTTTTTTTTAAGTTTAGGAATATTTTTATTTATTAAATATTATGATTTTAAAGTGTTCTCACCGCATAGTAAGCGCAGTTCACCACATCCAAAGTTCTTCGTTCTATGGTCTTCAGGAACAGCATAACATTGTGTATGTTGACTTCGGTGTTTGCTCCAAGCAACTGCAGTATAGGTGCGGCCTGACAGTCCATCATTCTGACGCAGACATTACAATACTAAATCAAATTATCCACAATTATGCATGTAATTGATATACACTCAGCAATATACACGCTACTTAGCTCTCATTAATGCAAGACTACGTGAAACCATCAATTAGATCACTTACTCACTAACAAGTGAGTATCTTGAATCTATTACTGATACTTCAAATCTAATTGTTGTTCTTTGGTTATTGTTTTGAACAATATTAGAAGAATATTAATTTTTATACTATTCAGTTCTACACTAAATACTAAACATACTTTTTAAATTTGTCATATACATTTTACAACTAATTTTCTTACATAAATTTATCCCTTCTATATTGTTATTATGGGTAGAACCACCTTTTCACACTAAGTAGTTCTCGGGAATATCAGGGAAATCATTACATGAAAACTTCGTAGAAGGGTTGACTATGCAAATGTTATTAAACTAATTCATTAATAAATGATTATACTCTTACAATGATGATAACCAGAAGTAAATTTATAAAATAAAATATTATTTTATAATGTCCTCCATTTAAAGCGTCCCACAGCATTTTATGTATAAATTTATTTATGTATAAAAAGTGAATATTTTAAATTAAATTAATAGGGTACAATATTTTCTTGAATTATTTGAGTTTCATATTCATATTGAATATTTTCGTATCATGATTTGAATAGAGAAATATTTTGTACTATCCATATAAAAGAATAATATTGTGTTATTCAAGAATTCAATAAGTTAAAAAAAACATTATTTATAAATAACTGTCTGCTTATTAAGAATATAATCGTATTACGTTATTAACTTATCTAACTAAGAAGTTATTAACATTATTATACCATAACTCATATTGCCAGTTACCGATCTAAATATTATAACTTTTGACCCGAATACTTTTTTTTACCTTGCAAGCACATCTCAGTTTTGAACACAGTACTCTAGGAGTAAATCACTTCAATAAGGACCGGTATATATGACCTCGTAGCATTCCTACCTGATATCTTCTACGGTGTAAGCGTCTAAAATCCCCTCAAGACTGTCGAGTACCCACTAATGGAAACCTCTACGCGACCACTCAGCCAATACACTTACTGAAACAGTTGTTGGATGGCCACCATGAAGGCTGTGCGTCGCGAACGCTGTAGTTCAGTCGTGTTCTGAATGTCCTGCGCACGCAACACTTCCTGTTTCAACTGCGCAGTGAGCGTCTCAAGAGTTTCCTGTTGCGTTGCCTCTCGCTCAGCCTGCTCCGCGCGCATATCCGCTGCGAATCAAAAATAAAGCGATTATAAAAACTGATGCATATTTTTAAAAACCTAACAATCCGAGAGATAGTAAAACATTTTAAAATAAGGAAATCTTTCGGCGTTAGAAATGTCGTGCGATGGGAAATATCAAATACCTTAGAGCTGTTCTAAAGATGGTATAATAGTAAGATTTCCTTACCTATTCCTATCTTAAGATCCCCTACGCTGGTAGCCAGCGTCTCCAGCTCATGGTTTACTTCATTCACGTAATTAAAGAGAGCGTAATTCTCCTCATCTTGCTTACAGAACTGAGCTATCAGACGCTCAAAATCGTTTTCACCCGCGTACTCCTGAAACAATAATCAAAGATTCAGTTTATAAATTCTTATTTTTGTATTATCACGTCACTTTCTACGATGGTCTGAATATCGGATAGAAAATAATAGTTTTACATGATTCAGTTTAAAATTTAATTATTCTGATAGGTAAGATGACGTTATTCAACATATCAGCGTAAGACTTAATTGAAAATTTTTATTACAATTTACTTGCACAAATATTATATTTGATGACAGGTCGTAAACGAAGGATTTAAGAAAATAAAATGTGGTCTACTGATATTTATTTCATATTTTTATGTCGTGTCTATTGTGAATGAAATCATTATTTAAGTGAAAATAAATAAATGTATTTACTCGATAGTTTTTTTAGACTATTTTTTAAAAGTATATGAAAATAAAAAACTTATTTCGTTTTTGTCTAAATATAACAAATGTAAGAAAAACTATAACGATTTTAAAACGATACAACTAGTTCAATTTACGATTTTAAAGACCTCATATCTTTGGTCGTCTAACATCCTCTATTACTTACTAAGAAAGAAACAGATGGCGAGTATATCTAATGCGAAATTGCACCAAGATTTTCTTTATTATATTTATAATAACCATAAATAAAACAACAAGAATATAAACTACCATAAGCGATTGTCTTATTTGTAATTATTATATACGAGTATATTCGTTTTTTTTCATATTTTAAATCCAAAATACCTTCGTCTTCTATCACTCCAATCAATTAGCAAACAGTTACTGTTCTTTTTCAATCTATTCAGTCCCTGAAAATAATATAATGCAAGTTTGATGATGGCATTAGCTGCTTATTTTTCGTAATTTACAAACTGCCTGATATAAAATGTACTAATTTTTATTTTTTTTACCTAAAATATGCTACTTTACTACAGCTCTTCTCACCAAGTTTCCTGGCTACTACCTTAAAGGTTGTCGGTAACCACATATACTGCCAAGTGAACCTCAGGTGCAAAGATGTTTTGAGACAAGGCATGTATAATGTCGACTGACGTTGAAAAAAAGAATTTTATGTATAGTATATGTATATTTAAGTAAGTACTAATTATTTTACCTAAAATATGCTACTTTACTACAGCTCTTCTCACCAAGTTTCCTGGCTACTACCTTAAAGGTTGTCGGAACTGAGTGGCGGAAATTCGTGGAGTCTTTTTTTCAGATATGGAACGGATATGAAGATGTAATGCAAAGACTTTCGTTTACTTACCTAACTAAAGTAATTTGTTGTTGCAGAAAACATGCAATAGCAGGGATCTGTATTCTTCACGTTTTCGACGTATATTTTTCAACATGTACGTAAAAGGAATTATAAAAATTCAACGTAGTATTAACTGTACAAAACCCGCTCTTGTAGTACATTCTTCGCTCTGTGGTCGCGCTGATGTTTGAAGCTTTATTGCACCGACCCCGAGCTTTACGATACACTTCAGGTATTACGGTTGCCCGTAAATGCGCGTCTGAATTATTACATATTTTAATTATTTACAATGTAGCTTTTCGAGCATTCTTTTCCCAGATTGTAATTTTCCGCTACAATGTTAACTCAATATTGCAAATTTAAAACGTTGCGCGCACCAGAATTACTACGGGAAGCATGACTCTGTGGTAATATGTTTATTTCACATTTCACAGTAGCTAACCTAGTAGACCGGCCTGAAAATATATTTCTTTTCTTCTTATATCCGTTCATATCTGGAGTATATGTCACCAACTACTCGCATTGCCCCACATATTTCTATCAGCTGTTAAATTTCGTGCCTTGTCCAAAGACACATCTATACTTGGAGGTCCACCTATAAGCGCATATGCTTCCAAGCTAAAAGCCACAGGAATCAAAGAGATACCGGCTGTGGTTTTCAAAGCATATTGTGTGTGTTTAGTTAATTAGTTATATTTTACTTTCATTTAATAATCCAATTTCAAGCTCAGCAAGCAACTTGCCAAAACATTTGTTTGGAGCATCTTGATGTACGGCTGTGAAACATGGTGCTTATCTGAAAGTTACAAAAAAAGACAAGAGGCCTTTGAGATGCGGTCATAAAGAAGAATTCTCGGAATTTCCTGGAGAGACCACGTCACGAACAATGAGGTTCTCAAGATAATCAAGAAAGATAGGCACCTAGTAAGAAGCATCTCAGAGAGGCTAAAGACGATTGCAGAGATTGAGATGCAAGATTTTGTTGCTGCAAACCAATCCACCGGATTGATACTACAAAGAGGAATGTCATTTCCGGAAGCCGTGAATATGGTTAGCTACTTATTCATGTTTTAAGCATTCACTTTGAGATCCATTATAAATAAAAAATATTTTTTTACGTAGATCATGTTAGATCTATCTATTATATTACGCGATCCATTTAAAAACAAGGTAAATAAATCAATATTTATTATGATCTCTTAGTAATGAGTATTTTACTAAATAATTGATAAGTACATACAAAAAACGTACATTGCAAACACGTTAACACAAATCTTATAAGAATTTTTTCTGATCAATAAATCGGAAAAAAAATGGTTGACCATGGAATATGTTTATGTATATTTTTCTCCGATTTATTGATGATAAAAATGTGTTTTAAGATTATGGTCACTGTGAATTTGTTTATATGTATTAATTGCTTAATATTGTTATAGATCATAAATATAACAGTTTTGAAATTGATTCTAAAAAATACAAACATAAACAATTTAATGTGAGTAATTGATATTTATTTTTAGAATTTATTAGAATTTTTAATGTCTTACATTTTTTCCCAAGTATCTAATAGCATGTACATCCGAGTACTTTGAGTAATCTTTAGTAATATAATAAATCTTTTTTTATAGTACAAGTATCTAATATTTGAAATAAAACTTTTGAAATAATCTTTCTATATTTTAGTAATATAACTTTTATTTAAGGCCGCATTCAATAAATCTTTTTTATAGTACATTAACCCTTTAATTAAATCTTGGTTTGAATACAAATTATTCTGTCAATTATAAAACCAGTATTTGAATCACAAATTATAAAACTAATATTTGATCTATTTTTGTATACCACATTGGTTCTTGTATCCCTTAGCTATCAGATGATGCATAAAAAACTATTCTAAGAAAATAGCAAAACGATATATCACGTCAACCGATGTCAACGGGCGGGGAATCTTATGATGGCATATGCCGACAATGATGCGAAAGGGTTAAGAAATACTGTTAAGTACTTCTTTAATAAACTAAGGTACTGAGTTCAGATTTTACTGCATAAACATTCAGAGTATCTAGTAAAAAATATTGTTTTATTCTTAAAAAAAAATACATTTCCATAATGTATATACCATCAATGTAAAATTGCATCATATAGTAATGTATTCTTTTGTACATGTATTTTAGTAATATTTAGAAGCTAAACTAGTTAAATTCAGAACATATTTTGCTTATAACGCATTTAATTTTTAATCATCAATTATTTGCGTTACTTTACATATCATAAAGTGGTTTAGTTTTACCTGTATCTGGCGAAGGATGTCCTTGTACCTCTCTTGAGTAGCCGCATCTTGATCACGTTGAGCTCTCTTGCGAGCAGCTTCTTTGGCCTCCAACTCGGCCATAACACGAACGGATCCCTTCACTGCCAGGAACTGATGAAGCTTGGAGTCATAGTCTAACTGACGCTGTAGCTCACCCATTTCCTGATTAGATAAAAACAAATATTAACGCTTTCAAATATACAAAATTCTGATCACTTAATATATATTTTGTCCCAAAACAGCAGTTGAATAACTATTCTGTATTAATAAAAATAAAATCTGATTTTTTGATTCATTAAATATGGTATTTTATGTGGATCAGTACGCATTATATAAGACACACTCCACCCTATGTTTGGGAATCAAAAGATAACCTCACGGCTCAAAGCAATAAGAAGTTTCCCACAGTCGACAACGGAACTGGTGATACCTGAGGCCACCTTGCGGCTGAACATGTGGAGAAGCGCAACTGAGGGAAATACTTGGATTGCCCCGAAAGAGGACCTAGTCCCTGGACACGATCAGGGGTGGAATATATGGAGGTCCCTTAACAGACTTCGTACTGGAGTATGCAAGACGACGACACAAATGAAAGCCTGGAACTCTTAAAGCGGACCGAATGAATGTGACTGCGGCGTGGAGCAGACCCTGGACATTACCCGCCTCACACCCGCATCACACCGGAGGACAGTTAAGTCTCCTTGATGACGCGCTCATTCAGATTATTATCGTGGACCAGACCCTGTCACACCTTCTGGAGTGTGCGCTGTGTCCGAATAGCTGCACTCAGGAAGACCCGATAATGGCCGGGAGTAACGCGATCGACGTGACCTACTTCTGGGCAGACACGATCTGACCCTGTTGTTTCCGACACGATTATAAATACAATACGCGTTTTAAAAATTTAAATATTTGCTTGATTAATATGTTAAATGTCATACAGTTATAACACAGCGTTTTCTATGAATCTATATGTGTTCAATAATTGTATACAATAACAAATCATGTTTGATCATGAGCAATAATGAAAAAATAAGATTTTCGTTTAATACCGTATTTTAACTTGGACTTTCAGTGATCAACAGATTGTTTGTTATTATAAATATGAAATCATTAAATTTGAAATATTTTTTTTATTAATCAGGATTACAATACCTATTTTTCGGTAACATTCGGAAAGCCCGTGTGTTATTTCTGTTTTCAAAATTTTATTATTAATAAGTCCACGTTGAAAAGCAATGCTTTCTAGATAACTTTTTAAAAATCTTTTATACGTCATATAGTCGTATTATACAACCTCTCACATCCGGTCCTGAAAATTAGAGACTCCAACTCTGGCAACAAGTCACATCAGAGGATTTAATTACTCCAAAGGAAGGCCTCCCAACTGGCGAGAGCCTTGACTGGCGGACCTGGAAATCCCTGAACGGATTAAGAACCGGAGTTGGTAGAACAAAGGACAACCTCAAGTGGTGGGTAATGCTTCGGCAGGGAGAAACACTATTGTGCGGCTGAAGATCTTGCTCCGTGTACCCAACAAGCTGCAAACATCAAGACCTACTGCTAGGCAACACACGGGCTATCAATGTTGGAAGATTCTGGGCAGAAATAATTTGAAGTCGCTGACACGAAAAAGAAACAGACTCTAAAATATATTTTTCAATGAATATAATTATATTTAGTAAATGGGTTCAATATGTACTACACTATAAATATTATATTTTAAATTAAAAATTAAGAAAAAGTGTTTGGAAAAAAAATTGTCTACGGGTGAGGGATAGTAACAATTATTATAGATTGTTAAAGTTACAAGTTAAAAAAAATATCATACCACCTTGCTACATAATTGTTCTTAAGATTAATATTCTTGTATCTTAGCCATGTTTTTTACAATCATTCTGATAATAATGCGAATTTGCTTTTATTATTCTCAACAACAACTAAAACAACATGAGTTATTTCACTGAGCCAAGCACAAATATTATTTTTTCAAGAATATAAAAATATAAAATAATGACGCATCTTTATGAATTATTTATCAAGCCCGTAAATAAACCTAACGACGGCCATAAAATATCAGTAAAACAGTAAAACTGAGCACTTACATCCACCTATTAAACAGCAGTTAAAAGGCGCTAAGTATAGGACATTAACTGAAAAGCTCCACCTGCTGAGGTTCGCTCTGTTCAACTTAGGCCCATTCTATAACAACTTGAAATGTTATCTGTCAATAGTAGTTATAGTGAGACAAAGTTCTCCTCATTAGCGGATTAGCCTTAAAGAGTTACAACCCATATATAAATAATACTTGCTCCCAATTTATGGTATTGGCAGATTATGGATATTTAATACAATTATCAGTTGCTCAACATGATCAATGATAGAACATGATTAAAATCATTATTTTTGAAATAGTCTAAATAAATGTGATTACTAAAAACATAAATTACAAAGAATAAAGCCTGCCATAAACTACTACCAGTAAAGACCTTTTGTAGTTTCTGGATTCAAATATAAATCATACTTCTAGCATAGTACTAATTTGAGTCTTGTAGCATCTTATGATCAAATGGATATTCCTTGTGAACGTCGGAATTGTCAAACAATCTCCTCTAAAATGGTGATTGTTTTGACGTATCTGAGGCTGAAAATCAATTAGTTTGAAAGTAGTTCAACTTCTTATATTGCTTGTTGAACATTAAGTTACTTTCTAAACATCCAACTGTTAATGCATGTACATGAAGACAATTAACTAGCAGTTTCCGATTTCATCTAAATGCCACAGGCAATCTCTGGAATAATCCTCCAGTATTTGTATTTACATACAATCTGAATTTCTCACAAAAACAATACACGTTTTTCGCATGCGGTGTCCAGCTGTTCCGGCTGAGCTTCATAGAGCCCATCGATATTGACTGGTTATGCTTTTTTGCATGCAATTTCATAAAACTTATAAATTTAATTTAAAGAAGGTAAGAACTAGAAAATTATACCTGCTTGTGTTCGACCTGATCTGCTTGTGCCTTGTCCTTGATGCCCTGAAGCTTGTGACACCATTCTTCACGTTGATCGTACAGAAGTGTTGACTGTTCCACCAGCTCCATCATCAGATTCTTCCCATACGCCAAAGAGTTGAGGGTCTTGGACCATACTATATTGAAATTGGCTCTATAGAGATCACAAGAAAAAAGAACATAAGTAGCTTTATCATAATTTTACATATTTTTTTTCGAAACGAAATGAGTGTTATGTTAAAGCAACGTAATTAACGGGTTAAGCCCCCCCATAGGACGAAATGGTCAAGGCCTCAAGAACATCGGGCTAATCATCTAATTATCTTAAAAATCCAATTAACAAATCATCCAGAAATATGCCTCTATATTTTTTAGTTGAAATTACATTATCATCAATTCTCTAGCTCATATGAAAGTAAGCATAAAATGTATTACAATTTATTTACAAAACGGACAAGAATACGACTTTTTAAAAAGGTTTTATTATAAAACTACAGTGACATATTGCTATCTGTATATGCACGAAAATTTATTAAGAATGTTTAAGATTTTACACAACTATTTGTCGATCAATTGAAGTATTCAAAAAAACAATAGAGATTTATTTTTAAAATGTGTGAAATTAAAGGAATATGTTTATTTGTACTTAGTACTTGATAAAACCGTGAGAATAAATTTAAATTTATTATTTTAAATTTATTTTATTTTTACTGTAAGTAAATAAGTTTCAATATTGTAAAATGTTTCGTTTACTTTGCAACCAATGAAGTTAATCAGTCATATTCGATTACAATAAAACTATGAAAATTGATAAATAAATAAGTGAGCATAAATTTTACTGCAATGAAATTATTTAAAAAAAAAAATCATTGTCATGACATTCATCTCAGAATAAAATAGTTTAATCTTGAAACATACATTTCTTAGTGCAACCTTAAATAACTAGCTGACAACATACTGAAATGTTCAGACAGTGGGTAAGATGGACGTTCCCATTTTATGGGCACGATTTAAGCAAACAGCTCCGGCAAACGGTCGCCGGTCCGGCGGTGATTCCTTAAACGAGCACTTTTGCCGGTCTTTGCACTGCTATGTCCATTCGCTATTACAAATTAGGTGAGTATGTCTTACTTTCTCCAGAGCTATCTATCCTTACCGAGTCTGGAGAATGGACTAAAGTAGCATCTTTCATCTAAACAGCTCGTTGATACGCCATTCAGTCTGATGAGCAATGTGCTTACATTAAATTGAAAGCTTTTCTACTAGATTTATAAATGTGAAATCCTACAGTTAAACAAATATGATTATTTGTGTTATTGTATTTAAAGATGCATTCACACTTAGGCGCATTTATTTATTTTCTTATTATTTTCGTTTTTTAACATACGATATTCATAAATTACCACCCCATAGATTTGTCAGCTGCCTTAGATCTTGCTTTGTTCCAAAACATCTATGAACCCGAAGGTTCTCCAAGCATACTAGTATTTATTCAAGGCATTTTTTGAGGTTTCTAAATCTGAATTTTAAATGATCAAACGATTAGCAAGACGCTCTCAGGACCTTGAACATTTGATCGTAAGAGGCAATTCAACATTCTTTCTGATTCTTTTTTTCATTACATATTTTTCCTTTTTTTCATTCGGCCAAATTTATAAATTTATTTTAGTGTTCTCTTTGATTTTCATTTCAAATATTAATTGTATAAATGTTTTCTACTTCGTTTTAAAATGGATCATAATGAGCATTGTTTATTCAGTTGCTGTAATACTACAGTTTTGCCTTCAATAAAAGCCTTATCATTTCACAAAGTATATAAACATAGTGATGTAAAAATACTTAAGAAAATTATAGGAAGTCATTTTAGTAAGAAAAAGGAATCACTTTTAATGGGTGAGTTTAGGTCCCTTAAATATTGAACATTTTTTAAAATAAACAACGCCGAAAGCAGCTAAAAGATGATATTACATAAATCAATACATCATATTGATAATGCAGCAATATTATGTTATCCTTAAGTGTAAGCAAGAAACACAAACTTGTAGTATGGTGTCCATTCATATTCAATCACATCACAAGTAGGTGAGCGAGATGCATTTACTTCTATCGAGTACTTGCACAAAGATATCAGGTGATGTTGCACAAATATATAATATTTATATGATTCATTGAATAACGCATGCTTATACCTTTCTTGCAGCAAATGGTCGATGTCTTGTCTCATTTTGAAGTTGATCGTGTTGACCGAGTTGAACCTCTTAGTTGCGACCTCCAGGCGGTTCTCCAACTGTGATACCCTCTGGTGGTTTTGTGCAACGCGCGCCATAGCCTGGTCATTAAAAAAGCAACGAGCTCGAAAAAATGCTTTCATTATAAAACACAAAGGAACCAACCACTTGTTGCCCCGAATAGAGAAAAGAAGAGAATATTTATATGCAGATATCTATATCATTATGAAGTTGCTGTAAAGAAAAAATCATAACTATGTATAATTACAAATTATAATAATGCAATAATTAAAGCATATTTTTTCGTATTTTACTTTGGGTGCATCTTTGGTCTGCTGATTTGTGATCGATAGATTAATGCAGTCATGTTAATGGTCTACAAATTACCAATTAATGATTGACTTACATTTCAACAACGATTGCTAATAATAATGTCATAATTTTCTGAATAATCGTAAATATTTTTTAAATATTTATTTTCCATTTTCATCCAATACTTTCACAATTCAGGGAAAAAAACGGTAAAAGAAAAATTAATTCCTCGTTACGTTTAAATTCTACTTTTAAGCAACGGAAAGCTGCCATGTCAGCTTACTCCACTCGTTATTCCTCAGATAGTCAATCCATCTCACTTCTAATATAATACGCAGATATCTGTTCTCCAAACACAATATACGGCTGCATAGGATTTCGATAAGAGGCCAAGATGGCAGCGAGTGTCATACATAACATTGTTGTAAGATGCTTTATCTCTTCCAAGGCGAGAAGCGATATCTTCTAGTAGGCTACTGCTTTCAGTAATTCTTCAAGCATAATATTGTCGATTGTTGGTCACCTCTTTTTCGGAAACCTGCTGCCCCTTGAGTGACATAACCTCCTTTTCCAGCTGCTTCATCAAATACTCCATCTCTCCGATCTGGAACCTCTCCATGGCGATGTCTTTAACGTGCTGTTCTTGCTCCAGCAGGAGATCAGACATCTCGTTACCTATGCAGATATCCTTCTTCAGATTGGCAGTTGACTTGGTGAGCTGTGAAAATAAAGCAGTGATTCACATAAATAAATACTGAGTAAATAAACAAACAAGTCAACACCATGAGCTTTTTAATTACATTTTGTCTTATACCATGGCTTGACGATCACTAAAAACTATTGATATCGCCAAAAAACTAAATACTGTATTTCATTTACCTTAAGATCCAGCATAATTTGCTCATATTCTTTGTTTAACTGCTCTAATAGCTGTCTCTGTTTCCTCAGCTTTGGTCTTACAGCACTGCAGGTCGTTGTTCTCTCCATTTCCATGATACGATACTGGAATAAACAATTATATGACTAATTATAACACGTTTAATGGTACGTATAATGATAACGTTTATATAAATTTGCGGATGAATATTATAGTATTTAGTGGCATAGATCTAACAAGACTGTGGCTACTAATGGTAAGGCTATGGAGCAGATTTTTAGAAAAATTAAATTCGAAAGAGTAGATAGTAGTAGTTACACTTAAGTGACATTGAACTGAATACACCTGCCCATGAGATGACGACCTATGACAAAATAATTTAGTAGTAAGTAAAAAGCGTGCAAGAATCGATAAATTGGTAGACTTGCTAAATGGAATGACGATATCAAAAATGCAGGATTCGGAAGACAGCAATTCAGAAGAGATTCAATTTCAATTTTGTTTATTTTGCCTTTCAGAAACATTACAAATTATGTTTACTCAATTCATTTCTGAAGGACAATAAAAATACAAATAAAAAATACAATATATACAAAAATAGGTACTTATGATTAAGTACTATGAACAAAGCAATAAAGAAAAGCAACAGAAGGTCCCTATGCTTATCAGACAGACGAAGCCAACCAATTATCCCTCCAAAGAAACTCTTGGAGTTCTTGTCTGAATTGGGCCTCTCTTCAAGAGATGAAGACTCATATGGCACTGAAGGCAAAGGCATGTAATTATAATAATAATTATAGTCATAAAACCTCTCGACTTTGTTATGAAGGTAAGTTAGTTGGTCGTGAAGGTAATTAGTAATTAAATAAGCGGATTTGAATTCAGATAATCTCACAGTTATGTCTAACTGATATTAATATTAGTATGGCCAGTGCACCTAATTAATGCCTCGGATAATACCACTATTGGTATGGACAATTGCTCACAGTTGATGCCAAATTGTTGGCTAATGACTCAAACCGATTAACACACATATTGATCGTTTAACAATCTTACATAATACTGTAAAATGCTCCAACATACCATTTGAACTATAGAGGCATTATTGTGACTAATTATTTATTTAAAAAGTATTTTCATAGCCTTTTCTTGACTATTTTATCATTTATTGTATTTTATAAAAATCGTGTTAGTATGAAGAGTATAGATAGAAATAGTTTCGAAATTTCTAAAGGGCGTTTCAAGTACTTAGAGAAGATGAGGAAGCAGACAGCGCAGGTTGCCATCGTAGTCAGTTACGAGAGAAATGTAGACATGGCTGAAATATGTTCTGTTGATGTCGCAAGAGAGCATGAAATACCTAAAGTATAAATTTATATCCTCTCTTAAGCTCCGGGAGTCAGGGCTAGCATAGGATGACAGACGTTTATGAAGGAAATTAGTGACAACAATATGCTCTAGAGCAAAAATAGAATGATACGCCTATAATTTGCCAAACCTTAATTTTACGCAAAACGTCCGTTATATTTTAAAATAAATATTTTTTGAGGTTTCACAACAGTTAACGACAATATTATAAAATGAACAAGATTATTCAATTTCATCAAACAAAATTATTTCTTACGCAATGTTTCGGTTACGACGAATCTAAGGTTCTGAAATCTAACAAAGATTTTTCAAAGCTGTTTAAAGTGACAAAGCTTCAAAATATAATTCAACTGAATTGCATCTTACTTTTTTCATGCTTGTAGTATAAATAGATAACTGAAAAATCACTTGAGATATTATAAATTCTAACAGCTTCGTACTTTAAGCAGTGGACGTGAATATTAATGAAAATAATATAGATGGTGTTTTTTATTTTCGGACATTTTTCTTAATTTTCTTTATTTCATCTCTAGATACTTTGATCTTCTCTCGCCTTCGAAAATAGCCAGCAGTAGGGTAATTGAACTTTCGGTTTAAATTCTCCCCACGTACTATGTAGCTTACACCAAGTTGAATACTAACCATGCTTAATAAAATCATACAAGTACACAGTACTAGTAGCGAGTAAAATATGATCCAATAAAGCCAAAAACCCTTATATATTATACTATTTATGTTATTTATAATTAATTGTTAGTATACATCATATCAATTAGTTTAATTTTACACAAATTATTAATTGAATGCTCAACATTTATAAACGAATTTTTAATGCACACGTATTGTATTATATATTATACATTTCCCATTTCAGCTTTATAAAATTAATGTAATCATAATAACATTTTGTATTTTTTCAAATGATTCAAATGTTTAACTTAACATAGTATACGGTGGTACCTTGATATTCGAGTTCCCCAAATGTTATAACTTATGGCACAGAAACGTGGAATCCAATAGCAAATCTTACCCATAAAATAAAGGTCCCCAGCGTGCTATGGAGAGATCCATGCTCGAAGTGTCGCTAAGAGTTAAAATCCGAAACGAGGAAATACGCAGAAGAACTCAAGTAGTGGATGCTACCCAACGAATAGGCACACTCAAGTGGCAATGGGCAGGACATATCTGTCGAAGAGACGACGGTCGATGGGAAAAAAAAGTATTGGAACGGCGCCCAAGAACTGGCAAACGAAGCATTGGCCGACCCCCTGCAAGATGGACTGACACCAAAAGAAGAATAGCGGGAGTGACCTGGATGCGGGAGGCGGAGGATCGAAGAGGATGGAGACTCATGCGTTCAACAGTGGACGTATACAGGCTGATGATGATGATTGCAAGAATTAAAATTGTGTTATTTGACATATATTGGATCACTGCGTATTACTTAAGGTATATGAAAAATACTTTAAATAAATAAATATTCTGCTTAAAATCACAATCTAAATTATGATAATAATTTTTAAAGTATTAAATATGAATTTTCCTAAAAATGTTTATTATTGCACTATTGTCAATATTTTAAATTATTAGTAATTAAACACACACATACAATTAAACATCAAATTTTTTACCCATCAATTCATTCAGAAAAAATATCGGCAGACGCGGAATTCGAACCACGAGCCTTGCAACCTTTGCTCTATTCTACACACCGCGCTATCCACACGACCATTCTCCGCCTGAGCTCAGATCCCGCGTCTGCCGATATTTTTTCTGAATGAATTGATGCGTATAAAATTTGATGTATAATTGTATGTGTGTATTTAATTACTAATAATATTGAAATATAGTCAATGATCTATAAAAGAAGATAAGATTATTGAAAAATTATTCTAATATAAATTACAAAAACAATTTAATTTTAAATTATATATAAAATTTCGCAAAATTATATTTGTGAATTGAGAAAGAATTTGATATTCATGCATATAATAAATTCTTCTTTAAGAAATCAATTCGCAGGGATCTTAATAAAAGTATAAATATATATCCATTGAATTTCTAAAAAAAATATTTTATTAACATTCCTTCACGACATATCAAACGAAATACATTAAACTTGTTATTACATAAACTTATATATAAATAGAATTTTCTTTGAAAAATTTACTAAAAAATTTCATTTTCTCTAAAAAATACTTATATTCAAGTCACTGATGCATAGAAAAGTAAATAAACTTAAAATAAAGTTCCTAAAAAAATAATGAATTGATATCAATGCTCAAGAGAATTTATCAACTTTAAAGCATTCAGTTAACTTGAAAAAAGGTTTAGTTATTTTTTGCAAGTTTTTTGCAGTGAATAATGCAAAGTTATGTGCAGTCAAAACATTTTCAACTTTAAAACAAACGCGGCCTTTTGCTCTTCTTTTGCCGAAGAAACTATCTGGCGAGCAAAAATAAGCAAGCTCACATCAAGCAGAGAGTGGCTGCATTAAAATGTAATCTATCGTAAAATAAACTTTGCTGGAATAATCGAAGAGTCGTGAATCTTTGCGAAAAAACGCAGAGCAACTACCCAAAACATTTGGCTTTCTGAACTTGAAGGATGAGGCGCAATGTACAGAGCTTTCACGTGTGATGCGAAAAGACTGCAGTTCAATGCTCGGTGAATTATAAATAATATTTTATCTATTCGAAGCAATAAATGTACATTCACATTCAATGAAAAAACTTATATTTAACTGACCACTCTTCAGAAAAAAGTCTGAATTACAATATGACTCTAGTCTCCTGAAAAATTCTTTCCATTTTCATGATTTTCAGTCAAATTTTACATTTATGTTATTGTATCGATACTTTACATTAACAATTGATGTTTTTTCTATTATTATTAATAAAACATGAATATTTCAAGTAATAGTATCTTTTTTATAGACGACTAATCTTGTCTGACATTAATATATATATATATATCTTCACGGTTGTGTGTCACGGAATAATTTGTCTAGACACTAGACTGCTACTTTTTTCTATGTTTTTACTTTATAACTTTTTATCGCTTTGTCGTATCTTTATATTTTAATCTATGAGGCACGTTTAACACATTTTTATTTACTTTCTGGAATTATAAATTTTATGAAGAATGCCATTTTTAATGAAGATCAAGTATTGCATATGAAATGTTGATAATTTCATATCATTAACCTACAGCCTGGGGAATGAAAATACAAAACTAACGGCAAGTATGCGGTTAAAAATTAAATCATTTTAAGTTTTGATTGAAATTCAACCCACAATCTATGGCATAGTAAGCAATCGCTTTACCTCAAAAACCTACTGAAAAATATATGCATGTACTATTTGTATCAAGTGTGTACTAATTAAAGACAAAAAGATTTTTCAATTTTTTAAAATTTAGTTTCGTTTGTATTTGGCTTACTGACTTACTGACAAGTATTTTTTCACATTTGCATGTGGGTACATAAAATTAATATGATGTTTGTATAACAATATGATGACTCCAACCTGTCTCTGAAGCCTCGCAAGTTCATCTTCAGCGATTTTGTCCAAATCGGTTTCTTCACCTCCAATGTTCCCGGCCATCTTTCTTCCGGTTTTATTGCTCAGATAGTGCTGATGGGAATTTTATTGTACTTTAATAAATAATCTAATTTTTCCCTCAAGGCTTGGCCCGCACCGAAGCTTGTAAACAGTCTTGAAGTGCCATGGCAACCGACAGGTGGGGTTACCAGTCTTGCCAACATATAAAAACGGTGCTTAAATTATACTGTAAAAAAATATCCATTAAAAATTAACATAAGATAAATATATCACTATAAAGTATACGTTCTAGACATTGAAGTATTATACTTCATTATTATTTTTTTAATTTGTATTTTTCTACTTATTAATACCACTTAAGTGCGTGGTTACAATGTACAATAAAATATATATTATGGAGTTCAACTTAATAGTAAATTTATAAAAGCTGATATTAAATACAATATAATACAGAATTGATGAGTTTGTATGTGCTTTTTCATTGGTTTAGTGAGCTATTAACTATTATATATTTCGTTTATTTTTTATGTAAACGCATGAAGGAGAGCACAGCCGGTCAAGATCAGTGCACTCTATGATGCTCAGCCAGAGAGACTGGACGCTGCATGCGGGAAACGTGTGTTGTGTCCGTGTTTGTGTGTGGGTTGGGGAGATTGCAAGTGTATATTTATCTGTTTCTTGAAGAGATCTAGATTGTAGGAAAGAAGAAACACAGACGCTGGACGATATTCTAAAGCATACCGCTGGCATTAAAGAAGGAACTTTTGAAACTGCCAGTCCTTGGTCGACACACATTAACCGTGTATGAATGTTCGGCAAGTGTAAGACGAGTTTGTCGGTTGTGGGTGGGTGCAGGATGAATTAGCTATATTAGGATACATATTTTTAATCCGGAAAAAAATGTTATGTACGAACTAAAAAAAGAATAAGGTTCATCAAAACACAAGTAAATTAATAGATGTTACATCCATAAAGGAGTAATTAAATTGTTTACATACAGTTTA
Organism: Glossosoma conforme; assembly: GCA_022606575.1. Classification (NCBI taxonomy): domain Eukaryota; kingdom Metazoa; phylum Arthropoda; class Insecta; order Trichoptera; family Glossosomatidae; genus Glossosoma; species Glossosoma conforme. The sequence continues at coordinate 4,613,086 of JAGTXR010000003.1, read as the reverse complement.
TAGTTTAAGCAATACCTAAAAGGTACAGGAAATAAATGGATAACAGATAAAAATAATATTTTCGAACAAATATATTGAGTTATTTTTGTCAAAATAACGCAAACCTTTTTTTAACTAGCGCATTATATAAATAATGTATAGTAATCAGATAATATGTGGAAATTTTTCAACGTCATCGTGTTCGGCAAAGAACTAAACATGGTTTACAGGTCAGTGGTTGAAAATTTCCCGCGTCTGCCATTTATTTTTCTCCTACTATTAGTTGATGTTGGGTATCTAATACAATATGACGTTTGCTATAAATTTGTATGTGTATCAGTTATTGAATACACATAGTGTTGTAGGTATTTTGATATTTTATCACCCTTTAAAGAAGGATATGACCGAGAATTCTGTGTCACTTGGTTACCCGTTTTGTTGGCAGTATGTGTTAATTCAATAAAAGTGACAAAAACTAGCGACCTCTACGTTTGTGGATGAAACACTTTTATGGCGGTTGTAAAAGTATTTTTAGGATTAGCTCCTAGCGAGAGACAGATATTCGGTTTGTTTTCGGTTATTAACTTCTTTTTTATAACTTCGATTATTACTTTTATCCGAGAATTACTATAAAAATAACAAAACGGACTATAAGGTTTTAATAATTCATATCACATTCATCATTTCTTCTTAATTTATATTATTTACTTCAATTCATTGTTAAAAAAAGAAAGTAAATTAATAATTTACTATTACAAAAAACGAGATTTTACAGTACAAAAATAATTAGTAATTAAAATTACAGATCTACTTCATTTACTATTTAAATTATGTAATTAAACCAAAGTATATCCATTTCAAAATGTAAATAACTGTTTCAACAACCATATATTATGTTAAAAGTACCTCCCGAAGTTTCTTCAAATATATTCTTAATATAATATGTATTGTCGCATCCTGAAAATTGTGTTCTTGGAGCATGGAATACTATCAAAAGTTTCTTTGATATGAGAAGTTTGAATGCTTGTCGAGCGGTCACTTTTTATATGTTTGCCTGTAGTATTTACTTTCAAATTAAAACATATAGCCACTGTATGAAACCATTTTCACCAATTTATTCTTCTTCGTAGTATCAATCCGGTGGATTGGTTTGCAGCAACAGAATCTTGCATCTCGATCTCCATTCCTCTCGGTCCTCTGTAACCCTTTTCAGCTCAGCACAAGCGCTACAATTCATGTCCTCGAATACTTGCTGCAAATACTCCCGTCTAGGGCGCCCTCTACAGTTTCTACTCTCAACCATCCCCTCCACAATATCGTGAATAAGACCATCGTGGTGCATGATGTGACCAATCCATCGGGCTCGCCTCTCTGAGATGGTTTGTTCGTGGTCTCTCCAGTAAATTCCGAGAATTCTTCTGTACGACCACATCTCAAAGGCCTCTAGTCTTTTTTTATCACTTTCAGATAAGCACCATGTCTCACATCCGTACATTATTACAAACTTATTAGGTGCAATTATAATCGATGTTTTCAGAGAGCCAAATTGATATACACGCTAATGAAATGAGTCAAAATGTATCAAAAAATATTTCATTAATATTTTATAACTAAAGTATACATTTATATATCTTTTATCTCAATATTTTTCTTAATACTAAGAAATTGACAACATAAACTTGCAAAAAAACGTTTCACGCTAATACGCCTTCACGAGGAGGCTTTCGTGTTAGTTAAATAACATTGCATAAATGATTCAGTTTATTTTCTATTTTCAACTGATATTTCAGCCGTGGCATATGCGGCGTATCGCGTAGATGAGGAGCGATTCCAAAAATTGCGCGCCGTGGACCATTATACAGCCAACCCTTATATAGCTTCAATATAGGAACCGCGCTTTAAAAGAAAAAAGCTATAGAAATTAGTCTTCCTCCATATCCATTCATTACACATATCATTACCATTTTCACTCCCCTAACTGGAGCATATTATCGTAATGAACTGCTGCCATATAGTTTGTTGCTACGGTTTTCACATCATAAAAAAGCCGCTGTATTATGCGTTTTCCTGCGGTATTCGTTCTACATATCCCTGCCAGTTCCACCTTTGTTTATTGACTTACTGTAATAAAAAAAATTGCTTTGTCTTTATCTCATCATTACTCACAAAGTCAAGTATCACACCCCTAGTATTCTACAATGTGATATGATTTCAAAACTCATTATGCTGCTCCATCGTTTTTAGGTACGATGTCAAGATTCGCAGCCGTTAAGAAGAATAGAGTCGATACTGGAACATATAGTCACAAAACTGCCACCATAATTTCAATAAGTTATTATTGCCTTGTTTCCAGACATCTTTGTTAGACATCTTGACTAGAAGTTTTACCTGGGAACATAATAATTCTCAATAACCTCCAGGACAGAAGCAACTTGAAGAGACAGAGGCTATAGTCCCCATGCCATATTTTGTGTTGCTTATTAATCGTAATTTCAAAGCATATCGGATATTAGCTCGACTATCTTAAGGCGTTCACTATTAACCCTAAGAAGAGGTCAAAAAAATATTTTAAAAGAGACTGTTATGTAAAATACGACAACAAAATCTATATGAATATCCTTTATATTTAAGTGTAGGCTTTAAGATGGTTGAATCTATACACAATCGCATATAAAAAGACCTCTAGCTCGCACTTACCAGCGGATCTCAATCTTTGTAGGTCGTACATCCCTTGGTGATATACTGTGTACGCCCTCGGTGATCCTCCATCTCAAAATATGTGCACTTATCGTCATCTACTTGAATAAGTATAAAAAAACACAAAGTTTTCCGGATTTATTTTGTATCACAGAATCTATGATATCATGTTATACTTTCGATGTTAAAAAAAAATTTTCAATTTATAGAATTGATAATATAAATCCAGTATTGTTAGTACTTTATTGGACAAATTATATTTTCAACAATATAATAATGTACAAATACTATGCGGAATATCTGGGACTCGTAGCTTACTCGATCAAAACAATATGACGTTAACACAGCGATTTTGTCGTCGCCATTCTTTTTTGCGGCTGTGAATCTTGGTGGTATCTCACCAAGAGCCGATGCAATCGTATATTGGGTTTTTAGAGCAGATACCTGCGTAGAAAATTAGGAGTACAATGATTCGACTTTGTGAAGATGATGAGGTGAGAGTGTAAACAAAACTTCCTTCTATACCACATTTGGTCAAGGAGGGGGGAGAGGACTTGATTGAGAAATGTATAAACGGAGTCGCAGGTGAGCATACTGTTTTTTCATCCAGCCAACTCACGCCGTCCTGGAAGTCTGTCGGAAACGATACATATAATATATTGCAGAAGGCAGTGCTGTCATGAGATTAGGCGAAGGATGGCAGAGTGGCAGTTCGTGAATGCCTTATGCTGCAGTTAGGGAAACGATTATGGTTATGATGATGATATTGATAATAAAAAAATGCGTTGTATTTACAATAAAAAAACATTAAATCTTAAAATGCTAACTGTCTTTGACCGATTGTGAAATTAATATATAAGACATCGTTGTATGTTGAATCGATCCAATGGGGATCTTTCTCATCCGTTGGGTTTCTCTGAACAACTCCACACTCAGTAGAGCAAAGTAACAAAAATACCACAGGCAGTTACAACAACAGTGACTGTTATGAGACAGCAGGCTTTCAGGCGCCACGGGACGTCCAGTAGGACATAGACCAGTGGATAACGTACTTGACTATAATGCAAATGGTTCAAATTACTAAATAACTTAACTAAATAATACTATATTTATTTTTTCCTTTTAATTTTATTGTATTTTATACCAAATTTATACTTTCTGTAGTTATGGAATTCACCAACCATATTTGGCTTCAGGTTTCAGGTCATATATGGATCATACGCCATCTACATTTCAAGTCAACTTACATATTGAAGTTCCACAAAATGCATCAGTAGAGACCCGTATTTTAAGTATCTATTTTTTTTCAATTATAACGTTTTGGAGCATTTAAAAACAAGAATTTTAGCATCTATGTTTGTATGACACAAATATCAAATAATTATCAATTCCACTAAGTTTTAACATTATTTTATTGAAATATTGACAAACATACATAAATATTCCAAGGAATTAATGAACAAACTTAACATTAAGCAAAATAATACAAAAATAGGGCAATAATCAAAATATAAAGTAAATTATTGAAATTTTCAGGAATGAACTCTAACAGTCACAAAGTTCATTTAAAAGAAATTTGAGGAGAAACTGAGAACGGAGAGCTTCAGTTGTTTGATATTCTAGAGAAGAATCAGTTATATGTTGCATAACTGATTCTTCTCTAGAATTTCATCCACACGGAAAACATTTTCGTAAATTCTGTAATTTACGAATTACTCTTCTTTTCTTTCGCATCCCTGTGGGAGAAATACTTGGGTTGGAGATAGATCCACCTGATGCCTCTCGATAGGTTCAACTGAGATGTCAAATAAAGCATACATAGCCATCAGGTAAAAAATATTATTTATTGCTTAAAAAAATTGGACACAGCCTTGTGGCAATGTACTCAACTGTCTTGCAAGTAATCTTTTATTCATGTATTTATGGAATATAACAAATTTTTTTATAAATTAAGATTTTAATTTTCCCGAAAACATGTGACGTTAAAAAGATATTTGGAAAGAATAGTATAACTGTGAAACGTATCGGTAGAATATTGGTTATTTATATTTCAGAGGTCAAAGAACACTTTTATTAAAACGATAATTCTACAGCATAATAAAATTATTATAAAATTATATTTTTTACACATTTCTTTGACGATTCCCGCATGCAGCTTCCAGCTGACCCAGCTGATCAACATATAGTAATCTTATCTCGAATGGTTGAACTCTCGTGTATGCAATTACATAAATAAAAAAGGAATTGAAAATCTCCGCACATAAAAGATAATATCGATTTTGTGGCTTTTGGGTTTAGCTATATGTGGCGAATTTCTGTCAACCAATATTTCAATCGCCATTGCAGGGTTCTTCTTTAGGATTGATTATAATGTTAGTTATAGAGATCGCCACTTCATGATTCGCCAATTCAGATCATGGCGCGCAACCAGTCAGTTGTGTCCCGACCGTGACGAGTGTCCGGTTGAGGTTGGCCCGGCCTGAATGCTGTTACTAGGTCCAGAACAGAAGTTTGTAAAGTTTTTCTTCGTAGTGTCAATCCTGTGGATTGGTTTGCAGCAACATAATCTTGCAATCTTTCAACAGTTATCGAAATATATATGTCAATATGCTTTAAAAAAAAGTCTTTGTGTTGTTAATCTGCTCCTCATCCTACCACTACGCGACTGAATAACTACCTTTTTAGAGAGGAAGATGTTAATATATAACGAGACAAATATTTTAGAGATCGATGTATTTTTCAAGCGATGCATATAGATTCATGCATTTTATATGCTTAACCATACTTAAGTCGTCAAGCAGCGTCATACAATCAACATAAATATATCGACATTATCATTCATACTCTTCCAATATTTTCCTTTGTGATTTCGAAAAATGAAGGATGCGAAAGGATCAGGTGAGGCAAGATTGTTTATGTCCTTTAGTCTGAGCAGTATGACTCAGCTGTTTTATGACATCACTTTTCCGCTTGCGGATGACGGACGAGGATGGCAAAAGGTGTAGCTTACACGGGGACGCATTTCCAATCCGTTTGAAATATCTCCTCCATCGGAATATCATTGCAAACGTATCGCAAAAACAAGAAAAAACCCTCTCGGCCTGAGCCAAATCAACTCTTGTAAAAAACACATATTGAAATGTATTCCACATATGTGGACGGAAAACACTTAACGATATTGTTTTATTTTTAAAAAATAGAGCGTTTTATTATCAATTCTATAAATAATTCTTTATCTATCTGGTTTTCAATAAAATACTTTTCAACGTGAGTCGCTACAAATAGCCCAAGTAATTAATAGTAGGTTTCAAGGTCCGCGGTTCGCATCCCTTCGTTATTTTTGTGTTTGGATTGACGCATAAAAAGAATTTTACGAGAATATTTTTTTTTTTTTATTAATAATATTATAATATAGTAAAATGATCTATAAAAAGTGGATTAGAATATTGAAATAATAAAATAATATTCTAATAAAACCGTAAAAAAGTTATAATTCTATAAATATTTTTTTGGTGTTTTGTTTTTCAATAATTTTTTTTAATTACTAGTACAAATGATGCTAACTTCATGAGTGTGTTCCTTACTAACTATTACCACTGCACAGAAGGGCTTTAATTTTTATTATAGTACAATATATTAGCATACTCATACCTGGACTTTACCCGCACTACACCTGCATCACACCGGAGGACAGTTAAGTGTCAACGAAAATTTATGAGTAAAAATGGTTCAATGGGGGTCCCTTTTTTACTAGAGGGCCAAAAAAGAACCCGTGCATTAGCCTGATTCACGGGTCGTAAAGACGGAATGGAAAAAAAGACTCTGTCAACTGCAATACAAAAATGGTAAATGCCTTTTTATTAACAAAATCTGCATGCCTGATAGGGCCAAAGCGATTCCCTCGAACTGACAGTCTCAGAGAATGTGATATGAGGTCAGGAAGGGGGCGCTACAGGAGCAACAATGTTTTGGAACCAAATTATATGTGTATAATCTGTCATTCAAAGCGTACTCGTACCTAATAAATTGTCATAAAATACTGTCTTATATATGAATAAGTTTATAGCATTCCCTTTTTATGTTATATCATATTGTCAAAAGAATTCCCATATTTCTTACCTTATGAACAATTTCAAATCTATTGATGAATCGCATTTTTCTTCATTTTATTGCATAGTTTATTTCTTGAAAAAAATCGCCTATTTTTCACAATAAATATTCATCAAATATTAGACTTTTTATTTTTTAGAATATGCGTTAACATACAAAAACTATGCTCATTTATCAATAGCTTATCATTTTATATAAAAAAAGTTCGCACATGTATTGGCTTTAAAGCAAATAAATTCAAAACTAGCGTCGAAAGAATTTTTTCGCTGTACCGGCCAAAAAGATATTTAGAATAAAAAGAGTTATTTTTTATTTCCAGACAGAAGCAATCAGCGATCTAAATTTATATTGTAAGTGTCTCGGCATAAAAATATATTATCGCTGAAAAGAACTTTGTCCTGAAAAACTGAAATCGTCCGTTGTAAAACAAAGTTTATATCGAATGGCATAAAAAAATCTCGCAATGAGCTTATCGATTCTCTATAAATTTTACTAGATTTCTTAACTGTAAGGACAGTCGAAAGTAATGAAATGCTTTATGTAATACGGTATAATATCAATATTCAGTAATGCGATCGTAAAAAATACAGTTAAAAATGAGTAGGGTATTGTTATATCAAGCTCTACGTGCATTAGTCAATTTTATGGGAAAAACTTTACCGTATTTGTGTTGTTGTGTATTTTGTGTATAGTTGTGGTTCTGATCTTCTTGTGTCGCCCACATTTTGATTCTCGACTGTGGTTTCCTCTTTACATTGAAACAGTTTGTGCAGAGCTCACGTGGTACTTTGAAAAATATTAAATCCACCCCTTGCCAAGAGCACTCTTTGTCGAGCAAAACTTTTATGGCCGCGATTCTTTGTCGCTTCCGGAAATACGACACGATACCAGTTTTCGATTTACACATTCCGTCCCCTCTCTTGTAGTTTTCTCTTAATTTTCTGGAGAGGGGCTTTCATCTCTATTCCGCGGAACAAAAATAAACAAGTTTATTTTCTATCTTACGTGAATTTCAGACTTATGTATAAATAAAACCAGAAAAACACTTGATACTTCATTTAGATATATTAACGTCCTCCTCTCTTCAAAATGTCGTTATTCCGTTGCGTGAGGGCATGATGAGGAGCAGGTCAGCAAAACAAAGACTTTTTCAGAAGCTCATTAACATATATTTACGATAAACTTTACAAACTTATGGCTCGACCTAGTCACAGAATTCAGGCCGAGCCACAATACAATATGCTTTCGCCGACTGGCGGCATACGACTGACGCGCGCTCGTGATGGCGATCTACGTAACTAGTCCCAAAATTCCAATATAGCGACAATGCATAGGCATATATATATAACATGCTGATGTCAATATCTAAAAATGTGATTAACTGTACTAATTGATGTAATTTTAAAATTATAATAAAAATAAAAAAAAATTGACATAATCTTATTTTCATAACATTTGCAAAAGTATCTTCTGTATCAAAATAATCATCTTCTATTTTCTTTTTTTTTATTCTAGGTCTTACTTTTATACTAAACCTGTCTCTGGTATATCGATTATCAGTAGACCCGTGATATTTCATGCTGTCTTCCTGGAAAATGGATGCCTAATGGTAACTTGTCGGCCACTAACCTCTCATTCAGCACAAGCTTATTCTTCGCACTCGCAGCACCCTCTTCTTGACCTTTTCCATTGCACAACATCTTCATTTTAGAAAATATTTTAATTTACGTTTTAACTTTGTCTCTTATATTCAATTTTTGAAGATTTTTTTGTCTATTTTTTTTTTGATAAAAAACATTCCATTTTTCACAAAAATTTTCATTACTAAAAAAAACTGTACATTATACTCGGTGATGCTGTGGGAGGCCGAGTTGAAGGTATAAAGCGAGGACCAAGGCGGCTGAGATAGCTTTATGGTAGCGGCTCGTGATCTTCATACGTTTCAGTAAAGGGAACCGGATACGGAAATGAATAATGAATGAATGAAAAAATGTAAAAAAAGTATTTAAATTTCATAAATAAAAATTGAAGAATGTTTGGTGTCACAACAAATATATTGAAATAAAAAATACAAAATATTTTGAAGTTATTCCACAGTTTTTCGAGTCACACTCGACAATGGCTACCCGACGTAGCCGAAACATATCGTCTAATAATAAAAAAATTTGGAATAATTTCAAAATAATGTTATATTTTCATGAATTATCATAAAATAATCATATCATAATATCATATAAATAATATCATAATCAAGAATTTTTGATCGAAAAATCGTGAAAAAATAACTAAATAATGTTTTCATTATTGAATTTATAACATTTATACCGATTACAAATTAAATTTGTCCAGTTTCAACCTTGTTATCTTTATTGAATATTTTCATAAAATTATTCAATTATTCTTTAATAAATAATTCATAGTTAACGATAGCTTGGGGTGTTTTTTCTGCATAAAATTAAATTGAAAATTTCACGAAGCAAAGTATTACATTAAAATATAATGTTTTTTGTTCTCAAGAATGAATATTTAACCTGCATCTAAATTCTAATGTTTTCACATGGCGAGAACCGGATGAGGTTATAGTAATGTGGTTTAATATTTTAAAATTATTATCTTTTCTTTTAATGGGCGTATTTTAATTTATGTCTTTACAGAACCATTACAGCTCATTTATACTATAGTGATGATTAGGGTATGAATTCTAGAATATAAAAATATCACTAACATCAAATTATTTTATTATTTTTTAATTTTTTTATTAGAATATTATTTTATTATTTCAATATTCTAATCTACTTATATAGATCATTGACTATATTACAATATTATTATTACTTAAATATACATATACTATACATAAAATTCTTTTTTCAACGCGTCAATCCAAGCACAAAAATAACGGCAGAAGCGGGATGCGAACCGCGGACCTTGGAAACCAACTATGCCCAGGTATTCATACCGCTCGGCGAACTGCGTTCACATTATTTGTTTTGAAAATATATGAAAAATATGTGAATTTGTGGAAAAATTTAATTGTAGAAAAATTTATAATTATAAATGTTTACTTTTCACAAATATGATTAATATATCAAATAAGCAAGACGAGACATCTCAGGTGGAAGAAATTGGCCGGTGGCCGAGCGGTATAATTACCTGGGCAAAAATGTTGGTTCCAAAGGTCCGCGGTTCGCATACCGCTTCCGCCGATATTTTTTCTGAATGATTTGACTCGTTTAAGGATTTTTATGTATAGTATATGTATATTTAATTGCTTATAATATTGTAATATAGTCAATGATCTATAAAAGTAGATTAGAATAGATAAATAATTAAAAATATCCATATAATATATATAATACACAAAGTATAAATGTAGTCAAATTATTTATAATATTGTTGCGGAATTCAAATCTTGCTCAAATTTAAGAGTATGTATGATTATTAACAACAAATTATTTATTTACCTGGTTCTTACATGGATCACGTAAGATATGTTTTCAGGACAAGGTAAATATATCAATAATTTAATATCCTCCTCTCTAAGTTAGTTATTGAATTGCGTGGTGGCAGGATGAGGAGCAGATTAACAACGCACAGACTTTTTCAAAAGCACATATATATTTACGATAAACATTACAAACTTCTGACGCGGGTGGAATAACATGCCGGGCCGGCCATAATACGACCTCGTCGCGATCGGCACACAACTGACTGGGCACGGGGCGCCGTGGTCGGTGACACCTAGTGCCGTAATTGACGATCTATATCATTAACGTCACACCCGTGACCAGATTTGTCCAAAATACCAATATAGCGACACATACATGTACGACAAGCGAACAGAAATAAGAGACGAAAGATTGTACATCGAGGTTTTCAGTACCAATCAGCAAAGACTTTATCATGCTGATGTCAATTTATTATTTGTAATGGATCTCAAAGTGAATGCTGAAAACATTTAAAAAAAGTATTTGAAAAATACAAACCAAACAATTAGTTTTTTTACAATTTAAATCATTATTTTTCTTCATATGTTCGTTAAATATTCAGGTTAATGGTCTTATAGTATTTTATGGTCATAAATAGCTATCACTCAGTTTTTTCAGTTGTTATTGTCTTGCTTTGTCTTAAGACATCTCTGCATCCGTAAGTCCACCTGGGAATACATATGGTTTCCGACGACTTCCAGACAAAGGTGGCAGCAGTATTATCTGAGGCATAGTTAAGGTGATTTGTTAATCACAAAATAAAAATATAATAAATGATATGCTCGACGACTCCTGAGAACTGTACCGTTTGGTCTTAAAGGGTGGTTCAACAAATAAAAACTAATTAACTCTGAATGCAAACCCAAAAAAAGACGATTTTAAATGATGCGAAGATACCATTAATTGTATATAATATACATAAATAAAAAATAATGTATGCATGTTTGCTACTTATAGATACTTCACTGCTTATCAAAATATGATAAAATTATGTTAATTTATTATTTGGGAAGTATCTGTATCATTACAACCATTTACAATTCGATTTAACCGGAATCGCCTTAGTTACGCAAGCAATTTAATAGAATCATACTCAATGTTCATACTTAGTATAATTATGAGGAACGACGATATTTTGTTTTGAGTAAATTGAAATTAATAACAATTTTATTGATGATTAAAACATAATTAACAATTCTTTAAAATCTATCTCCTTTTTCCCTGTCCTGAGAAACGTAAAGTACAATGCGCTAGTTATTTAATATAATTATATTCACTGCAGTTTGCGGTTATTATTATTATACTCGGCGAAAATAGTTTCCCCAGCATTGTATCGCCATAACTCATCTCCAAGATAATAATATGAGCTGTAAGTTTTTGCGTGTGCAGGGCATTAATTATTCTCTTCCATTAAGTGCATTAACCCATGCGCCATTTGGTGCGCGCCGCTGTCACACAATTGAAAGTTTCGCGGCAAAAACTTAGCGGGAAGAGAAGAGGTTTTCGCCGGAATCAAATATCGAAACAAAACCCGCGAAACCTCCGCTGCCTTGCGCCGAGTAACCGGAAGTTCAAAAAAGCCATCTCACCGAGAATATCGTTTATCATACGGTAATAATATTTCGGAGATAAAAAGCTTAAAAGCTTTCTGGCAATGACGTCAACCTCATCTTGAGTAATTGTGTGTATTTGTGTACTATCCTCGGAGGGAAACTTTGCCCGTTTTGTGATGTGCTTTTTATCGTTTATAATGCATAAAAATTACTTTTATTGCTGCCGAACGCTACATTTTATGTCGCAGTAATATAATAACGGTGCACAATCATACATGAGTAATGATATAATGTAATTTCTCATGCGTAATAAAACAAAACAACTTAAATATCCATTCAAGTGTAATGAATTGTTGAAATTATCATATCCATTGACATCCAGATACAATAAGACTAACAGAAGGTATTATTGTCAAACTATGTATTTACTTATTAAATCTCCATATTCTGAAGACGATTCCTTTTAACTATTTATCATAGGACAAGTCATTGACCTCAATCTAAGTACAAAATTTAATCTATACAATCTTTGGTAGCATTAAATTAATATTCTCGACTGAAACCTCTTATACAACAACGAAAGAACATTTAACATAACATATATTTCTTATTCAAATAAAAGAACAATATTTTTTCCAAAAGTTCGATTGGAGACACACAAATAGAGGTTGTAAACGACTATACCTATCTGGGACAAGTAATACAACTAGGGCGAAGTAACTTCTCAAAAGAAATCGACAGGCGTATACAACTGGGATGGGCAGCATTAGGAAAACTAAAGTACATTTTTAAAGCGAAAATTCCGCAATGTCTTAAAAGTAAGGTGATTAACCAATGCATCCTCCCTGTATTAACTTATGGCGCAGAGACGTGGAATCTGACAGCAAGTCTTACCCATAAAATAAAAGTCACCCAGCGTGCTATGGAGAGATCCATGTTCGGGGTGTTGCTGAAAGATAGAATCCGAAACGAGGAAATACGCAGAAGAACTCAAGTAGTGGATGCTACCCAACAAATAGGCACACTCAAGTGGCAATGGGCAGGACATATCTGTCGAAGAGACGACGGCCGATGGGGAAGAAAAGTATTGGAATGGCGCCCAAGAACTGGCAAATGAAGCATTGGCTGGCCCCCTACAAGATGGGCTGACGATATAAGAAGAATAGCGGGATTGACCTGGATGCGGAAGGCGGAGGATCGAAGAGGATGGAGACTCATGCGGGAGGCCTACGTTCAACAGTGGACGGACACAGGCTGATGATGATGATGATGGTGAGATCAATAAATTACATTACGAAATAGGATGTAACAATGAATATTTTGTATTAATGGAATATTTTCTTTTGTACCCGTACTCTCAGAAATATTGAAAATACATTTTTTAGCTTTATACCTACCCTAGGATATTTTATATTTAAGTTAAAAGCACTGGCTAAACTATTGTAAGTGTTTTAAAATGATAAACCAAGTCATTTGATATACAATACAGTACATTACTATATTTCATCAATCAATTTGTTTATGAATTTTCCAGATGATTTGATGATAATTACTCATATAAAGTACTGACTACAGAACCACAAACAAAAATATTAAGTTAAGAAGAAAAGCAATACTATTTATTAATAAAGCAATTTATTATACAAAAATTGTTATTTCAGATATTCGATCACGGCACGACCTCCACAAAAACTACGAAAAAACAAATTACCTACCCTTTACTAGGTATAATATATTTTGAAGGTGATTTGTATACTTTATTATCAATCAGATCTACAGTATCTTAAAAAAATACGCATAAAAACGTAGAGAAACATGTATTTCCTTATAATTTGTAATGTTGCGTAAAAACATCATTTTACGAATCATTTCGTACATTCCATTATTCGTAAGATAAACAGAAGTGAGTTTATTGTTTTCGGGACGATAACCTTTATTTTCATCCAAGGCTGGCAATAATACAATAAATATCCTAACCTAACGGAAAAAGTAATGCGGAGTACGTACTCAATTTATACAGTGTATACGTAGACATGGTTTATCGCTCGAAGGCATCTGCAATTGATTTTTTTACGTTTCCTCACATATATTTTAACCCTACCCACTTATCTGGAGTCATTCCATTATATTTCTTTCTCTTTGAACACAAAGATTTATTTAATATGATGTTACCTGCAAGAAGAGTGTGCTGCGGAATCCGAAGTCGAACGATAAGGTTGAGTATTTGCTATATGGAGCAGGTTCTGTTTATAGTGTTTGCAAACCATAATTCAGTTACGTCTTTCGCAGATATTACCAAACGGCGGCTTCGCCTCGTATCGCACTACTTATAATTGATTTATGTTAGACTCTACAGACGACATACATATTCACTTACATTATATAACTTACACAACGCTAACGTATCTCATCTCCAGCAGAGGCGATTTCCGCAAAACCGGTATATTTTTGATTTTTCAAAATTATTTTCCTCTCTTGACGATTACATCAGTATTCTGGATCTCTTCGATCTTTAAGAAATCACATGTTTTCAAAATTTTGATTGTTTTCTTTGTTTGATCCTTATTTATTTTTTTCCTTTTTCTTATTTTCCACGTTTTTATATTTCCCACCATGTTTATCATTCGTACTTTTTTTGAGAATAAAAATGGTACGAAACATTATTTATTAATAAAATGTAGTTTACCGGCGGGTATAGCTCAATGGTCAAAGCGTTTGCTTTGCAATCCAAGGGTCGTGGGTTCGATCCCGGGCGGAAATTAAAAAAAAGGATTTTTAATCGATTTATGAGCTCTAAATTACCCCCAGTTGGTGTGAATTGGATCCCTCGCCCGTAAAATTCCATTCATAGCCTATTAATCAAAATTCCTGTAATAATAAAGGATGATGCGTGAATCTCGGGCTGTAGTCTACAGTGTTGGCGAATCAACACTTCATATGCAGCACTTAGCCATATGCACTATGGTAAGCGTCATAGAATTCTACAGATGAAACTTCAGAATTACTATCTGCAATACAATAAACAGACATTGATTGTATATTCATTATTATAAATTCAACTCAAAGTGAATGAAAAAAATATAAATAACTTTACATATAGGGTCCACCATCTAACGTTTTTTTTTCCAACTAGTGCTTATTTCGTGAATGGTAACACTTGGCTCATGTCTGATTTGACAGATAATTATTTTTATCCTTTTGCTTAACGAATATGGTTGTGTATACGCTTGAACAACGCTGGCAAAAGAAGAGAATCACCGTCAGCTCCGTATGTTTGTTATCTTGTGAAAAAAGTGAAAGAAACTGGCATCCTCATCGATAAACCAAAGCGTGAAAAGCCAAAAACAGTGCGTACACCCGAGAATATTGCTGCTGTGGCAGAAAGTGTGCGTGAAGCGCCATCAATGGCGTTTCCATGCGGCGCGGCCATGTTGAACGAATTTTTGTTCACAAAAATTGAAGAGGAGAATATTGGCAACATTTGGTTTCAACAGGATGGCGCTACGTGCCACACAGCCGAAGCTACACTTGATGTTTTGCGCCCTGTTTTAAAAAAAAAAAAGTTATTCGGTGGACCCTTTACAAGACTTGCGTCAGTATTTATTTGCGTTTAGTCATTTATTGGCCCAATTTGAATGGTATGTGTTCTCGAGATGACTTTCGTCCACAAAATAGATATGAAGAGATTGTACGTCCCGTGACGTCACTTCGCATGTTTACCGGGACGGGGACTTATCTAAGGGAAAGCAGACCGAAGGGAAAGCCGATAATGGTTATGGCGGCCATTCCACCAGCATCCATAGACCACTATTTCAAGGAAACCTCCTCGACTAAACTGGCCCCTTTGACTTCAACGGTTTGAACCTGACATTTCACCGAGACCTCTCAACCCTTAGATCACACAAAGTGCCATACGCAAAAGCTGAAAACTCTCTCTGTTATCGAGTACTTCTATTTTTTATATTTCATAAAATCCAGCGTAAGAAAATGTTTTCAGTATAGAATAGTGAGCCGTCAAATTCAGCATGTAACAATAGTTTTTGGTGACCATAAAAAACAATTTTAGAAAGGATATGGAAAACGAAGAAGATACTCGTAATACAAATAATTTAATCACAAATATACTGTTCAATGCATAACACTTTCACGGTGGATGACTTCCATAATCTTTTTGAGCTATAAACAGATTCTTGAGCCTAATATTAGAAGCAATATTATGATTTTGTAATTGACAATGTTGTATCTGGCAACATAGATAGCCCGTGTGTTGCCGAGCATTAGGCCTTGATCTTAAGTGTGAGGTGGTCTGCTGGTCTCTACATTCACATAATAGTGACTCTTTCCTTTCCGAAGCATTCCCCACCGCTCGAGGTTGTTCTTTGTTCTACCAACTCCGGTTCTTAATCTGTTCGCGGATTTCCTGGACAGAATGTTGATGTTATGAACTGAATTTAATAGATAATATTTAATCTTTTGGATTCGAATAGAAAATTATACATGTCAACTGTGTTCATAATTATGAAAGTTGTGGTGTAGGTCAAGAAATTTAAAAGATGAGTTATCCATTTACATCAGTTCACATTGCTTTAAATTGATATACTCGTCATGCAGTGTAAGCTTTTAAAATCTTTATATAGGATTTTATGGAACATGTTTTCAACCATCATCAAAACACAGACCTTAAAATATCTTAGAGCGAATGAAAAATGAATTCCACCGCATTCATAATCATGAGCACATTATTAACGTATATTATAATAATAATATAATAAACTAATTTAACAATATGTAAAGGCTAATAGTTTTCATGAAAAATAAATGCATAACTTATACAATGTTAGTAATATTGAATTGGCGGTACATCCACGCTCTTTGTTCAGACATTATCTTTCAAAAGTTTCAGTTCAATGGTGTGGTTGAAATACGAGTATCCCACAAAAACTACCTAAGTCGAATTCATACTTTTGAAATCACAATTTCGAATGTTACTCGGTTTATTGAAATTAGCAGGTGATTGAGACATTCAGAGATGTGATTTTTTATTGAATAATAATAATAATCCACTTTACCACACTACGAGTATTTATTATATTTATTTCGACTAAAATAAATTTAAAAAACCTTTTAAACATTATGATAACACCGACATTATTTGTATTTTTTAATATGTATCGGAATTGGGTACTCAAATCACTTTCTTGAATGAAGTTTTGTTAGTATTTTAGTTTGAGCATTTATAAAATTAAAAGCTTTCAATATTTTTGGACATCGGAAAAATAAACCTTTTCGTAGTTTTTGTATTTTATATCAAATGGTTGTTCAATAAAATAAAACATAGTACATTTGTTCATATTATAAGAGAACAACTCGAAATTACCTCAAAGTAAAAGTAAATCACAGTGATCTTCTTGTCTGTTATCCATAAGGATTGTAAAAATGTGTGATTTCTAACAGAATACAAAATTCCACGCATTTTTTCGGAAATATTTATTTTATTACAAGTAGTTATAAAAATATTTTGTTGGTTTTCAAATGACAAACTTGTAATATAAATACTTAATACAAAAGAGGGATTGTTAATTAAATATCAGTAACCATATTTCCATACCATCCCTTTATGTTGATTTTATTTTTAGTATTCACTTTGATCCATTTCAAATATAAAATACTTAAATACTTCACGTCTTGTATTAACATAAATAACACATACTGTAAGTTGAATTACTGATAAACTGATTACTTACTGATACTCTTTATGAAGAAGAAAATGCAGTTTTCCAGGAAATGAATTAACAGTGATCAGCGTGATCCATGTTAAAATAACGTAGGAATCAAGATACCATTTAACTGAAACATGAGTCACATTTAATCTCCTCGTTAATATACTCGTCTTCTTCGTACAACGTTAAGACAGCGAGAGATCGCAACACTGCATTGATTGATAAACCGCCGATAGGAAAGTAATAATTTATGAATATATCTGTTTTTTCTTATTGAAGCTTTGACTAACATGTTCCGGAATTAAGGTCAAGAGTGGGTTATGTGTTATTCTTCGTCCAGATTTCTCGCAAGGACCCTCATAAACTACTATTGACTTCTAGTTTATTTTTCACGCACGTGCCTCGTAAAATACCGGTCTGTTATTTTTGCTGATATACAGCCATATTATTATATCATCGGAAGAAGATTTAGCCACGTAACATAAAATAGACAAATTAAAGCTTCTTCCCCAAAGTCGTTCATACAATATCCATTTCAAAAAAAGAGGTATTTTTCAGTATAAGTATCAGATAATTTTAAATACACACTGCTTTATTACTATATCAATGGTATGATATTTTTTCTTGTATTTGTTGCATTGATTTTATTACCACTGAGCCATATTAAGAAGCTGCATGATCGATGACTAGATATTTTTTAAACTTAAAATATCAAAGAAGTGTTTTTAATTAATAACAAAATTGATTGTTCTTCTTCTTCTTCGCAGTATCAATCCGGTGGATTGGTTTGCAGCAACAAAATATTGTATCTCAATCTCCACTCCGCTCGAACCTCCGCAGTCCTCTTCAACTCATAAGAGCTAAAGGGTGATTTTTTAATAGCTATAGGATTTTTTTTCAAAAAAAGACACATAAAATTAAGAAAAATGCATGAAATATTTATTTGAATCGATGGTACAGTCCATATACTTTAATGTTTGAAGATTATTTCATTCAAATGTTGACCGCGGCTGCGCCTCAAATGGTCCATCCGCTTAGTCCAATTTTGGCACACACTTTCCAACATTTCCGGTATCTCACGAATAAATGCTTCAATACTGTCTTTCAATACGTCAATCAAAGCGGGCTTGTTAGTATAGATATAAGCTTTAACATAGCCCCACAAAATATAATCTAAAGGCGTTAAGTCGCACGATCTAGGCGGCCAATTGACCGGTCCCAAACGTGAAATAAAGTGTTCACCAAACTTGCCACTCAATTGGTTTATAGTTTCGCGTGCTGTGTGGCATGTGGCACCGTCTTGTTGAAACCACATGTCATGTAAGTCAAGCTCTTCCATTTTGGGCAAAAAAAAGTTGGATATCATCTCACGGTCGCGCTCACCATTCACAGTTACGTTGCGATTCGCATCATCTTTGAAGAAGTACGGTCCAATGATGCCACCAGCCTATAATCCGCACCAAACAGTAACTCTTTCTGGATGCATTGGTAGCTCTTGCAATGCTTCTAGCTGATCTTCACTCAAAAACTGACAATTCTGCTTATTTACGAATCCATTTAGCCAAAAATGAGCTTCGTCGCTGAACACAATTTTTCGATAGAAATATGGATCAATAATATTTAATGATTTGCAAGCGTTGTTCGTTTGTAAGACGATTCATGGTTAAATTATAGACCAAACTAAAGATGTTTGACAGTGACACAAAACACGAAACGTACGTCAGCTGTCAAAATAAGTGTTGCTAAAAAGAAAATAGTATAAAATTCTCCCTTTATAACTCATGTCCTCGAACACTAGCTGCAAATACTCCCGTCTAGGAGGCCTTCTGCAGTTTCTACCCTGAACCATCCCTTCCACAATGTCGTGAAGAAGACCATTGTGGCGCATGATTCAATTTCAATTTCAATTTTTATTTATTTCCTTGCAGAAACATTACAAATTTTATCAATTCAATGCATTTCTGAAGTACAATAATATAAATACAATAATATTATATTAAATAAAAATACCATAGGTAACATATGTGATCTGACCGATCCATCGGACTCGCCTTTCTGTGATGGTTTTTACTAGGTGCCTATCTTCCATGATTATGCTGAGAATCTCATTGTTCGTGACGTGGTCTTTCCAGGAAATTTCAAAAATTATTCTGTATGACCACATCTCAAAGGCCTCTAGTCTCTTTTATCACTTTCAGATAAGCACCATGTCTCACAGCTGTACGTCAAGCATCAAACAAATGTTTGAAGTTTAAGCTTTAAATTAGTATATTAACAAAATTGATTATTATTAAAATTCTCATTGAAATATATTGATTTTAATATTTTGTATTAGAAAAAAATATCATTACACTAATAAAAATGTGGTGGATTCAGTGTTAGAAAATCAGTATTTTAGTATTTAAATGTGTTTTAAGTTTTATTATATTATTTGTATTCTAACGATTTGTGGATTCAATTATTTTAAGTGTAGTTTTTTTTTCCGATGAAATCAAATTTAATTTTTTAGTTATACAAGTTATAAAATCTAGCATGGTATACGAAATTTAAATTCCTGAAAAAAATAAAAAAAATATTTATGTTCAACTGATGCAACAACGAAAATATCCAACACATGGTTGTATTCATCCGCTTATGAATAAATCAACCGTTATTTTTTTCTTAAAACTCTGTTGTTTGGTTCAACAAAGTACATGTTTTATTCAGTATGCTTTTTTTGAATAAATTTACAATGTATTAAGTATTTATTCGAGTGGATATATTTGGCAGAGAAATAAAAATGCATAAAATGGGGCTACTTTAGGCTGCTTTTCACGAAAGTCTTTGGCGCCTTGCTCATTTACAAATCAAAAAGTATTTTTCAAGCCCCGCTCACATTTCTAATATTCTTGTATATCTCTGTATCAGTAACGCACATTATGTATTATAATATGCGCATCAGAGCCTGTATCACTTCTGAATACATGTATTCAGTATTAAGGGAAATGGTAAATGCTGGGAAACTTTTCAGACTTTTCCCATATTCTCCATTCAATGGAAATGATAAAAACGTACATATTACGCAATACAAACATCTCTTCGTGGAAAGCCCAACTAAATAATGTTGTTTACTTATTTAGTTTACTAGAAATTAAGATCTAAAAAGAGAATATATATAAAGTTAATGAATGTTTCAATATTCTAATTGTAACTA
Organism: Glossosoma conforme; assembly: GCA_022606575.1. NCBI lineage: Eukaryota > Metazoa > Arthropoda > Insecta > Trichoptera > Glossosomatidae > Glossosoma > Glossosoma conforme. The sequence goes on along the minus strand of JAGTXR010000003.1, from coordinate 4,592,346 downwards.
TCTTTAAATCTAGCTAGCTCTTTTATTTTTAATATATTTTCAATATTATTTATCTAAAATAACTATAAATATTTATCTAAAAAACATTACAAATTTTATTAAATACGATCCTGAAATAAGATATATTACAAGAGAAACAATTTATAAATATGGGTATTTATGATTATTAACCATAATTATTAAAGACCCGAAGCTCGCTAAACAGAAGACTGTACGAAATTACTTAATAAATTCGTGGTGCTCATGTCGAAACTGGGCTTCTCTCAAGTGGAATATATCAATATTGGAGGCGATTTGATTGAAAAGTCACTCTCCCAAGAGGCATAGTCTCTGGCAGGTTAGTATTACCTCTAGGAAGAACAAAAAATCTAAATATTATATAATTAGGATATTTATTAAGGTGGATAATTGTGTTTTCATGAAATTTAAAATGTTAATTTCATAATATTTTCAATGTTTTGAGCATTCACTTTGATCACTTTGATGACTTAAGGATTGAGAAAGACTACGAGTTAGTCGAAACTGCAGTCTCCTAATAGAGAAGTTTTGTAACGTGATCCATGTGAAAACAAGGTAAATAAATAAATAAATATTTTTAATTTCATACATTAAATTTTAATAATACGATGATACATGTGTAAGTAGTGACTTAAATTTGAAGTTTATTCACTTTTCGAATGAAATTTATTTGAATTTAATTATAAAACGTTCTTAAATCAATTTGTTAATTATACATAACATAAGAAAATATATTTTTCATCATTGATTACACACATTTTTTACTATTAGGAATACAATTATACGAATAAATTCACTCAGTATCTGAAATTTAACCAAAATATAAGCATAATCACTAATTTTCACAACTCTCTTTATCAAGCAATTTATCTTTCTGAAATATTAAGGAATAACATCAAGTAATACACGATCACTTCACCTCATTCTATTTTATTTAAACAAATTAAACAATACGTTATGTTTTTTGTAGCATTTGCTTCGAGTCCATTTTAAACAGAACAAAGTTTAAAACATATATATTTATAATTTGGTGATTGTATGCAATTTAAAGATTCATAAATTTCATTAGCTTAGTGTGATTAATGTTAAAAAAATATTGTAATCTATCATAGTCAATAAAGCTAGCACATCTATTTTCAGAATATTTTTTAAATTTGAAGTTAAACCTTTTTTTAGTCTTAATGCTATTATTTTCATTAAAACAAATATCTACACTATACACGGAAAATTAATAATTATTTGTCACTTACAGTTTAATGCAATTGTAAATTAAAGGACGACTTGTTCGATTTCATATCCGTTCCCATTACTGGAGCATAGTTGTCAAGGGACTTTATTATGAAACAAAATGGTTCTGATACGCCATTTGAGTTTTTAACATACTCCGTTACAACGAAAGAATTAAAAAGCTGATGTGCTTTTATCTTGCCTGAAATTAATGCCGCACATGACATATCACAATATTAAAGCTTCGGTTCTCTGCCGCGCTTTTTTCACGGCGCTTACGCAACCGCACACTGAACACACAAATCATACGTCATGTACAAATGACGGATTGTTTAAATCAATCTTCTACACATCCCCTAGGCATTCCACTCCCTTCATGTTGGGCTCGTTCGGTAATGTATCGCGTTTTAATATCGATTATTCATTTACTTTCAAAGGCACAACGCGAAAAAAAACATTTCATTTTGTAAATATTTTTATTCGCTACATTTCATTTAATGTTTATCATTATTTGAATTAAAAATGACAATATATAATTAAACATTGAGTTTTTTATTAAAAATGAAATAAAAATTCAGAATAATGTGACAATATGTTAAATATTATCAACATTTAATAACGTAGATTATTCAATTCTATTTATTCTAATTTGAAAGACTGCATACCAAAAATATATTTTTTTCGAATAAACAATTTAATGATTTTTGTTTAATTTTCGCATATTATTTTAATTTAATTAAATAACGATCGTTATAACGATATAATAGAAAACTGCATGTAGTTGGTACGGCTTAGTCGCCTTCATCATCATCATCATCAGCCTGTGTCCGTCCACTGTTGAACGTAGGCCTCCCGCATGAGTCTCCATCCTCTTCGATCCTCCGCCTTCCGCATCCAGGTCACTCCCGCTATTCTTCTTATATCGTCGGTCCATCTTGTAGGGGGTCGGCCAATGCTTCGTTTGCCAGTTCTTGGGCGCCATTCCAATACTTTTCTTCCCCATCGCCTTCATAGACCAAAGATATATAATTGTTTGCATCATTTAATCTTTATAAAAAATGACATTAACTAACGCCAAAATATGCTCCGATTACTACAGCTGCCATCTTATAAAGCTCTCTCATGTACAGTAGAGGTACGAATAATATCAGCTAATATAACAATGTAGCGATAATGTATGACGACTATATATGGAGTTAAATTGATGAAAAACTACCTATTACTTACAATATTTATATCAATTAGTGTATCATAAAGGTTATTAACTGACAACACTTGGTGGAACTGCATAATTATAATTTTTATATTTATTTATTTTTTGTTATTACTATTGAAGATGGTCTCCAGGGAGGCCGAAGCATGTAATATTTTGAATTAAATAAGAGTCTAAACTAAAAAAAAAAACATTAAAATAAATCTAAACTTATCAATTAATGTGTTGCGTTAATCTCATAATCACATATTTTATACATTTATTTTATTACTTTAGTTTTTGAAATGGTACATAGTCAAAATTAATAATACATATACAAACTAATAACGAATACCATCTTAAATGACATTTCTCTCACCATCATTCATTAATCAGATAAATAAAAACTGTGGACATGTGAGTCGAAACCATGTTTTGTATTACACTCGACGTTAACCATTTCACCATTTCACTATCTATGTAAGCATTTACTATTTATTTTTATGTAAATTTATTACTTTCATTATATTTTTAAATCTTCATTGATTTATTAACTCTTTCGCATCGGTTGTCGGCATATGCCGTCATAAGATTCCCCGACCGTTGACATCGTTTGACGTGATATAACGTTTTTTCTACTTTCTTAGAATAGTTTTTTATGCATCATGTAATAGCTAAAAGATACAAGAACCAATGTGATAAATGAAAATAGACCAGATAAGTACATTTATGCTTCAAATACTAGTTTTATAACTGACAGTATAATTTGTATTCAAACTGAGCCGTAATGAAAGGGTTAACTAAAAATCGTTTCATAAAATATCTCTCACTTTAATCAAAATTTGTGTCTTATTGTCGATCCAAAATATCTCATTATAATTTATAGACTCTGGCAAACATTTTACGAGAAAAATGTTTTATAAATTGTGTCGATCGCGGAACTTACTTTTTCAAAATAAAAGCTTCAAATTTAAATTTAAATAAACCCTGATATACTATCGTGTGCTTGATGGAGACAAGCTCAAGCTCTTTCAATCTTCACGATCCTTGTACAATGTACACAGTATGCTTAATACTCTTGCGCTTCGCTGTCAAGTATTTCCGCCAAACTTGTATCTCTTTGATCCAGAAGCCTTCACTTCGGCTCTTTAGTTGGACGGTTCTTCAATCCGACTACAACGCACATCTCTCTCAAAGTATCAAACTAGCATCACAGTCTTTGATATATTCAAACTTTGTTCACGAAGGAGCGTGGTTGAGTGGTTAAGACGTTGGACTGTGAGAGGATATCAGTTTGATCTCAGAGGAAATTTCAATAAATATTTAAAAATGTACTTAAAAAAGCACGTTCTATATATTATATACATATATTTATCCGAAGTATATACAATAACAAACTTTTTTACGTCTAAATTACAGCAGTCACTTTAGAGTTGTAAAATACTTGGTTTTGACCAACTACGTCCCAAAAAGTTTTTTTTTTGTATTTTTTTAAAGTGTATTTTAAAATTCAATTAATAAAACTTACAATGAATTAAGCAAATAATTCTTGCTAAGGATGTATCCGTTCAGATTCGGAATATAAGCAATCATTTACAATAAATGTGAAATAAAACTAAATATTTATTTTAGTTATTAAATTAAAGGCAATAAAAAAATATACTTTTGATGTAAAGAAGTATTGTTATTTAATAACTTTAACATTAATAAATAATGGTCAGCTTACGAATAACCTTTATTCATTGAAATAAAAAATGATTATTTGACACCCTTTTTTCAAAAATTTTTTTTTTAATCAAATATAAAAAGATACATTTTTTACACAGTAATTTACATTCCAATCTTTTTTTTTTCTTTTTTTTTTTCTTAGATTCGCTTTCCTCACCACTTAAAGATAAGATCTTGTGTGTGGCGTGGGATTCATCTATGTTATTTTACAGTTTTATATAATTATACAGAATTTTACATTTACACATTTATACATTTACATGATTTTGATATAATACTAACATTATATAAATAAAAACGATTAACACTATATATAGAATTAAATCTAAAGTATATATAAATTAATAATACATTTTTAGTACATTTCATTATTTCAATTTGTTATGCAGTGACGTCGGTTCTGTTCGTAAGTCTTCTAAAGTACTGTTTAACCTTTTCTATCAATATTTTAATATCACTGATCGCTTTATTTCCCGAGGAAGATTGTTAAAATTAACAATTCCGTTATATTTGTAACCATTTTTTGCATGTTGTGTGTTAAATTTTGGTATTAATGAGTTGTACATATCTGTCGAAGAGACGACGGTCGACGGGGAAGAAAAGTATTGGAATGGCGCCCAAGAACTGGCAAACGAAGCATTGGCCGACACCCTACAAGATGGACTGACGATATAAGAAGGATAGCGGGAGTGACCTGGATGCGGAAGGCGGAGGATCGAAGAGGATGGATACTCATGCGGGAGGCCTACGTTCAACAGTGGACTGGTAATATATTGTATTTTTGATATAGTGTATCAACCGTTGGCACTTTGAATTTATTGTATAGGCTTTCTGTGTTGGGTAGGTGGGAGGCCTTTTCAATATCACTTTGATGATCAGTTTTTGTACAGTTCTAATGGGATTGGTAGTATTTAAGTATGTTCCTCCCCAACCAGCAATGCCATATTGCAGTTGAGATTGGACAATGGAGTAGCATACCATTTTTATATCTGCTTTAGTTAAGATGTTTCTGAGTCTAATGAATATATAGATGCATTTGCTTATACGTTTTACTAATTCAGCTGGGTGTGATTTCCATTTTAAGTTACTGTCAATAAATATACCCAGGTATTTTATTTTATCAGTAGCTTTGATCAATGAGCCGGTTTTTTCGCAGTTGGTATTATTACATCCAGGGTAATGAATAAATAATTTAGGTATGGGAGTTGTCGTTATTTTTTTGTTAATGGAGAATGGGATTAGATATGTCTTTTCTGCGTTTAATGTAAGTAGATTAACGTCAAACCATCGTTTAAGACTGTTAATATCATCATTTGCTAGTTTAATTGTTTTTATTATTTATTAACAATATTTATTCAGCCGATATTTCTTTGAACTCGTATAATAAACACCTTTAGTACCCACCTACAACTGAAATCATAACCCAAACATGCATAATAGATTACTTTATGTTGTCTTTGAACTGCAAAATTTCAAGGTCCTTTCCTAAACGTCACCTATAATCTATAAAAGGCTCTTCTCACAACTCTTCCGAATGCACGTCCCATCAGCTTTAAGAACATTTAAGAACGCAATGGAATTTTACAAACGATTTTATGTGTTTTTCTGCATACCTTTTCATAAATAACAAATAACCATGGTTTCGAATAACGGTTGAAATTTAAACTATAATTTACTATTGCATCTCAATTTCGCGCAGTTCAAAAAAGTTTTGGTTGCGAATTTGAACCGTTTCAAACTGAGTACCAGGTTCTGTATTCGCAAACTGTACCGCAGCATGATAACTATGTGAATGGATGTAATGTTTATGATGCCCAGGCAGAGTGTGAACTAAAGCGCATACTCCACTTCACTTGGGTGTCGAATTGCGAGCTTTTGAACGCGTATGCTCGGGATGCAAAGCAATTTGAACCACTTTAAATTACGTTTATGAACATGAATATTTCACATTACAGCAAATAAATTCAGAACAATATATTTTTTTAATTTCTTAAATGAGAGGTCGAACAATAACCTATGACATTCATTAAGAATAATTGTAAATATTAAAACCACACAAAGGAACCAAGTTTCTTAATTGGAGAGGATAAGTTAAAAAACGCTCCATATTTTATTATAACTCTCAATATTTTTAAAAATATAACTGTTCAAATTATCCTCTTTACTATTGATTTTAAAACAAAGTAATGTTCTTCTCAAAATTGCTAGGTAAAGTTGAATATTAGCTTATATCTTTTATTTCTTATATCCACTAGTTACTTTGTCAACAATGAAATTGAAAGAAACCCACTGATACGCAACACACAATGACGTCAGAAAACTGTGTTAGTGTAACTTCTCAAGCGTTGGTAAATCCGTTAAATCAAGATCTGTGGCAAAATTAGTAAATATTACTTCAAAAATAACTGTTTCATATTTTTAAGCATACAAATTTATTGAGTCCAATTTTAATAATGTTATCAGTTTTAAGCAAAAACAAACACTCAAAATTCATTTTCATTTAAAGACATACTTAACTGTACTCAAATTTATAAGAATCTTTAAAGGTTCAGTGGTGATAGCAATAGATTGTGTTTCATGATGTTTAATAAGCTTATAATCTTAGAATTCCACATACCTGTATATTTAAGGGTAAACACTGACGTCCCCCGTCTTTAAAAAGACGAAAAATTGCGGTTTCGTCACGTGGCTGTGTGGAGGAAGGATGCAGGAGCAGGTTACCAAGCAAAACACTTGCGTTATTTTTTTTTATAGACTTGCTTTTTCTTCCGACCGACATGGCGTTCACCATACCGGTCGAAAAGTCAACTGACAACTGCCGAACAATGTGACGTGCAGCGCCGCCAATGATCACGGCAAAAAACAAATTAAATGTGACAGTTGCACCATCATGAAATGGAGCAACTGTCGTGTAATAATATCGACTTAAAACTAACATTATTAGATGTGCATGTCAGGCGAGCGAACAAAAATACACAGAGACAAATATCGTTTTTCGAAGCTTTACAGCATCCGCCTAAAAGAGCTATATTAAGCTGATATCAATACAGATACTGAAAGTGAATTTACAGCTAACGGATTGCATTTATATTCTTAAAGTTATTCAAAGACATCAAATAATCTAAACAAAAAAATGATTGTTTTATAAATATTTTTACAAAACCAGTTTCACTGCGATTAGAATGTTGAATAAACTGAAATATAATTAGCAAATACGAAATCATTTCCTACTTATTTATATATTTTATTAAGTATATGACTGATGCTTTTAAATTAACACTGTTACTATACTTTATAAATTAAAACATCATTTTGTGTTTTGCTCGATGTAGTTATTATACAGTAAATTTCGTACTACAGGTTTTATTAGGCGCTATATTTTATGTAAAGCGCATTGCATACAACGGTTTTCAACAGGCGCTCTGCTTCACTTGCTTCCTTTACGACTCTTACACGACCAAAAAATATTTATTCATAAAACTAACCCGATGATCGCCGTAAGCATACATGTGCGCTCTAAGTAAACGATCGCCATAAGCGCAGCTTTGCGTGCTTCGCAATATTCGAAAGATGTATCTCAAAATTAATTCAGATTTTCCCACACCGACATCTATGAATATTTTAAAATATTAACAAACCAAAAATTATCGATAGTTTGGGAGATATTCAAGAGACAGTCCCAAGGGCTGGCATGTAACTATGTGGCGATGAAGTGAAATACATTTGATTGTTGAAAAATACTCCCGAAGAATAACAAGCGCATTTATGTTTCGGAGTAGTTCTTGTAAAATGCTTGTGAAATCTAAAGTATGAAAATATGCGTATCGTACTTACAATAGTTTTTAGTATATAAAGTAAAAAACAATACCATGTCTGCTCCATATTTGGACTATATGAACACCTAAAATTACCGTTTCACAGTTATGTAAGTTCAGATTATCTTATGCCTTGCTCAGAACACTTGTATTCCGCAGCTCTACGTGTGAAACATATTATATGAACTATATATTATAGTTGAATAATTTTTCTTAATGGCATTCATCACTGAAACATCAACCAATCTTTTCATAAAAAAAATATTTAAAAAATTCTGATAAGTATGTATTCCTTCCTGATTGGTCATTAATAGCTGTAAAATTCACTAAAACAGTTACATTAAATTTAATCTTACCTGCTTATGCGTCGGAAAGTTTGTTACACGCGTAATTGAAATACTCTAACAAAGTTGAAATCATTATCTTTTTTTCTAAATATTATTTTAATATTACATTTTATTTACCTAAAATTGAACTCATTACATATAATTTCACACACACTACCGTTACATTATAAGTATCGATATACTCCTTTATTATTTGATATCGATTTACTGGATGACAGGATGCAGGATCAGGTTCAGAATACAAAGAACTCGTTTTCGGTTCAGGATTCACATTTATTTGTCAAACACTTGCAACAAAAAGACCGTTGTGACGCACGCCATTAGGCGCGCGCCATAACGGTCGCGAGCTAGCTCCAACTGTCAACTGACGGCGCGCTCTAATCTCGCGCTGCCAACCATCACCGCAGAAAAAGCGAATTCAAAATGACAGTGGTACCAACAGGAAATGGGCCAACTATCATAACAAATAAATTGGCGCATGCAAGCGCCGTGCAACATTATACAATAAAAATTAACGTTTAATATCGTTTTTCGAGGCTTTACGGTATCAGCCTAAAAGAGGTATATCAATCTGATATCAGTATATTACACGTTTTCTCATCGATTGTTGAATCCCTTCATGCATCACCGCCCGCCCGATGTATCGACACCATGCGAACGGTCCAGCAAGCAACTTGCGAACTTTGAACAGCAAATTTCTTGTTAAGATCCCGTTTCGCCGAGTCCGCCCTCGGTGCTGTGGCCAAGTTTGATATGAAAACTACACGAGCCAAAAACAAAGTAATCCAATACTGTACCTCTTGATAAAGGTACTGCTACTCATATGATCGTTGCATATTTTAAAATGAGCTTAAATTCAAAAAAAGTAAATACAGCTATTATGAGAATTTTATATATTGTTTCATCTACGTTTTAATTAATTTAACTTTTAAAATAAATTTCACTTAACACTATTTCACTTGCTGAAAGACTGCAGTTTCACCATAAATAAAGTTTTCATTAGTTTCAACGTGTAAAAGCATATAGTACAATAATAAGTAAAAGAGTGCTCAATATGATCCATATTAAAACAACGTATGAAATAGTCATTTATTTAGCATTAAAATGGATCTAAAAGTGAATATTCAAAATATAGATAACAGTTTGTAAATTATGTAGAAATTTTCTAGAAATCAAATTGGAAATACTGATTCTGCATACAAAAATGTTGCAATATTTAAATATCATGAATTGATCGCTTGATTTAGAAAGAAGAATCTTTTTCTAACATGTAATAATAATTGTAATACTTGTAGTAATTTATTCTTAATTTATCAAGGCATTTATTTTTTTATATTTCAAATTTATTTTTAAAAATAAAATGAACTGAACTAAATAAATGACATTTAAAACGTTTAAAAATGTTATTCACAAAGACACAATTTAACACAAGATATGGCTACGAAAAAAAGAAAGAATCTAAAATGTTGTTTATCAACGAAAACATTTACTTTCATCTCCAACAGAGAGATCACGTAACGTTTTAAGAAGCCTTTATCACTGAAAGCCTTTCGGTATCTGTTTTCACATTTTCTGGACAAAAATCACTTTATATTACGCCTGAAACAACCGCTGAAAAAAATATTTCTCGCTACTGAAAAAATAGTTTTTTTTTTCAGGACGTCAACAGAGCTTTGAAATGTTACTCTCTGACGTCTGCCAGGTTTTCTGGTTTTTATTCACGTAATGGACTACGGCCAACTCGGTACGTAAAATGACCTGCCCTGAACGAATGTGAATGGACGGTACTGCAAAGACAATCCGCGCAAGCCTTTTGGACTGCACTTTCCGCACTTTATGAGGCCGCTCAAACTGCTTTGTAGGATACTACTTTATAGGTAAGGTTACAAAATATGAGTTTTTCACAAATGTGCACGTGAATTGACAAAGAAATTTTATTTACATTTTTAATAAATATAAAATATTCGATTTAAGTCGCTCTTTGGGAGCAATAGGTTAAATTTGAAAACTCCGATCTCTTTAAAAAACTAATTGACAAATCACTCAAAAATATGCTTTGGATACTACTACTGGCGTCTTTTCAAATCCGCGAGATTCTGCACTGGGGTTATTTGGGAATCATATATGTTTTCAGGTAAACTTTCGAGATCAGGTATGTCTTAGTACGAGGTATTATTAATTCAACAACTGACGATGTTGTCAGTGTTTGATTCAGTTATTGGGCAGTAAATATTAATTAAATAGTCAGTAATAAATACATAAAAAGGTCAGTAAAAATTGGCAGTTGAAAAAAAGAGGAATTTGTATTTAAAAAAAGTTGGCATTAAATAATTAATTAATAGGAATAAATAATAGGTTATGTTTCCATTTTATATGATATTTATATTATTTATTCATTTCACATTAATTATTTGTAGTATTAAGTATATTACTGTTGTATTTATTTTATATATGAATATATTTGTATTGTCATAGTGAACACTGTCAATTTATTTTTACTACTGTAAAATTATTAATTTTACTTCAATCATTATAATACGATAAATAATTAATAAAATATCTTTTTTAAAATATATGTAAATGTGTTTATTTGTAATGAAAAGAAACTGTATAAATTAGTACGATTTTATTTATGTAATTTTTTGTAAATAAGATAAAACGTATCATTTGAATATTATTCAGTTTCGTTTGAAGTATACTATAGAAAAGCAATTTTCATGGAAACATGTTACAAGTTAAAGATTCACAGAACTCCAGATTGAATTCACTTCCACTTACAACACGTGTATGCAAACACAGCATGCATAATCAAAACCAGCAGGCATACTTTAATCAAATTGTGTGCATGAAGTAACAAACTCACTTTGGAGTACTAGGAATTATTAGAACTTGAAAATAAACAACGTTAATAATCAAGTCCACTTGGAATAATTAATGCCCATTCTTACAGAAGATTTTTTGAAATTTTCTGGAGAGACCAAGTCACGAACAATGGGGTTCTCAGCATAATCAAGGAAAATAGGCACCTCGTAAAAAACATCTCAGAGTGGCGAGATAATAATATTTTTGTTATGTTTTATTAAATATTTGATAATTCTGTTATCCAGAGGCTCCGCAAGCCATTATTTAGGATGTTTTCCACCTCAAAAAGCTTCCGCAATGAGTCTTCATGGTATAAAGTAAATATCTTACAGCCAACTGACCGTACTGAATCATACCAGACCTCTACGTCCCCTTCAATAGACGACTCGGTTACCACGCAGAGCAAATGCGATGCGATATTTTCCATTGTAAGCTCACTAACAATACGTTTCGGCTAAACGCAACCACGAGTTTTCACAATGCGCAGATGTGTTACCGTACATTGAAAACATGGTGCATTTTCAATTTTTCGCTTCAACATTATTTGCTTCAATACTGTGAAACTGTTAATTTATAAATCTTAATTTTTCACATTCGCCCTCTTCCCTAATCATCATCATCATCATCATCAGCCTGTGTCCGTCCACTGTTGAACGTAGGCCTCCCGCATGAGTCTCCATCTTCTTCGATCCTCCGCCTTCCGCATCCAGGTCACTCCCGCTATTCTTCTTATATATACTTCTCTTCCCTAATAATTATTTATTATTATTTTAAGTAAATATGATTTTTTTATTTATGTATCCGATATTTTTTATATAAACACACAAGAAAATACAGACAGAGAAGTGATATGTTGAATTCTCATCTATAGATTGTATGACGTTTACTATGTTACACATGGCTAAGCGCTGCATGTGGAGTATTGATTCGTCAACGTCATAGACTTCACAGCACTACATACGCATTATCCACTTATTACAGGTGTTCACGAAACGACTTTTGTCTACAACCATTTTTTTATGAATAGATTTTGGCTGATATTTTACAGTTAAGGGATCAAAATCTCTCCCACCAAAGGGCATGCGTAGAGCTAAGAAATCTATTAAAATATAATTTTCGGTTTGATAAGCAAATGGTAATAAGCTAATACTCCATACTTCCACGTGCCATAATTTTAGACAGAACAAAATGGCATTTTGTAACCAAAATTGATTAAAATAGTGACTGGAAAAATACAGAAGTAGAAAATATACCTTATAAATTGATTAACTTTTTTATAGTATCATTTGATATTGATTCACTAACTTTTATTTTAATTTATACGGCAATATTACATTTATACATATTTTTATATTGCAACTAAGATGTACTCATATAGACCACACCCACTACCCCCAATTATTAGCTCCCTACCTTAAGTCTAATGAAACTCTTTTCTAGTCATTTACTTACATTTATTCTACCTATTTATCCCCACTTCGAGGCACCACTTAATTACCCTCTAGTGAAACGTTTTCCTTATCAGTGTATATTTAATATCATGCCAGTACGTTATTGCATTATTTTGTACACTAATGGAACTTTCAAAGATCGCAAAACTGCAGTCTTTAATTAAGTGAAACAGTGCTCATTGTGATCCATATTAAGACATCAATGAAAAAATTTATTTATCATTAAATATGTTTCGAGTGTATTTATGTTTTTTTTGTTGTAAAAAACATTTAAAAATCCAGTATATTTTCAGCATGACAAAAGACTGTTGATGTCGGTGTGACCTGAAAGCCCCGTGTTTTTGGCGATCGACATATAAAAATACATAATTCATGGAGTATTCTTACCCACAATACTGACCCGCGTGGACTTACATCCGATCGGCGGCGTGCTTCCGGTGCAGAATTATGCTGAAACATGTTGAGCATTTTCAGGTTATATTTTATGAAAGCTCTCCGGTGGCTGTGGGCCACTGAAAATAAAATAAAAACAACCCGCAGTTAATACATTATATGGAGCTATTTTTGTAAGCTACGACAATGTGCAACAAAAATTATTCGAAAACCAATACAATCCCTTTAGTGAAAACTACTTTTATTCTTTAGCCACGAAATTAAATTAAGTATTGTTAAAACTCTACTTAATTCTTTGTTTTTTTTTTTCAGTTTTTTTATAATTTCCATACTCTTATAACGTACGAGTATAAAAACAAAGAAATTATAAACTTGTTTATTTCCAGTATTCATTTATGTATTGTAAATAACTTATATCAATGTACTTGAACAAGTATTTTTAGAAATTAATGGTTTATTAAATTTATTCTTTTTTTATTTTATAATGCCCCACCACGCATGACGAATAATACTAACAAATATCAGTTGCCCGAGCATTTATTCTTATTTATTAAATGAACATTAAATTTATGAGCATTCTAATTATAAATTTAAAATAACTTAACTTACAAAAATTAAATCGATTGTCTTAATTAAGTAACTTCATCTTTTTGGTGTTCAGCTAAATCAATTTTTGACAATCCTCTAGAAATTTGATAAATACAATCAGAATATGTATAACATGTTAGCTCCTAAATTGACATCAAAATATGGACCGCGAAAACTGCTAAATAAATAACATAAATATTTATCCTGTTAATGGTCAGTTCATAATCTTTATATTTTCTTTAAATACTTTGTGGGAATTTAGCAGTTTTTTGGGAAAAAATTAAACAAAAATATCAAAGAAAGTTGAATCGTGTATTATAGTAATAATTTTATTTATTTATTTTGATTTTTAAACAGTCATCAATTATTTAACTACATGTCATCATTTATTATGAACAGCGAAAAAAAAATTTGCATTGTAATTCAGCTTGATATTATATGTCAAAAATATTGTTCTCGTAATGATTCTTAAAGGTACATTTCATATGAGCTTTATCTGACATCACAGCCCTACCCATAACGCTGGTAATCCACTAAACCCTCCTCCCAAGCCTTCATATCAGCCCTATTTCTTCAGATATCTTTGATCTACTCCTTCCCTCTTTACTCTCCTCTCAGCGAAAAATCACAATGGAATGGATCTAGCATGTCATATTTTTCGAGACCCATACATTTATGCCCCTCCCGAGGCAAAGCTTTCACATTGTTATGTGTTTGTTCGTCATCCTTCGACGGGGTATTTTATGTACCTGTCAAAGTTATATAATAATACCATTCATACTCGACATATTAAATATTTGGTTAATATTCGTATACCTGGTATATATATCTAAATAGATGATATGAATTTTAAAAACAAACTATTACAAAATAAAAATATCAAGTAAGAAAAACTATTTATTTATTTTAGTCAGACAAAATTTTATAACCTTACCTTTTTTGGGTGGTCTGAAATTTTATCTGCATTTTAGGGTTGGCCTCTTGCTTGCTCGAGTGTTTCAAATTGTATTACTTGTTTAACCACTAAACAATAATAACTATGAACAAGTCTGTATTATAAATTGATACAAACATTCAAATCTACATCAAATTTCATACAAAATTCTCTCATCAATTTGTAATTAAAAGGAAACGGCAGACGCTAGGATTTGAACCACCAACTATGCACTTCAGTTATATTCTATGCACAGCGCAATTTTTATGTGTGTATCAATTTATCAAATATTGATATTGGTCAATTATCTATAAGAGGATTATAAAAATTAAAACATTTCGATTAGTCTTCATTAATTTGTGTCAAATAAACGCGATTACCAAAAATATAATCGCATGGACAATCGACACGTAGAACTCAACTCAATATTTTTTTTCGAAGGAATATTTTTTTTAAATTATTTTATTTATTCAGACATTTTTTTTCTTAAATCTTAAGAAACTAACTCTTTGCTAGATTTAATCATTATTTTCAAAAAAGTACTTTCATTAAATGTTATTCAATAAAAATAAGAATTAACAATCGAACAAAACTTATTCTTTTTGTATAATGTTTTTTATAAAAAAATTCTAAATATTTCATTAGAGTGAAAATAAAATAAAACCTATTAAAAAATGTACAAAAACTTTATTACTATTTAAATAAAAAATTCCACGACAATTTTCAAATAATAAAAACACTACGGTAAACTTATCATCAGGGATTTGAAAAATGATTTTATTATTTATTAAATAAAATTTAAATACATGAACTGTGTGCTTAAAAACTTTATTATTCTATGTAATTACTATGAAACTTCCGAGAATCGTTTATCTAAGATTTGCATAAAATCATAAATCAAAAAACAATAAATATAAAAATGTGTTTTCTTTGAAAAGCATTTTCTTGCTTGAAAAATAAGAATAGGTTTATTCAAAAAATAATTTCACTTTCAAAGCATTACTTTGCTTGGTTTAAATTCTCTAAAATCACAAGATTTAAGTAATATTTAAAACTAACAAGATCATCTTACGTCTGAAAAATCAACTATTTTCCAACGCACCTTATCTATTCTAAATATGTTTTAATGAAAAATATTTCCCAATCATCGATTGTGCTGACTAATTTACAAGGAATATTTGGGTTTTCGTTAATAAGTAAGTATTTTTAGAGAAACCAGAGAATTATTCACTAGTATTCAACCAGTACTTTTATAATTTTAATAGAAATATAAAACAGACGAATGTATTTCATCACTTTTTTCGTGGAAATCTTTTTAAATTACTTTGTGTGCATTCATTTCCCAAAATGTCGGACATATCGTGGATCGTTCGTATGCAAGATTCCCAAAACGAATATATTAATTTCCGGTTCGGTTCCAAGCTGAAACCGAAGCAAAAGACCTTAAATTCTCTCCTGAAGACAATTCTAAGCCGAAATACTTTATTTCAAAGAATAATAGTTTATCATTTTTTCTCTTAATATTTTGAGAGTTTGATAAATATTAACCATTTATTGGCAATAAAAAAAACATTGACTAATGGATGTTTTACTCATTTACTTTCAATAAATTAAGAAAACATGGTTGGATACAACGCACTAACATTATTCATTATAATTATCATCTTTACTGTATTGCAAGTCCAATTAAATTCACAAAACAATTGCTTGTTAAAATAAAAAGATCATGATTTGATCCTCGAGTATTTTCCCAAAGTGTCGATATTTCTTAGAATTTTTAATGTTTCACCTTTTTCCCTTAAGCATTAACATAGATTTTAATTAGAAACGCGATAAATATTCAAATCTTGCAATATAATATTAACCCATTCAGTTATGTTAAGATTTGAGGAATGGATTAGCATTAAAATTGTTAAACAACGTCTTAGGTACCCGCGGAACATGTAAATGCCAGAATTGAATACGTTAATAAATTATAATCTCAGGCAATACAGGAGATACCTCCGAGAGAAGAAATATGAAATTCCCGATCTGATTCATTGATGCTGAAGCAGAAAGCCGAGACGGAAACTCGTCTTTGGAAAAGCGCTCGCCATTTGCATAATTAAAGCGAACCCAATATTTGCTTTTATTAACAGATCCGACGCCATTAAATTTAACAGCCAAATTTGTTTTAAGTGTTCAAAAGAACGACCCAAAACGAATCGCAGATGTAGCTGAAATCTTTTCATAGCTGCGTATCTTGTAAGGTCTCTCTCTCTTTCTGAAAGTTGAATAAAATCCAGTGTACGTAGACTTCTGTAATGTTCTTCTTCACGATTCTCTTTGCTTCAAGAAAATTGCTCATAATGAAACATTAAACACAGAAATAAAAGTATTTCTGATTTAATAAACAAACAAAAATATATTCTTAATCAATTATTTAAAAAATATATTCGACTACGTCTCATATGCAATATGTTATTTAAAAAAACTGTACTTACTAAAATATTATTTCTACTACAAACTTATATAACGTTACATAAAAAAAATAGTATCGTTTTTTTTCCAAACAGAAAACTCAACAGTATTTTTTTTCCAGCCATGTTTACACTTAACCCACATTTTTTTATATTAAATTAGCGAAGCAATGCTTGCTTACCAATAGTTTTGATTGATACGCGAGTTTTATGGTACTATTTCAAAATGGAAGTGAAAAAGAGCATTATCGGAATATTTTATTATGAAAAATGTAAAAATAATGTTCAAGTAAGAATAAAAATATCCCCAATTGTGTGGAGAAGATCTATTGTCGGAATACCAGTGCAAGTATTGGTTTGCTAAATTTTGATCCGATAATTTTAATTTTGAAGTTGTAAGACGTTCTGGAAGCCCAGTTGAAGATAATTAAGGTAATAATTGATGCAGGCATTAATTGATGCAAATTTTTGAAAGTCAAGAAACCTCTGACAGATAAAATTTATCGATTTAAAAAAAAAACAATTAGTTTCTGAACACCTAATATGTTATTTATTACTTCTGATACTATTAGGACTTCGAAATCTTTTTTATGTCATTTATTTTCTGTAATCAAATACATACATATATCAGGGAAAAAATATAATTACCCATTGATTTTTCGTAGAACAAACGCACAAAAAAGGTAAGACTATTTTATTGAAATCGGGCATTTACACTATCGTTAAAGTTCAGTAAAACTTCTTTAACCTCTCCTCCCCGGTGATGTCTATCGACTACATATTGCTTGTAATAACTTAAATATCTCTGTAAATATAATACATACAGGGTTCAGATTTTAGGTATTCCTCCTTAATACATTTACGTATTGAAAAAAAATATTTATTATAATAGGCACTCATCGGGAGCAGGAAATATTTTTCTAAAATCCGGAATAAATTCACCACTACAATCAAGACGCGCCAACTGTCATGTATTCATTCGACCTGTCGGAAGTCATAAAAAAGCGTGTGCAAAAATGAAGTAAAAAAATACCCAGATAAGTCGGCATCTATACTCCTCACTCTCGCTGACGTACTAATATGAGTGAGCGAGACGGGAAACCTCAGTTGGTCGGCTAGTTCGAAATGATATCGATGCGCGTCGGCTCATCGATATGTCGACAGGCTAAGTAGTGTTAGTAGCTCTCGGAAGTTCACGCGCCAAGGTGCGTCTGGCAGTTTCAGGTCTTCGTCTGATGTTTTTCATGTTTTTAGCTATTAAATGTCAATTATTACTGCTTATTGACATCAACTATTATAAAATTAAGCGATATCTTTGAATATTTTAATTTTTTTCGAATTTCTACTCATTTTATTCACTTTAAATCAGAATGTGTAACGAGTACACACCATCGGAACGCGCGGAAGCTTTTAACATAGTAAAGCGAGGGTTAAGCCGAGATTTACAACCAAGCATAAATATTTGTAAAATTATTTAGCAGATATTTATTTTATACTGTACTATTCTAAAGGAATTGGTAAATAATATGATTACAATCCTGTCGGAAACAATCAGCCAGGTTCTGATCCTGGCTGCCCAGAAGTGGATGACGTCGATGGCATTACTCCCGGCCATCATCAGGTCTTCCTGGTTGCAGCTACTTGGACACAGCGCACACTACAGGAGGTGTGACAGGGTCTGCTCCACGCCGCAGTCACATTCAGTCGGTACGCTGTAATACTGCCAGGCTTTCACTTGTGTCCTCGTCTTGCATACTCCGGACAGAAGTCTGTTAAGTGTCCAGGGGCTAGGTCCTCTTTCAGGGCAATCCAAGTATTCCCCTCAGTTGCGCTTCTCCACGTGTTTAGCCCGCAGGCTGGTTTCAGGTTATTGATATATAATATACAACTACCTCAATAAAGAATATATCAATAAATCGAGATATTTTTGATGAGGATTTCTATTGAAGCATTAATTTTATATTATCTACTAACTGTCTTAAATGAATAAGATTTTAAGCTAACAAAATCTAAAAGAGAACATAATTACATTGCCACATTAAATTAAAATGTTGATTTCTAAGAAGCAGATATTTTTCAAACATTTTATTCAATGTTTTTAATAATTATATAATATTCGTCGCATTTCGAGATGGATGCAGATTTTTAGTATTTACTTATCCAAGACAGAGTCTCCAGCATGGCTTTGTATTTGTTCGCTTCCACAAAGGGTTTCTTAGAAAAGGGCGTTACTATGGAGCAGCAGTGTGTTATGATAATAAGCTCGTTTCCTTGGTAGGCACGTCCCTTTAATGGCAGATCGTAGTGAAGTCGGTCCCAAGAATGCTAAGAAAACCGAACCGAATCATCGATGGGGATGGTACTTTTTAGGCTGAAGAACAATGGGATCGGTTGAAACTAAAAACGCGTTTTAATAAAGAAAACCGAAAGAAAATTGTAACATTTTTTTTTCTTAACGTACTTTCAGTAAAAATATCAAATCTTTTTTAAATAAAATTCTTAGGTATTTTTATTTTACAATACAACAAAATTACTTTGATTTTTTACAAACAGCTGCATAAATTTGGGCGATTATTTATTGATTCAAAATAATAACTTTAGAATACATATAGCTGACTTAAAAAAAAAAAATTTTTGTTCAACACCTTTCAATAACTTATAAACAACCAAATATTTAAAAATGTAATTTTAAATAATATATTCATTTGATTATTAATTTTTCTTAAGTTTCTTATTGCATGTCTTACTAATTTCAAAATTTCCTGTTAACAAGAGTGTATAACAAAGTTCAATTTAGGAATTCTATTGGTATAGCCGGCGGTCATAGCTCAATGGTAAAGCGTTTGCTTTGCAAGCCAAAGGTCATGGGTTCAATCCCCGACGGAGATTAAAAAAAAATGGATTTTTAATCGATTTCTGAGCTCTAAAATACCCCGGCTGGTGTGAATTTGATCCATCACCCGTAAAATGTCAGTCATAGCCTATCATTTAAAATTGGTGGTAGGTGAAAGTCGTCCCGTGAAGACCACCCATTCATAGTAGATTCCTGTAATAATAAAGGATGATGCGTGAATCTCGGGCTGTAGTCTATGACGTTGGCGGATCAACACTCCACATGCAGCGTTTATACACCATGTTAAGCGTCATAGAATTTCACAGATGAGACTTCAAAAAATTACTTTCACCATATGTCGGTATTCTCCTGTATGTGCTTACATAAAAAAAAAATATATTGGAGCCATTATTTTTATTTTCTGCTTGAAATAATTAATATTGTTACATTTATTCTTTATGAAGATGATATGTCAAATGAAATAATTGTATTATTATATATATTATTGAATATTTTTCATCTACCAAATTCATTGTTTTGTCTTACACTTATTTTTTTTAGATTTCTAGACCTTACATTTATTTTTCATTTCTATATTAACATGAAAACTAAGAATAAAAACATAAAAAACCTTTTAGTTATGCTTTCATTTGGCAATCACATATGAACATAATTATGTATGTAGAGATTTTTTTATGTAAGAACATAAAGGAGAATACCGACAGATGGTGATAGTGATTTTGAAGTCTCAAGTGTGTAATTTTATGACGATTACCATGCTGCATATGGCTGTTACGGACAACAGCCCGACATTCACGCGTCATCCTTATTATTACAGTAATTTAAAAGGAATGTGTGATATCACGAGATGACTTTCGTCTCCAATTTTTTAATAATAGGTTATGACCGACATTTAACGTGTTAGGGATCAAATTCACATCAACCGAGGTATTTTAGAGATCAGAAATCGATTACAAAATTATTTATCTTTCATATCCGTCGGAGATCGAACCTATGACCTTCGCCTTGCGGAACAAACGCTTTAATTACTTATCTATTCCCACTGGCCTAATATTTATTACTTATTTAAATCAACAGTGTACAAGGTTTTAGTTTTAGTACGTATTTGAAAAACGAGTATGTATATTTATAATTTAATTTTAATTATTTATTATTAATATTGTTTATTTATTTTC
The DNA here is from genome assembly GCA_022606575.1 of Glossosoma conforme. Taxonomy (NCBI): domain Eukaryota; kingdom Metazoa; phylum Arthropoda; class Insecta; order Trichoptera; family Glossosomatidae; genus Glossosoma; species Glossosoma conforme. The sequence continues at coordinate 4,571,303 of JAGTXR010000003.1, read as the reverse complement.
ATTCTCCAAACGCAATTATATTCAATAATACAACAGTTATACAATTCTCAGTTCTCGGTAAGAATTAATTTATCTTTTTTAATTACGAACCCGCTGTTCTGTTTTAAAGTGGAAATAATTGTACAAGATAACATAAGTATCTGGTTCATAAACCTCTAGGTAAAGCTTTAAGTACGAATCTCTTTAAAAGTTACGAGAGCTTGTTTTTTGACAGACTGTTAATTGAATTAAACTTGGCTCAAAACGTGGAGCTTTGTTCGAAATAAATTAAATTAAAGCTCTCTAATATTAAGTAAAGATTTAATTTCTGCTTATAATTGTAACTAGTTATAAATAAATTATTTGGAAATCTTTCTTTATACAATTTAATAAAGCAGATATGATTATTATTCATTTAAAGAACTCTAGTGATATTATTTACATTCATAGTCAAAATAAAAATACTTAAACCTTTCTGAGGTTAAATTAATAAAAACAAGTAAACAAAACCATTTTTTTAAAAAAAAATGATTTAACGAGTACCATGTTAAAAAAATTGTATTAAAAATGAATTATACAATATAAGCTTTTCATTTAAATAATGTTTCAAATTTACATTTTATTTAAAAAATAAACATAAAAATTGACATCCCCCGTTTTTAAAAACAACGACAAGTCGCTGGTTCGTCACGTGGCTGCGTGGAGGAAGGATGCAGGTGCAGATTACCAAGCAAAATAACGTGTTTTTGGTTCATAATTCGCGTTTATTGTAAATAAAGACTTAATTTCTACGCCCGACCGGTATGGCATTTCGCCGGCTGGGCACGATTAATTGCCAACTGCGGAACATTGTGACATGCAGTGCCGCCAATGATCGCGGCAAAAAATCAAATTAAAGATGACAGTTGCACCAACATGAAATGGAGCAACCGTCATAACAAAAGAAATGGCGTATGCAAACGCCGTGTAATGTTATCTTATTAAAACTGACATTATTAGATGTGCATGTCAGGCGAGCGAACAAAAATAAGAGACAAAAGAGCGTTGTTAGAGCGCACGCTATTAAGCGCTAGCCCTAACGATCGCGAGCTAGCTCGAACTGTCAACTGATGGCGCGCTCTGACATCTCGGCGCCGCCAACCGTTGCTGCAGAAAAAGCGAATTCAAGATGACAGTGGTACCGACGGGAAATGGGCCAACTGTCATAACGAATATTTTGGCGTATGCAAACACCGTTTAATATTATACAATTAAAACTAACATTAGATGCGCATGTCAGGCGAGCGAACAAAAATAAGAGACAAAAGATCGTTTTTCGAGGCTTTACGGCATCAGCCTAAAAGAGCTATATCAAGCTGATATCAATATATACATTCTTAAAATGTTTCGTAATGATTCATAGAATAATCAAATTTGAATTAACTTTACTTCAAGGTTTGTAAATGATTTAATAAATTGTTTCCGTAAAATACTTCACATGTACTTGTAGTACAAACGTTTATTATTCATGTGACAACATCAACGTCATGAACAGTATGTTGCTTACCAACTTCCAATTCACACGATAGTTGGGAAATGTCACTCAAAATATTATGTTTTACATGAGCAAGTTGTGAGCAACACTCAAAATATACATATTTATACAATATGTGTAGTACTCGTATAATAATAACATATAAAAATCACGATCTCGCACTCAAAGAAAATTAAAATCCTTTGCTTACTCACATTTACTATCTAAATTATTAGTTTGCGTCTTTACTTTTTGTTATGTAAGCACATACAGGAGAATACCGACAGATGGTGATAGTAATTCTGAGGTCTCATCTGTGGATATCTATGACGCTTACCATGCTGCATATGGCTAAGCGCTGCATGTAGAGTGATTGATCCGCCACCGTCATAAACAACAGCCCGAGATTCACGTATCATTCTTATTATTACAGGAATTGACTATAATGGTTTGTCTTCACGGGACGACTTTCGTTTAAATAATAATAAACGAATTTTAATTAATAGGATATGACTGGCATTTTACGGGTGAGGGATAAAATTCACACCAACCAAGGGTATTTTAGAGCTCAGAAATCGATTAAAATTATTATTTTTTAATCTCCATCCGCGATCGAACCCACGACTTTTGGCTTTCAAAGCAAATTATTTGACCCTTGAGTTATACCCGCTGGCAAATCTTCAGATCAACGTAGACCTTTTGCATGAGTTTCCATTTTTTTGATACTCCGGCTTCCGCATTTCCGCTCCCTATTCTACTGTCGTCAGTTCATCTTGCAGTTCTTGGTTGCTACTCCAAAACATTTCATCCGATCGACAGTCATCCCTTCAATAGAAATGTCTCGTCAAAAATACTCTTAGCCACTTGAGTGAAACTTTTCTTTCGGCAGCGTCTACTATAAGATTTTTCCTTTGAATGTCTTCGCTTCGAATTCTATATTTCCGTAACTCTCCACTTATGAATCACCTTATGGAAAGTTGAGTAACCTATATTTAATAGAATGGCTGATTCCACATCTCTTCGCCATATGTTGATACTGAGAGAATACATCGGATAAACGCCTTATTATTTTTGATAAGTAATTAATTTAAAATTAAGAATTATGTGTGAACGCACACTATATATAATCGTGTCGGAAACAACAGAGACAGATCCTGTCTACCGAGAAGTGGACGACGTCGATGGCGTTACTCTCGGTCATCATCAGGTCTTCCTGGGTACAGCTTATCGGACACAGTGCACACTCCAAAAGGTCTGCTCCACGCCACAGTCACAGTTTTGGCTCTGAGAAGAGCCATTTTAGGTTCTTCTACATTTTTGCGTGTGTTGTTGTTTCCGTATTAGAAGGATTGGCCGGCATTGTAAGTAACCGTTTCCAGGGGGCATCACGCAAACATTCCTTCTTTGCTCCCCATCGCACACTTGAGAATTGTTTCTGTACGAATCCGTAAAATTGGTTCGAGTAAAATTGTTAAAATTAAAATAAAAAGCCTTCATCCACAAAATTGTAACTTATTAAAAGTTTTAACTTTCAAAAAATATAACCACACATAAAAAATGTGTTTTGAGTAATTAAATACACACATACATCAAATTTTATACGCATCAATTCATTCAGAAAAATATCAGCAGACGCGGGATTCGAACCACGAGCCTTGCAATTTGCTCTATTCTACACACCGCGCAGTCCACACGACCATTGTCTGCGCGGTGTATAGAATAAAATGAAAAATATTATAATATCAATTTAAAAATCCATTTTATGTGTTTTAAATTGTCATTTATTATTCTAGATATATTCTTCCAAAGCATAAAGCAAGCTCTTTTCTATATGCTATGTTAATTTTCTTTATTTTAATATTTTTCTGGCATTTCTGCCAGAAACAAATCGTACTTAATTTTTCATTTTTAGCCGCGCAGAATAAGCGATGGCGCAGTTACCTACGTCTCTACATATTTATAAGGCACTCGTATAATGATTTAGTATACAGCCAAGGAGTTCCTCGTTACAGTGCTGAAATGATATCTTATTTGGGAAGAACGCATAGAAGTATTTTTCATACTTTGTGTGGTGCCATAAAGGCGGAAGATAAATCATGAGAGTCCTATTAAACAGTCGCTTTTCACCCATAGAGACGCTCGCGCTCTTTCGGAAACATATGCCGGGAAGGGAACCACACCCGAGAATGTACGAGTACAAAATACCCGCAATTTCAGCACTATAAGACCATCTCGGTCGCACTTTCAACGTATCGTATATATACATCTCTGTCTCTCGAAATATTAAAAAAAAAAACAAGAATTGTCATCTATGGAGACGCGCTTGCATTTTCTTTAAAACATATGGAAGAGAGCCTCAGCCAGGAATGTACTTACAAAATACCCGCACTTTCAGCACTATAAGACCATTTTGGTTGCACTTTCAACGTATCGTATAAAACCATCTCTTTCTCTTGAAACATATTAACAAAATAAAAAACAAGAATTTTCATCTATAGAGACGCGCTTGCACACTCTTTAAACATATGGAAGAGAGCCTCAGCCGGGAATTTACATACAAAATACCTGCACTTTCGGCACTATAAGACTGTCTCGCTATCGTATACATTCGTTTCTGTATCTAAAAAATATTATTTTGTAACATCCATAGAATCACGTATGAAATTTCTGGAAACTTATCTTGAGAATTTACTAACAAAATACCAAAACATTTATCAGCATAAGACTATTTTGCTCACACTATTTATAAAATGAATACATGCATGTGTTTCTTTGATTATTTTTTTTAAATAATAACAACAGTTCCTTATCTTAGCGGTATATATATTTTTTAATATCACATTATTAGCTCAAAACTTTCTTTACTACTGATACGCATGATGTCAACGATCAATATAAAGTCATAAAGTTGTACCATATTAAAACAGTTCAAATTAAAAACAAACGACTCTTTTTAATATTACAATTCCGTCGAATCTTCAAATAAATAATAAGGTAATAAATAACCGTTGTAATTTTTACTAAACCTTTTTTTATTTTACAAACCAATTTGAATAAATTATGGAATGCCTCGAAAAGTTTTCAAAAGTTCAATGAATTACGATTTTAAAAGAAGAAGTGTATATGCTCGTATGAAAAGATCTCATGTGCGAGTGAGATAGACCGCTGGCGCCAAATAATTGTATTTTTCAGCAGCACTCTACTCGCTAGTACGATCTCCCGCATTATTTTCCATACAACCTCCATTTAATCTTGTGAAACCACAAGTAAATAGGGTGCAAGACTCGGCAGGCGCTCCGCCCAGTTGATTCCGCCATTTTCGTATTCTGAAAAATAAAACGGCCGATGTCTCAAAGAGAATCGCAAAAGTTTTCACGCCGTCGCCACCGACATACTTCATAATTTTCAGTGCGCGATGTACATATTTCAGATTTCAGAATTCAATGGAGAGATTTGCATTTTCACGGCATTTTTTTTCGATTTTCAGCTTCTTTTTAAAATATGCATAAAATGTACTTGTATGTTATATCGTCATAATTATATCAGTCTTACTCTCTAGTTGGACCATATGGTTGTATAAAAATACAACTGTTTTCATCTTTTAGATCGGTTTCATATCTGGAACATAAATTAGTTGGCAATGTACTTGCCTTGTACCAAGACATCCGTGCATCTGAATATGTACCTGGAAAATACATGGTTCCATATGATAATCAGAGCAGTAGCCCAATGATTTAAAAAAAACAACGCTGTAGTCGTATATTCGAAGCATATTTTGGGTTATTTGTTTATCGGATATATTAAGAAATTTGAATACTAACCCGATGCTCCTGAGACTTGCACGGTTTTAAGGGATGGCTCAAAGATTTTTTTGCATGTATTAATATTATTTAAACACTTGAAGAAATCTGATTACATTATATCCATACTTACCGACGAGTTTCAAGTCGTCAGTCAGAGATCTTGAAAATAAGGCAGCTTTTATATCTGAGCCATAAATGAATGATAGGTTTATTAACATTTTTAAGTAAATCAGATGATTCGGTCGTTGCTCTCAAGGCTTGGAACAATTGATACTAAAGGTACCTCAACTCAACCAACAGTCATACATCTAAGTACAATCATATTTCTTTTTTTTTTCTTTTTTTAAGGTGAGTAAATTTTACTATCAGGCAGAAAAATAATAGAGTAGATAATGGCAAAGTTAAAAATCAATACTTTACTAGAGGTTGCTATAAATAGACATTTTTTCAGCAACATATCTTTTTTTTTCATTTCAAATTGTCAGTGTACATAAGATTAGATTTTAAATTAATCACTTATAAGAATAAATGCGCACGTGTTAATTTGAAAGAAACTTTAATCAGAAAAGCTCTAATTTCAAAGCTCGCGACAGTAAGCTTTTGTCGCCGGAGAATATCAAAGATAATACAAGCTTAACAAAGTAGGCTTCACCTTAACGGTAAGTTCGGGATATATTATTTTATGGTAACCATATTTTCTTTTTTATGGGTTAATGAAAATATAGTCAATCACTTCACACGAAAGATAAACATATTTTTTTACCAATTTCAAAAGACAAACTGTTTTTATTAGTCCACGAATTATCTTAACAATACAAGATTGTTCTTGATGAAGTGACTTGCATATTATCTACAAGGTTAATTGAAATTACCTGAATGAGTACCTTCTATATTGGAGATAAAGGATTAGACTTATTTAAAAGTATCCCACTTCTTAGACAGTGTGAGCCTAAATATTTTGTATCAATAATACCCGTCATATGGTTTTAATAAAAATCATCAAGAAAATAAATTCCGTGAATACCACAATAATCTTTTTTTCTTCGATTACATACTCCAGTATCTTACAGGTCTTTCATTCATTCTCATCAATGTTTTTATGTTGAAAATCTGCTTTTTCTCCAAGTTCCACTTATATGAAAAAATACACCAGAAAATAACTTATAAAATATAAAAAAAACATATTAATGTTCTTTCGTTGTATTAAACAATAGCGGTAATTAAACAACTCATAAAGTTTATAAATTTAGTTATAAATACGATATATTAATTGAAAAAAACTATGGTTTCCGTAGCTTTATCGGAAACTTTATACCTTTAAACACTCGAGCATATTTATGAAAAATACTAAAGGCTTTTATCGAGAAAATATCGTTAACTTTGGGTTTTTTGGAGCATCAAAAGGGTATCAAAATCAAAAGCAGGTAAACATAATGCTCAATCGAGTATCGAATAACGCTTATTTTCATATCAAGTGGAATGTGTTACCATTACATTAAGTATCTTGAGGTTTCGATACAGTTATGTTGGTGTTATTAAGCCTTGATCTATTCATAATATCATCCATCAACACGTACACAAAAAAATGTTGAGATTTTTTGATAACTAAACGTTTTAAGAAATTTCAATATTTTTTAACTTTATAGATTCGGAGTAAGGAATATTATTTGCCACCATGATCAATCACGTCATCAAAGCACGAAAATCTAAATTTGTTATAAATTTTCAGTTAGCTCTTTCTGTCCCGAAAGACTGTGAATAATTATATCATAATGTAATTACATTACATGTCTAATATTCAGTGAAACTCAGTAAGTGAAAACCATAGACGCTGACATAACCTTAGTAACTCATAACTCATGACATTTTTTAATGAGGATCTTCGCCTAACTTAAAGGTATAATTAAAATTCATCAGTTTCATTCACATAAATGCAACAATAATTTGCAATCATCATAATTGTGTGAAAAAACATTCAAAATTTTCATTTTATATTATTGCAAAAACGTTTTTTGACAAAAGGATTTAAATAATTACCGTGTATTAAAAAATATATGTACCTCAAACAAGATGAAGCTTGGTTTTTGTGTGTGATGAGAGAATGCGCATTAAACAGCAGAAACCCTAATTACAATAAAATGAATCTCTTCTAAAGACTATAAATTCAAATAAATTAAAATTAATGTATGTATGTTAAATAAGTACTCGTATGCACGTTATATTTTTGTTTGCTTATAACTTATCGTTGCCTTAACTGCTTAACCAATCACGATGAAACTGGGAATGTTTCTATATCATTACAACCAGTAAACAACACAATTTAACTCTATTTTAAGAAGAAAAATACAGTACAAATGGTTGAAAATCTGTCGTTTGTTACTTTTAGTCGCTTTAGTTATGCAAGCCACTCATAATATCATACTCATTACACACAGTTTGTTTAATAATAAGGCACGATGATGTTTTGTTTAAATTAATTAAAATTTATAATAAATTTATGATAATAAATAATAAATATTGAAAATGAAACTATTTTTTCCATTTCCTGATTAAAAATTAGCTAGTAATAAATAAAAACATTAAAAATACTCGTATTACGAGTATATAAGTGAAATTGTTGTCTACAAAATTACTGTAAAATAATTATATAGAACTTGGCAAATAGTATAAATATTCTCGTGTCACAAACCGCTTTTACTAAATTTCACTTCACCGTATTGCGGTCTCAAGTTATTATAGAGCTCTATATTATTCTTATCCCACAATTTACAATATTATCGTCTCAAATAATTGTTATTATAAACTTTTATCTCGTGTAATTTGTATGGCGTCCCCCGGAGAGTCCTTGTGGGACATTCGACTAAGTATATGCGCTCTAACTAACGACATTACCATAATTATGTCCCCTAATCGGTGTCCCTTGACCTACATACCATCCCCGAGGAGATGTTCTACCTGGTTGTTTTTGAAAGTCATTCAATTATTCGTGTTTTGCTTCATAATTAAATAATTGTGGCTCGAGTCCGCAGTGATTAAGAGTGAAAATATTATTTGTTTACATAACAACAAAAATTATCGCTCGAAGTACGTTTTTCGCTCGTCTTTGATAGTTATTTTTTTTATAAAAAGGCTGTATTGACTTAAGTTAAAAAAATCTTGCTTTAGGGTGCGTCTAATTTTTTTTTATTAAAATCTGTTTTACAATAGTCTTAATAATCTCCGATATTACACTGCTATTTTCACTACAGTTTTCACTGAAAGCCTTCTAGCTCTTGTTCTAGAAAATCATTCAGAAATATATTATATATACTCTAAATGTAATATGATATCAGCTGTTGCCATGAAGTTCCTTGACTCTGAAGAGGTTAGGCTTTTATATTTTCAGATGGACCTCCTGGTGCAGAGATGTCATGGAACTAGACGTTGACAATGAGAAGTGGTGACTATTAGTGGTGACCTTATGCTCCAGATTTGGAATGGAAATGGAAAGATAAAGTAATGTCAAAAATTTGTGGATAATTTATGCTACGGCATATTTCTTAAAGATGTGTTTTTCTGTAATTTAAAATTATTTTAGAATAAAATTGTTTTTGTTTCAAAATTATCGTCTATGAATTAATTATTAATTATATTTAATCCAATAAACATTATTTATCTTAATAAATAAATAATCAAAAACGAGGAAAATATAAGCTTTAAATAAATTTAAATTCATCTTAAATATTATCTTTAAATAAATTTAATGGTTTCCTAGTATAATTGTAATCTATAATTACTTACGAAAATGTATTATAGAAAAATGAGTTAAATTTGATTATATATATTTAATTGAAAATATATTAAATTAATTAATATCGTACTGCATCTTCTTTGCTGAAACATATTTTCATCACGATTCTCCGTTTTTTTTTTCTGTAAGCTTCCAGTTTTCATCACCTTATAATAAATCTCTGCCAATTCATAAAGTAATAGAAGTTTTTACAAGTATAAACCTACAACCTAAATATTTTACATATTATGACATTAAATTGATGGAAATGGTCAATAAAATTATACGAATATACAGTCCAAAAAGTACATTTTAAAATATTTCATGTTTTTGTTACAAAACAGAGAAATTAATTTTATTTTTAATTAAATGGCGTGTTATGTTACGGGGATCGATTAGCCGCTTACACCATAATATTATTATGCAGAATGAAAATATTTAGCAACCGCAACAATGCAGCCCCGGTGTATGAAAGGTCGTTAATCATCGAAAAAAATATTCCTGAAGTTATTCATGAAAAAAGTTTTCGGAGGCAGAAAGTTAGCCTTTATCAATGGTTAATGATCTGGCATTAATGCTACATTAATCGATGGCGGATATTTTTTGTCATTCACACTAAAGAATTTCTTAATTCATTTTGACACAACAAATAAAGCGAAATTTATGTTTCAAACTTCACACAGCAGTTTTTCTTTCGAGGTATCTTAAGCTTACTTCTCGTAAAAAAAACGTTACTATTTCAAAATGAAAAACGTTTCAATGTTTAAAATATTTAAGCGAAAAAACTCTACATTCCAGACTTCTTTAACCTCATATCCATACCTCATTATATATAAGAGTAAAAAAATTATGTATCGTTAATTATGCACTCATTCAAATTACTGGCAATTAATAACTGTGGATAACTTCTTAGGTTTTCACGGCCGGATTTGATATTGTGGCTCTTGGGTTTAGCCATGTGTGACGAATTTCTTCTATCCGATATTTCGAGGGTCTTCTGCAGTGTTAACAAAGTCAACAAAGTCACTATCCCTGAAGAAAAGCCCTGCAATGGCGGTCGATATATCGGATAGAAGAAATTCGTCACACACGGCTTAACCCAAAAGCCACAATATCAATAACTGTGGAATCTAGCGGGAGGTCTCACCTGCACAATTATAACTGCTTAACAAACTTTGAAATGGAAATAATGCGTAAAAAATATTAAACCCAATCATAAGTTAATATTAAATGGAGAAGGAAGATGCATTTTCTTACTGAAAATATTGACAAAATTGCTAAAAGTACAGAAACCATTTAGTAGTATTTTTTAGTAACACAAAAGAATAAAGACATTTTTCTCGAAATGCGTTGAAAAGAACCCATCATTGGTTTGATGTCTGAAAGACTAGGTATAAATAATAATTATAATAAACCAATATAATCATAGGTAAGTAATTAATTTAATTTAAAAAATCTTTATAGCATACTGACTGGAGTTCAAATATTTTTCACAATGAATTAAAATTAATAGGTTTAATAAAAACGCATTGCTACCTGCAGCAACCAAGATTTACCAAACAATGATATTATGTATTTTACCAAACGTAACAAGGAACTATGTTATATATTATTATAGGTGTCTTGCTCTCAACATGCCTCTCGGCAGAATTCATACGATAATATATTAAATGGCCGCCACAAATCTGTATATTCTGGTTATAACATGACTGCATATTCCTCCAGCGGGGATATTATTCCGAGTCTGGATATCGAGAGGCCAGTGCAACATTAATAGTGGTTTACGTTTAGTCCACCCCGCTATTGGGTAATAACCAAGAGAGTAGTTGATAAAATATACAAGTACATGCATCTAATTGTACTAAAATAAATAACATTATATCCGTGTAAATTAAACGAATATTTCAGTGCGTTGTAATATTTATTTACAATTTAAATAAAATCCAAGATAATGGACCCCAAAAAATTAAAAGAATTAAGACATTTAAAGGCATTCTAAGCCAGCTAAAGAATACATATGATAAACTCAATTCATTTGTTTAAATTACGCAAAAAAAAGTATTTCAATGTAATACTTATATTTTTTATAAGAATTAACCCTTTCATTACGGCTCGGTTCGAATACAATTTATACTGTCAATTATAAAACTAGTATTTGAAGCATAAATGTACTTATCTGGTTTATTTTCATATATCACATTGGTTCTTGTATCCTTTAGCAGTCAGATGATGCATAAAAAACTATTCTAAGAAAGTAGCAAAACGATATATCACGTCAACCGATGTCAACGCTCGGGGAATCTTATGACGGCATATGCCGACAAAGATGCGAAAGGGTTAAAGTGTTAAATTTGTTTTATTACATCTATATTTTAATTGCATTATTGTCTAAGTTTCATTTTTTAAGTTAATATAACGAAATCTATCAACATTTTCTTATCGTTTGATGATTTCACGGATTCTTTACTTTTAAAAAAAAATGGATTCTACAATTCTGAAGAGATGCAAACTACAAAACTAAATTTCTTAAAATAATTTTATTTGAAATTCTACTTTTAAAAATGCTCAGCATTAAAATCATACTTATATTATTGTACTTTCTATGGTTTTTAATATTTTTTTATTTACATGAATTACTTTTTTGTCTGCGCAAATTATATGCTAGTATTATTTGAATCACACATGAGATAAATCACGTGATCAATACGCCAGTACTGTCGACATTTAACAAAACATTATATATTATATTTACCTATATGAACTGATAATTCCTTCCTTCTGATTGGATAATATCTGTCAGTTTATATGCGCAGCTTACCAGGGCCAGATTTATTATGTTAAAAAATATATTATATAAAAAGTAATTTGTAACAATAAATTGTATGTAATATATATATAGAGCTTAAGTTTCCATTTTACAATCAACCTCATAGTACAATCTTATTTCTCTTAAGATGTTTTAATAAAAGAAATCTCTAAGTCAAATTTGAAATAAGTGATTGATTAAGATGTTAAAATAAACATCAATAAAAACAGAAAAATATAATTGCATAAAATATTGTAACTCCGTTCAATATCATTAAATATATTCTTTCAATTATATTTTTTTTAAGTATGATTGAAAGTGTAACGACACATCAAAATATTACAAAAATAGTTAATTATTCGTTGAAACTGTATACGTGTATAAATCATTCGTTTACATGTTCAGAATCAATATTTTAATTTTTAGTAATAAATTCTTAGTCTTGTTTAAATTTTTAACTTTCATTTGTGATCCATTTAAGAATATAAAGATCTTACCGTATATATTATTTATTATACCTTTATTTATCACAGAATATTGCTTCTTCTAAGTTTGCTCAACGTGATCCTTGCTAAAACACGATCCAAATCTTTTCCCTCTTTCCATATCTGGAATAAATTGATACCACAAATTGCCACTACTCAGTTATCCACATTAGGATTTTTATACTTTCTGAACATCTTTAGTTATTATATTACATTGTTTATTTTTAAAATTATGAACTCCAAAATCAATGACTCAAAATTATTGCAGGAAATTACGTTCAATGTTCCCTCCCGGTTCACTAGAGGCAGTGACCTGCTACATGTAAGGACATCCAAATCCAACTAGAGTTTATATTATCCTATGTTGAGAATATGTAGACTGGTCAACTCCTCTAGTGACTTGGACTTTTTTCGGGCAGGACCTTCCGGCATTTCTCAGATCCCTATATGCGTGATGTCTGTTTTATTTACTTATTGTTCATGTTTGGTCCAAATGTATAGTCTTAGCTTAAATATTTACTATGTTTTACCATTTTCTTTATTTTATTTTCTTATTTAAGACCGTATGTAATAAATAAAAATATATTCACAACAGCCACAACATCAAATCTGGCCGTGAAAACCTAAGAAGTTATTTAAAAATATATTCAATTTTAATGAAAAATTATACTTTTGGGGTGGCTCTGTGCTCGCATTAAGCAAATCTCAAATATACGGCGAAGCATCCCATTGTAGCGGCAATTCGTTGCCTTGATGAAGATTAATACATTCGATTGGGAAAACGGCAAAATTAGATAAAATGTACCAGTAGCTCTTTATTAGCGCCCAACCGCGGAGCAAAACTACTCCGAATTAAACTGACTAATGGTTTCTATCATTCGTAGATCATTTGATTTTCCTCTATATTAGAAGTTATGTGTTGTTCATTTAGAAATTCGAATTTCAAATTTATTTACGTATTTGAATAGACTAATATTCCACAAACTATTCAGATGAAAATAGCAATACACAAACTATCCAAGTAAATTTTATTGTACATGTTTTATAAATATATGTATTTATCAATTAATTGTTCCTAAGTAAATAAAAACATTGTTCAATACATTAAAAAACATATTAAATAATAAAGATATAAAAAAAAACATCAAAATAGAGAGATTACTGATAGAGCTTTAAAATGATACCAAACACAACGTGCTAACTCAACGACGAACCGTTAAAAAACTGACGAAAAAAATTACATTTCTTTCCGAATTACGTAATATTTATAAAAGCAATATTTAACAAAGAAAAAACGAGGTTTTAATTTTTTTCTTGGATTATTTTTTGATCAAATTTAAGCATATTGACTGTTGACAAAAAAAATACAAAGCATACTTATATATATATTTCACTGTCTTCGTTAAAAAGTATAAGAATCAATTTGAAATATTACATTCAAAGATTGAATGCAATCTTTTTCTTTCCTAGTCAATTTATATAATTATTCTGAACAGCTTAATGTAGGCATCGATTATTTAAAAATTAATATGATTACTGGTCTCACGAGTTGTAAAAATAAATAAGTTATATTAACAAGGTATATTATTTCCAATGAAGTATATATTTATGTAAGCACATACAGGAGAATACCGACAGATCGTGATAGTAATTTTGAAGTCTCATCTGTGGAATTCTATGACGCCAACCATGGTGCATATGGCTAAGCGCTGCATGTGGTGTGTTGATCCGCAAACGTCATAAACTTCAGCCCGAGATTCACGCATCATTCTTATTATTACAGGAATTTACTATGAAAGGGTGGTCTTCGCGGGACGACTTTCGTCTACCATCAATTTTAATTCATAGGCTGTGACTGGCATTTTACGGGTGAGGGATCAAATTCACACCTACCAAAAATCTTTTTTTTTATTCTCCGTCGGGGATCGAACCCACGACCTTTGGTTGGCAAAGCAATCGCTTTTACCATTGAGCTATACCTGCCGGCATATTTATTCAGACATTTATTTTTAAATAACATCCTAGTTTGTCATTTAAATTATTTATTAAGCGAGTTTTTACTTTTTAATTTGAATACCTTAATAATTTTTATACACCTGGTCTATATAAATTCAACAGTATATCTGTCATCGATACTAATGTAAAAATGTATAGTTAATTTAAAAAATCCCTATTATCTTTCGTTAGTATCCATAATTCATCCTAGCGCACAAAAGCTTATGATAATGTTAATCAATTAAATATAAATATAGATATAAATTGGCTGTTTTATTACATACAAGAAATCAAAAGCTTAAAAATGTATTTTAAAAATGCGTATTTTTTTTATGTATCCCAAGAATAAATATTTTTACCTAAATCCACTTATTTTCAAAAACCAAATAAGTAACGTATTTATTATTATTGTATAAGAAACATCCAGAATACACTTAACTAGGTTAACATAACAAGTAAAAAGCTCAGAATCTCTTTGAGTTTTTCATTTGCGCAACATTTTTTACGCGTTGAAATTTGAATGTCTCGCAAAACAAACAACTCTCGAAATTATGTCTTGGCAAACATAATTTATTTCAACAGTCATTCGCAAAAAGCTTAAGTAAAAGTTTCCACCTAAATTAAGTAAAAAGTTAAATACGAAGTTTCTTAGTTGCTCGGGTCGTTATGGAAGCTCGATTGATCGCTGGAACTTTAAGTCGGCTTTCTTTCAGCATTGGTATTAATTAAAAATGTTATCCCCAAAGTGCTGTGACCGGTGAGATAGGGGGAGAGATTTTAAACATTCACCATTTCTTTTACCATACTGCCTGGGAACTTTCATTGTTGATTACCTCACTCGTAGCTGTTAAGCCCACATTTGATATTCGATGACTTGAAGCAAGTTAGTCCAACTACTTAGACGCAAGTTTGGCTAAGAGTAATGCTATTTTTTATGAAGTTCCGTGATTAAATATAACATTTCCCAATGTTTTCATATTGTGCACGATGAATATTATTTATTGACAAACGTAAGCTTTTCTTGTTAATATTAGAAATGGATCTCAAATGAATGCTAAAAATATAAAATAATAAATGAACTTTATAAGTCTTTAACACTCGTATCTATGTTTTAAAGATATTGATAATATGCTTAAACTAGCACTTTTTTCTAATTTGATATTGAAATAAGAAATTCTGGTTGCGTCAAGGATGTCGTCGAATGCGGAAGACCAAGAAGGCTGTATTGGGAAGATGGCGTTAGATGAAAGTGTTCTACAAGAGTGGTGAGCATAGCATATAACACGATATCACTGACATCTGACTTTTAGGAAGACCACATAAAATGTGAAGTGTCAACTAGACTTCCGTGTAGCGAGAACAGGTTCCAAGTAATAAAAGGACGTAGTCTTACAAAATTTAAATGAGGATTTTGTACAAAACATTAATTTTATGTTATTTCCTGTTTGTGTTCACAACTCCATATATTTTTAACTATTTTTAACTTTGCCGTATCTTAAAATTAAAGAAGCCTCCAGAACTGATTTGGTTATAAGTTTAAAAATAGAAATTGCTCAAATATGTTTCAGATAGCTTTAAATAGAATGTACTCGTCGAAGCAGAAATAAATGGCTACGATTTTAAGATCATTGCAGCTTATAAATGATTGTGGCAGCATTTTGTGGCTGCAAATTAATTGTATTTCTCGTTGAATTTAATTTAAACCAATGTTTATTTTTCACAAATGAAAATTTTATTCATACTTCATTGATGAAAATTCTTTGCATATTTTTTTTGATACATTGATTAACTTCTGATAAATCGTTTGAACATATTCTCGTGAGAATTAATATACGAGTAGTTAAAAATTAATGAAAAGGTAAAAAATATTAACATTATTCAAAATGTTTAAAGTTGGAACGTTTACGTTCAGTTAAAAAACAATAGATCTAACTTTTTGTAAAAAACAATAGATCTAAGTTTTTTGAAGTTTAATATCATTGATTTCGTTTAGTAGGTGTAAGAGCTTCAATTGCGGTGTAGAGTAAATATACAATGAGATATCTCTATTAATAATATTGATTAATATAGTAAATGGATAATATTCAAGTGAACTGGGGGCTTTAAAAAAATTTACAATACGCTTATCTGCAACGAAATAAGCTTTACCTAAGCAATTATAGCTTTTAAATAAATTTCTTAATACAATAAATTAATAGGCTCTATTTTTTTATTCTAACTGAACGATGTAAGAAATTATACTTTTGCGTTATTTTAATCAAGAGATTCATCTAAAAATGAATTATCTTAATTTAAGGAATTCATAAACTAACTTGTTATTTTATATTTTATATTTAAATCTTCTTACAGTCGGTGTGATACTGATACCTCACACGTAAGAATGTCAGACATTGCATATACGAGTACACGAAGAGTAAGAAGACGTTTTTTAATCACGTGAACAGCAACCATTCAATTAATTTTTCTATGTACAAACAAAATTTATTTTATCGTTAAGAAAAAAAAACATAAAGCTCATGAAGCTTTTAGAAATTATTCGTATTAGATATTTTTATCACCTAGTTTTTACAGTTTAAATACCTCTCAATCAAATACAAATGTTATTTGCAATAAATCAAAATAATGTATTCATTTTGTAATGATTTAATTGATCATTTCATTGATTCATCATCATCCCAAATCATTTATAACGTAAATATATATAGCAATATTATAACAGTATTTTATAACGAGTATTAGACTCAAATTTAGAAATGAGGTCATGTATTCTTGTAATACAACATTAAAAACCAATGCATCTTCTCTTCATATACATTTTTTTTTACATTTTCAGTCGTTTCTAATTTAGATCTTTTCGTATGATTGGAATTTCTCCCACTTATTTAGAGGGAAGTACGGAAATGAGTTTCCTTCGCATTCAAATATTCAACGTGATTTTGTGACTTTCCGTTTATAAGCTACAAATATTTTATTTTCATTTTCAAGAGTAGCACTTTTTAACGCAATTTACATTACAGCCGGCGGTTATAGCTCAATGGTCAATGTTGGCGTTTGCTTTACAAACCAAAGGTCGTGGGTTCGATCCCCGACGGATATTAAAGAAAAATGGATTTTTAATCAATTTCAGAGCTCTAAAATACCCCGGTTGGTGTGAATTTGATCCCTCATTCGGAAAATGCTAGTCATGATGCGTGGATGTCAGTCTATGACGTTGCTGGATCAACGCTCTACATTAATATGGTTAATATTGACGAATGAGGAATCAAATTCACACCAACCGGGGGGTATTTTAGAGCTCAAAAATCGATTATAAATTATTTTATTTATTCTTCGTCGGCGATCGAACCCATGATCTTCAGCTTGACAAGCAAATGCTCTACCCACTGAGCTATACCTGCAGGCAACATATGGCTTATACTTGCCCTACATGGACTTTTATGAAAGTAATGCACATCATTTTATTGTAATGCAACTATTTATGGCAGCGTAGTAAAACAGCATGAAAATTTGGTATGTTCATTCATCGCAGCTAATCGCCATTTTTTAAGAATTATAAGCATTTGTACAGCCTGATCAATAAAGATATTTATAATAATATAAAAAGCTTGTGAATAAATTTGACTGATTGAATAATAAAAAATAATAATATACATACTCTAAATATATACTACAGAGACATATATCGTTATACGATGGTAACAATGGTATAAATACATCAAATTTCGCATATCAACTCTGGCGTAGAATATTCGAGTGGATTGCGCGGTGTGTAGAACGGAGCAAAGGTTGCAAGGCTCGTGGTTCGAATCCCGCGTCTGCCGATATTTTTTCTGAATGAATTGATGCGTATAAAAATTCTATGTATAATTGTATGTGTATATTTAATTACTAATAATATTGAAATATCGTCAACGATCTATAAAAGAAGATAAGAATTTTGAAAAAATATTAGAATAAAAAATTAAATCCATGAAATATATCTGTCTCAGAAAATGCGCGTTACTTTCACAATGCATTGTAAGTCCGAAATTTCAGACGCATTGTTTGTGTAACTTGCACATCCATCCAAGTTGAGCAATACACTGGGCGGTTCGTGGAAAACGGTAAACATTAGCACTCCCGTAGTACGTTCGCGTGACTGTTTGTGCATTTTGTAATCAAATTGTCGCGACACATTCTGCACGTATTTGTACGGCGAGTTAGTGGCTTTGTCTTAATTTTATGGAAATTGTACATCTCGGCTAAGACTTTCTGCTCATCTCTTCTCAAAGCCAAATGAAGAGCTTTCGGAGTCTAATACACGTAAAGATGCAGGACGACTTGAATTGACAAAGCTCACTTGATTATATTATTTCAGTTTATCTTGAACACGTCAATTTTACTATGAGATTTGACTAAAGGGATTACAATAAACTAATAACGAAAGTCGCTTTCATAACATAAAATTTTTTCTAGTAATAATTTACTCTTTGGTGATTTATAGGTATTAATTAATTTATCTTTAAAGCTTTCAATAAAGTAATTTTAATACAAAAAATATAGAATAACTATTACAAAATCGATATATTTAAAGTCATGAGGTATAAGTATGTGTCCGACAAGTATTTCAAACATAATTCAAATATTTCTCAAAATAAATATTATATAATTTTAGGTTTTCTGGCTTTTGGGCTAAACCGTGTATGGCAAAATTTACTTCTACCAATATTTTGACCACCATTGCAGGAGTCATCGTCAGAGGTGATGATTTTGTGTAAAAAATCCGCAAAATTGTCAACCCTGCAATTGTGATTGATGAAATATTGATGCAAGGAAATTCGTCACGCACTGCTAAACTCTAAAGCCACAATACCTACAAAGTTATTTTATGTCATAAGATCGCACATATTTGTCAACCTTCGGGTTCGATGAAAGCTTTGTGATTAATTTTGAGGAGAGAAAGCGTACAAGGCAACCGTTCATACAACAATCGATCAAGAGCTTAATGTAAATTTGGCTAGTACATGTCCTTCAGATGCCGCAAGAGAGCATAAACTACAGCTGCCTTTTATTATAGCCCCAGACTCTCACCGTACTGAAAATCCGTTGAGAAATATACAAATAATATACTCGGTGGAGCTTCGAGAGGGAGCGCTGCAATTACATGAAATGAGGACCAAGGCAGCTGAAAAATCTTTATGGCGGTAGTTCTTGGCTACCCTATGCTCTAGTTAGAGGAGTGGACATGATGATGATGATGATGATCCTCTTCTTCGTGTCAGCGACGTCAAATTACTTTTTCCCAGTATCTGGCAACATCGATAGCCCGTGTATTACCTAGCATTAGGTCTTGGGGTGTGCAGCTTATTGGGCACATGGAGCAGGATCTTAGGTGTCAGGTGGTCTGCAGGTCTCCACAGTCCCACATTAGTGGCTCTCCCTGCCGAAGATTTCCCCACCGCTCGAGGTTGTTCTTTGTTCTACCAACTCTGGTTCTTATTCTGTTCAGGGATTTCCAGTTGGGAGGCCTTCCTTTGGAGGAATGAAATCTTCTGGTGCGACTTGTCGCTAGAGCTGGAGTCTCTCATTTGATAATGAAGATAATGATGATGGTGCAAATGTTTTTTATTTAACTGATGTAAAATTTAAAAATTCTTTACAAAAGTAAAAAGTAAACAGTCCGGCAAAACAATTAAATTTTTGTTAATCCAGCATTTAAAAGTGAAGCAAAAAATTGTCGCAATTTCATTATTTCAGTTTCCGAAGCGAAATTGTTCTCTCTGTGCCTGAACAATAAATTTTCAGGGATAAATAAACAATTTTAATAAACCGAAGATATAAAAATATGGCCGGCTTAGGCGGCTATCTTTGGAACACGTTGGGGACATTTTCCGTTGACGCAGCTAAAATTCCATATTTGCTCGCTGCTAATTGCTTCTTCCTTCCTTATAGCCATTGAATTCTCGGCTGTATTGTTTCCGAAATAATTTATCGGAGGCCATCCGTTTGTGTCATAAATTTATTTCCCTGTTGTTATTGATGGTAGTATTTGCTACGAAAATATTTATCCTAGCGCTGTAACAGATTTAAATTAAAAACATTACAAATACTTTAATTAGAAATTATATTATTTTAATATAAGACATAAAAATTATACTAATGTGCTTATTACGTTATAAAATAATAATATAATAACTCGTTATATCGGTCTG
The DNA here is from genome assembly GCA_022606575.1 of Glossosoma conforme. Taxonomy (NCBI): domain Eukaryota; kingdom Metazoa; phylum Arthropoda; class Insecta; order Trichoptera; family Glossosomatidae; genus Glossosoma; species Glossosoma conforme. Next base: position 4,550,762 of record JAGTXR010000003.1, on the reverse strand, counting down.
TGTGATATCAGTTAATAAAGGCAAGTTTTCTTGTTAATCGGAAGCAGATTACTATGTTTCTAGTGGTGGAATATAAGATGATGTAAAAAGGACTATGAAAAATATTTTGCATGCCGGTTTTGATCTTAATTTTTTCTAAGATGCGTATTTATTTTATTTTTATCTCATCAATTAGCTCATTTCAGATATAAGGTAAGTAGTTTTCTAACAAAGTTTCGTAACGATATAGTCGGTAGACGTGCCTTTCCCCAAAAAATAATGCACTCTCGAATATTAAAATTTGCTCTTACGTTGTACTTCTAGAGCCATTATATTAGAACGACGATTTGACCCGGTAATTTAATGTTTTAGGTCGCCAATTAAAATATTCGCGTTTTATAACTGCGTCACTACACATTTATGTTGACTGATTGAAAACAATGCGTATCTTGATATAACAAACCAGCATAAGAGAGCCCAACCTAAGTCAGCTTTCGCGCGCCTTTTAATTCTAGTATTGACATGTTTCGATGCAAGTCGCTACCTTTTCTCGTGGTTGTAATGACGTCAAACTTTTGTTACAATTATTTGGACATCACTCACACAAAATTAAGGGGTGAGCCTTAAAAAAAGTACTCTAGTGTACATTAATTAGAACATCAATTACATTTTATTTTATATCTCGCTCGCAAATCAATAAAGTTAATCTACTTAATGTCTTTCACAATAAGGCCTTCGTGTGTAAGTACAGTTCAATACCGAGACAACCTTTTGTTTGGTATTATTTCGAATAAACGCGCAATTCTCCTCTCAGCTCGTAGAACAAATGGTTCCTCAATTAATCATCAACATAATGGTCGCATTAATGACTTTGGGTGGGTGTTTAGTGCTTACATATATTTGACAACACTTAGTTAGAAAAGCATATCACCCTACTTTGATCTAAACAACCAAACAAGTTAATTGCCTAGTTATATTAGATGTATTATATCGTACCATCTCAACGACATGACCTAGAACACTAATTATTGAAACGGTATAACAAGAAATGATAAAAATATGCCGGCAGGTATAGCTCAATGGTCAAAGCGTTTGCTTTGAAAGCCAAAGATCGTGCGTTCATTCCCCGACGGAGAAGAAAAATAAAAATTTAATCGATTTCTGAGCTCTTAAATTACCCCCGGTTGGTGTGAATTTGATCCCTCTCCTGTAAAATGCCAGTCATAGCCTATTAATCAAAATTTGTGGTAGACGAAAATCATCCCGTGAAGACCACCCATTCATAGTAAATTCCTGTAATAATAAAGAATGGTGTGTTAATCTTGGGCTGTAGTCTATGACGTTGGCAGAACAACACTTCACATGCAGCGCTTAGCCATATGCATAATGCTAAGCGTTGTAGAATTCCACAGATAAGAATTCAGAATTACTTTCACCATCTGTCGGTATTCGCCTGTAGGTGCTTACATAAAAAAAGATCTTTATCCGCCGACTGATATGTATATTGTATTTAATTCACACACCTGCACAAAAAGATAAATGATAAATTCTCAGTCTGATTAATGTGATTAAAGGATCTGGAGAGAGTTACTTCAGCGAGGCTCCGCCCCGCAATGAAGAAAAATTTCGCGCTAATGACTTACCTAATTAGAGCAAAAGTGATGTTAAATAAATCTAGGATAGAAAACACGACCTGATATATCCATTTGTTATTTGGATTCGAGAAACCTTATTGTGTTACAAAAGATTCACAGTCGTTATTTGTTAATTAACCAGAGTGCTTTCTGGGACATAACCGTTACACCCGAGACGCATAATCAGATTAAAAATATCCAATGAGATTAAATTATTTGCAAGAATGAGAAAAATTAGTTTATTATTCCGCGAAATACGCTTGTAATTGTTATTATACCATTCTTTTCATAAACGTATAATCTTCACTTAAAATCACATTGTTTATATGTCCTACAGTCCGGCTTTCTTCTTCGTAGTATCAATCCAGTGAATTATTTTGCAGCAACGAAATCTTGCATGTCGATCTTCACTCTTTTCCATCCTCTGCAATCCTCTTTAGCTCAGCATAAGAGCTACAACTCACGTCCTCGAACAATTGCTGCAAATACTGCTGTCTAGGGTGCCTTCTACAGTTTCTACCCTCAACCATCCCTTCCACAATGTCGTGAAGAAGACCATCCATGACCGATCCATCGGGCTTACCTTTCTGAGTACTTACTAGGTGCCTTTCTTCCTTGATTATGCTGAGAACTTCATTGTTTGTAACGTGGTGTCTCCAGGAAATTCGTAGAATTCTTCTGTATCACATCCCAAAAACCTCTGTCTTTTCTTCATCACTTTCAGATAAGCACCATGTCTCACAGTCGTACATCAATATTCCATACTCCAAAATATTTTGTTAGCAAGTTGCTTGCGGAGTTTTAAACTTATTAAAATAATAACGAATACAAGTCACAAAAAAACTTAAAACAATCTATTTTACAAGACAGATAATCTTTAAGTTATATTGTTAATTTAATTTTTGTTTAGCTTACTACATAGTATCATGATTTTAGTTTCCTTCACAATTAATTTATATCTTCCTTAATCGTTTACCTGATCGCTACTCCAAATATAAACCTTAATAGAAGTCTTTGCTACGACTATGTGTGTATAAGATTAAACTGAATAATCACTAGATTACCTGTGATTAATCAAATCAAACTTTTTCTAAAAATGTATCGTTATATTTAAATAAATTAGATGCTTAAATTAATTATGTTACGTTGATTCGAGTATGTTTTGTCTTGTTTTATTATTCTCACTGTGAAAGGTGGCTATCTTACGTGTCGCCAGTTAATCCCTCACAAACTTTGCAAACTGTGGAAGGAGAAGATCCCGGAAGGAGTCTTTGTTGCAGAGTCTCGTTCTCGACCCTCCTGTTCTCCAAGCCATTGTCTCGGCTGCAACAGACGAGAAACTGGTGGAACGTGAGCAGAAGTCAGCATTTTCAGAGTCGTTTGCAGGATTGTGGATGTTATCGCTGATCTTTCGCGTGAGGAATCTTCTCAGGGGTAAAAAGCTTGCATCATAAGACGGATTTAGTGAAGTGAAAAAAATATCAAGTAACTGAGTGCTGAAGATTACTGTTGCAATGAAAAAAGCTAATTTTAAGACATATTTTTTAAATGATTAATACCAAATATAGATAAGAATTTCGTAGATCACACAAAGCACTGTTTCACTTAATGAAAAACTGGATTTTCGTGATTTATGAAAGATTTATCAGTTCCAATGTGCACAAAACGTATTGACATGTAAATGAATATATTATTATTTATAAAGAAAAAGTTTCAATAGATTTTAATTAAGTAGGTGTGGTAGTGGGGATTATGGGTGCAGTCAATGTGATCAAATGAATATTTACTTATAATGATAACCTAGAGAAGGTAACTTGTTTATAAGTGGAGGTTATAGGTTGTAATATTGAAAGTATGTTTGACTGAGAGCAATGACGAGGTAAGGAAGCGGATAAAGTATCCTTTCATTTTACTGGCGGTTAAGAGAAGAAGATGAAACCGGCTGCGATAAGGATTTAAACCAACAACTGGTAAACATAGTTTTGTTTTCTTTGAATTTCAGTCTACTGTAATACACGAAAATGCATAGTTGGTAATAGAGTAAAATATTTATACAACTTTTCAACTAGTTTTACATAAAAAAGGAATTGAGACCTCCACAATACTAAAACATGCTTTGAGGCTTTCCTCCAAGATATGCATTAAACGCATTAATAACAGTACAATGCATTATCCTTTGAATTAAGGAAAAGAAGTGCAATGATTATAAATCTACTTATAATTGATATCAGCTTGATAAGCTCTTTTAGTCTGATGCCGAAAAGGCTCGAAAATCGATCTTTTGTGTCGTATTTTTATCCGCTCGCCTGACATGCACATCTAATATTGTTAGTTTTAATTATATAAAATTACACGGCGTTTGCATACGCCATTTTATTTGTTATGACAGTTGCTCCATTTCATGTTGGTTCAACTGTTATCTTTAATTTGTTTTTTTGCCGTGATTCTCTTGGAGGCGCTGCATGCCATTGTGTTCCGGTCGTCAATTAAGCCCCGTTCGACCGAGATGGAAGTAACTCCATGTTACGGTCGAACGGGGAAATCAAGTATTTATTCAAAATAAATGCGAATTATGCTTCAAAAAGAAGTTCTTTGTGTTCTTAATTTCCTCCTGCATCATTCCTCTACATTTTACTCCCTTTCGTTTTTATTTTTAATGTAATAATCCTACAATATACGAGAATGTAATCTCATGACACATTTTGTATAATATACATGCTAAGAAAAAAATACGAAATAAAATTAAAATGCTTTCAAATTTATTTTTCAAACACATACACACAGGGTTTTTTCGAAGCACTACAATCACTAAAGGTAAATATGTTTTTACCTATGTATTGAATACATCAATAACGGAAAATCGTATCAACTATTATATTTTAGAAATATATATTATTTTTTATTACAAATTTATATAGGGAATATTTGGTTTTTTTTTTCACTCACAATGTAGTATTTTCAAGTGCACCAAAGGCATTCAAACATGCTCCGTTAATATTTCCAGTACCTCTCAAACTTTTCTCAAACTAAGTTGATGTTTATAATATGTTATGTATTCCTGCCATGTTTCATCTGAACATAACACGTGTTTATAAGCGACGAGTATAATTTCTCCTTATCTGAGACAAGCAAACAATATTCTCAGCTTTCAAAATGTCAATTCCTCAAATTTGTCTATCGTGATACGCGCGCATTTTATAAATACCTACCCAAGAAAAATATTTCATTGTCTTTGATCGTGATCCAAGGTGTTGCCATAATCTACTCATTGAATGTAATATTTTTACAGCTGGGATAGGCACACTTTAGATGCCTTTTCGTATAAACACTTTGATATCAGGTTGCTATAGCTCCTTGGCTGATGCCGTAAAGCCTCTAAAAACGATCTTTTGTCTCTTATTTATGTTTGCTCGCCTGACATGCATATCTAATAATGTTTATTTTAGTTATATAATAATACACGGTGTTTGCATACGCCATTTTATTTATTATGACAGTTGGCCAATTTCATGTTGGTGCCACTGTTATCTTTAATTCCCTTTTTCTGCCACGACTGTTGGCAGCGCTGAATGTCAGAGCGCGCCTTCAGTGGAGAGCTCGCTCGCGACCGTGATGTCGCACGCCTTATGGCGTTCACCATAACGGGTGGACGAAAAAGCAAGTGTCTGAGAAATAAACGCGAATTGTGAAACGAAAACAAGTTCTTTGTATTGTTTACCTGCTCCTGCATCCTGCCGCTCGGTAATTCGATAACCAACTTGGAGAGTAAGATATCAACTTTTATAAAAAAAACTATTTTCGAAGTAAAATCGGCAGCATCATGACGAATATTTTAAATGGAAGAATAGATGAAGATTTTGGTTAGATGGATTAATAATTTGTTTCTATATTTGGCAGAAAATTGCGGATGTTTGATCAAATTCGTAAGTGATGAATGTTCAATTAACGGAAGATGCTTAAATAACAACTCTATTGGATGATTTCCTTTGAGAAATTTGTTATATTCTAACCTAACCAAACCTAATCTAACTCAAACATACACCAACCTAACCTAACCAAACGTAACTCATAAACTATTACTTTAAAGTAGTTTTAAAATATTCCATGAATTGATCATTTCACTTTGGCTTTCTTTTATAAAACAATAATAAAAAAAAATTAAAAATCTAACAGTGCATATATTTAATTCAACCCTTTCATTACGGTTCGGTTTGAATACAAATTATACTGTCAATTATAAAACTAATATTTGAAGCATAAATGTGCTTATCTGGTATATTTTCATATAACACATTGGTTCTTGTATCCTTTAGCTATCAGATGATGCATAAAAACTATCCTAAGAAAAAAGAAAAACGATGTATCACGTCAAACGATGTCAACGTTCGGGGAATCTTATGGCGGCATATGCCGACAACGATGCGAAACGGTTAAGTGTGAGTATAATTTAAAAAATATATATTTATAAAACTTCCAAAAATTAATGTTAATAACCAAGCGAGTAAATATAAAAGAGTATAAATAATAATATGTCTTGAATGAAAGATGATAGGATAGGATTATATATATATTTTTTTAATTTGAATTAATTTAAGTCGAAATGTAACTGTATATGTACGTAGGTATTTTTCAAATAAATAAAAATACTTAACTGATTGAATTCTGAGCCAAATACTTTAAGCACGCTCGTCAACAACCTTCCAGAACGCCCAGACCGTGTTTCCAGTTTTGACGTAGCTGGCCGGCCATTTTGTGTCGCAATGTATGCGTCCGCCATTTGCAATTTATGTTCCCCCGTACAGTGCCGAGCAATTGGTCGTGGGAACAGTGGCGCCCGTGTAGGTTCCACGGGATACAAAGGTAACGGTCAACAGGAGAGCCTAAACTACACAATGGAGGCTGACGTCAGACTGTTTATGTATTGTACGAGTACATACAACTGGATGAAAGCTAAACATTCAGTAGAATATGCAACAAAATGGCACATTGATTGAAAACTTTACACTGAGGATAGCTATCACAAAAATATAACATTTTTTGTCAGTAACGTACAGACCTTATACTCTAGGAGTATTTTTAGAATGATTTGATCCAATTAAAACAAAAAATTGACATTAATTGTATATAGCATACAGAAAATATAAGACTAAAACCGTCCTCAATAAAGAAAACTTAAGTACATTTTTTAAGCGAAAATTTCGCAATGCAAAACTAAAGCATTTCACCAATGCATCCTCCCAGTATTTACGTGGAATATAATAGAAAGTTTTACTCATAAAATAAAGGTCACCCAATGTGCAATAGAGAGATCCATGGTCGGAGTTTCTCTAAAATATAGAAACCGAAACGAGGATATTCGAAAAAGAACTCAAGTAGTGGAGGCATCACAATAAATAGATGCACTTAAGTTGTGATGCTCAGGATATATGTGCCGAAAACACGACGATCGATGAGTATGAAAAGTGTAGCCGAATAACCTAGATGCGAAGGGCGGTTGACCGATAAGGATAGACTCATGCGGGAGGCCTACGTTTAACAGTGGACGAACATAGGCTGATGTTGATGAAAACCCTCCGCACTTTGGATGCGTATTTTGTATTGTATATAAATGTATCTATCCTCAGACAAGAGTGTTGAAGAATAGCTATCAAATAAAGGAACTATAAGCAAGCTGTCAGTATGCCAACTCCAATAGTACTTAGAAGAGAATAGTTTCCGTACTTGTACATTTAGAATAAGCGTTGACATCAGCATGATATAGCCCTTGCTGACTGGTACCGAACACCTCGATTTACAATCTTTCGTCTCTTATTTCTATTCGCTTGTCATACATGAATGTGTCCGTCATATTGGCATTTTGTACTAGTTACATATATTAATTCTGGTGTTGCTGTGCGACAGCCCATCACGGGCGCGCCAGTCGTGTGCCGCCCATTGGCGAGAGCAAATTGTGTTTTGGCCCGGCCGAATGCTATGACTAGGTCGAGCCATAAGTTTGTAAAGTTTATCGTAAATATATGTCAATGTGATTCTGAAAAAGTCTGTGTGCTATTAATCTGCTCCTAATCCTGCCATCACCCGACTGAATAACTACCTTTTAGAAAGAGTTAGCGTGTATTCGCACATTCTATACAACCTTCTCTTAACTTGATTGATGTTAATATCAAATTCGTATTATAACGTAATATATTTACTTTTGCTACAAATTTCTCATAAGTTTTATGTAAACGCCACTGGTTTTAAAGGTAAAAACAAAACTGCTTACACAAAATGATTAATTTTGCTCGCGCTCTTCTACTATGTTTGTTTGGTCTAAATTCAGGATAAGTATTCACAAATTCGTACAAATAATCTTATCTAATTAATTTACATTAAAACCAAAAACCTACCATAGTACATACATACTCTAATTTGTAATAATAATATTATTCAATTTTGAAATCCATGGTTATAATATAAAGAAAAATGCAACATGATTCTTTTATTACAATTTATTTTCTATTAATTAATTTCTCAAATATATAGTTTTTTTTACAATTAGATTGACCAACAATTTAAGTGTGTTAAAATATATAAGACATAAGTACTCTTTTACTTTGCAGATTAATGTTGCTTCCACACACTTGATCTTAATCTAAATCTGTTTGTAAGAAAACTTTACTAAAATGCAAGCAAAGAAACATTTTGTATTTTATCGTTACTTTGAGTTGTTGGGTTTATTTATCTTTTGTACTCAACCACTTAAGCTGACAAAACTTTTCAGGGAAACTTCATGAAATGCAGAAATAATATAGACCGTACATATGCTTGAGGGGAAACACAATATCTTGCAGTAGGGCAAAGTACAAGCAAATAAAAATACTGAAAGCAGGAGGTATGTACTCGACTCCGCCATATTGCAGCGTCATAAATAAGAAAAATTTAAAATGGATTTGTAACTTTTTCTCATACATAGTATGATTTCTTTTGTATGAATAAATTTTGCACCCCGTAAAGATATTTGAGTAGTTTCTTATGTGTGAATTTGCAAGCAATATTATACACAAATAAATAATTACATAAATATTCATTTTTCAAGAATAGTGTTAAACAATAAAATATTTAATTGATATACTATGTAATATTGCATAAATAATGAAACATAACTCATAGCAGTATTACATAATAATACATTATAATAAAACATGAATAACTCTTAAATTAAATTAAACAACTAAAACAACCAAAACTAATAAACCAAATATAATTTTTTAAAAAAATCACGAAATTTTTTTCTTAAAAATATTGTTCCCAAGTTCATAATGATGAATATATTTTTAATGCTGGCAACACTGATAAGACTTCAGCTATCGATCAATACTTATTATAGTCATAAACTTATTGACCATTTCAAACTTTGGAATATAAAAAGGCTACTTTAAAAACAATTATCTGCTTTGGAAGTATTATGTTTATTTAAGACCTGCGGTTAAGTACTGAATTATTTATTTGTAATCTAATACATTATGGTTAAGACTAGCTCTTACATTCCATGTCTCTGCGCCATAAGTTAATAAAGGGAGGATGCATTGGTTATGGTTATTGGTTGGCAAGTCTTACCCATAAAGTAAAAGTCACCCAGTATGATTTGGACAGATCCGAAACGAGGATATCCGCAGAAGAACTCAAGTAGTGGAAGCTACCCAACGAATAGGCACACTCAAGTGGCATGGGCAGGACATATCTGACGGTCGATGGGGAAGAAAAGTATTGGAGTAACACCCAAGAACTAGCAAACGAAGCATTGGCCGACCCCCGCAAGATGACCTGACGACATAAGAAGTATAGCGGGAATGGCCTGGAAACGAGAGGATGGATCGAAGAGGATGGAGACTCATGCGGTAGGCTTACGTTCAACAGTGGATGGATACAGGTTGTTGATGAATACATTATTTTTAAGTTACGAATTTTTTACACGAATAATATAAAATAAACTTAGGGAGTAGCGAGAACCATCCATCTATTGATATTTTGATATTATTGTTTAATTTAATGTTAATGTATGCAGGAAATGCTGCTTAAATGGCGTGTTCATGTCGATTTATCAATTAAAAAATATGGCATAGTAATTATTTTCAAAAGATAAGTGATGAAAGAAAAGCATTCGAACATCTTTTTAATTTAAACAGTATCGAATCTCGTACGTTCGACATTCAATTTAAATTTTTATTATCTGACGTGTGACCTAGATGGCGTAGTCGGCGAGCTCCACACAAGCTGCTCGTGAGTGGAACCCCCACTAAGGCAGGCTCACACATGCACTGAAGAATATTCGTTACTTTTCATGAATGTACATAAAACGAACGTTCCCTCTAAGACGTGTAATAGCGATTTTTGCAGAGTATCGAATGGATGGCTAAAGTGGTTTCACATCCAAAGCGGGAAATGCATTTGGAAAAGTTGTATATTATGATATTCTCAACTTGCCATATAATAAGCATACTAGTTATTATATAACCGTAATTTATCGTTTCACATGATGTTTACTGTAACACTTTATATTTATACAATTTGTTGACTATTTAAATTCTAAAACATATAAAAAAGGATTAAAAACGAGATAAATTGAAAAATACATAATAAAAGGACCAAATAACCTTAAATTCACATTATAACTGATTAAATTATACAATTTCAAAAATAAGTTGATTTCCAACCTATTATTTCAAGGTACAGCTATAATTTGCCGGCGGGTATAGCTCAATGGTCAAAGCGTTTATTTTGCAAGCCAAAAGTCGTGGGTTTGATCCCCGACGAAGATTAAAAAAAAAACTTTTAATAGATTTCTGAGCTCTAAAAATACCCCCGGTTGGTGTGAATTTGATTCCTCACCCGTAAAATCCAGTAATAGGCTATTAATTAAAATTAGTGGTAGATGAAAGTCGTCCCGTGAAGACCACCCATTCATAGTAAATTCCTGTAATAATAAGGATGATGCGTGAATCTGAGGTTGTAGTCTATACCGTTGCCAGATCAACAATCCACATGCAGCGCTTAGCCATGTGCACCTTGATAAGCGTCATAGAATTTCACAGATAAGACTTCAACATCACTATCACTATCTGTCGGTATTCTCCTGTATGAGCTTACATTTAAAAAATCAAGGGTAATTTCATATTTTGTTGTGATACATCTACTAAGACACGTTTTGTTCCGAGACGTAGCTCATAAATCGAACTCGTATGCCAAATACATTTATTTCCCTTTGCATTTCAATGACTCATACTAGACCCCAAAAAATCATCAAATTACAGTTATTTGATAATATTTTATAAAATAAAAACATTAAAAGAAATAAATATTGTAAAAAAACATATATAAAATAAAATATATATAATCCGTATGCGTCCAAGCAGCAAAATGTCAAATAAATAAAATCATATTTAAACATACTACTGAAAAAATTAGTTACATTTTTAATATCAAAGTAACTAATAAAAAACACAAATGTTTATAAAAGTCTATCTTTCGACCTTATACTTGTAATTACTTAACCCTTTCATTTCGACTCGGTGAAATACAAATTAAACTGTCAGTTATAAAACTTGTATTTGAAGCACAAATGTACTTATCTTGTCTATTTTCATACATCACATTGGTTCTGGTATCCTTTTGCTATCAGATGATGCATAAAAAGCTATTCTAAGAAAGTAGAAAAACGATGTATAACAATATATAAAATTGCTCCCAGTGTCAACGGTAGGGGAATCTTAGATGACATATATCGGCTACCGATGCGAAAGGGTTAAAGAGTTCAAACATATATATATACAACATTATACAAATAATACAATATAATATAATTATATATATAACATTTATAACATTGCATTATATTGTGAAACTCCCAGCAAACGCGTCTTACGTCATAAAAGCTTAATTCTTAACATCGATATCGTTTTACTTTAAATTGCTTTATTTTACAACGACACCACACGGCTGAAAATCATACATCTTCTCGGTGACTCGATATATTACACATTTTCAATTTCCTTGTCTTGCACTTTACGGTGATGGCGCCCCCGAAATGGGGCGCCCCCGTGCCCCATCCGCGCCTGCCCGTGACACCGACGCTGACTAATTACAATCATTAGCCGGGCCCCGCCCCGCAGCCTCCTCGAGACGCCACTTATCTCGCCCCCTGCCGAGCAACCTAATAATTCTACGTGTTTCCGATGCGCGACAATATGGGTGTTTAGTCACTACCTTTAGCAACTATGATTAATCACGCATGTTTAATGAAATACGGCGCCTGCAGATATTTCATCCATTTTTAAATATACAGCTGCATTTTACACAATACCCTTGCAGCCATATAATAAGTATCAAGAACAGATGCATGCGTATAATTTTAAAATTAAATTGTTATGACTGTGTGAAGAATTAATATGTACTTAGGAAGCGGATACCACAACCTATTAACATCCTCCTCTCAAAAAGAAGGGAGTTAAAACGTCGCGAGGGGTAGGATGAGGAGCAGGACAGCAGACAAAGACTTTCTTGTTGAGGCACAGATTATATTTTTCACGATAAAAACATTACAAGCTTTAAGACCACGTGGTATGAAATCCCGCGCGGCCGCTATACGGATTTTACTTCGCCGAAGGGTCGAGACCAACTGACTGTGTCCACACTTCCGCGGCGCGCGCTCGTTCACCAGCGCCGCCTGGTGGCAAAACTATGTAACTTGCCCCAATCTGGCCACATACATAAAAGTATGGCAAGCGACAAAAATACAAGACGAAAGATTATTTATCGAGGTTTTCGGTAACAGAAAGCAAGGACTACATCATGCTGATGTCACTATTTACAAATAAACTGAAATATATATTTTACAAACACGTTTGGTGTTGATCACGAAAGCCTGTATACAACGAGAAAGTGCTCTCAAAACAATGTCTTAGTAATTGCTCCCAAGGGGCGCAGGTACAAGGTGACTGGCCCAAGGGACCTAAGGCCGGAAAAAAAAAGATTATCCTTTAAAAAATATATTGATATGTTACATTAAAATAATATTACAAACAAACGTTATACGTGTATAATTTGAATTATTTAAGACCAAATTAGATATAATACATCAGTCCTGAGATGAGGATGGTGGGTAGATTTCCGGTGCTAACGCAATGGTTAAATTTTGAGGGCCCAGTGGATCCAAAAATGGGACCAGAAACTTAAGAAGCAAGAGACCGTATCCGTTTTATTTTGCTCAAGGAGATTAAGAGGACGAAAATTTTTCGCCAGCCATTTTTATACTCATTTTAGAGCAATAAATTTTCGAAAAACCCACAATGACATATTTTTCGAGGGGGATGGATTTTTATTTATTTTATTTATTTATTACACAGAACCGAAGATTTAAGATACAAAATATACAGTACATACAAAAGATAATAAAAGATAAACATAACATAAAAGAAGAAGAAGATGACTTTTGTCAAAGATCAAAGAGATCTAGAAGAACAATACCATCGACAAAAGAGGAAAAGGATGGAAGAAAAGGATCGAGGTGTGCTGGTAGGCCATTTAGGAGCGCCATTGTTGTTGTACCAAATTGAGTGCTTGAAGCTCCACAAGCATCAACTGGGATCAAAAACAATGGATGGCTACGAGCACGGGTGTATTTATCTGGAACATATAATTTAAGCCATTCATGTTTCCCAGAGTTGTGAATTGTACTGCGAAGATGAAGGAACTCTAACGAACGAAAAGAAAGCATCCCTATAAGAAAAAGAGTTGGGTAATGTTCGGAATTGATTGGATAAGCTCTTTACGGAACTGAGTAAAACATTTCAATCAGAAAGCATCACTCGCAACGTGACCTGACTCAAAGTGTCTTCTCCCCTTCAGAACAGACCTAATAACCTGTTAATGGCGCGGGTAATTAATCAAGAGTGTTGCCAGCACGCCGGAGATTAATAAGATGCACTCGCCGTGACTCTAGCGCAAGATGGCCACCGCCAACATGGCGACCGCGCGGTCTGCTAATTGACTACGTTACAAACGAGGCACAGTTAATTCGTTGTAGTCACTAATAAGAGCAATAAGGATCCGTGTCAGAAACTCAAAACTCTTCGCTTAATTACGAGCGACTAGTGCTGAGCTTCACCGCCAGCAATAAACCTTTTCCTCTTATTAATCTAAAGTGAGAACTTTATTATTGCCCCTGACGTGGCGGCAGACCACATGTCAGCTTCTTAACAAAATAGTGTAATTATATATTTTTGAATATTTTATTAATTTATTTGTACATTAAAATTTATTTATTAGCTATTTAATTATAATATTCGTCGGTGAGTCAATGGTCAAACCTCAATGGTCAAAGCGTTTACTTTGCAAGCCAAAGGTCATGGGCGTAAATATTTGAGTAATATTTATATATTATTTTATTTATTTAACATTTTGCTGCTTGGACGCATACGGATTATATATTTTTTATTGTTTAAATGTTGTTCCCATGTGAACCTCTAGGATGCAGATGTTCTGCGATAAAGCATAGTCAATACGATCTTACAGAACTGTGAAACGGCAATGTGCGATTTATATGTGGTACAAATGTATATTTAAAACATATGTGTTTTGCAAGTAAAACAAAACATATGTAACGCTACATGAGTATTTCAGTGTACGGCAAAGGTTTTTATGTACTCGTATTTAGTCGATGTTCTTTATAAAAGTACCTTGTCCACTTACATCGGCGGATTGTCATGTAAGAGGGACTTTCACGTAAATACGTTTATTTTTGTAAACGGATAATGAAACCCGCCCTCTAGCGGGACACGTCCGAGGGCACTCCGTCGAAAATAGAATCAGATGGCAGAGGAAGAACATCCGCTTCCCCCGGGCAGATAAACTCAACAGAACGACCCCCGTTTTGTCTTCCCTGTCTTCGAGAACACGGGGCATTGTGTTCAGTGCACAATCAGAGATGCTCAGGGCTGTGAACACGGAGCAACATGGCAATGGAGCAAAAGTGTAATGGAGCTATTGATTAATCAATACCTCATACTTATAAAACTATTTCATGTTCAGTACGATAGATGCACTTTTATTTAAATTTTTATTTTTTTTCTTTAAAGAATTTAAAATATCACATTTACCTTCGTCTAAGGCAAATATCGAAATTTTAAAAATTCTAATAATTTTCAATTACAGGCGGTTAAATATAAAGATTATTATTATTATTATTATATTAGTATTTGTATAGCGCTCTTTTATGACCGAATGATCATTCCAAAAGCGCTTCTTTGCCTCTCTGAGTAAAAAGGTGGGTCTTGAGTCTGCTTCTGAAGGATGCCTCCGCTTTAAGCTCTCTTATGCTTTCCGGTAGTGAGTTCCAGGCCATTGGTGCAGCGTAGCTGAAAGCCCGATTGCCAAAGACCGTGCTAGGACTACCTCCCGTCAGCTGCAGGGTGCTTCTATTTGCTCTAGCCGATCTGAGTGTCTCCCTTGATTGACCATGAGCTTAAAATAATTCTTCTTCTTTAGCCTCGCCGTTTCTCATCATCTGGGGTCGGCTCTCCTTCTGCACATTCGCCATGTCTGTCTGTCCCGCGTTGCATTCTCGGTCAAGCCCAGAGCTTACAGTTCTTTGTCTACAGTTTCAGTCCAGGTTGCCTGTGCTCTTCCAAGTCTTCTCGTGCATCCGGTGTTTTTTTATGGCGGGTTTTTTTTTACTGCCGGTTGCCACTTGACGCAGACAGTAGCTTTCTTGGAAAGCTAGAGAGCTGCCGTTGACCGCCAATTCGGTTCATCCGCCACCATCTCAGAAATGAGGTCCTGCCCACCACATATATCCACCATAGCCTCGCCTAAGATGTTACTCTATAAGTCCGAATAGTTCCTCTGTTAAATACGAGTATTTAAATAGAAGGTCATTGATGATTTGAATCATTGGAATCATTTGTGAATTGGTTAATACAAAAAATATCCAGAAGCTAGCCACAACTGTAACATTTTTCGTCGTACCTTCCCATACCATTACTACTCCATATTTAGAGCATACTTGTATTTATACCACCAACATACTGATATCGTCTTCTCTAAGTCTGATATCGTATTACTGGGCGGCAGGATGCAGGAGCTGGTTCCCAAGCGAAAGAACTTGTTTTTGGTTGACAGCTCGCGTTTATTTTATTAGATATGTACTTTCTTTTTCATCCACTCAGTATGGATTACATTACATTAAGCTTTCGCGAGCGAGCTGCCAACTGCCGGAGCCTCTGTCATCTAGCACTGCCAAGACAGCAAAAAAGTTAATTAATAATCACAAATAAAATGGCGTATGTGAGCACCGTGTATTATAATATAATATAAACTAGCATTATTAGATATGCATGTCAGGCGAGCGAACATAAATAAGAGACCAAATATCGTTTTTCGAGGCTTTACGGCATCAGCCTAAAAGTGATAAAGCAAGCTGATATCAATACATTAAAGATTTTTCTTAGTTTGTCGGATACTTGCTACATCTCAGATCAGTTTCATCTCTTAAGCATCCACTTCTTATAGTATACATCTTAAATAGTGTATATCTATTTTCGGAGCGAAACCGAAGAGGATATTTGCAAGTTTGATGGGAGCAAGGAGCGGATCAATCTGGATGTTTGCTTGCTGCATAGCCCTGGCCTCTTGCACAAAATTGTACATTTGTTATCATATTGTTATGTGCAGCCGTACGCTATTTCCTCTACTTCGTGCAGAGTTTCAAAGATAACAGTTCAAAATGTTATACGCTATGACTTCCGCTACTATTAATTCAATATCTGAATTGTTGATATTCGTTTTTATTTTTTATAATAGGTTATAAATATATAATATAACTGAAATACTTAAAACGTCAATTATAATATGGCTTAAGATTATTATTTTTCAGCATTTATGGCGATATAAGAACTCCGAATGTTGGCCGGAATAAGCAAACACCCAGCTAACCTCATCAGGTCAAGCTGGTCACTCTTTTGTCCTGGAGGTAGTAAATGCCCTCCTAAGGCGGATGAACCTTTATGGTCAACGGCATTAGGATGTGGAAATAAAGGGGAAAATACCACATTAAAGGTCTAAAAGACATCCCATGTATCAGCAAAAATTATTGCATCTCAAGTTAGGATCGAGAAGACTGGAGACCGAGATGGAAAATTTTGTTACTGCAAACCAATCCACCGGATTGATACTACGAAGAAGAAGAAGAACTCACGTTAATGTAATACGCATGTAGAAATATTGCAAATATTTTTCAATACTCTGAGTATATTCGTATATCTAGTGTTAGTCCTTTTTCCCGGTTATTTTCAGACATTTTTTATTAGTTCATCCGGAATGACTGTTCCAATAATAATTGTCGGCACAAAATGGCTTCCCTGGTGCAACTCTGCGGATTGATGAGCTCTGCAAGCGCCACACAAAACCCAGACGAAAACACAAAGAGTAAAAAATCTAACACCCGTTCTAGGATTTATGTAAATCACACGAATCGGTTCGTTAGAGGGCGACGGGAGAGCGACGCAATCCCAGCTCTGCAAAAAACCCGAAAAGCGCTTGTTATTTTAAATTTCACATTAGCCTTCGAGAGAGGGCTCATGAAAGCCTCGGAGGCTGATGACTTAAGTTTTTTTCGTGTTTGTTTCAATCAATATTATAATAAATATATACATAATTATCTTTCTTAAGTCAGATATAAATAAAAGAATTTTAAGAAGTTATTTATATTTTTATGTTGGAAATTTTCTTCTAAAATTATTTTGATATGTAACACATTCCTAAGGCAAATATTAAAAAATGGCTTTAACTGCTCAGGTCACGTTTTTCATTTTTAAACCTGGCGTAATAATATTCCAGAGAAAAACCAATAGGTTAACCGTTATTGGTCATACTTTTGAAGTACACCGTAAAAAAGGTTACAAAAATCGCAATGAAATTTCGCGGAAATTTAATTAAACCAACGCATTGACTTTTTCACGGTTCGCATAGAAAAAAATATTTTTATACCGAACGAATAATTTCCTGTTTTTCGAAGCGATCGGAATAAAGTATGAAAATTAAAATGTTGCCAGTGTTGAAAATGAAAACGTCAGTTATTTATTGCTCTGTGGGATTTTTAAAGAAGCACATTTGAAGCATTTAGGTCGGCAGGGGGAGGGATCCGTGTAAAACTTATCTCACATTTTCGCGTGAATGCGTTCCAGTTTTACTTAAGCCATAAATAACAAATTGAAGAAACATTATGTATAGGTACGCACGTCGCGCGGGCTTATGATAAGAGACACATAAATAATCACGAACAGGTCTCGGAATAAATAAAGCTTCGTTCACCAGCGGATCCGAAAGGGCCAAGGGATGAGGAGGGTTTCCTATGAAAGTATTATTCTCTGAAAATTTGAATCAGATGTAAAGGTGAATGCCAAAGAATGTTGTATGCGAAATTCTATAAGAATAAGGCTAATAATCTTAGGTTATATAATGAATATATTAACTGCAGAAAATAAAACATGATTCTTGTGTATTTTTATAAATGATTTAAATTTATTACAATTATGAATGCTTGGTATTTTTAATCAAAATAAATAAAAGTTGTAACCTACATACTAACATCCTCCTTTTTTTAAAAGGGTTGTTATTCAGTCGCGTTATGGCAGGATGGGGAGCAGATTAACAACAAAGAATTTTTCTGAAGCATATTGACATACATTTTCGATAAAGACTTGGTTTCCCCGATCGATCGTAACATGGCGTTACTTTCGCCTCGATCTATCGGGACTTAACAATCCGATCTCGCCAACGTCGGCACACGACTGAGCGCCCTCGTGATGGGCTGTCACACAGCGCTGCAGTAGCGATCTACGTAACTAGTCCAAGATTCGAATATGGCGACACATACATGTAATACAAGCGAACAGAGACGATAGATAAGAGACGAAAGATTTCACATCCAGGTTTTCGGTACCAGTCAGCAAGGGCTATATATCATGCTGATGTCAATACTTTCAGTGATTTTAAGTATTATATGTTTTATATTCCAATTTATAATTTATAATATAAAAAGTATAAATTATGCTTTATTATCTTGAGTAAAATCACGGATTTTTATCGTTCTATGATTACGTAAACATATTTTTGAAATACTGTGATTTCCAGTTTCGAATTATTCTTTCCTGCTTCATTTGTTTCTACAGAATACCATGTCATTCGTGATGTGGTCTCACCAAGAAACTCCTAATATCTAATGCTAAACCACATCTCAAAGGTCTCGAGTCCTTTCTATCTCTTGCGTTTAATCAACATGTGTCACAGCTGTACATTAGTATGTTATATAAAAGTGTTTCAATAAGTTGTTTGCGTAGCTTTAATTCAGTGCTTTAAATTAAGAATCATAAATTTTCTACACAAAAACCTTGCTTGATGTAAACAGAATTATCTGAGACGATCTTCCTTTATATACGTGTATATATTGTACATAATGTGTTTTAAAATAATATCCCCGAAATCACCCTCGTGGATACACCAATGGTTTTGGTTGTTGGTAACTTATTAGATGGTTTCTGATAAACACCGTCACATTTACATGTTATCTTTAATTGAGCATGTTTATGTTTTTCTGGAGGCAAAATTAACTTTATTTTATTTATCTGCCGCGACTCGGCGCTCTCTCTCCCTTCTGAATACTTAGTTTCAAAAAACAATTTGAGAAAACCGAAGAAACAAAAAGTCGGTCTGGAAAACATAATATATTATTGCTTACTGTCTCTGATAAAGCAAACTTTTATACCTTTCCAACTTGAATTCGGTACGAAAGTGTACGACAGTAAAACTGACACAATTTTGATGAGAAAACGCGCTTTGCCCTTAGGTATTTTCAGAAATTCAGGAAAGTTACGTGTGTGTTGCTATTAATATTTCTTTTAAATTCTTAATTAATAACAGTATCTTTTAAATAAATGACAAACGACAATAACAAATCGAATCAGCGGTTCTTACCCAATCATTCAAGTTAAGCAACATTAGGCGTCGATTTATATTGGATTAGTAACAGTCTGATAGCACTACGCGTTGTTGGTTGCTGTCTCATAAGACTAAATAGAGAATTGGATACTTTTAAGATCTCCTATAAAATTCTCATTAACAAACACCTAAATGTATCTTGGATACTAATAATCGTACTAGTCTTCTCTTCAATAACCGGATTCCTATCGTAGAGGCCGTCGGGAACTACATATATTAATATACTAAGTGGAGCTTCGGCTGAAGAGATGAATAAGAAAAAGATAAGTATTTGTTTCCAGCTGACTGAACTGTGTTGCGTAAATTTGTGGGGACCACATGCTACAGCTTTAAAGTGAATACGGAAGGAAACATAAATGGTTCATATTTTAAACAGAATAATTGTGTAATATGTCAAACAAAAATTTATTTTGCAAAATTATAAGCGACTTCACGTCGCCGAGATAGCTATCAGAACGCATGGTGGAGAGATGAGGAGCAGATGTGCAACACAAAGACTTTTTCAGAAGCACATTGAGATATATTTTCGGCAGAGATTGACAAGCTTTCGGTCCAGGGCGGAGCTCATGCTTTAAGGTCCCGGACGGATCACATCTCGCTTCAGGTCGCCGTAACTAATGCAATAGTCATAGAATAGAATAAATGGCGCACCAATGACAGACAGCAACGTACATTACTAATGACACACCAGTGCCAAGACCTATCAAATAAATCAAAATTGCAGCTCAGCACCATATCTTACTCTTTTAATGTAGAATGACACCTTTTATGTATGCGTGTCAGACGAGCGAACAACAATACGAGTTCCTGGCACCAGCCTGCAAGGGCTATATCGAGCTGGTATCATACTATTCAAACCACGTCAAGGTAAATAGAGTTTGAAATAAACTAGAATTGAAAATAACGTTCACACTATTGTATTTTTTTTAAACTAACCTCATATTTTTTTATTTAAAATAATAGCAACAACTTTTTAAGACTTTTAATTATACACGGAATAGGTATGCTCATGCAGATATATGATGCGAGTATATTATAAATACGGCTGATACTAAAATTTAGATGTTTTAATGATAGTAAAATGGTCTGATTAAAATATGCTTTCATTTTCGTTTTAATATTTTTAACGGCCAATAAACTGCAATTAATTTTTCCATAAGGCACTCTAAATAAATCAATTTACAAGCGCATAAATTTTTAAATGCGTAAAAAGCAATGATTTTTGTAAAATAAGTAAACTAAAAGGTTTTCTCGAAAAAGACAAGCGTGCTGCTCAAATGAACCATAATAAATAAAAGTTGTCAAAATGATTGATGTCTATTATTCAACACAAAGAAGTAATTTTAAATTCTTGAAAACCATGACGTGCACATTAAAGTTTTTTACCTACCATGCGACGTGTTAAATAAGATTTTTCATGTTGGCATTTTTATTTGAGAAGTGAAAATAAAATTTAAAAATGTGCAAGCGCAATTTTCTTTCAAAATAAACAACATGCACTTTTAATATTTTTGTTATATTTATTGCAAAGAATATTAAAAATAACTTTATTATGAAATACAAAGAACGTATTGTATAATAATCAATATTACTATATATTTAGAATACGGTAAATAATAAAATAAACTACTTTCAATGACTTCGTAAGATTTAAGATTATGTTGTTAAAACTATAAATATAAAGAAACATAATAACTTCTTAGGTTTTCACGGCCAGATTTGATATTGTGGCTTTTGGGCTAAGCCGTGTGTGGCGAATTTCTTTTGACCAATATTTCGACCGCCATTGCAAACTCCAATGCAAGGCTTGCCCAACGGTGTATATCGGACAAAAATCGCGAACTATAGGTAAAAGAGTAAGCGAACATGAGAGATCGTGCAGACTAGGCCACCCAATGGCACTGGCAGAGCATCTGAGTGACACGGGACATAAGTTTTCATTCGAACCCGAAATCGTGGCTCGAACGCAAGGAAAATATACACGCCTAGTAAGGGAATCCATTGAAATCAAAAGACATCCCATCAACATTAACAGGGATGATGGCTTGATTCTCAAAACAGCATGGCTTCCACGTCTAGCACATACTCTAAAAACTGTTCAGACAAGCAAGGACGACCACAGTCCGACATGACGTTCGTGGAGGTACAATTCTTAGAACATACCTACCGTACACGATTCTCCGGACCAATGAAACTTGAGTATGTAGTTGCCATTGAGATATCAATAACGCTCGTAAAAAGATAATCTGACACCAACTCACAACTAAATCATCAATCCTGAAGAAGACCCCTGCAATGGTGGTCGAAATATTGGTCAAAAGAAATTCGCCACACACGGCTAAACCCAAAAGCCACAATATCATAAAGAAACAGATATAAAATAATTAATAAAATTCTGGAAAATAATACGATCATTAAATAAACAATGAAAGGTCGTAATGGAGTTATAAAAAAATATCTAAAAAGGAGTTTTAAAATAATTTGAAAAAAAAAACTATTTCAATGTTCATCTAGGTTATTTTTTAAAATAAAAAAAACAAAAATCTTGTCTCTTCTTTATTTTAGTTTATTTAAGTATGCCGTCTATATTAAAGTATACGAAAAATATTATGTATTTTATTTGTAAACAATATACTCGTACCTATGTGCAAAAATATAAAAAAAACCCACTTAATGGATACTAAATGAAAAAAACGATACTCCTACCTAAATTACACATAATTAGAAGAATTTATGTTTAATTTTTGAGTATTATGACGATATTCATTTCAAATAGAAGGAAAAAAAAAATTACACAATTTGTCAAGTCAATCAAAACAGATAAGTGTAAGAGTTTGAATGGTTCATTAATGTAACTGATTATTATTATTCAATGGCCTCTTCAAAAAAAAATCCTAATCCTTAATTGTGTTCTATACATTACACCAGAGCTCCGCAACCTTTTCTCATCTACGGCACACCAAAGTACTTTTTTGGATTCTACGGCACACCAAAGTTCTCATCTTGAATACCGCGGCACACCAAAAGCCAAAAATAGATATTATTTTGATCAATTTTTTTTTAAATTTCATTTAAAACCTTATGAAGCAAGTACGTCGTTGTATGTCTACATAAATAGGCGATAGGCGCTGGGAGCTTAAGGACCGTTGTAAAATTATTTATTTATAATATTGCCTTATTTGATCGCGGCACACCTGTATCGGCTTACGGCACACCAGTGTGCCGCGGCACACCGGTTGCGGAGCACTGCATTACAGGATCAAATATATACTCATCATACAACCTAAACCCATTTACTCACTTACACATTGGATTATAAAAGCTCGCACACTTAACTCTTTTAATTAATTTAATAAAAATATGGAATAATATTAAATTATATATATTTCTATTTGATATTATTACATTTATTGTAATTTTTTTAATATTACTTTTTTCCGTTTTTTTTTTATTTTATTATAATTTTAAATAATAATTTTATGAACTAGAATATTTTCACATACTCGTATGTTAGCTTCTTAATAATATTTTCTGCGTGTAGTCGGATAACTCTGCAGAATGTAATATAATATGGAAGATCTTCCTTGTGTTGTTTTGACAGGAAATTAAAAAGTTTGATGCTAATATGTTTCATCCCACGCCCTTTAGAATTTAGAAGATGAAGAGAAGATTCTTGAAAGTTTGCCGTTTCATAATATGGAAATAAGATTGCTCATATAATAATTCTTGAATTTAATATAGAAATCTTTGTTGGTACTTTGAAGGTATTATTTTAATGTAAAATAAGTATAATCATCTTTCAGCAGACCTAACTCTATTAACCTCTCACCTTTGATTTGAAAAACATTGTAAAAAACAAACTTATCATGTGAATATTTATATATATTTTTAATTTATAAGAAAAATTTATTAAATTAAAAAAATTACACTTTTTGATATCACTATAGAAATAAATGACAGTCCGAAAATAGTCCCAATTACCGAAATAAATTTATTTTTATCCGACAACCATAAACACGTGCAAAAACACGTGAAATGAAGATAATTTTAAAAATATAAATGTGTCATAATATATTTAATTCAACTTCATGTTATATTTTACAAATAATTATTATGTTAATAATTTTGTATTTTAAATTATATTTTAATAAATTATTAATAGCTTTCGTTGTAAGCTTTGATATTATTTGGCGTAATAGATCTATCGGAAAGCTTAGTAAGTTAGTAAGCACTAGGTGATGGTATGTATCCTCAATAACATTTGGGTTAAATAACTCGCTACATCAACTCCATTTTATGATGATTTGTAAATATTTTGCATTTTTATAATTAAAATATATTTTTAATTTAACTATCAAACGTACTTTAATAGAGTATAATTATTTATTAAAATTCATCAATATTTGTGAAATGTTTTTTTTTTTTAATTTAAACAATGATTTATTTCAGAAAATAAACTATTAAGGGCTATCTACACGAGAAATTCAAAATGCTTATTTGCTCAATTATTTAAAAAGCTACTACGCTACAAATATAAAGAAATTATGAATTTATACATATTTTTTTACCAAAGTGTTCTCATGACAACGAACAACTATTAAAACATGTCACGCGGAAAAAATAGAACTATGTGTACGGTTTATATATTGTTACAATAATTTAATTTCGCAATTCATAAAGCGTGTATAAACATTTGAAGTACACTATGAATTAAGAACACAATAAATTTATTAAGACATCTTATTGAATGATTCAAATACCTTCTTATACTGTCTTGTTATATATTTTTTAATTAAACACTAGGTCTGACAAGATACCTAGCTTTTAATTTATGTGTCTGTAAAGAACAAGAAATTATTTTTTCTATTTGGTGACAATTCATTTTTATATTTATGAAAATAAATTATAATCTCTATTTTTTACTTTTAAGATGCGTGTATTTTGGATTTTGGTACAAATAGGTATTTGAATAAAAAAAAATTAGGTAATAGAAGCATATTCTTTATATAAGTAAAGAAAATATTTTAATTTGTAATATAAAAGAAGTATTCATTTTTGATTTTTCTACTGTTATGTTGTCTGTGCTCAGTTTTTTCATTGCCCGATGACTCGCCGCTCGCCTTGAGCTGTGTAGAGGTATAATAATGTATTATACGGGCCGGGTGTGTGACTAGTGCTGAGTAGGTATCGCAGTGAGTCACAGGAATGTTTCTCAGTACTGGCAACACAACTTTCAGCCATCGCCCAGCTAACGGTGTCATGGCGGTTTGACTTAAGAAGCTTTTTCGCAATAATCTTACAGTTCATGCGCCCGTCGGCCGCGTAAACCTTAAATAATTTCATCTCGATCCTCTTAATATTCGTTGCCGCGATGCGCGAGTACAAGATAGTGGTCCTGGGCAGCGGCGGAGTGGGAAAGTCCGCTCTGACAGTGCAGTTCGTGCAGGGCATCTTCGTGGAGAAGTACGACCCCACTATCGAGGACAGCTACCGCAAGCAGGTGGAGGTGGACGGTCAGCAATGCATGTTGGAGATCCTCGACACGGCGGGCACGGAGCAGTTCACGGCCATGCGCGACCTGTACATGAAGAACGGCCAAGGCTTCGTGCTCGTGTACTCGATCACGGCGCAGTCCACCTTCAACGACCTGCAGGACCTCCGTGAGCAGATCCTGCGAGTCAAGGATACGGACGACGTGCCCATGGTGCTGGTGGGCAACAAGTGCGACCTGGAGGGCGAGCGCGTGGTGGGCAAGGAGCAGGGCGCCAACCTCGCTCGCCAATTCAACTGCGCCTTCATGGAGACCTCCGCCAAAGCCAAGATCAATGTGAATGACACTTTCTACGACCTAGTGCGGCAAATCAACAAAAAGTCTCCCGAGAAGAAACAGAAACAGAAAAAGAAACCGATCTGCGCGCTGCTCTAAGGCCGGGGTCCTGCTGGAGTCTCTCCGCTGGAGTCTCTCTCTCTCGTCAGCTCCGCAGCCAAACACGACATTAAGAGAAACGTTTCATTTTTATATTTTATCTTAACTCTTTCCATATCACCCGGCGGGCGGAGCGGAAACAAATAATATGATAATTGTCAAATATATTAAAATTGTTAAATAATTCAATTATATTTAATAATAATGTGATAACTGAGAGTCCCCAGCTCGGCCCCGCTGGGCGGGCGGAGCCCTGCCTTGTGGGGCCGGGCTGCGGCCGCAGTTGCCCCGGCCGCGGAAGCTCCGGGGGCAGATAGTTAGGAATGGTCATCTGAATTATTAAAGATTTTTTTAATATGAATGGGTCATTTAATGTAATTTTTAATGTTTTTTCGCTTTTACTATAATATTATATGTTAATAAATTCTTAGACTTTGATCATGTTGATGACGTTGGCCGTTATGTTTGTAACGTGTCCCGAGTATCGGAGGAACACTTGACTTATCTCTTTACTTATTACTTTACTTATTACGTTTACAAGCAAACTTTACTTTTCTGTATATTTCTTATTTTATTAGCCATTCGTGTGAATATATTTTGAACTCGATATTTTTTTAAATCTCTATTTATATAAATAAATATATATATATTCATATATTAAAGCGTGTCCGGCGGAATGGATGTGGTCGGCATCGTCGCTCAGGAATGTGAAGTATTAATTTGACTTTCTGTCCGATAGCGATAGCATTGAGTGAGGCCCGTAATTAGTGACACGGCTGACATGTTCAATTGACTCCCCCATTGTTGTGTGAGTCAGTGTTCAGTGGTCAGTGCCCGTGTCAGTGCTCAGTTGTGGAATGTTGCTACCAGCGCACAGGGAGATTAATCAGAACAATCTGGATCGTAGGTTAAAGTAGGGTTTAATAAAACACTGTATCGCTCTTTCTTTTACCGATGTCATTTTATTAACCTTTTGATAGATGACCTCTTATTGTTAGCGTATACACATATACACGTAATACACAAGCCCATATAGATTGATAAAGAGGAAGCGAATGATACAAGTATATAAATATATTATATATATAAACAATAATAATGTATTTTCACTGAATAAGTTTACTAGTTAACATTGTTTTTACATATTTTCACTCATCTTTCCGCGACATTTTATTTTTAATTTTTTGAAATTATGAATGGTTCCATCGGACTGCATATGTCAACATTCTAGACGTAAAAGAATCGACACAGTCCATGGACAGAATATGACTGAATATCTGAAGTTCAGTGTTTTTAAAATGATTATAACAATTATGTAATTGTACTATAGATAAGATACCAGCATGTATATTGTAGATACGACTGTTCACCCGCTGCAGTTACTATAGTTATGTTGTCGGTAGCACTGCGAGGGACAGACCTGGATTAGCGCTTACTTTAGCTCCTGGAAGTGAAACGAGATCTTCCTTGAAGATCAAGCTCAACAATGGGAGGGTTCCAAATTATAGCATCGGTTATGTGTACGTAAGGTGACAATGTGCATCAGTCGTGAAGCCGAAAGATAGTGAAAATATTCCAAAAGAAATCTCAACCTTTATATAAAATGTAAATATTTTGCAATGATTGGTTTATTTTAAGTATAATAAAAATAAATAGTTTATTAAATAAAATATATTTATACCCATTTTATTAATAGCTTCCCAAAATGTAACGTTGATTTCCATTGGGATAATTTTTGATACCATTATAATACTATTCATGTTTTGATAGTGAGCCTTCATCCTTCATTGAGTCTCGCCGAGACAGAACTCGCACATTACCTTATGAAGACTAATCATGTTTCCTCTAATGACTGCATCGTCTACGGTCGATAATATTTATTCTGCTCCACAGACTTGTAAACTACTCTGTCACATACAATGTGTTTTATGTTTATCTACATAATCTCTATTGAGAAGTGTCACTAGGCAAAGTACCGCAAATATAAAAAAGGTAAAAACACACAGGAAGCCGAGTGGGTAACCACATTGTATTATGAAAGTGCTCCTAATTAATTATGTTCAAATTCATCTCCGTTGTTCATGTAAAACTTTAGAAAGGATGTCAAAATATGAATTTGATAATAAAGTATGTTTAACAATGACTGCATACAATTTTGTGTTAATTAATCGAATGGATGCGGCGGTTCTAGTGTGAACGCAGACTTTGTGAACGTCTGCGAGGATTACTTCTTAAAAAGTTCAAATTTATCAATAACGTAAATATTGTGATCAGCTAACGCGACATTATCTATTGTGTGGTCGCCTCACAACCTACAGACTAAAGGAAATATTGGCAGTGATCTTTGGAATAGTTTTTCTGAACATTTCATGATAATTATGAGTCTTTAGTGAAGTGTCCGTGTGTAACTAATGCTTGTAGTTGACATGTGGGATTATGTCCATGACTAGAATTTGAAACATAGCTTTACAATAATTATCATAAAATGTTATCATTGATCTTTGTCTGGTGAAAAAAAAAAAGAATAGTCATTCAAACGGTTTGCTAGAACCAAACGTTTGATGGCTAACGAAACAATTTAAGACTTGAATAAAGTAATAATATATAATAAAATTTCCATCTCGAGTCTTTTGAATGTACTTTCTCAATAAGACTAGATTTATGTAAATTAAAAACAATAAATAAATCTTCTAAACTACATGACATTTTCACTTCAATATTTTGCTATTTGAAATGGTTTGAAACTTCCATGTTTTCTAATTTTTTGTTTTACGTCGTGGGGTATTCCCTTGAAAAAGTAAGATTATTAAAACTAGCCATTAATAATATTTTTCTAATAATAAGATGTGTCTAATGAATGTGACGCTATACAATTCAAAAGTGATGTAGAATGGGACATTACAATTTAACAAGACTCCAGGAAATACATTCCAATAATACACACTAATCTACAACAATTTCCTTCATCTAAACCACATTTTTAATAACGATAATAAATGCCTTCCACCTAAGATTTTTGTGAATGATATGACAAATTTACAACTACATTTATAATCTAATTTTTGTGATGACAACACTTCCATTTTAATAAAAATATTTAAAAAAAATGTTTCAAAAATGTACTTTGAGATTTATCATAAATTTTTCATTTCATACTGGTTTTTGTCACATTGCAGTTTCCTGTAAAGATATGCATAGTCTCACTTTGCACATGAAACATTTTTTTCAAATATATATCTACATTTATTTACTAGAAGAAAATTGTTAAATAATTCATTCCGTATTAGGTGTAAAGTCTACTTAAGTTTTCAAATTTTGAACACACCAAATTTTGTTTTTTTTTTATAAAATTACTAACATTATAAAAAATATTAAAGAGTCTAAAAACATTAATATAATTTGTGTTAAAGATAGGATTCCCGGAGAAACTAAATCAATTGTTTATTTGGAGGACTCGTAATCATCGCTGAAGTGTGGCATGCTGTGGGCAAGAGTGTTGTCCAATTTTCGAGCTTCGTGTTCCAATAAAAGAGAATCCAATGCTGGCTCCTGTGAATAAAACAAAACATACATTATAATCTTCATTAATTTCATATTTATTGTGCATCATATAATGTCATAATAATCAAATTTGACTAAATTGTATCTAACGTTACAGGTTGTAATCATTTTAATAACTCAAAACACAAACTAAACAGAAGGTGGCTTATTTTCAATTAAGGTTCAATTCATATAACTCATCTTCATTGATTCCATAAAATAATATTTTTTATTAAACTTAACACAACATTATTTTTGTACTCGATAACCATAATTTTGGCAGAAACAATTTATACTATCGTTGACACAATATCTCAGTTAGAATGTTGTCATGGTCTCTCAGTATGAGAACTTATATGACTTTCTTGCCGTGAGGATGCTGTTTCAATTATAACATAATACGGATGACTCATTTTTGTCAAAAATTACTTTGTTTTACGTGTTTATGACTTTCAAGTACATATTTATACATATTAACCTCCAGCATTGAGTTTTGCAGACATAATTGTATCTGGAAAGCTCATTTTTTTAGTAATTAAATATACAATTATACATAAAAAAAAATTATATGCATCACTTCATTCAGAAAAAATATCAGCAGACGCGGGATTCGAACCCCGAGTCTTGCAACGTTTGCTCTATTATTTTACACCGCGTAGTCCACTTGACTATTTCATAAAGATGATGTATTTATACCATTTTTACCATCGTATAACGTTAGATGTCTAAAGTATATGTTCAGAGTATGTATATTATTATTTTTTATAATTCAATCAGTCAACATTTATTCACAAGCTTTTTATATTATTACTTTCCGACAGTCTATTTATTTAGTAAGTACCACTCGGGTCTCGAACCGATTTATAGACTGAATGGATGAGAAACAACTTCTTAATTTCATTTTTTCCTTTTTTTATTTTATATCACAATCATAGATGTTACTAAAAAGTGACGTTTTAAAAACAAATGACACCGAACTTTAGTTACATGCGCGGATGTGCACTCATACTCCTTTGAAGAAAGTTTTGTATGGATGTAATGTAGTAACTCCTGGACAGGTTAATATTCATCAAAAGCGGTAACTAAATTGCAAGTAACTCTTTATGATTGCCTTTGTAATCAACTCGAGGACGGATTAGCTCAAGAAATTATTGTTCAAGAGAGATTATGATTTATTTTAACCCTTTCTTAAAATAAAACTAGTATTTGAAGCATAAATGTACTTACTGGTCTATTTTCATATATCACATTGGTTCTTGTATCCTTTAGCTATCAGATAATGCATAAAAAACTATTCTAAGAACGTAGCAAAATGATATATCACAGCTACCGATGTCAATGGTAGGGGAATCTTACAAGGCATATATCGGGTACCGATGCGAACAGGTTAATATTAGCTATTGAAAATTACAACCATTCATTTTTAAAACGCAAGCATAAATAATATGATATTAGCTAGCTTCAAATGATATTTAAAAGATAACCAGCTTTAAATTATATTACTTGTGTTATTTACATTGTAAGCATTCAATTTGAGACTCATTTTAAACAATTAAATCATTTTGGATTTCTCTTGTGATTGGCTGGAATTAGATTGACACGTGTGGGCAGCCAATTTCAGCCTACAATGTAGCAAACTATGTAGCGATAAGAAAGATCTTTGCCTACTTTTTACCCGAACATATGTCACTTCCAAGGCTTAAATGTAATATTTTTACACTGATGTCCAAAGAGTTACTAGATTTTTTAAAAAACAACTCAAGATAATGAAAAATATTTGTTGATCTTGCTGGAAGTTGATAAAATATTACATAAATCATGTCATAACTTCATGAAATTATCTAAGATTATAAAAGTATTTTCATTTAAATATTGCAATTACATCAGAACTGAGCAAAAAATACTTGGTTGTAATCACTATACTATAGGATGACATCACTTGTAATTTTCCTGGGAACATTATGATTTACATTGTGAGTCATAATTCTTCTCTTGATGTTTATTAACCAACTACAGTCACTCATTTCAATGTCATATTTATTTATTTACATATGGTTTTAACTTCAATTGCTTGGTTTTTTAAAAGAAAAATTAATCTCCGTCGGGAATTGAACCCCCGACCTTTGGCTTGCAAAGCAAACGCTTTGACCACTGAGCTATATCCGCCGATTAATAATAATATTGTATTCGAATATTTTTTATTTCATATCTCCTAAATTTGCTTTCACATTGTTTCATATGGGTCCACACAGTATTAGATAACTACTAAACTAATCTTATCTAATCACAATTCATCACATTTTTAGACAGCCTATCTACCATTAACCGGGTCACTTCATATTGATACTGATTTAGTCAAATTTTGCCTTTCCATCAAAAAGTTCATTTAATTTGCATAGCATTTTTTAATCACCATTTATCATTACTATTAATGTACAACATATTATTTAAAAATAAACATTAACATACGAATGGGTGTGATCTCTCAAATTTAGGTTTTACTTTTCATGGAACTAAATAAACATTCCATTAAGAATCAACTAATTAACCGACATGATGTTAGAGTCATTCAATCTTAATGCTTTCAAACTTAAGGACTCATAAAACTTATAATTTTAAATTAATTTTAATTAAATAATTAACGAATTGAAAATATTTAGTTTTAATTAATTTTTTAATTATTAGAATATTATTTTATTATTTCAATATTCTAATCTACTTTTATAGATCATTGACTATATTACAATATTATTATTACTTAAATATACATATACTAAACATAAAATTCTTTTTTCAACGCGTCAATCCAAGCACAAAAATAACGGCAGAAGCGGGATGCAAACCGCGGACCTTGGAAACCAATATGCCCAGGTATTCATACCGCTCGGCGAATCGCGCCATTGCTATGCCCAGACTGACTGCGATGAAACTAGTATTTATATCATTGTTATTATCGTACGACAGATGTCGCCATAGTATATATTCAAAGTATGTATATTTTTATTATTATTCTATCAGTATTCATTTATTCACAAGCTTAATATTTAGTTTTGATTCACATTAATTTTAAACGATTACAAGTTTCAAAGCTCCTCCCTGGAGACCATCTTCAATAATGGTTGCCAAGGAGGCCGAAGCATGTCATTATTTAAAATAAATGTGAATCAATACTAAAAAATTGTAATTTGTAAATTTTTTAATTAAAATTAATTTAAAATTATAATTATGCAGTTTCACCAAGTACATATTATCATTTGATAATTTTGAATGTGAGTGATAAAAGCAAAAGTTGAAATTTTCATTAAATGAATCTGTAACTTTTTTCATAAAATTATCACCAACTTTTACAACATATCGTAAACTTCCACTCAGGATTGCCATAGTCATTTGAGTGAAACGGAGCAAAAAGAACTAATTTACAACCACTTTTAGCATTTAATATTATAATATATCAATCAATATGTCATATGAAAAGCCCTGTTTCATAGTCAATGATATGGCAACTCATATTTGAATGCATCTAGCTATTTTACACACGGACAAAAATTTGGATTCATCGCACTTCAGATAAAATAGTCAAAAAAAAAAAGATTTTTTTGCTAAGATAAAAAAGATAAAGATCACTAATGTGTCATTGTTTTGTCACTATCTAAAATAAAAGTAATTATGTAATAATAAAGATAACAATTTGATTACAAATTTTCAGTAATTCTGATCGAAATGATTGTTTTCATTTTGTACTATTTTATCAGATATGCGATGAGTATGTCCCCAGGTAATGATTGGTTTGACTGAATTACCTGCGAGACGGTGCGCGGGGAGTCTCCGAGGGCAGATCTCAAGCGTTGTAACTCTCGACCATGTTTTCCGGAGCGGGATACAAACAGCTGCCGTCTACGAGCTTCCTGCGAGAGCTGACTCCTCAAGGCCTGGATCTGTAACCATTTAAAAATAATGAAAATAACGCAATTAACAGTGTTGTCAATATTTTAATCTGGTAGGTAAGTCTGGTAAAGTACTAGTATTCATAAATAACTTCTAAATAACTAAAGTTTTCACGGCCAGATTTGATATTTTGGCTTTTTGGCTTAGCTGTGTGTGGCGAATTTCTTTTGACCAATATTTCGACTGCCGTTGCAGGGGTCTTCTTCAGGATTGATGATTTAGTTGTGAGTTAAAGTTACAACGCTCGTAAAAATATAATCTGACACCGACTCACAACTAAATCATCAATCCCGAAGAAGACCCCTGCAATGGCGGTCGAAATATTGGTCAAAAGAAATTCACCACACACGGCTAAACCCAAAAGCCACAATACTAGTATTCATGTTAAACGTCATCAGCATTATGTTAAAAGTATAACTACATCTACATTTATGACAACTAATTAAACTAATTTTGTCAATATAGTCTAGATCACGGGTCGTCAACCTGGTCCGTACCGCCCACTAGTGGGCGATTGGCCGTGGTGTGCGGTGGGCGATTTTTGTAGACCATCAAATCTCCTACATTTTTTTCTAGATATTTTTCCACCCATATACTGTATTGAAATATAGCGAGGCTGGTGGGCGGTAGAGAAATTTCACATGAAAAATAGGCAAAGGTGGGCGCTAGACATAAAAAGGTTGACTACCCCTGGTCTAGATATATTCTAACGTAATTTTAACTTTTTAAATTTATTTAATCAAAACTAAGCTCTATACATGCTCCCTGTAGGATTGAGCCACCCCTTAAGGACAGAACAAAATTGTTTGAGCCTTGGGAGCGTTGAGCTGATCACCTGATCTTAAAAAATGCCGATTATTGAACACCAAAAAAAAAACATTTCTCTGGTACTACAGCCGCAGTTTGTGTTAGTTCGTGGGCTCTTGCCCTGGAGGCTCCCGGGAGCCATCTATGTTCCAATGTGGAGCTCCGGGTATAAAGGTAGTCTGGGACAAAGCGTAGAAAATCTGAGCTTACAGAAGTGTAAGTGGCAGTTTGTGGTGTCCATATGCTCCAAATATGGAGTGGATATGGTGAAAAAAAATTAACTATGTAAATATTTTTAAAGATAGTTTTCACTTAAGAGTAAGTTATAAAAATTTAAACTAAACTTAAAATCATGAAGGGCTTGCAATGACTTGACGAATTCTTACCTGACTTTCCATTCTCAGTATCTGTTGCCTGTGACTAGCTTCACGGGACTCCAGCAATCTCTCTGACTGGTGCACAGAAGCTCTCAAACGATCAACTTCTTCCCTTCCATGTCCAATAATTCTTGTGTTTCCTCCGTCAAATGTTTTTGAGCGAATTATCGTCAATTCAGTTTCCTAAAATAAATATCAAATCAAAAAAAAAATTCCATATTAACCTTTTGACGGAGGCTCCTTTTGGTAATCATTTTGTAGACAATTGATATAGATTTTAATATATTTTCTAGTAAACTAACATCATGTTTTACTTATATTTGTACACTGGAATTAATAGATTTTATATTTAGTATTTAAAATCAACATTACAGCAGAATAAAGCTGTAATATGTGGCTATAAAATCCATGTTAAGCTTATGACTGGTATAGACTTCATGCACAATAAATAGGATAAAAGATTTAAGTTTGAATTTCATTATATTTATTTGCTATGACTTTTTAGATCCTTTCTAAGGATGACTATTTTAACCAATAAGTATCAATGCAATTAAATAATTAAGGAACATTACATTTTCATTTTTTATCATATTTAAAAATGAAATAAAAAGTAATGAATTGAAGCAAAAAAGACTGCATAAATTGAATAAGGAAATAATGAAATTTTTACAACGTAACTGTATCTACATAAATAATACAATGTATCTGTTTCTTCTTTAATCTTTTGAATGCGGCGCCTTCTTGGTGCATTTGTTAAACGATTTTTGGACAATTAATAAAAGCTGTAATATATTTTATATTAAACAAATAAACCAGATATTGCTTATATTTTTTAGCTGCAGTCCAATATATTTTATATTCAGTTATATGTTAAGTTAAGTTTAAACATTACAACATTATTATAGAATAAAGCTGTAATATGAGGCTACAAATTCCATGTAAAACTCATGATCGCTGTAGACTTTATACGCAGCAAATGGGCTTACTATGTTATGGTTTATTTGTCAATTTTAGTTTTCATTTAAAATTGCGTACCTTTTCAGCCAGCTGACTCTCCAATCTTCTGATCTTCATCTTCAGTTCTCTATTCTCTTGCTCGTATATAACAGTTAAAGGATCTGTCAGATCAGCTCCAAGAGAATGAAGTGCCAAATTGGAATCTCTCAAAATATTTGAATCTCTCAAAATATTTGAATCTCTCAAAACATTTGAATCTCTTGCTCCGTACTTCAAATCCCTAACAGACGATCCGCCAATGACTGAATCATTGTCGGAATAGATTGATTTCTCTTGTCTCTCATAGCTCTTACTGCGGCCGGTCTTGGCCGCTCGTTTCTCAGCTTCCAACTGTCGTATTTTGTCGAGAAGGGAATCGACTTTAGCTCTGAGCTCAGATCTATCCCTCTGCGTTGCGTGGAGCTCTCTTTCAGTTTCACTGTCAATCTCCTTGCCGTCCCAGTTGGTCAAACGAAGTTGGGACTCCAATGTAGATCTAAAATTAGCAATTGAAAAAATTTATAAAAAATACATTATAACAACTCACTCAAATAATATAACAATCATACACATGATATGCTTTTTTTATATGAAAGCTGTTGGTAATTATAAAATTTTATTAAATTATCTCACAGGAAATACATATTGATTTATATTTCAAACGCTTTTTATAAAAAAAAATACTATAAAAGCAACCTACCAATATGACTGCTTGCTAAAATTACTACTATTTACTCAAACAAGCAGTTTAATTAAGAAAGCATTAACTAATTGATTTGTTACATTTATTCAATTGATAATTCTTGCTAGAATTCCGTACTTTGAA
Organism: Glossosoma conforme; assembly: GCA_022606575.1. Classification (NCBI taxonomy): domain Eukaryota; kingdom Metazoa; phylum Arthropoda; class Insecta; order Trichoptera; family Glossosomatidae; genus Glossosoma; species Glossosoma conforme. The sequence continues at coordinate 4,514,699 of JAGTXR010000003.1, read as the reverse complement.
TGATTTAAATCAGGGGTCGTCAACCTATTTATGCCTAGCGCCCACTTTTGCCTATTTTTCATGGTAAAATTTCCCACCCGCCCACCAACCTCGCTATATTCCAATTCAGTACACGGGTGGAAAAATTCTAGAAGGAATTTAGGAGATTGTAGAGAGACAAAAATTGCCCACCGCCCATCACGGAAGCCCGTATTGCCAACTAGTGGGCAGTACGAACCAGGTTGACGACCCATGATTTAAATGAAGAGGTTTTTTTTGAAAAGAAATATAGAATATATTCTAAAAAAATAACTATATCAACAAATCCAAAATTAAATAAATAACACATTTTCTCTCACTATTAATTAATACTTATTTGTATTAAAAGTATTAATTTTTTTAAATATAGTTTATTTTTATTCTTTATAAAACCTGTACTTCTTAAAAATAGAGATTTAAATTAAAAAACAATATGCATACAGAGTTAAGTAGTCATTTTAGATACCGTTTATATGCAATAAAAATAAGATAAAACAATAATTATGTTACCTTTGAACTTCCACATTGGCCAGTTGATTGTTCAATCTGTGAACTTGGTCGTGCAGCTGCTGCTTATCCCTCTTGACTTCAGCGAGGCCATTTTTGATGACCTCCATCTTTTCATGGAGCACTCTCTTTTCGCCATCACAACTTGCCAGCGATTTCTGCAGCTGTTTCGTCTTCTCCAAGCAAACTTGCTCCTGATTCTTGGCATCGTTGAGTTGCCTCTGTATGCGACCCAGCTCACTCCTCAGTTCACTCTCGGAGGTTGCAGCCTTCTGCAAGGAGGCGCTCAGCTGATCGACTGTCGCCTTCAGAGATGTGCATCGCTCTTCTAGAGTCAGAATGGTGCGAGCTTGATTGTCGCAGTGCTCTTGCATTTTCTAAAAATTAAAACATTTTAAATGATTATATCTGACAAATAATACACCTTTTTATTATATATAAATAGTAATGTTTGTAAATGAGGGTGTTACATATTTCTTATTTATGCGTAGAATGCTCGGCGGATGTATTTGAGACATAGCTTATATGGGATGAGGCAAGGAGATTAGTGGCTGACAAAGCTTTGCGGAGCCACTTCATGATGCTCATATGCTCCAGTTAGGAGAGCGGATATGGCATGGTGATGAGATTTCTTATTTTATTTAATAAATTAACACATTTTATACAACACATCCAAATACAATTAATTGTGATATAAAAAAATCTCATGTTATAACAACATCATTACGTAAAGAAACTTCATGAAGATGAAAGTCAATATATTTTTTTAATTCACTAGTATGAAGGAAAAAGGAAAGGTTACAAATAAATGTCATCACTTATAGGAGGGGAAACCACTTTGGTTAAACAAAAAAATAAAATCTTTTGCTATACATTGTTAAGCAAAAAGTCTTTTGATCATTGACAAATATTTTTTATTACTCTCGATTAAATTAACTATTCAATGAACGTTTAATAAAAAAAATTGCTTCGAAATATATATTATTTAAGAAGAACAATGAAAAAAGTGTCGAATGCTTTTTTTTTTAAATGTCTCTAAGCTATTCATTTTTTGATATTTGTTATTTAATCTTAAGTTCAACTAATAACTGCATTCCTATGTATTGTAAGTAAACTTTTTACATTGCTCCCCGGTTAATTTTCCGAACCCCGTCGTACATGACAACAGTGAACCCTAATTTAGAACACGATGTAAATCAACTTATAACTAAGACAATATTCGAGAACGACTTCTACAAATATTTGATTAAGTAGTTCATAATATAGATAAATAGATGGATTTTTTTAATTTTTATTAGAATATTATTTTATTATTTCAATAACGCGTCAATCCAAACACAAAAATAACGGCAGAAGCCTGGGCATAGTTGGTTTCCAAGGTCCGCGGTTCGCATCCCGCTTCTGCCGTTATTTTTGTGTTTGGATTGACGCGTTGAAAAAAGAATTTTATGTATAGTATATGTATATTTAATTATTAATAATATTATAATATAGTAAAATGATCTATAAAAGTAGATTAGAATATTGAAATAATAAAATAATATTCTAATAAAAATTTAAAAAATCCATATAATAATGTCTCCTAGAGACAATATCAAGAAGGTAAAATTATTAATCAGTAACACAGGTAAATGATTGGTTATAAAGTCCAAGTCGGAACTATATGTAGTCGTTTCTCATCCATTCAGTCTATAGTTTGGTTCGAGACCCGAGTGGTACTTACTAAAATAAATAGACTGTCGGAAAGTAATAATATTAAGCTTGTGAATAAATGAAGACTGATTGAATAATAAAAAATAAAAATATACATACTTTGAATATATACTATAGCGACATATATCATACGATGATAACAATGACATGAATACTAGTTTCAACGTGAGTCGGTCCAGGCACAGTAATAGCCCAGTCGGCTGAGCGGTATGAATACCTGGGCATAGTTGGTTTCCAATGTCCGCGGTTCGCATCCCGCTTCTGCCGTTATTTTTGTGCTTGGATTGACGCGTTGAAAAAAGAATTTTATGTATAGTATATGTATATTTAATTATTAATAATAGATAAATAGACATTCCAAGCCCAATCACTTTTCATCATTCCTTCCGTTCGAAAAAAAAACCCTTTTGGTAATCCAAGATTTTCTTTGGCATATTTACCTGCATTTGTACATCCCTGTCTTGCTTGGCCAGCTGGAGTCGTCTTGTGTCTCCCTCTAATGCTGCTCTCTGCAGTTCAGCCCTGGCGGCTCTCTGTTCAGCCCGTCCTGCTTCCTCGGCCAATGCTCGTCTCTCAGCTTCACAGCGAGAGAGAGATGATCGCAGTTTCTCGGCTTTCTCCTTCAATAAAAATATATTTATATAAATACAATCGGAAAGTCCAGGCCATTTGGAATTCCAGTTTGCTAGAGCAGTTTTAAGTCCACCATCATTGAGTCAAGTCTAGATTTAATTTCAATTCGACATAATTTGCAAACTTTTCTATGTATTTAACATTCTATTAACTATTTTTAATGTCTTTATTTACCTCAATCTGTCCCTTTTCTTCACATCCACTATTTAGAGTGAGCTCCATCGTTGTTATCTTTTCTTTTAGGGAATTAGTTTCCTCACATTTTTGTTGCAATGCTTCAGTCTAAAACAAATAAAAACAGATAAAACATGATTGATCGTTCATCATATTTTTGATTATCAATTAATTTTTGATGTATTATTTTACCTGGGTTTGTAATTGAGCTTGCTTCTGTGCCAGAGATGTTTGCAATTGAGCTTTCTTATCTTCAATCGATCTTAAATTATTAATGGATGCCACTAATTCACTATCTCCTTTGGTTCTTAAATCAGTTGCTTCTTTCAACTGCTTTCTTAAACTACAAATCTGAGACTTGTAGTCGTCCTACAATAAAATATACATTACAATATATTTTAAACTGAATTTGAAAAATTCCATGACTAAAAATGATAACTATCAAAATAACCAACCCTTTCTCTTTCAATGTGGCCAACTTGTTGCATAAGACTTCTTATTCCTTTTCTTACAACATCAGGATCTACATCAGTTATTATTTCAACTGATCGATCTCTCTCTGAATGATCTTGACCTATAAACAAATATTGAAATATTAACATATTAATATGTATTTGAAAAACCATGTTGGGCATTTTATGTTTCATGAACCTTACATTAATTTAAAATATGCATGCATTTTTAAATATATTTGGACACATATATTTACATTACTAAAATTTAATGTATTCTTAATCTAAAGTCACAAGTGCAAAATTATTTTTTTGTGAAGTAAAGTGAACAAGCATAATAATTCTTCTTATAAATATATTCAACCACGTTACAGAAAGCATAATCAATGTTACAACAACAAAAGTACATGTTTTAGTAGGGTTAATTGCCTAACGATAAGAACAATAAAAACCATGTTATTGTTATTATTTCATTACTTTAAAAAAACTTCATCCATAGGTTTAATTACCTTCAATTTCTTTATACAACATCCTTACATATTTTTTCTTGAAGTGCGTATATACAACATGTGCTTTATCTTATTTATAACGACAATCTTTTCATTTGTTTGTACAAAATAGTATTTTTTCATTTGATTTTATAAACCAAATATATTTAGGAATTCATTTGTACATTTTTTCTTCAATTTATAAGCTTTAAAATTGGATATTTTTGTGCACAAAGCTACCGTAAGCAGCTATTTTACTTCTTCGTCTCCAATTTACATTCTTGAAAAGTCTCTGCGGTTGTGCAAGTTTAGTTTATGTTTTTTTCTCAGATAGTGAATGTATGATGCCTTTTGAGTTCCAAGATTCCAAGATGGCCACTCAGTGGATAGAACGAGCCTGTTTCTGTTGATGGTTTCCCTCGTCCGGGCTGAATATGTACATCGTCTCTCGCTAGATGTTTCAGGTGGTGGTGTAGGAGGCGAAACAGCCACTATTGTGCAGTAATTTCAAACGTGCATAAAATTAATACTGTGCATATGAGGAGTACAGAAACAATAATAATAATAATAGTATCCTGCACATATCATAAAAACTTATGTTTGATATAATAAAAGAAGTAACAAAGATAGCAAAAAATTTACATATCTGAAGTAATATGAAGGACGAATAATTAATCATATTGAAGTTAAATGTACTCTTTAAGGACAATTAGTTCATCGAATCATCGATAATGACGTGGGGCGAACTAGATGTCTTGTGCACTGAACATTTGGTGCACGAGACAACCGGTGCACTGGATGTCTTACTAACCTAACCCTACCTAAGTTATTTCGTTAAAGAGACCTATGGACCTTTGGACTCTACGATCACTGGACAAATCCTTAGGTAAGATTAGCAAGACAGCCAGTGCACCAATTGTCACGTTTGCCAAATGTCCCGTGCACCAGACGTCCAGTGCGCCCCATGTCGTTACAAATGAGTCGTTGAACGGATTGTCTGGGGACGTTAGGTTGTGACACCATTGTTTGATTGCAATATTGAACTTTTACTATTAGAAATTATTTGATTACATTATGCAATATATTTTTAGTTTCTATATTCCTCATATTTTTATAAAAAAAACATATTAACCCATAACCAATATCCATCCCAAGAAACTTAATAAAAACATATATGCCTGTAAAAATGTCTGTCTTATCATATTCAGTGAGGATTAAAGGCAATAATTTGTTATTTATCTAAATATATATATTTTTTAAATATTTCATACATAAAATAAATAGTAACTAATCAATTGAAATTTTGAATGCTTTAGCATAATGGTTCATTTTTACTGTTTGGTGCTTGTGAAAAAAAACTATTTAATTTTTTTTACTATGAATTATAATAATTAACTGTGATAAAAAATAATTCAATTAATCAATTAACTATTGCAGACCTAGGTATCTAAAATTAAGTAAATAATGTTTATATAAGTAACATTTTTTAAATATTTTTCATCAATCATTTCATAAACATTTACTTCAAAACTATTTTAATTTTATAAATGAAACATATTCATCAATCTACTAAAATAATTAATTAAAAATCAAAGCATTTTCTCTCATAAATTTTGCAATGTGAGTGCTAAAATTATAATGGATATATTTTTAAATAGGCTATAAAGAACTTTTTTTTTCAAATTCAAAATAAATGGAACTGTGTCTTTGAAAGCTTAATTTTTTCCAAAAGCTGTGAAGACTTGACATTAAAAAATCACCTTACATAGAGTGTGAAATTTGTTTTATGGCATAATATCAGACCTCTGTGTGGACTCCATCGTCTTGTTGGACTAGTAAGTCGCCCCCCGGGGGTAGAGGCTCCTGTGGCATCCAATGGAATGCCAGCAATACGGCGAAGGGCGGCTCCCACAGCACCCAATTTCTGCTCGGCTCCCCGCCTTCCAGATTCAGCACTTGCCGATTGAGACTCCAAAGCTCGCACGCGACCTTCAGCACCTCCCAAACGAGCCTTAAAAATAAAATAATAATATTTGTATAATATTAAAGTAGGTGCTCTATTAACCTTTCCTTCCCTGTGATGTGTATCTTCTACACATTGCTTCTCCTAATAACCATCAATATCTCTAAATATAATAAAAACAAGGTTAACATTTTAGGTATTCCTTCATAATATATTTACGCATCGACTTAAAAAAGAATATTCATAATAATCAGAATTTAACGGGTACATCGGAGGTATTTTGTGAAATTCGGAAACGAAGTCGGAAAAAAGAATTATAATTTTTGACTTCAATAATAATTAATTAAGGGTATAAGTTATGAATGCTCCTATTTTTCCGATTTAAAATCGCTGATTTTTGATTATATACTGACTACCCAATACCGAAGAGCGCGTTTTTATTTTAGCACCGTAAAGGAAAGGTTAAACCTATTCATCTCAAAGCACTTTTTTGAAACGCATATAAAGTCAACAATATACCAAAAATAGTATTTTTTCAACCATAACTTCCAAATTATAATTTTTGTGTTGCTAGGAAGGTATATAAACGTGTATAAATAAATAAAATATTCGTACATTTGTGAACAAATATTTTACAAAAATTAAAAAATTCACTACAAAATTGGAATATATTTTAAAAATGGAATACCTACAATTTGGCCAGTAAAAAAGGTTGTTTTATTCATACCTTTAGTTCCTGAATTTGTTGAGTGGCATCTGCAAGACAGACTTCCAAATTATGCTTCAAGTCTTCCAGTCGTCTTTCCTTGACTCTTGAATCTTCAAGTCTCAATAAGAGTTCCTAAAAAATAACATAATTAGTCGATTAATTTTAGGTTATGTTTCGAATCATTTTAAATTCGGTTACAGAGACAGTGTATCCTATATCTATAGGATACATAATATATCCTGAGGATATCTATCCTCAGGATATATTGTTAATAAGTGTGTTATAATATACCTGGTCTCTTGCATGGCATCTTTCTTCAAGTTCAGCTCCTCGTGCTCTGAGTCTTCCAATCTCCTGTCGGGCAGTTATCAAATGATTCTCAAGATCTGCTGCTTGACGCTTCATTTGAGCCAATTCCTGCTGAATCCTCTCGCGCTCTTCTCCTTCATTTTGCAATCTTCAAATAAAAAAGGTTTTTCATATTATTTTTAAAAACTTCATTGAATTTCATTTTCGTCATTATGCTATTTTAGATAACTGTTTTGTTTGAGAAAATCTAATTTAATTATGTATCCCATTTTTATTTAATTGATCACAGGTTTGTTTCTCCTTTAAAAATAATTTAAATAATATTAACTAACAATTATACTTCAACATTATTCTACTTTCTTATATTTATTGTTTTTGGAAATGCCTTTGCATCTTTTGCATCAATACAAACATCTGTAATTACTTTTCACTGTAGAAGATTTCTTTAATTATCGATTATTTCAATTTAACCAACAATGATTAACTGTTTATTACAGACGTTTTTAATTATATGACAAGATTCCAATCAGATTCAACATAGAATATGTTACAGCAATCATCATTCTAGATTCCACATAGATTTTTTCTAGAAACGGTTGGGTTCTTCAGACTTAAAAATGTCATTTACGACATCAGCTTTGCAATTTTCTTTCCTTTATAAACATACCTGGCATGAAGTTCTTTTTCCTCGTGATGCTTAGTGGCCAAGCCCCCTTGTGCCTTCTGCAGTTGGTCTCTTGTAGCAGCAGCTTGCTTAGCCAGAGCTGCCTTTTGACGGCCTGCTTCTCCAGCTGCTGCAGAAAGTCTTGTACGTTCTGCGTCCAAAGCATTCCTTTGCTCTTCCAATCCTATAAATGTAATCATTTTCGATCATCAATCAATTAATCAGTAAACATGTCATTAGATTATTATTCCTTTCGAAAGCAACCATTAAAACTGTTAATTTGAGCACAAAAAACACCCATTTGAATTACAAGCAGAACCTTTAATCTATTAAAAAAATTAAAGGCAAAATCCCGTTTTTAGTTAACATTGACGTGGCAATTAAAACGACTACTACTTCATCATTTTACTAACATAAATCACCGATTATTGCTTTAATTTGATCAATACATTACTAGGAAGTTCGATATCATTTTTACCGGCAATTTTATGGAAAAGCTTCTTCGAGAGATCTCGCATGTTCCCTTCTCTCTTGTTCAGATCTTTTGACTTGATCCCTCAACTCTTTATTTGTGCTGTTGTACTTATCGCGTTCAATATTGCTGTTGGACAACTGGCGTCGTGTGTCGGTCAATTCTTTGCGAAGACTTTCCGACTCATTTTCAACTAAAAATAAACATTTAATTTAACAACGTTTCCTAAAACTTTGATTACAAAAGGTACAATTACTGTATTATCTTACTTTCTTTGAGTTTTCGCAGAGTATCATTGTACTGAGTGTTTAAATTGTCGGACTTATCTTCGACAAGCTGCAATTGCATTCTTATGTCCTGACATTCTTTCATGCAGTTATCTTTCTCCAAAGCAATTTCTTTGATTCGGTTTTCTGACCTTACCAACTCTTCTTCGGCTTTGATTCTAAAAAAAACATAAAGAGAATTGTTTACATATTTATTACGTCATTAATATGGTTTATAGTGTAGTTGGAAATCCGCTCGCGAGTTCAATTACTCTCATATTTTAGATATGAATGAAAATTAGACATAAACATCTTTGGTATCATCAGGTTTTGATAAACGTAAAAGTAAAAGAAATTTGATTTTCCATTTATTATAAAATTAAAAATATATGGGTTTTGTCCATATTAAATTAAGAGTATGGTACATTTGTAATCATAAGCCAATAAAGCCATACAATCAGGTTAGAAAACAGGTGACTTCATAGAATACTGAGGTTAAGATGATTTGACTTTGTGTTGAATGTCGAGATAGGGCAGTGGTCTTGGCAAACTTCAAGAGGTCAAAAGACGAAAGGGAAATTGGCTGGGACATGATTTCATAAATTGCAGCTGTATTTTCTTGGAGTCTTCGCCATCCTGAAAGACTGTGGGGAACTATTCATACAATGATCTCGGCAGAGCTCCGGAAAAAATGATTATCTGCTTCTTCACAACAAGATCACAGGTAGATTAGTATTTAAGAACATTGAGGTGAAACTATAAGAAGCCACATATTTTAAATCAATAATTTATATGTTTTTATCTATGAGCTAATAGATAAAGTTTTGTGATTAAATCATTTAATAAACTTGTGTAAACGAATAATTTGAAACGCTTACTTAGATTCTTCAAGTCGGCTCTTCATGTTGGTAATTTCGTCTTTGAGTTGATTGATATTGTTCCTGTCTTGCTCACAACGAGCTTGAGCCTCTCTTCTGAATCTCTCGATTGCGCTAACTTCATTGTCCAGTGCTCTCTTGGTCTCTTCAAGCCTTTCCAACAGAGCTTGCTGATCATGATGAGCTTTAAAAATAAACAAGACATGATGAATCTTGCTGAATACGACAAATGTCCAACAAAAATATCCATTTCCTAGATCAAAAATTTAGGGCTTGAAGGAAAAATATATACATAAAGTAGTCATGTAAATAGTTAATAAATTAATATTTTTATGTTAAGAAATTACCAATCAGTAAGACTTGTTGCTTGTCATTTTCAGCCCTCAGCAAAGCTTCTTCATGTTGTTGGCAAAGTGTATCAATAGCCGCCTGTAACTGCTGTTCTCTATCTTGAAGTTCTGCTATCTCATTGTCCTTTTCTCCTCCTAAATTCTGAACCGTTTGCTGCATCCTCTTTTCAAGAGAAATGCGAACTTGCTCCTGAAAATTGTTATTTTATTATTAATTAACCACGATCTAAGAATGTTTTGTAGATTCGTTTACATTACTGTAAATTATGAATTTTGTCACATTACCTTTTCTTCTGTGAGTTTCTTAACATTTTCAGAGTTGGTTTTGTTCAGATTAGCAATGGTTTGCTGGTACTCGGCTTCTTTCTTTCCAGCCTGTTGTATAAGTGTATTTTTCGTGTCCCTAAATTTCTTCTCTGACGCATCTAAGTCACGAGTTAGACGACTGACTTGACCTTTAAATATAATACAAAAATAATAATTATCAAACTATTCTTATACACGCAATGTAAAATTAAAAAAAAACAATGCATTACACCTTGTTTCATAAAACAAGACATGTCAATTAATATCAAAATAGTGAAATTCTAGGTTAATTACTTCTCGTCGGATCGCTCATGATTGTAATTTGTGTCATAAATATACACCTTGTGCAACTTCTTTCTTCATTCCTTTCTACAATTCCATAAATTAGAAGATATTTTTTTATGCCTTCCGCCCACTATAAGACTTTATAAGACTGATGCCCTACATAAGAAAACTCTTATAATTTCAATCCTCAATAGTAGATACGTCTTTGTGTGTTTTCCATTCGCATTTTCAGGGAAAATATGCTTATCCCAGATGACTCTATTTACTGAATAATAAAAACTTAATAGATTGTTAAATACCCTTCAAATTCTCTTCGCTCAACAATGTTTTCTGTAACTCCTTGTCAAGCTTTTGCCTCTTGCTTTCAACGGCCTCCAAGTTGCTTGAAGTATCAAACAGAATTCCTTCCAGTGCCTCCTTCTCACTGCGTAGGGATGCGAGCTGCTCTTGCATGTGCTGCATTTCTTTATCATTTCCATCCAGCATCACCTGAGAAATATATCATTATATTTTAGATTCACCTATGACTTAAAAAAAGTCATAATTTTCATTGCAGGTTTTTAACAATCTGCTTTTTGAATAAGTTCAGATTGTTTTTTGGTAGTTTAGACTGAGTTCAAAAATGCAATGATCAATTTAATTTCTTCGTTCCAAAGTATCGATTACCAAGCAAACTGCCCTTCTTTAGATTCAATAGGACATCCATGCTTTTATTTAAGAATGAACATGTCATGGGCGCGATATTCATTGACTGACCTGTTTTTCCTCGCATTCCTTCACGAGTTCTTCCAGAGTCCTGTTGAGCCGGCTGTTAGTTTCCGCAGCTTGCTCCAGGCGCTGCTGCAGCCGCATAATCTCTTCTCCGAGAGAGTCTTTCTTGCGACTCAGAGCACAAAGTTGGGAACTCAAGTCACTTCTTTCACGACACACCTGAGCCAGTTCTAGCTCAACCTATTGTATGAAACGAATACATTACATAACGAATATAACTCAATAATCGGCACCTTGCAACAACCAAGCGCCTAAAATCTGTCGTACAGCAGATGATTAGATATTTAACCTCAACGAAAACCCAATAACACCGCAATTAATTGATACTCCTAGAATATTAAAGCAGTTTTCATTAGACCGTTTTCAAACTTTACGAACATTATTGAAGCAATACAACATAGCTTCAATAATAAAATTTAATATGAAATAGATTGTAAACCTTTTCTTTCTCTCCTTCAATGAATTTGATGCGTTCAGCATATGAGTTTTTGTCAGCTTCCAAATCCAATCTAGTTTGTTCAGCCGCTAAAAGTTCTTTTCGCAGGGAATTCAAATCCCCTTGGGCGTCACCATTCTGATTCTGAAGACTGGATTTCTCCTCTTCAAGCTAAAATTAAATATCAAAAATCGCATAAATATTATACTTGGCATAGTTAAAGAAAACGATGTTAAATGTTATAAAATGTTACTCTTTTCATATCATCCAGCAACTGTTTCTTGTCGTGTTCCAAAGCTTGAAGAGCTGCGTCCATCTTTTCCTAAAGAATCTTGCAAGTCACCTCGATCCAATACACTTCTTTCCAACTCCATTTCGAGGTCACCTTAAAGAAAAAAAAGTGTTGTAATAATTGTGGGAATACATATGATTTTGGGTGCAATATTTTCAGTAAAACAAACAATAAAGCCGTTTTTGTTCTGGAGAAACACCAGCTTTAATATAAATTATTTAATCAGCGTACTTGGAATCGCGGATTTGATTTAAGAAAATGTAAAAATAGAATTGATAAATTGCATAACAACTGCAGTCCTTGATAGCGGTCAAACAGATATTAGTTATCAATTTATTTTTGCAAGTCATCAATATTATATCACTTATTTATCATTTACCTCTGTTTTTTTCAATCTGCGATATGAGGTTATCAGCCTCTAGTTTGTTTTGCTCCAATAGATCTCTCGACAGATAACTCTTGCTCAGCTCCTCCCGCATGTTCAGTAACTCCTCTCTAATGCGACTCGAGCGATCTCCTTCAGATCTATACACAAATGAAATAATTATTCAAATCAATAAATTGTGTTATTTCCAACACTGAAATAGATAACTAACTTATTAATGCCATGTGCGAGTTAAGTATAAGCAGTAATAAATTTAATCACTTACCTTATCAAGGATTCCCTATTGGTAGCTTCTCTCTGAAGTCTGTCAATTTCATCTTGAGCAGCTCTTTTTTCGCTTTCAAGGGTTTCGACTTGTTTTTGCATTTTCCCGTTGGTTTTTTGCAACTTTTCGTAATCCAGTGTCAAAGTCTCGATCTACAATAAACGTAAATACATATTCAACTGATTAAAATAACAATGAGATAACTTGATTAACTGAAAAAAAAGTAAGACTAGCGGCAGAGCAGATGGTCGACCTCGCTCAAGGGTAGACACACATATTCCTTCTTTCCTTCCATCCTCGACAGAATAGAGATGCCGTGGCTTATTCCAAACTATTGGACTAGTCAATTCATGACTGGTCACGGCAATTTGAAGGCTTAACTCTTTAAGTTTAGCCTCGTTGATAGACCAGACTGCCCATGTGAAAGCCCCTTGCAGGACGCTGAACATGTTCTGTGGCATTAACCAATATTAGATTAAAGTAGGGAAAGGTTAAGCGTAATCCAACAGAAGCCTGAACCGGTTGGATATGTCGACCTCATCGCTTCGGAGTCCAACTACCATGCCTTTTCTGTATACGTGGCTACCTTCGGCGAAGAAGTAAAAAATTCCAAATTTTAACTACGTCTGAACTACGAACTTTTACACCCACGTTTGGTGTTGCTCACCAAAACCTGTTACTTGTATAAAGAGAGAGTACTCTAAAAACGATGCCTAATTAAGCGCAGGTACAAGGCGACCGGCCCAAGGGGCCTTAGGCCCAAAAAAAACATTATTCCAAAATCACAAAAGTTAGAAAGAAATACCACGTTTATATTATTGTACAATGCCCAAGGACAAATCGGGTAAACAGACAAATTAATATCAATAAGGAAAGAATAACCACAAAAAACTAACTATATCGAGTATGTGAAAATTATAAGACTGAAAGCATAGAACTCCATATCATTTTCATTCGGAAAAAATACGTTTAGTTGTATCAATTATTGTCATTGAAATATTGTAGTATTTTACTTACCATAGCATTGATTTCCAATCGGTTCTTCTCCAGGCCTCCCTTGTCGCTTCTCAGCGTGTCCAGGGTCTTCTGCATGAGTTCTTTTTCTTGTCCCATTTTATTTATCTGCCCCTTGGCTTGATCAAGGTTTCCTTGCAGTTCTTGAACCTTTCGCTCCAAGCTTGCGATGCTGGCATCAGAAGCGTCACACTGCTTACGTGTATTAATCAACTGCTCCCGATTGCTTTGGAGTTTAACCTAAACAAGAATTTTGTTCAATTAATTCATGAACATAACAAACGAGTCATTCGACCACATTGATTCAATGGCAACTTTACCAATACTTTCGACTTATAAACCATCTTGAACAAGACACGATGGTAAATCCGTTCGTCACAGGAAAAACTGATGAAAAACACACTAGGACTAGTGGTGTCTTATTCAAACATTAATATATAACACTATAGTATTGTGAGATCACTGGTGGCAAGACCAGTAATATTAAGAATCTTATACAAGGGGTAAATATAAGGTACATCAAATTGAATATTTACCTGAAGTTCATGAATGTGGGTCTGATGTCGTCTCAGAGCAGCCTGTACTGCAGACACTGTGCTTTCCACTAGAGCTGTTCCTGCCATTGCACCACGAGTATCACCAGATCTAAAAAATATATGATTTAATGTCAGGATATAAAAAAAGTACATGAAGAAAATGTTTATTAAAAAAGAAAAAAAAAAAAATAGGTAATTTTTAAATTACATCAAATTAGAAAGCAAATTTTGAGATCGATAAAACCTCTCAAATACGACCATGAAACTGAGAAACGAAGAAAAGCCTTCCAACTGGCAAGAATCTTGACTGGCAGACCTGGATATCCCTGGACAGAATAAGAACGGGAGTCGTTAGAACACAAGACAACCTCGAGCGGTGGGGTGTGCTTCGACAGGGCGAGTCACTGCTGTGTGACTTTGGAAACCTGCAGACCATATTACACCTAAAATCCTGCCCCGTGTGCCCAACCAGCTGCACATCCTAGGACCTAGTTTTGGGCAGCACACGGGCAATCAATGTTGCCAGACACTGGGCCGAAACAATTTGGCGTCGCTGACACGAAGAAGAGAAGGCCCTCTTAAAAATGATAGTTCCAACAAAAGTTGGATGGTTATGTATTACAGTCTACATAGTAAAGTCAAGATACCTGTGAGACGATGGAGGTGGCGGTGGCGATGGAGGAGGAGCATGAGACAGGTGCATGTGTGGCGGAGGCGCAGGTACTGCGGCACGCTCGCTGTCTCTTAGAACAGCTCGTGCCACGGCAGCTAGAGCGCCCCTCAGAGCTCCAGCCTCGTTGCGAAGAGCCCCCAACTCACCCAATGCTCCCTCCGCACGACCACTACGATCCTCCTAAAACCGGAGATACGATTCAGTATGTTGAGCAAGTGTCAGCGGTACCACATTGAAGACAGGCAGAAAATTTAGTTTGCAAACTAAATGTTTGAAAATTAATACCTTCCATGCTCTATTGAATAATATATGGGCCAAATATATATGTATGCATGGTACTTATATGTATAAAATGTACCGTGATCTACATGTTTACAATATTTATTTATTGATTTCCTTAACACTGACGAGAGTAAATAAAAATATAACATGCATTGTCGATTAAATACTTTCAAATTGAGATATGCTTTACTAATCTAATTACGTCATTAATAAAGTTGTCGAGTTGTTATTCCCGATGTGGTTACTTTATCTACCAAGAATACGTTAGACCTCAAATTATATACCTAATAAAAGGAATATTTTATCCAATATTGCTTCTACTAAAATAAACCAATGAAGATTAATATATATAATCAACAATTACTTATTTAAGCACATACAAATCCATAGCAACTACTATCTTAGAAGATATCAAGTATAATGGACAGAACATAGGTATACTGTCAGTGTGATTGGAATCACACATCAATCATTTAATATCTTTGTTAATTTGATGAAATAAATATTATGTAATATTTTTTCTATGGTCTTGCCTTCTATGGATCATAATTCTAAGAAAAATATTACGACCTGTTAAATGTAAATATGTACATATTACCAATGCTCTGATTTCTCCTACGAGTTGCTGAAGTTTCGAATCTCTTTGGTGAATCTCCGCCTGGTCAATTTCTCGGCGTCTCTCTAACTCAGCAATCTTGGTCTTCAGCTCAGAAAGCTCACGATCAGCCAAAGCCTGAAAATTAACACGATATATAGCTTAATAATACTCTAGTTCCAAGAATATATTCAATAACATAATATAAATCATGGCATTCCAATTATTCAAAAATGTTAAAGCTTAATAAAAGGTTTTGGCCAGCAGTTGGACAACATTTAATCGGTTCAGTTATAAGTTGTATGCCGAAAGAAATCTTAGTATTTATTAGTAATACTTTGACAGATTGTATGTTTTGATATCAGCTTGATATAGCTCCTTTAGGCTGATGCCGTAAAGCCTCGAAAAGCGATCTTTTGTCTCTTATTTATATTCGGTAGCCTGAAAAGCATATCTTAAAATGTTAGTTTTAGTTATATAATAATACGGTGTTTGCATACGCCATTTTATTTGTTATGACAGTTGCTCCAGTTTCAATAAAAATAAAGGTGCCACTGTCATCTTTAATTCACTGTTCTGTCGCGACTGTTTTGGCAGTGCTAGATGTCAGAGCGCGCCGTCAGTTGGCAGCTCACTCGCGCTAGTGGACGAAAAAGCAAGTATCTAATAAAATAAACGCCAGTTATGAACCAAAAACAAGTTCTTTGTATTGTCAAACTGCTCCTGCATCCTGCCGCCCAGTAATTCGATATCTAATTCAAAGAGGAGCATATCAGTTTATTATTTTTGAAAGGTACAGAAACAAATTCTTTATCATCAGAATAAATATTTCGTAATCAATTAATTGACAGGTAGATCACTTATGTATGCATTCAAAAATGTAATGAAAAGATTATATGTGATTCTGATTGTTATTTATTTAAGACCTTTATTAATATACAATGAATTCGTTTACTAAATAAATGCTTCAAAAGACTCAATTCAACTACTTAAATACCTAAGTAACTCCATTTTCAAGAAAATAATATAATAAAATGACTATCTATCCAAAAATGTAACAAATTACAACTTCAGAATATTCCATAGAAATATGTAATTTTCTCGAAAAAATATATGTATACCAGTCTTTTAAATATCTACATCTTTTACGGTACATTTTTATGATTAATATATTAGATTATAGGAGTGGAACAAATAAAATAAAATGTTTTAGTTTGAGGCTTAATTCTGGCAATGTCTTTTATGTAGTTCAGCAGCAAAGAACCGTCAGACTATAGCAGCAGTTCAGGGAGGTCATCCCAAAAAATGGCGCAAACTCCTAATTAACAGGAATGATGCACTCCATGGTTTTGAATTTTTAACTACGAGTATGATAAAAAATAAACTCACATTGTTGGATGAGGTCATGGACAGGTTGCTAGAGACACACGCGAGATCTCGGCAGGTGGAATCCATCTCGTTCTTGATCTTCGTCAGGTCTCTATCAGTGGCTGACTGCATCTCCGTGAAGAGGCGCTTGACCGACACCACGTCCCTCCACAAGGTCAGGAGGCGGTTGTGCTCGGTGGTGTAATAGTCATTGAAGGCCTAAAATAAGACACAACTCAATTGCAACATTTAACAATAAATCAAATATGAATCAATCAAATTGAAGAAATCATCTGTACATACAAGCAGGACAATATACATATTTTAAATCAGGCAAATCTAAATATCTATAATACTAATGTAACCTAACCTAATGATTTTTACATTATGTTTTCTTTTACTATATCGCACCACGTTTGGAGTATAAAGACACCGCAAATTGCCATTTTAACAGTTTGGAAGCTTAGATTGTCTACCCTTTGTCCCAGAACAGCTGTAAGTCCTCATGGGAACATAGATGGTTCCCATGCTATCGAGGCCTGGACAATATTTTTGTAATTAAGGTGTGGCGCAAACCTATAGGGGGCATGACAAAATCAAGCTTGGTCGGATATAGATAGTTTTTTTTACCTGTTCTTCGTCCTTCCACTCCGTCTCCTTGAGGATCATCTCCTCCCTGAGACCTTCCCAGTCGTTGGTCAGCTTCTGCAAGTCATTGGTCAGCGCCTCGTTGATCTGATGAGACTCTTCAAGCTGGTCACGAAGAGTTGAGTTGATTTGGACGTACTTTTCACACCTAAAAATATAGAAATATAAAAGTTAGTAATTTTTTAGACTTCTGCTTTCTCTACGACTATGTCCTTTTTTTATGTTATTTTCAGAGCCTGTTCCTGCAACGTGGATGTCCAGTTGTATCACCATATTTTTATGCTATCCCTTAATAGGTCGTATTACTGGTGGTATCTCATCAGTAGCTATAATTACCACTGGATATCAATTGAAATTTTTCATAAAGTGTGAGTTAAAAATAATGGAGCTTCCAATACGTTTGTCCGAAATTTCGCAAAATAATGAATAAATCTTAATCAATATTACAAGTGTTATAGTAGTTGATCAAATTCCACCACGATAGCAATGTGATATGATGAAATACTGCTCTTACATAACCATTAAATGAATTCGAAAAGTTTTACTGGCAAGGGCATACGGGTGAATTATTCAAATTTAATGAGACCATTAAAATTAAAAATTGCAAGAGACAAGTTGTCTCTTGACAAGTGATGGATTGAGGAAGGCTATTAGTTAGTCTAAACTGCAGTTTCCTAAAGAAAGACCATATCTTACGTGATCCATGTAACAACAAAGTACACCTAAACCTTTTTTGTGCGATAGATGCGTTCCGTGGTAAATCGCACAAAAAAAGCTATGATTTATATAGAAAATGGAAAAATGCGTTTCATGGATTTTAAAAACCGCATAACTTTGAACCTGCTATATAAAATATACCCAAAAAATGCACAAAAAAAAATATTTCCCCGGAACATGAATCAGTAGATGGCTCAAATTTTTCAAATTTTTCATAACATTTACGTGTTTTTTCTTGAAGTAAATAACTACTTATCGGGATTATTTTTTTGGTTAAATCTTCCATAAAGATTCTGGGCTCTTGTTCAGTTTTTTCTAATAACGTATTTCTTGTGTATGATGATAATTTGGAACTTATGTTGGTCCCATCAATAATAGATTTTCTTATTGCAATTTCATTCTTTTTAATTACTCTTATAAACAGACGCTAGCCAACGTTTGACTGTATGCACCGCACAGACGGCCGCCCGGCTGTGTGTGTGCAGCCGAACCCGTGTCAAATGAATAGTCGGCCTTGTAACACTCGGCGCAAGTTGGGGTATAGGCGGCGAATATTTCAATCCATCGTGTTATTCGGAGTAGTTTAATAAGGGGTTCGACTGTATATTTTTGAGATCATATCTATCTATCTATATGATCTCAAAAATACATTTAAAAAATATATTGCATTTAAAAAAAACGCATAACTTCAAAATCGCACAAAAAGAGGTTTAAATGTAAATAAATAAATATATAAATATTATTTATAATGGATCTCAAAGTGAATGCTGAAAACATTGAAAAAAAAAAGTTTTTTATTTGCAATTTCCTCTTGCAGAGGTTTCCTCAGAACGATTGCCGAAAAAATTACTAAGTTATCTTATTTCAATGGCAATTCTATAGCATTTATCATTAAAAAATAAACGACGACAAATTTACTGATATTTATGTCTTGTTATTTTTTTCGTCATACAATAGGTCTCACTTAAGTCCGTTCTAAGGTGATATTAATATTATTCCTTCTATGATTCTGTTGTCTTCACTTCAGTGCTGAGGATGAAGTAAAGCATTAGATTACTTACTTCCTTCTCTCATCATCAAGACGTCTGAGCGCCGTATCGAGATCATGAATCCTCTCCTCTCTGGCGTCCCTTAGATGTTGTTGGGCTTGCTCCAACGCTGAAGACACTCCTGAAGATCCACTGGTGGGGGCCGGCAGAGCCAGTCCAGAGGGAGGAGGAAGGACGATGGGGCCAGTGACTCCAGTGTCTCTAGAACTGGGTGCCCTGTAGGTGTCTGGAGTCACGCTGTCGATCATGTGTGTCTCTAGATCAGCACAGCGCTGCTTATACTGCAAAACCTGAAAAGGAAACTTAAACTATCAGGACTTACTCGTATGTGCATTAACATTAATCGCAGCATGCATCGTTATAGAACAACAAGGACACGAGAAAAAATAACAGGAGTAACAGCAAGATTTATTCATAAATTCGTCACAATGTATCACATATCAGACAAGTCCAACACTCGAGGTTGCAGCAATAAAAGCAGCGTCATTTGAACTTACAAATTAAAACCAAATAAAATAATTCATTCTTCTCCCTATCCGTTCCATGTATGGAACATATGCTTTTAACCCTTTCATTAAGGCTCGGTTTGAATACAAATTATACTGTCAATATAAAGCTAGTATTTGAAGCATAAATGTACTTATCTGGTCTATTTTCATATATCACATTGGTTCTTGCATCATTTAGCTATCATATGATGCATAAAAAACTATTCTAAAAAAAGTAGCAAAATGATATATCACGTCAACCGATGTCAACGGTCGGGGAATCTTATGACGGCATTCGTCGATAACCGATGCGAAATGGTCAATGAGTTGTCTGTCATAATCAAGTAGTTCTGACAGCTGTTACTTGCCCCATAATATATCTCCACCCGAAGGTTTAGTTGGAAATATTTATGGTTAACAGACGACCTTCAGTGTAAGAGCCCGGTGACTTGAAGAAACGGAAGCTATGATATCCGAGGCATATTTTAGGTGATTTATTAATTGGCATTTTTAAAGAGACCACATAATTAGCCCGACACAGGTGGCTCAACACAAGCAGTTCAACTCATAATGTATTAGGGTTACAAAATCAATCATTAAATATTTCGTACCTTACCGATAACTACACAAAATCTGAAGCCAACATGACACAAAATATCACAGAATAAACGACCAGACCTCTGGCAGCATACTAGGCTTATTGTGCACACCCACCAGGAAACATTCCTTTAATGTTTATTAGGCCCCAATGCTTATGATGAGAATCGAAGAAAAATCAAAGCTAGTGTGCTCCTTCAAGTAACGCCTTAGGACTTAGGTTGACGGTTGATGTGTTGGATAAAAAAACTCCTATCCTTTCTCCAAAAACTTCGCTTAAAAGTGTTCTAGTATAGCTGATTGGTAGACGATGTTGATTGCCCACTCTTGAAACAATTCATCATGGTATGTTACCTTGGCCTGGAGACGTGCCACCAGCGCAGCCTGGTCATGATGAGCTCTGCGATAGGCGTCCAAACGACGGCGATATCCAGCCTCACGAACTCTTCCAGCACCACCCAGTCCTTCTGCGCCTGGAGAATCTGGAGGACTATCGTCAGACCTCAGAGAATCCATCTTGTTCACGGGGACCTTCAATTAAAGCAATTTCACATTATATTTGTAATTACTTTCATCCAAAATTAATTAATAATACCATACATTTGAAACTTGCAACATCAAAAAAGTGTGCGTAGGAATTTGTGGTTTTATGAGGACCCATGAATATTATACTGTTAAGTTGTAACATACATGAAGCATTATCGGTCTAAAAAGTTGCTAATAATCTGAAAAGTAAAAAAAATCAAAGAAATCGGTCTGTTGATCGAGTAAATTGTAGATTCAAATCTAAACAGCTGCAGATTAGGGAGTGTTTGTTGTGTTAACTACGAGTAGATGACGTTACCATTAATAGACGTAGCTTAGAGTTCGTGTAGGACGAAGTGCTTTTGCATGTCCTCTCATGCGAGTTCATGTGTTGAAAAGGACTATGAATGGTGAATTACCGGGTTCGGATTCCTGATGATGGAGGTGTCCGGCCGTGTCTTGGCAAGCGCTGATGTCGGTGCTCGCCTACGGTCAGGTGCCGCGCCTCGCGCGCTCCGTGGCGTCAAAGACTCTCTTACCCCCGGTAACTGTAAGCAAACAATATCTGGCTTAGTTTTTAAAGTTAAACTTCTATCTCGCGATTTGCGAAATTGATCTAGAAGTGACTAAGATATGCGAATGAGATGCGTTTACTGTTTTAAACGTGGAGAGCACGAAAAAAACCTCCACGCAGTAAGTACCTTGGAAACGGAATCTCGCACTAAGAAGTTATATAGGAATCTCGCACCTGCCAATCTTTTCAAACCAGCGACGATGACAATTTGACATCGCTGACACGAAGAATGCCGTGTTATTTGTGTTTTAACCATGATATACTTATGACATGGTTTTTGTTGTTACAAGTCCAAATATTTTCGTTGAGTATCCCGACACTTGTTCTGAGTGTGAGGTCATTGACACTTAATGTGTCAATACATTTACAACGCCACACTTATATGTTAGTACTTCAATAATGGATTAAATTAAAAATATTTTGTAATGTTTTTGAAGGAAAAAAATATAGAATTGAATTTAATAGAAGAAGAAAATAAGAAGACTGTTCAAAACTTACCATGGTAAATGTAATGAGAAAAAGGCAGGTACAGAAAAAATGTGCTACTTTAGAGAATGAAAAATATTCAATTTATTGAACAAGAAAATGTGGTGAGAAAATCACAAATTTTTCACAGAACAGCTGATTTAGTAACCACTTCAAAAATAAGTTTTTTTTTCTTATTCAGACATAATAGCATATTCCTTAGAACTATCCATTGTACTTGAAAAAATATCGTAGACTCAGTTTGGGTCTGTAAAATATGCTTATATAAATGCAGACAGAAAAATAACAAATTTGGCTATCTAGTAGAAATAACATCGTTCAGTTATATGTGCATATGGTGCATACGTAAATGATGTATGATATTTGTGGAATCGTAAGTGTACATTAAAATGTTTCTCAATGAGATAACATGAAGAAAAAATATGAATATAATTGAAAATGTGAAGAAATATAGAAACTGACAATCTGACACTGTAGTAGCGTATAAATTATTTCATTTCAATGCGCAAAATACATTATAATATATAAGTTATATTACAAATATATATTTTCAGTGCAAATCGCACCGTGTTCGAAAAATTACACGTTTGAAAGTTTTGATTTAAAAATCACGATAAATTTTGATGCGTTTTAGTGGCAATATAAATATTTTTCGAAACGATTTTTCAGTTATTTGATACAATTATATTAATTGTGAATTTATCTTCCGTTTGTCAATGTAGTTACAAAATTTCATTCAATTCACAATTGCTTCCAATTGTCGTACAGTTCCACAGCGAAATTGTATAACTTTGTAATTGTATCAATATTGTTATTTATTTGAATGTGGTTTTTAAAAATGTACAACCTTATCTGTTAAATTTTAAATGACTAGGTCGACCGCGCTGTTATCTTTGCGAATATCGGTCATTGATCTCGAAACTAAAATGAAATAGTACCACACTAGAAGCAGAATAACTATTTAATAACAAGAACACATTAAATTATAAGATAATCGATGCTATTCTACTGTTACAAAATAGTTTATCGAACTAATTATATCCTCAGATTTTTTATATTACGTAACTCTATAATCTAGTTTCAATGTTATTAAATATAAAAAAATATATTGAATAAAAAAGCCGGAAATACATTTGATTTACATTTGACGTAAGATTTTTTTAATTTAATATTTGTATGATATTGTGGCTTTTGAGTTTAGCCGTGTGTGGCGAATAACTAATTTCCAATATTTCGACTGCCATTGCAGGGGTCTTCTTCAGGGTTGATGCCTTAGTGATGAGTTGGTGTCTGGAGGTAGTTTAGCCGTCAGCCTAACGTTCCTCTACGAGCGTCATGTCGGAGAATTGTGTACGGCGGGTATGTTCCAAGACGCGTACCTCCACGAGCGTCATGTCGGACTGTGGTTGTCCTTGCTTGTCTATACAGGTTTTTGAGCGAGTGCTAGAGGCGGAAGCCATGCTGTTTTGAGAATCAAACCGTCATCCCTGTTGATGTAATTAATACAAAAAAACCCTCCTTACAGTTAAATGGGAATGTTTATTTTTGTGTACATTGATTTCGTTATTTTTTTAAATGTATTTTATATAGAAGTTACTAGTGGTTGCCACAGTTTATATAGAACAAGTGA
Organism: Glossosoma conforme; assembly: GCA_022606575.1. Lineage (NCBI taxonomy): Eukaryota > Metazoa > Arthropoda > Insecta > Trichoptera > Glossosomatidae > Glossosoma > Glossosoma conforme. Next base: position 4,491,181 of record JAGTXR010000003.1, on the reverse strand, counting down.
TTTTATTATAAAAAATAATTCACGCTCATTCAAACCATATTATCCTTTTATTTTGAGTATATGTATTTCTCCAATTTATAATTATAATGTTTTTTATATCTAAATTCTACAGAAAGGCTCTACTTACATAATATTTCTTGGCAATATAGCAATATCTTCATCAGCATACACCTTACATGTCGATATTTTTCCAGTCAAACGTACAATAGTATTTTCAATAGACAATACAATTAAATTTTATCGTAATTTAATAAGACGTTCTTGGAATTTGAGTATGTTAGTTGCCATGGAGATAACAATGACGCTCGTGGAGGTACGTTAGGCTGACGGCTAAACTACCTCCTGACAACAACTCACAACTAAGTCATCAATCCTGAAGAAGACCCCTGCAATGGCGGTCGAAATATTGGTAAGAAGAAATTCCCCACACACGGCTAAGCCCAAAAGCAACAATATCAAATTTTATCGTAGTTTATTACGGTTTTTTTCAGTTTTAACTTTTTATAAAGAGATTCATTTGAAAGCTCCGAATGTATTTAAAGTATATTTTATAATTTGAGATATAATTCTTAAGAAATATATCCGTGGAAGAAGTCTAGTATTGAATGCAATCGAAAGAATCGGTACAAGACATATTCAGATTAAGCGTACGAATAGTATTTTTATTCCTACTTCTTCAAAGTCGCTGCATCAAGTTTTTTTATGTAAGCAAATACAGGATAAAACCGACAGATGGTGATAGTAATTCTGAAGTCACATCTGTGAATTCTATGACGCTTACCATGTTGCATAAAGCTAGCCGCTGCATGTGGAGTGCTGATCCGCCAACGTCATAGACTACAGTCCGAGATTCACGCGTCATCCTTATTATTACAGGAATTTACTATGATTGCGGGACGACCGTCGTCTACCACAAATTTTAATAAATAGGCTACGACTGGCATTTACGGGTGAGAGATCAAATTCACGCCAACCGGAGGTATTTTAGAGCTCAGAAATCCTTTTTTTTTAATCTCCGTCGGGTATCGAACCTACGACCTATGGCTTGCAAAGTAAACACTTTGACGATTGAGTTATACCTGCCGGCAGCCGGCATCACATAAATGTACATATTTATGATTACTATAGGTTGTTCAGTTACGTTTTATAAACGGCTTAACCCTTTCATTACGGCTCAGTGGAATACACATTATACTGACAATTATAAAACTTGTATTTGAAGCATAAATTTACTTATCTGGTCTATTTTCATATAGTCTCACCTGTAAAGTTCTATGACGCTTACCATAGTGTATATGGATAAGCGCTGCGTGTGGAGTGTTGATCCGCCAACGTCATAGACTACAGCACGAGATTCACGCATCATCCTTATTATTACAGGAATTTACTATGAATGGGTGGTCTTCACGGGACGACTTTCGTCTACCACCGATTTTGATTAATAGGTTATGACTAGCTTTTTACGGGTGACGGATTAAATTTACACCAATATTTTTGAGCTCGGAAATTAATTCAATTTTTTTTTTTATCTCCGTCGGGGATCGAACCCACGACCTTTGGCTTGCAAATCAAACGGTTTGACCATTGAGCTATTGAAATTGATCGATTGAATTAGTGCAATTAACCGAATATGATAAGTGATTTGGTATTCGATAGCTTGAAATAAATGCGGCTTAGCAACACAGATGGAAATAGGTGATACATTTGCTGAAACAACGACAGTCGATAGAAAATAAGAGTGTTGGCATCATAATAAGTACAGAAAAATGCTAGATCTTGAAGAAGAAGATTGTGGGAGGTATGGAGACTCACATGATAGGCCTATGTCTAACCTTTGAACGGACAGACTGACGATGATGATGATGCAATATTAATTTGATTAAATTTGGTGTGACGTTAGTGAGTGACCAATTGCGTAGTACGATAGCATGTACACAGCATATTTGGATGCATTTTTCATAAACATTATTATCTTACTCTTATCACACAATGGGATGCATGCGTTTGATTATAAACATAATGGTGTAAATGCGCGTGCTTATGTGTTTTTAAACTTTGCTTAAACTCATCAACTAAAAAAATCTTATTAATAGTCTTACATTTTAAGTGCCTAAAATGCTTCAAATCACTGCATACATCCAAGCTTCATGACTGTATTTATATCATTATTTAAAATATAATTTAGTAGACCTACATAATAAAAGAGAAACTGAGTACAGAAGAAAGCAATGCATCATGCATTTATTGCTAGTAAATAAACATTTTATATTTCTTAGAAGTTGACATGGAAAAGATACTTCAAAATAATTTTAGATGATGATAGACAGTATAATATTTTTTTCAAAATTGTAAATAAATGAATTGTGTTTATATAAGGTAATCGAATAATATTATAAGGCTGTTGACCTGTTCGCATCGGTACCCGATATATGCCGATTAAGATTCCAATACCGTTGACATCGGTAGCCGTGATATATCGTTTTGCAACTTTCTTAGAATAGTTTTTTTATGCATCATCTGATATCTAAAGGATACAAGAACCAATGTGATATATGAAAATATACCAGATAAGTACATTTATGCTTCAAATACAAGTTTTATAATTGTCAGTATAATTTGTATTTCACTGAGCCGTAATGAAAGGGTTAAACCGTTTATAAAACGTAACTGAACAACCTATAGTAATCATAAATATGTACATTTATGTGATACCGGCTGCCGGCAGGTATAACTCAATGGTCAAAGTGTTTGCTTTGCAAACAAAAGGTCGTAGGTTCGATCTTCGACGGAGATTAAAAAAAGGACTTTTAATCGATTTCTGCGCTCTAAATTACCCCCGGTTGGTGAGAATTTGATTTCTCACACGTAAAATGCCAGTCATAGCCTATTTGTTAAAATTTGTGGTAGACGAAGGTCGTCCCGCAATCATAGTAAATTCCTGTAATAATAAGGATGATGCGTGAATCTCGGGCTGTAGTTTACGACGTTGGCGGATCAACAATTCACATGCAGCGCTTAGCCATACGCACCATGGTAAGCGTCATTTAATTCCACAGATGATACTTTAGAATTACCATCACCATATGTCGGTATTCTCCTGTATGTGCTTACATAAAAAAAACACTAACAATCTTTCAAGATATCAATTTTACATGAGTAATAAATTTAGCATCGAAAGGTGAAAATTCAATGTCAAAAATGTTGTACAATAAATAATATAAATATTTTTATTTCATTATCAATTCGAAACAATATTTTGACAATGATTGGATTAAATAAATACAACAAACAATAACTAAGGAGCCGGCATAACATTTATGATGCAGGAGAGTTGATTTCTATATGCGTATGTAGTGAAGATCGGTTCCAAAGGTCCGTCCTTGTTTTCTCACTATTTTCCCGCCACACATCGGCCTAGCATTGTTTATTTATATTCCACTGTTTTTGAATCACAGCTGATAACAATGATGGTTGCTTGTAACCATTACTAACGATCAGCTGTGCTTGAGTTACGATTTATAGGTACTTCTAAACGGTAATTTTACAATATTATTAACTAAATATACACATACTATACATCAAATTCTTTATACGCATCAATTCATTCAGAAAAAATATCGGCAGAAGCGGGATGCGGCCTGCGAGCCTTGGAACCAACCGTTGCTCTTCTTCATTACCCTAATCCACTCGACTAACACGACAAACATGTCAGATGCGCTACAAATTCTAGAGAGTTGCGTAAGTTGTCGATATGAATTTTTATACGCAACTTTGAGCTTCTCCCACTCTTGTTAAGGATACCATGATAGAATGACAAATTACGAGTGATATAATGCATCAATCTTTGTCACCAATTTTCTGGTCCAGAGCAACACCCCTGTGGTCACACTTTTCTTTTATTTCCCCAACTGAAGAGATAGCTGAAAGGCAAGCATCAGGAGACTGTGGAACGTTTCCGCAAAGGAATTTCAGGGTGCCTTCCAGGCATGGTAGACTCTCCGCAAATGTATTGTAAATTGCTATAGATTATACATTGCTTCCGAATTTAATGTTTAATTATTCTTAAGTAATATGTAGAAAAAAATCCGCCGCCTCGAGCACTGCAAGTACTTGCGTTACCACGTTATTCCCGTAAATGTTATGACAGCCTTATCAATAAGAATAAGTACCAAGTCATTCAGCTTTGAAGACAAAACAATAAATGGATAATCATTGCTTACACATCAATGCATTCGTATTCCATCATCTTCCAAATATTTGAATTCAAAATAATTATAAAAATGGAATAACGAATTATCTAAGACTACCACGACCTGCTGCCATTTTTAAGACCAGAAAATACGTAAAAAACTACCTTTTGGAAAGATCTCCGACAAATCTCCAAAGAACAAATTAACACGATGTTCATTAAATATGAAGCTTCTTTGAAGAACATTTATTCTTCTTGCCATATCCGTTCTATAACTGAAACATATGGTCACCACAAATTGCTTCTACTTAGTTCTGAAGATACACTTAGGAACGTATATGTTTCAAGACAATCTCTAGAACGGAAGTCCGATTACTTGAAAAGAAGGTCGGATTAGTATCTGTAACCTATTTTTGGGTGACTTTTTAATTGAACTTTTATGGAAAAGGGATGAATAGCCCAACGTTCTCGAGGCCTGTACCATTTTATTATATTTTAACTCCTAATTTTCTTCTAAGAGGCGGCTTAACCCAATTTAAGGTATATTTAATTATGTTTTATATTATTTTTCATTTTATTATATAAATTTTGTTTTTATTTAAATAATTTAGTATTTTTTATTTCCATCAAATTTCACGAATCAAAAGATATATCGTTCTTCCATTAATGTACACAGTTTTCTGATATGTAAAACTAACACAAAATTAACTCTTATTACAAATAATATTCTAATCATCTAAAGATAATCTTTGATTATTATTATTGACGTGGAAATATTATTTCCTTTACGATAATCGGTAGACGGTAATGATGTTAATGTTATTTATTATGTTTTACTCCATCGCAAAATGTGACAGTTTTCGTCATTTTATTATTTTATATTATATTTTGATGTATCAATAATTACATCTGACACTTAATGAGATCTGACATAAACACGACCGTTGGAACCAAATTTTATCTTTCATATGAAAAATATACAGTAATCGGCCTTCCGAATGATAATACAAATAATCGTATTTACTGTGATTAATATTTTGTCTTTGAGATGAAGGGCAAAACGTCAATTTTTCAATCTACGAACATTGAGCTAGCTTTTATATCTTCTAGCAAAGGCTCTCAACTAAGCTCTCATCATTGTTATGGCGGAAAAATGTAAAGGTTGTTTTTTTATTAGCTTGAGAACTTACTTAAATAATAATACAAGACAGAAATATTGTCGAAATGATTTCTTTATTATTATATGATTTCCGACGTAAGTCCTCCGCAGCTATGTGTTACATAGTCCATTCGATCAGTCCAATTTTTCACTACTTTTTCCAATAAATCTGGCCGTATGGCGTCAATGAATATTGGCTTCCAATGCTTCAAGAGTTGCTGGTTTGTCGGCATAAACAAATAACTTAATTCCAAAGAAAGGCCTCCCAATTTGCAAGAACCTTGACTGGCGGACCTGGAAATCCCTGAACATGGAACCGGAGTTGGTCGAACAAAGGACATCCTCGAGCGGTGGGGAATTCTTCGGCAGGGAGAGCCACTATTGTGCGACTGTGGAGACCTGCAGACCGCTATAATTTGATATCGCTGACACGAAGAAGAAGAAGAATGACTTAAGAAAGCCCCATAAAAAGTAATCGGTCGTTTGTTAATTTGCACGAACAAGGGGGCCAATTATCAGGACCACTTCTAGAAATAATGTTGTCACCAAATTGATTTTGCAATAAATTGATGGTTAAGCGCGCTGTATGGCAAGTTGCGCCGCCGTCTTGTTGGAACCAAATGTCGTCGATGTTTCGGTGATTTTTTTTAAATTTTTGGAAATAAAAAATCAGTCAGAATGGCTTGATAGCGCTCGCCGTTCACCGTAACGGCAGTTTTTTTTTATGAATATACACATAAATATATAACATTCCGACAGATAATGAAGTGAAAGAATTAAGTAATTGGATAAGCAATGACACGCTTTTCAATTTTTTGTCAACAATAATACGCATTCAAATATTTTGATTTTAATCTGATATTGCCTTGAAACGTAATCATAAATAAAATAAATAATGATTTATTAGCATTTTGTCTGTCTGGAATGAAAAAATAACATATATTGTGCAATTCAAGGTATTTAAAGATAGTAATATATATTTAAGAAATTAAAAAAATGCCAAATGGATTAAGCTTCCATCATCTAATGACTTATTGATGATCTAACTCTGATTTTATTTTACATTGAATTCAAATTATATACATATTCGAATTTTTGTTTCGTGAAATCTTTTAAACTATAAGCTTACGGTCTATGTTTGAAATGAAAGTAATGTTTATAGGCGAGTAGCCATTATAAAAAAATCAAGAAGCCTCTTCACCGAAACTGGAACGTGTTATTTCAGCTTGTACTAAATATATAAATACATTATTAAAATAATTAAAATTATTGATACTTCCTAATAAATTAATGAATTGAAATACTAATAAATTATTGAAATCCACCGAGAATTATCTATCGAAAAAATATGTAAGCGTAAAGCTTCTTAAATATTACATAACTTTACTCGTATTATATTTTACTAGTACCATATTGTCGACCTTTTCAATACATTGCTAATATCAATGTGCATTTTCGTTTACACGACTCAGGTCACGTATAAAAGCAGAATTATCTAGATACAAGCTCACTATCTTTAATCACTCCGTTTTTACGAGAATTAAAAAATAAATACAAAAATAATAACAGGTTAAAAATGATACTTTATACGAATAATTCCATTTGGTTTTAAAGACAAGTAATATAAAATAAAATGGAACAGACTTTTCATTTCAATCTTGATTTTAAAAAAACCTAAAAACCATTTTCTTTTCACTTCCGTACTTCTTAATATGATTTGCGGATAAATATTATGTGTAATTGGCAGCTTTCTAAAGTCACTGTCATTTTATAGTGGCCATATTTTGCAACAAGATGAAATAATGCCACTGTAAATATTCATACATTATTATTATTAAGGAAAATAATATAAAACTTGCTTCCTAACTTTTGTTTTTGAAAAATTGTTTCTTCCTAGAAACAATTTTTCCTACTTGACTTAAATTATGAAAACTTTTTGACGGATTCAAAGAAAGTCAAACAACGTTTTCTACGAAAAATTCTACTCGTATTTTATTGCTTAATGATCAGTACTTTGAATGATTAAATGAAGATCTCATTTCAATTTTATATGACAATGCAATCGCCATATTTTCATAGTTCCAAAGATAAATGATTTTCTCTTTTAACGTTTTTTTATTACAATTACTTATTTGAATTGTTCGAAAGTTCAACTGAAAGATAAAATAATTGTTCTATTCTTTAATGAGATTGTTTTCGAAACTATTTATGGAATTGTTTATGACACTTTTTATCATGTCATAATAAGCATTTAAACGTACTTATACCAAAATCCTCGTTTATCGTACATTATTTATTTATTCCAGAATAAGCATATTAAAAGAAATGAACCGTTGCCACTGATAGTTGCTGCTATACAGATAACACCAATATTTATAACATTATTACAATATAATTAACCCGATGGTTATTTACAGTTATTACATGGCAACAATAGTATATAAAAAAATCTACGAAATTGAAAAAATTTTTTCATGAAATCTTCAAGATACATTTATTCAAATCACAGGGCTCCTTTTAATTGTTTTTTTTTTAATTTAAATTAACATGTACAATACCTTTTACTAGCTTTAGATGGTGTCACGATCTATCGTTTCCAGAAAATTCGTTCAACGACTTATCGGTAACGACGTGGGGTGCACTGGACGTCTCGCTAACCCGAGTTAATACTTGACCTAAGTTGCGCCCGACTGATGACATTTTCGGTTTCAACGAGAAGAAAAATCCATTATTATTTACAACAGCAAAAATACTATACATTATAGACAAATCTATCATTTGATATATAAAAAAATATAGAAATATACCTATATGAAAAAAAAAGTGAAAACAAGGTTTTACACATATTATTGAATATAATACAATGTACCACATCTTTTTCCATTTCTTTTTCATTGAAATGGAACACTTGCGTAAATCTTGAAGTGAAACAGGAATCAATATTAATTTTTTTCTTATTACCAACTTTCACATGAATATTTTACACAAATTGTATTTTATTCATAAGGCTTATTTTTTGCAACAGTTACAAGATCATAAATCAAAGTATATTTAACTACGATTATTTAATTTTTAAGTTATACTCGTATACGAATTTCATCAACCTTGAAATCAACAAAATATTCAATATTATCTACATTTTTACAAGGTAAAATAATATTTTATATTTATCTTTTGACCGCGGCGTCTTTTTGATGCATTTATTTATCAATTTTATGACTATTAGAAGAGTAAAGGTTAGAAAGACGTTGTTCCTAAGCTGTCTGGCTTCATCTTATGTATATATATATCAAGTTAATAATATCTGAAATCATAAATAAACGTCAAAGCAATACAATGTATCGGTAAATGTATGACATTTATGTGACGCTTATTATTTACACTCGCCAATTAGACAGTCTGATAAGGACAGGTTAAAGAATATTTTTCATCTGGCTATACATATATGAAGATATCCTATCTGGCTTATGTAAGATCACGAGTTGTTAAGGCCGTCTGAGGCGTGAACAGACATCGCCGATACCGAAATACCAAACTTATTTGCTTCTTCGCCCCCTTTTCAGGAAAAAATATTTCCTACTAAAAACACTATGCTCCTGAAAATGCATAATATATTCGACTATTCGTTAATCATATAGTGCTTTGGCATGTTTATGTTCTATCTGTCATGAATCAGAAGTGAACGATTTTTATATATATATTTTTCATGTAAACACATACAGGAGAATACCGTCAGATGGTGATAGTAATAATCAATTAAATATACATATACTATACATAAAAATCCTTAAACGAGTCAATTCATTCAGAAGAAATATCGGCGGGAGCGGGATGCGAACCGCGGGCCTTTGGAACCAACCATTTTGCCCCGGTAATTATACCGCTCGGCCACCGGCCAATTTCTTCCACCTGAGCCGACTCGTCTCTGATCTTCTATATAAGTTATCATCGTATGATAGATGTCGCTATAGTATATATTCAAAGTTCGCATCCCGCTCCCGCCGATATTTTTTCTGAATGAATTGACTCGTTTAAGGATTTTTATGTATATTATATGTATATTTAATTGCTTATAATATTGTAATATAGTAAATGATCTATAAAAGTAGATTAGAATATTGAAATAATAAAATAATATTCTAATAAATAATTTAAAATATCCAGGTGATAGTAGTTTTGAAGTCTCATCTGTGGAATTCTATGTCGCTTACAATGGTGCATATGGCTAAGCGCTGCATGTAGAGTGTTGATCCGCCAGCGTCATCACTACAGCCCGAGATTCACGCATCATCCTTAATATTACAGGAATTTACTATGAATGGGTGGTCTTCACAGGACGACTTTTGTCTACCACCAATTGTAATTAATAGGCTATGACTGGCACTTTTCGGGTGAGGGATCAAATTTACACCAACCGGGTATTTTAGAGCTCAGAAATCGATTAAAAATGCTTTTTTTTAATCTCCGTCGGGGAGCGAACCCGTTAATTTTTGGCTTGCAAAGTAAACGCTTTGACCATTGAGCTATACCCGCCGGCGATTCTAAAAAACTCCACCAAAAAATATGAGATATCTCTCTCTGATATGTTTATCTATTTAAGCACTCATTTAGAACATATGATCATCACAATTTGCCGACATAAAGTTATGGTAGCTACTATAGTCGTCGCTTTCCATACCAGCTCTCCCTCTCGGAATTAAAACAAGTGCATTCTATGTATAGTGCTCGATTGCAATCCAGAGAGGCAATCATTACGATTAAAAAATCTCCAAAAATATGCCTTGGCTACAATAGCTGCCGTCTCTTCAAATCCTTGAGTGAAAATATCCCAAATCCAAATATATATATTCGCTTTCTGCAAATTAAATCAATAATTTTTTTATATTATGTAATTTAATGTGCTTATATTGTATATAACACACAATTTAAAACATCAACTCTATTGCCTTCTGATTTTACAACAGTCTAATATGTCCACCTCTTTTATTCTTGTATCCCTAAGAGGTGTGTCGGACTATTTGAGAATCACTGGTTCAGACTGTTTAGATGATCGTTCACACGGATCTTTCAAGGACCTCGTCTGGGAGTCGAACTTTGGACCGGTTAATTGGCGAAAACACGACAGATAATGGACGATGTTCCATTGATAACAGACACCAACATATGTATATCAATACCGTTATTTTTTAGCTTAGTTTTTTAAGGTGTTTTGATAGAAATAATCAGAAATTCAGAGATTCTTGCATCACTTTATTTAAAATATATATATTAAATAAATAATATATAATTTCATTCTTTTTTTAAATTCTAGTAACAACTTTACGTTTAGTTTATTTATACTATATTTAAAATCTAATGTTGGCCGGAATAAGCTAACACCCAACTAACCTCATCAGGTCAAGCTAGTTAGGGCACTCTATTGTCCTGGAGGTAGTAAATGCTCTCCTAAGGCGGATGAACCTTTATGGTCAACGGCATTAGGATGTGGAAATAAAGGGGAAAATACCACATTAAAGGTCTAAAAGACATCCCATGTATCAGCAAAAATGATTTCATCTCAAGTTAGGATCAAGAAGAGTGGAGATGAAGATGCAAGATTTTGTTGCTGCAAACCAATCCACCGGATGAATACTACGAAGAAGAAGTCATATAAGCAATTCAATATTTCGTATTAGACATATCAAATCATTATACAGGCGAACCTCGACTTTCGCACATTCGACTTTCGCACAATTCGCTATTTCGCACATTTTTGAAAAATAGTTTTTTAATTATTTTTTTCCCGAAATAATGCAAAAATGTTTTGTTTCCCTGTTGCACCATGAAACGCTTATGAGCCCAGTCCGCACTGTGAAAAGTGTTATGTCATGTTCGCACATATGCATTAACATACGAGAGCGAGCGAATCAAACGCATGCATTTGAATTTACATACTAATTTGTTTAAATTCAAATGTCTGATCTCGACAGGTTCAGTCTTGCGTTAGCATACGCACAGATGAATTGTTCTGCGAGTTTTGTTTCAAATATTACGTACCCGTTTTAACATAATTTATTTTGGGAGAAGTTGTACAGTACATAGTAATATTAAATAAATTATTTTGTTTAAAAAAAAAAAAAAAAAGTTTTAACATGAGTGAGAAACGAAAAAACTGTGAAGTAAATATAGCTAAAAAAAAACCAAGAACCCATAAACTTCATACAATCGAAACGAAGATGGATATAATAAAACGATCTGAAAATGGAGAGTCGTTTGCTTCAATTGGCCGATCGTATGATATAAACAGGTCTACGATATGTTCGATATTAAAGAATAAAAATAAAATTAAGGAATATGTAAAAAAATGTGGAAATATATCATCAAAAATTGTTTCCAAAAAAGCACGGCATAGTAATGGATGAAATGGAGAAATCTTTGATGTATTGGATTAGTGACCAAAATCAAAAGACGTACATCTGAGTACTTCGGAGATTCAAGCTAGGGCTATTAGCTTGCATAATGATTGGAAGGCTAGACTAAAATATGATTCTGACACGGTGTTTCATGCAAGTAACGGCTGGTTTTCAAATTTTAAAACAAGGTATTCTTTACGCAATATTAAATTCACCGGAGAATCAGCCGATGCGGATAAAGATGCTGCAAAAGACTTTATTCCGTCACTGTCCAAAACTATTGAAGATGGAGAATATACCTCTAGTCAAATATTCAATGTAGATGAGACTGGTTTATTTTGGAAGAAGATGCCTAATCGTACATTCTTATCAAAGGATGAATCAGTTGCGCCTGGCCATAAACCTTCTAAAAACCGATTGACATTGCTTCTTGGTGGAAATTTAGCTGGTGATTTAAAATTTAAGCCATTGTTAGTTTATCAAGCAGAAAATCCTAGAGCATTGAAAGGGAAAGATAAAAAATTGCTTCCAGTCATTTGGAAATCCAATAAAAAAGCCTGGGTTACTGCTTTAATATTTAAAGATTGGTTCACTTCACATTTCACACCAGCAGTAAAACATTATTGTGAAGTAAATAATTTACCATTTAAAGCATTATTAATCTTAGATAATGCTCCAGGACACCCAAAATCTCTACAAAATTTATACCCAGAAATCAATGTTGTGTTTCTTCCCCCCAATACTACGTGCCTCATACAACCCATGGACCAAACGGTGATAGCTACGTTTAAAAGATATTATATGCGGTCGATAATGTATCAGGCCATCAAGGCAACTGACATGGAAGATGGGCCCACATTAAAAGTTTTCTGGAAGAATTATAACATATGGAACGCAATAAACAATATTGGAGACGCATGGGCTGAAATAAAAGAGTCAACAATAAAAGGTTCGTGGAAGCAACTATGCCCACAGATGATGAGTGATTTTCAAAATTTTGATGATACCCCAGAAACCATAACTCTTGAAATAGTTCACCTGATGAATGAACTAAGCCTTGAAGTCAATAGCGAAGATGTTAATGAATTGATAGAATCACATTCTGAACCATTGTCAAATGAATTTCTTATGGATCGTCACGAGAATGAAAATTCTAGTTCATACGTACAAAACGAAAGTGAGGAAGAAGAACCAGAAGAAATACCTAATACCTTAACATTAAAAAACTTGAACGAAGCTTTAACACATATTGAGAAATTTTTAAATATTATAGAAGAATGTGACACAAATGGAGAACGCATATCTAGAGTGCGTAGGGAGATCCATAATAGTACTGCGTGTTACAGAACTCTCTATGAAGAAAAGAAAAAAAAAAAATACAAAAAACTCTTGGCAATTTCGTTAAAAAAATATAATTTCAATTTAATATGTACTGAGTAATTTTTGACAAATAAAATTTTTGAAGTACATACAATCTTTGGTGTTTTTTTTTCTTCCCTCTACTTTCGAACATTTAACTTTCGCACACATTTTCAGGAACCAATTATGTGCGAAAGTCGAGGTTCGCCTGTACTTGGATTGCCCCGAAAGAGGACCTAGCCCCTGGAAATGACCAGGGGTGATATATATGGAGGTCCCTTAACAGACTTCGGACCGGAGTATGCAAGACGAGGACACAAATGAATGTATGGCAGTTTTAGAGCGGACCGACTGAATGTGACTGCGGCGTGGAGCAGACCCTGTCAAACCTTCTGGAGGGTGCGCTGTGTCCGAGTAGGTGCACTCCGGAAGACCTGACGATGGCCAGGAGTAACGCCATCGACGTCGCCCACTTCTGGGCAGACAGGATCTGACCATGTTGTTTCCGACACGATTATATATATATTACAGAATGTGAATATTCGTAAGAGGGCAAGAGTTTTCGACATAATACGTGTTACTGCTCCCAAAACATCGTTCAGGCGTGTCATGTATTAAACAAGAAAATGATTAATAGGGCAGAATTGTATTGGAATTTTGACCAAAAACTGAACGCAGAAAATTGAATAACAGATGAACAGACAAATACTTCTTGAAATGATTGGTTGTGAAAGGCCCAAAATGAAAGGTAGACAATCACGTAAACTAATTCCTTCAACGACTCATCGGTAACGACGTAGGGGGCGCACTGTACGTCTGGTGCACGGTACAACTGATGCACTGGATGTCTCGCTAACCTAAACATACCTAAGGATTTGACCAGTGATCGTAGAGTCCAGAGATCCATAGGTCTTGTTAACGAAATAACTTGGGTTAGGTAAGGTTAGCGAGACATCCAGTGCACTAAATATTCCGTACACCAGACGTCCAGTGCGCCCCACGTCGTTACCGATGAATGGTTGAACGAATTGTCTGGGAATGAAATGCGGCGGAACCGAATGCAGAAGTTGAAGAGATAATACCAATTAAAGTTCTCTTTTTTGTCATGACTAAACATTGTGAAAAAAATGATGTTATACCTAACTGATTTATTGGCCCAGTCTGTGGTCTACCTCGGGATCACCCTGGACTCCAAGCTTTCTTTTTATGATCATATGCAATAACAGGACGGGACAGGAAGGGTTTTCACCAAGCGAGATACCTAACTGAGGCTACTGCAATTGAATTTCCATGGTTATTATGAGTGAACACGGTTTTATATTTTATGTGAACATAACTGCAGACTACATTAAAACAATGTATTCATATAAAATGAGTCATATTTTTAAATTTAAAACAAGGTCATAACCTCAAATGACTAAAATAAACCATTCCCATTCTAATATAATTTATTGGTTCTAAGAAGACATTATTTATGTGAAATTTGCGTTAAACGTGTGTCTTATTTATGTTGCTATCTACATACTAATCCAATAAATTTAATATTCATTGTAGTAAAAAAACTACTATGTTACTTCAATATATTGATTAAATGAGTGCAACTGCACTTGATTATCAAATCGAATTAATTATAATCAGGAATTTAATAACACTAGTCCATCACTAATTAATGATAATATTAATTAGTGGCGGATAAGTGTAATTTAATTCGGTCGACTGTAAACATAAGATTAAAATGGCGGAAAATAAAGATAAATGTTTATACTGGAAAATATAAAAGGATTTATATAAAAGGTCCGCCAAATAACTTTTTTTTTTTTTTAAATGGGGCGCAAAACATCGAGTGTAGCTTTGGCTGTGTGGCACGTAGCGCCGTCCTGTTGAAACCAAATGTTGCCAATATCCTCCTCTTCAATTTTTGTGAACAAAAATGGCCCGATAACGATCGCCATTGACTGTAACGGCCACTCCTTGCTCATTTTCGAAGAAAAATGGCCTGATTTTCAAAGTAATGTCGCAATATTTCCCAGCGTTGTTCAAGCGTATACACAACCATATTCGTTTAGCGGAAGGATAAAACTAATTATCTTTTAAATGAGACATGAGCTAAATGTTACCATTCACGAAATAAACACTAGTTGAAAAAAAACGTTAGATGGCGGACCATTTATAACAGTACCACACTTAGGTATTACTTTAAATTCTTAGAAAACGGTTTGATGTCATATCTGCATTCTTAACTCCTCACAATACATATTATATAGTAGTAGCATAGGTTCAGGATAATAGTTAGGGGACTTAAAGTAAAAGAGGCTAAAAGACAAACGCCTAAATATATTTTTTTATGACAATTCGAATTAATTTGATCATATAATTTTTGGAAAAAGTGACATTTAATTAATACTTATTATATGTGATATTTCTACGGGCATCCTATCTTCTTCACTGATTGCTTAACGCTTATAGCATACCTTGAAATATGAGTGCCCCAACATATGAGTTTTTTTTTAATACGAGCCGACAAGCGATCGATTTTTCGCTTTGAAGTACGAGAAATACTTGAGATACGAGCAATCGGCTTAGCAGGTCGGCCGGTTGAACATGAACCGCGCGTCACGCTTTCCCGCGTGAATCCCCCGACAACGGTCGAAGAATCAGTTATCAGTGTGCTCTCGCTTACAAAGCATCTGTGATAAGTCGGGCAGTTCAATTAATTTCAATTGGGAAATTTGCTTTGAGATACGAGTAATTTGACATACGAGCAAGATTAAGGAACGATTTAAACTCGCATATCGAGGTACCACTGTATTGTTAAGAATCATATGCAAATAACTTCTTTTGAAAAGTTTTAGCTTTATAGATTTACACAATAAATGTAAACAAAATACAACCAGTACCGGCTTTATACCCTACGACGCTATAGGGCATTTTTTTCTGGCACCCCATATTGTTTATATTTTTTTAAATCTATTTAAGATTGGTTGCCCTCAGAGCCCCAAGCTTATAAGACGCCCTTGGGCACTAATCCACTTCGCCACCCCCTAAAACCGGCACTGAATGCAACCATCATATTACTCGTACAATGATGTGCCGAACTTTTAAGCGATTAATCAATGGAGAACCATAAAAGCGCAGCCGTAAAACAAAACAACCCTTAATAAAACAATTTACATAAATGAGTTTCAGTTTAACCGGGCATAATTTAAATACAGTATTTTAATTTGAAACAGATACAAAAAAGTCCCCCAGTAAATTTTACCGCACACATGGTGTACGTTCCAACCCTTACTGGGGTAGTTTATAACATGACATCGTGTTGAACGAATTTGTTGATTTTTTACGCCTATCCCTATTACTGAACACGCGATGTATACTTTTTAGGGGTCGTCTGGCTAGATGTATTAAATATTCTATACTTAATTACCTTTGACTCTCTCTCTCTCTACCTGCTTCATCGATAGGTACGAGTATAACAAGAGTGTAATAAGAACAACCCTTCATAATAAAGGAGTATTTTCAAATCGATAAAACACAGGTGTATCATTGTATATTCGAATAGTTTTTTTGCAGATACAAGTGTATAAAAAGTGCTTTTAACTAAAATCGTATTAAAAATAATTTAACATAACACAATAAATATATAAATTGGGATTTATTTTATTACAATATTTTTCCTTTACTCTAATCCTTTATAGATAATGATCTATACCAATATTTATTAATTTGATACATACATACAATTCTACATCGAATTTATCGCATCAATTTGTACAACAAATACGTCAAATTTGTTTGATTGCACCAGTGAAAGAATTGGTCCTGTGGAACGCGCTGTGTATAGAATGGAACTGAGGTGCATAGTTCGTGGTTCGAATCCCAGCGTCTGCCGATTATTTTTGTCCACAAATTGATGCGAGAAATTCGATGCATAATTGTATGTTCGTATCAAATCATTAACGTAACTAGTATTGTTTCAAATGAAACAGCTAGTAAACACAACAAATTACCCGTCTTTACGAAAATTGGTCTAACCACAAATAAGGGTATTTACCTACCGTAAAAAACGCAATTAATATAATTTACCATTTTCGTGTCAATAAAAGTTCTATGGCCACAAAAGATTCAAAGCAAAGTCTGTATCAATACATGATAACGAAAACCCTAATGACATCGACCTGTCGGCACGAAGACCGTTTAGTAGGTTGTCATCGGTCCCTCCGTCTGTAACTTTTCACTGTCGAAATAAACCAAAATCATCTGACACGCAATTTTTATCAAACAAAAGTAATTAACTAGCGTTTGAATGCAATTTAGCTATGACGAATCAATCTAGATGCATTCATGAAAATCAGCGCAATATTTATTATAATAATATTTATTCAGCCACCAGAACCATAATTAGAATTTTACATAGACGTATAAAAAAAAAGAAAATACTAGTTTATTACATTTAAAAATTCAGCGAGTGGAGCAACGGATCACCGCTGGATGGCTACGTGAAGGCGCATACAGTGCCCCTCCATCCCGTATATCCCATAATATAATCTGATATTATAAACATGTTCTATAAACACTTGTTTCGAATTATGTTATTGAATGAACCATTACGTTTTTCATTAATAGTTGTGATGTTTTATCTTTACTATTTATTATTGTTAGTTACGAGTATTCAAACTTATTTACAAATTTGAGACTGGGAATAATCGCTTAAAAAATATGTTTCAATCTAAGCAAATAATTATATTTTACGTTTTAAACTAAAAAAATACATTTTCATCTTTAATCAATAACCTGAAGCTGTCAGCTATCGTGTCGAGTATTTTTTTCTTTGACATCACTTTACCGCGAAAATGAGGAAAAATTAAATGTTGCTTGAATATTTACACACAGCCTTCGTTAAGCGCATCCAATTGTATGTACCAAATTATAATGATTTTATTCAAATTACTATTTGATATAATTAGTTTCTGTCATCAAAAATCTTCGACATTTTTTTATTGTACTCTATTGGTTTCTTTATTATACGTTTATAATAAAATAATGAAAGTACGAAATTTCATTTTAATATATTCCACATTTACTCTATTCTAAAGTTCTGTCACGTACCCTTCTTCCTTATATGTTCTTCGTAGTATTAATCTGGTGGATTGTTTTGCAGCAATTTCTGATGCATGGGATGTCTTTTGGACTTTTAATGTGGTATTTTCCCCTTTATTTCCACATTATAAAGCCGTTGACCATAAAGGCTCATCCGCCTTTGGAGAGCATTTACTACATCCAGGACAGTATAGTGCCTTAGTGCCACTTGACTTGATGAGGTTAACTGGGTGTTAGCTTATTCCGGCAAACATTCGGTCCCTGTCTATATTGGCCGACTGATGTTGTCGCTCGTCCCCCACATCAAGCCTGTGACCATAAGGCGTTTCGCAGAGTTCTCCAGTACTTTTAGGGGGAAATTTTTAACTATATATAAAACAATATATTATTACTCTTTTTGAAAATATTATTAAATCTAATCAAGAAAATCAAGAGTTATCAATGTAAATATACAGTCTTGTTAACTGATTAGAGTCCCGAATTGATGAATAAATAAAATCAAAAAAGTTTTAAACGTTCCAACGTGAAATATCACAACAATTATGCAGTAAATAAAAAGCTTCATAAAAGCTCGAAAAGCCCGAATTCGCCCGAAAAACTTATTTCAGCGCAAATAAAAGTCGCCTAGGCACATGATTTTATCACGCCACTTGTACGGGAAAGTTTCGAACAACCTAAATACTTCCGGAGCGAACTGACTATTATATAATATCGTAGAACTTTTTCTTCAAAAACGTTTACAAAGTTTTGTAATTTAGTTTAAAATCCTGTCAAATTACGACACGTAATGCAAGAGATTAGACCCGATAAGTTTCCTATCAGAAATTAATTATAATAAATAATGCCTCACGGAAAAGCTTTCAGTTGATACCAGCTGGAGCGAATTGGACTTTATTGCATTTTCAGATATTTAGTATGAAAAATATTTTAGAATAACTCATTCATGAAATATGTATGTCAAACAATAACAGGTAATCATCACTTATGGAATACTATTTCAGTACATGCTTCATACTATCTGAATTTCTTAAAGAAATTGATCAATACACTTGCAATCTCTCCAATAACCTAGTCGCAAACAGACAAATACAAGACATCTTTCTTGCGTGCAGCGTCCAACTGTATTGGCTGAGCGTCATAGAGCCCACAGGTTCCACGTTGTTGTGGTTTCCAGAATGAACTAACATAAAATAATAATAATCGGAGAAAAAGAAACACATAACTTGATGCAAGATATGTTATATAAGATGTTTTTTGCTATAGATTTGCGTGTCCATTAATAATTTTGGGTATTAATTGATCTATATATTTTATAATTTTCCAGGCGTTATAGTTCAGTGGCTAAAGCGCTTGCTTGGCAAGGCAAAGGTCGTGGGTTCGATCTCCGACGGAGATTAAAAATAATAATAATCGATTACAGAGCTAGAAAATACCCCCGTAAAATGCCAGTCTTAGCATATTAGTAAAAATTGGTAGTAGACGAAAGTCGTCCCATGAAGACCGCCCATTAATAGTAAATTAATGTAATAATAAGGATGATGTGTTATTGTCGGGCTGTAGTTTATGACGTTGGCAAATCAAAACTCAACATACAGCGCTTATTTATCCATATGTAAAATGATAAGCATCATAAGAACCACATATGAAAAACTTCAGTATCACTATCACCAAGTTTCGGTCGGTATTCTCCTGTATGTGTTTACATACAGAAGAATATCAAAATTAAATCATTTTTATTCTCATATAACAGGTATGTGATGTTTTTTGTGATTTTTAAATTGGTATCCACTGTGCAAAAGTCTTCACATATACTATTTAAAAACGACTAGGTTAATGTATTTTTTTTCTGATAGTCTTTTTATAACTTTATCTTTATATTTTATTACTAGGTAACTCTTAACAATTTAGTATCTTATAAGTTAATAACTAATGGTAGCGTTTGAAAATCAAAGAATATCATTATTACGAGTATAAATAAATATACGGTAAAAATAGTTGTCCACTACTTTTAAAGACATTTAGCTTATAATAAAGGTAATACGTAAAAATATCTCACCTTGATATAAATTGTACTGAATAATAACTCATAATAGTAATCACCCCACTTTTAGTATTAAAATATGTGCATTTTGAACTAAAAAAAGTGCTTAAGAGACATTTACTTGATTCAAAAATATACACCTTATATTACATTGTATCGATCAATGATTTAATTAATACAGTCACAATTATTAACAACACTAATTAAACTGCAATTCAATTTGCACAGTGTTAAGCTGTACGTGTTGCACATCTTGTAATGAACAAGTGCAATGTTCAAGTGATTTCATTATTCGGAGTATCAAAAATGTAAAATAAGTTTACGGAACGACCCCATATTAAACTTGCGCCACGGTATTTGTTAAAATCGCCATGGAAACCATATCTGCACGTAATCAAGAAAACTAGTTACAAAGAAACACCATAACATGATATTATAATATTGTTAATAGTGCTTACATACAACTCAAGGTTGTATGTTTTCACCACAGGCATTATCCTTGATATCTTTCAGCAACATATACTTAATACAATATAGTTATAATACAATTTAATATTAACAAACTTCAAAATTTTAACCCTAAATAATAATCATTTTTAACTTGTTTTAAAATTGATAATGTTGAGAAACTATTTATGAATAATATAAATAATTAACTTTTTTATATAAATACATACTGAAGAATACCGTAAGATGGTGATAAAAATTCTGAAGTCTCATATGTGGAATTCTATGATGCTTAATATAGTGCATATGGCGTTGCATGTGTAGTGTTGCTCCGCCAACGTCATAGACTACAGCCCGAGATTCACGCATCATCCTTATTATTACAGGAATTTACTATGAATGGGTGGTCTGTACGGGACATCTTTCGTCTACCACGAATTTAAATTAACAGACTATGTCTGACATTTTACGGGTGGGGGATCAAATTCACACCAAACGGGGTACTCTAGAGCTCAGAAATCGATTCAAAATCCTTTTTTTTAATCTCCGTCGGGGATCGTACCCACGACCTTTGACTTCCAAAGCAAACGCTTTTTATACCCGCCGGCTAAACATACGAGTACAATAAGTTATTTATATTTTTAGAATTACAAATAATAAATTGATGATGATTTTAGCGGATTTTTTGACATAATCACATAGAGTAACTGTTAATCATAGAAATAATACAATAATTTCGCGTTCACTGTAACACTTCATCACTCCTTCGCTTGCAAACAATAGTAATATATATTTTTTTTCTTATTCACCATTTCTCTGTGTGCTTACTTTTAATTTAACTTTTACGTACTAAGTAATGGAATATGTTGATATTTTAAATCTTTTAAACTGTTATTTGTATCATTTATCTTATTACATCTGTTCCATATCCGAAATATATGGTCATCGCAAATGAACGTCACTCAGTTTTGTCAACTTCCATTGCCCATACCTGGATACACGGATTTTTTAAGTTTCAATTTAAGAACAAAATTATGGTATATACAATAGTATTATTATATATATTTTCGTGAACAGTAATAATAACCTATGAACCTGAGTCTTGTAATATTAATATAAACGTAATTGATTTTTTTCGTATTTATTGATCAGAGAAATGTCATATATGATTATGTTTGCTGTGAATTTGTATGTACGTCTCATAGTTGAATATTGGTATGAATCCTTATGATATATAAAAATAATATTATCAACCAATTCATCAATGCCCGGCTAGGTTTTTCATGTGACATTTAAGTCGATTACATTCACCAAAAGTGCAAGGTATTACAAATACTAGAAATACAGGTAGCTAAAAATATATATGTTTAAACGAGCAGGAAGTATATTTATTTTTCAGAAGTGAAATGTATTATGTAATACTCCAAGGATAGCGGCCTTGAGTTGTTGACAGAACTGAATAATGCGATAAGTGTATTAATGTCATCTGAATTTCAGACTAAACATGTCAGTCACAACAACGCGAGATTATTTTTAGCCCGAGTCATTTCTTGTTTACAGACATTGAAAGGTTTTGTAAAAAGCGCATATTTACAGGCACGATATGACGGCCGTCTGCTCCATTTATGATCCGTACGTGATTCGCAGCTCGTAAGTAAGCGGCATGGCATGTCCTTGCCAATCGACGTAGAAACGTTACAACTCGCAAAAAGACTTTGCACCTATGTTTACTCCGAGGAATATAAAGATTATAAAGCACAGCGAAATGATTTAAAACACGTACGCGTTCCAGAACATTGTGTTAAACATGAGGCTTACTGAAACAGTGTCACCACTTTAGTCTCTGACAACTGTAAATACTACCTATTTGGGATACTGGTATCGCACCACCAAACATAAGACGCAAAATCAAATGCGCCGAAGAAATTCGTAAGGCAATCAACCAACCTTCCCACTGCTTGTATAATCAGATACCCCCAACACCCAGACTGAAGTCGCGTAGCAGCTTTCTGAGATCCACACAACCTCTCACATCCGGCTCTGAAAATGAGAGACTTCAGCTCTGGCAACAAGTCGCATTAGAGGATTTCAATACTCCAAAGGAAGGCCTCCCAACTGGCAAGAAGACCTGGAAATCCCTGAACAGATTAAGAACCGGAGTTGGTAGAACAAAGGACAACCTTGAGCAATGGGAAATGCTTCGGCAAGGAAAGTCACTATTGTGCGACTGTGGAGACCTGCAGACCACCTCACACCTAAGATCCTGCTCCATGTGCCCAACAGGTTGCACATGTCAGGACCCTATGCTGGGCAACACACGGGCTATCGATGTTGCCAGACACTGGGAAAAAA
The DNA here is from genome assembly GCA_022606575.1 of Glossosoma conforme. Taxonomy (NCBI): domain Eukaryota; kingdom Metazoa; phylum Arthropoda; class Insecta; order Trichoptera; family Glossosomatidae; genus Glossosoma; species Glossosoma conforme. The sequence goes on along the minus strand of JAGTXR010000003.1, from coordinate 4,468,145 downwards.
TAATTTGACGTCGCTGACACGAAGAAGAAGAAGAATACTATTATTACAAATTAATTTTATCCGATTGTGAAATGAACCATAAGCACTCCTGTATGGCACTGTAGAGCATTGAACGACGTAAATCTGCGGTCCCCTAAGGAAAGCACTGGGCGTTTAAAGGTTATATTGCCTTCACCTAACTTAAACAAACTGCCCTATAGACATTATGCACTATTGCACGTTAATTTCATAAACTATTGCACATTAATTTTCACCTTCTGTTAAAGCTCAAAGGCGTTGTTTTCTTTTTTAGCTGGGATGATGCAAGCCATTCATGCATTACGTCCGTGGTCACGGCGTCACGGGGTCAGCGAGTGTTAGTTAATACTCATTATCATGTCTATCGTGTTCCTAATTAATTATATTTAAAAGCAATAAAACGGTCTGGTGAACGCGAACCTCGCCCGTCTGCGGACTTCGGGTTCTGGCCCAGTTGCTGGCACATGGCTACAATGTTGCTGAAATTGAAAACATAGTAAAAATATTCATGCTATTTTACTTATAGCAGACATCTTCAACACGGATTTAATATGAGCTATTTTTAAATATATTTTATGTAATAACAATGTCCATTAATATACTCCGAAAACAAATAATTAGATTTGTAAATTTAATGTAAAATGTTAATAGTGAACGCATTTTATATCTTAAAAACGGCATTTTACACAGCCTAAAATGTCTTTTTCGTGAAATGAGAGCAATGCTTATAAACTATGGTAAAATGTGAAAGAAAAAAATGTTTATGTTAATATAAATTACTATTATAATTACATTGTTTTACAAGGAAAGTAATAATAAGTAATTTCAACGTAATGGATTACCGAAAAATATGAAAATAAAAAAAAAATCCCCCCTTTTTTTTACGTTGACTTTTAAAGAAATGATATAAATAAATTAGGAATCTAGTGGTGAAGATACTTGTATGTATAAAAATAACACTAAAAAAATGTAGAATTAAAAAAACATGGAGGCAGATGATACAAATCTGCCAGAGACCTATTGGAAGAGGCATCAGACTGTTTTACCAAATCGCCTCGGATATTGATATATTTCACGTAAGGGAGGCCCAATTCAGACATGAACCCCACGAGTTTCTTTGGAGGAATATTTTTTTGGCGTCGTCTGTTTGATGAGCATTGGGACCTTCTGTTGCTTGTCTTTATTACTTTGTTCGAGTACCTATATTTGTATGTATTGTATTTTTTATTTTGGATTAATTCTTATGGTACTTCAGAAATGAATTGAGTTGTTCAAATTTGTAATGTTTCTGCAAGGGAAAAAATATAAATTGAAAATTCAAATATAAATGGTATACTGGAAGAACGACGAATAATTTAATATCAAAATTAAAATGAAGACGATGCTTTTTTTTGTATGATACTTCACATCATACCTTTTACAATGATCATTGCTGACACTTTCATTAAATTTAATATATATAAAAAACGCCTTTACAGCGATCACGTAACTAATTTTAGCAAGTTAATTTTATGTTCATTTTAAAAATAAAAATAAAAAAATTTCATGTGGAGCATGCGGAAAATATCTCAGTCAGCATGAGCACCCAAGAGTGTTGTAAAAAAATATATCATAGAAGGTTTTTGATTCATAAGAAGCTAGCAGTGAGTCTTCTTGACCCATGGACCCACAGCATCCGGCGATAGATGTCTCAATGAACCGTCTGGTCTGGTGTCTGCTAAGTGTGACCATGTGCTCTGAGATCACGTGGCGATCATCCATCTCAACTGATCAGTATACTGAAGGCATGAATAAAGGTCCCAACTAATGTGTATATACATAATCAATGATAATGGTTAACATGAGTCAATATACTGCGTTTAATAGACTTAGCATTAATAATTATTCTGAAAGACTAGTAAGCAATGTAAACATATAAGCAAATATTGAAGACTAAGTATTTACAATACATGTATACATTTTTAAGCTGTTTGAAAATAATTTGTTATTATTAGCTTCGTTGGAGATCGATCCCGCGACCTCCTGCATGACAGGCGATCGGTACAACTAATGATTATAAATTTTTAAATATAAATATTTGCGAAGAAAATGACTAAGGTATTCTTCTTCTTTTTCGTGTTAGCGACGTCAAATTATTTTTAGCAACATCGATGGCCCGTGTGTTGCCCAGCATTAGGTCTTGAGATGTGCAGCTTGTTGGGCACTTGGAGCAGGATCTTAGGTGTGAGGCGGTCTGCAGGTCTCCACAGTCGCACAATAGTGACTCCCTGCCGAAGCATTCCTCACCGCTCGAGGTTGTCATTTGTTTTACCAACTCCAGTTCTTAATCTGTTCAGGGATTTCCAGGTCCGCCAGTCAAGATTCTTGCCAGTTGGGAGGCCTTCCTTTAGAGTAATGAAATCTTTTGATACGATTTGTTGCCAAACCCGGAGTCTCTCATTTTCAGGGCCGGATGTGAGAGGTTGTATGGATCTCAGAAAGCTGCTTAGCGACTTCAGTCTGGGTATTAGGGGTATCTGATTATACAAGCAGTGGGACGGTTGGTTGATTGCCTTTAGTATTAAGAACATTGTAATGCTTTGGTGACTTTCCAGAATCTTCTAAATAATATTTAGCCATTTGACACATGTTCGGTATGACCAGCGACTCTTTATGGTTGAAAAATATATGAATAATTAAGGTTATGGGAAATATTATAACCAATAAACGTTAAATAATAATTCTTGTAAAGCTTTTGATGTACTTTTTTTTAATAAATTTTTAATTACATTTAGGCTCAGCAAAACATCAGCTTGTAGTCAAATAAATAGAAATAATAATTTCATACAATATTTTCAACGATCAATTTTCAACATCCAATAAAGTAACCTCTCATCAAATGATTATCATTTCCGAACTCTACATATTTAAAAAGTATCCACCGTGCAAAAACTGGTTCAGATCTTAGTTCATTATTTACTCGTATAATACCACAAAAAGATTCAAATTATAATAACTTAATAATAATTCAAAATCAAAAAGGAATGTTAGATGCATGTTCATGTTTTCGCGTTTCATGACTGTTCGTAAAGTCCCAAGTCTCGACGCTTCAGACACCCTACTCGCATTAGCCACCCAATCAGACCGCCCAGACGCGGGACTTTACACTCCTTCATAATATTACGAGAAAGTTCATAGTATCACACTTACTAGAGTACACAGTACTTATGAATTTGTGATTATTTATTTATTATTACAAGAGTACGTGCGTTGAGTGTGCAAACTGACTCGACGGGGAATGACCCGGACTTGAGAATATGGTATTTCCGTGAATAAGCGGGAAACAACCCACATTTAAAACCTAATTAAGAACATTCATTATGATAACATGATTGTGTGTAATTGACGTGGTGATTTAGATCACATGTCTCAAGGTTGAGATGTGTCGTATCACAAACAACGTAATATATGTACATTATTTATTTACAGATCGCAATCCATGTATTCAAATTACTTCAATTGTCAATTTTAAATGACTTAAACAATAAAAATAAAACCATATTAAGAGGCATTCAAACAGAATTCTTGTGACAGTTGTATTTTTTTCATTAAAAGTATTTTTATAATCTCGTTTCTTTATTTTTACTTACTAGAAAAAAATCTAATTTTATTTAAATTTAACAATGAATACTATATTTTTTATAAATGTTATAATATTGCAATTCATTTTAAGTAGCTTAAATTAAGTGACGACTCACTATGTTTTATTACTAATTACAAATATGAAATTTAATATGTACATTGTAAATACATTTTACTTTGAAAAGACCGACCTTAGACAAATGTCGTCAGATATTATTCGATATAATGTTAAAATATTTTCATTTTCATTATAACCTCCCCTTTACTTAATAAAGACGACTTCACGTCGCCGAGACCGTTATTACCGGGTGGAGGGATGATGAGCAGATGAGCAACACACAGACTGTTTCAGAGGCACATTGAGATATATTTTGGCAGAGATCGACAAATTTTCGGTCACCGAGGCGGAGCTAAATGCTTTCAGGCCCCGGACCAATCACAACTGGCGACTGGGCACTCAACGCCCGTGGTCGCTGACACCCAGCGCCGAAATTCATCCATTGGCTATACACAGAATTACACCGGTCAAAAAAACAATATGACTACACAAATTACACGTGCGTGTACGTCGAGCGAACAAAAAAGAGACAAAAGATCGTATATCGAGGTTTTCGGCACCAGCCTGCAAGGGCTATACCAAGCTGATATCAGTAACCATACGTACAGATTTGTAATTCTATGTCAGTCTATTTATCACTATTTATCAAAAAAGATACTAATATTAATCATGGTACTGTAAATAAAATTACTTAAGCTCCTTAGAGGACATTCAATATTTTTTTAACTTAAAAAATATTACATTTTAATTTCAATAATATTAGGTTTATCTACGGTGCCCTAGGGCATTTTTTTCTGGCGCCCCATATTGTTTATATTTACAAAAATCTAAGCAAGATCGGTTGCCCTTTGCGCCCCTGGTTTATTCGACGCCACTTCGCCACCACCTAAAACCGGCACTGAGGCTTATGCTTCGATTATTCTATGGTTACTAAGCAAAGAATTGTAAAAACAATTTTGATAACCTACATAATACTATCTTCTTCCATAATCCACATCTACAGGTAGCTTATCCATTTAGGCATCAAACATTGCGATAATTTCTACCTGTGTACTTGAAATGATGACTAATTTGTTGTGACTGGTCTCATTAACTTATCCCCTGTGTTATCAGCTATCACCGCTTGTTCTTGTAAGTCGCGAAGGTAACAATGAAACGAGTAATGCGTGAAATTACGATTAGGTTATCAGGGCGCATAGAAAAATATGATTGATCGCCTCGTTCGCTATGACGCTGGTTAAACTTAATCAAGAAAAATCCATTTTTCAAAGTATTTTTCATGAATGTACTAAACTTTATATCACGTATTTTATTAATCTTCTTCTTCTTCGTGTCAGCGACGTCAAACTATTTCTGCCCAGTATCTGGCAACATCGACAGTCCGTGTGTTTCCCAGCATTAGGTCTTGAGATGTGCAGCCTGTTGGGCACATGGAGCAGAATCTTATAATTGACTCACGTGGAAGAGGTATAAAAACAATGTATATAAGATATATTAGGGCCCATTTAGCCTTTTTTTAAAAATAAACACAAACAAGAGAATACCGACAGATGGTGATTGATGAGTAATTCCGAAGTCTCATCAGTGGAATTCTATAACGCTTATCATAGTGCATATGGCTAAGCGCTGCATGTGGAGTGTTGATCCGCCAACGTCATAGACTACAGTCCGATATTCACGCATTTTCCTTGTTATTACCGAAATTTACTATGAATGGGTGGTCTTCACGGGACGATTTCGTCTACCACCAATTTTAATTAATACGCTATGACTGGCATTTTACGGGTGAGGGATCAAATTCACACCAACCGAGGGTATTTTAGAGGCCAGAAATCGATTACGAATCTTCTTATTTTTTAATCTCCGTCGGGGATCGAACTCACGACCTTTAGTTCGTCAAGCAAAAGCTTTGACCATTGAGCTATACCCGACGGCTTATTAAAAACTATGATGATGGTAACGAAATAAATGATTAAAATTTCAATCAATTTCCAGTCAGAATTTAAATCAAATATTGGTCAGATTTTTTTTTTTTTTAATTTATGACTGGTTCATAAGGTTTTTTAGTTTAGGTTTGCTTCACTCGGGTTAGTAATTATGTAGAAAATGTTAAAAATTGCAAAAAAAAAAATTCTGACCAAATAATTATTTCTTCTAACCGGAAAAATACAACATACTGTAAGTTTTTTGTTAAGTAACTTCTGAGGAAAATCTACCAGCAATTTGAATTAATAGGCTATGATTGGCATTTTATGGGTGAGGGATCAAATTCAAACCAACCGGGGTACTTTCGAGCTCAGAAATCGATTAAAAATCATTTTTTTTAATCCGTCGGGGATCGAATCCACGACCTTTGACTTGCAAAGCAAATACTTTGACCATTGATCTTTACCCGCCGGCCAACTAGACTAAACAAACATAAAATTAGAACACGGTAATAATGTTCAATAAATGTAAAATTGAATCAAGACATATAACAATATTATTAATAGATTTCAATATGTACTGTCAGCGGTTAAAAATGTCGGTTAATATGTAATCCGTAATAAAATATATCAATGATCATTTGAAATGGAAATTTATAAAAGTAGTGAAAAAATACATAAATATATAATATTTGATAGAAATAGACGATGTCGTCTCCCAATAAATATAGTGAAACAATTCTTAAAAAAAAACTTTTATTTTATATACTTGATTATAAAAGAATTACGTCACCGATTTTTTTTCATGAAAAATTAGTAAAAGATAAAAAAAATATTTTTCCAACAAAATCTTCATTTCTGAAAAAGAATTATGTCACCGATTTTTTACAAAATTAAGCTTTAATAACATGTTTTTGCTTCCTTTCAATTAAAATGTTTGGCAATTAAATATCGACGTGGTCTTTGCACAATAATAACAAATCAAAATGCACAACTTTTGTCAAAAATATGGGCAAAATAAAGTTTATAATGATATTTCAATTTTAATAAATCGTTCTTCGGTAGCTCCAGTGTGGCCCAATGATTGAGATTTTCGTTCGGTGATGTCACGAAGGAGTCTCGTGATCTGTTTGACAAAACATCGGTCGGCGCTCCGCCCCCCGGGGGGCGCGAGAGACGCCCCCCTAGCCGGCACGCAGCCCCCGCGCCGAGGCACGGCCTGGTACAATCGATACCCTTCAAAGCAGGTGCCCAAAACTATTAAATCCAAGGGGTCCCTTCAGTAAAATTTCAAGCAACGTGTGCAACAAATAAAAATGATTTTTGACATTTTGTATGATTTTTTTTCTTATGTATTTCATATATTTTATTTTCATTCTTATTTCCCGCATACGCGAAAATATCTAAGCTTGCTAGCTATAGACCAGCGGTCGGGGAACTTTTTTAACAATTACCCCAAAATATTTTTGCGTAAGTCGATATTACCCCAAAATATTTTTGCATAAGTCGATATTACCCCTTCCCCCCATTTTGAAAAGAAGAAAATCAATCTTTATTTAAATAAACATTATTTATTGAATTAATTTACACGGAAAATAACAAAAAAGTTACATGAAAATAGTAAGTTTTATGAAACAGCAAACTAGAAAAATTTCCTTATTACCCCAAAAATATATTTTTACCCCATTTGGGGTAATTTACCCCGGTTCCCCGACCGCTGCTATAGACTGATGAAAACTAACATTTTATTGTGTCATGCACAATGGAGTGGGGGTAAAAATACAAAATGTTCCAATATTGGAACACTGGACAAAAATGGGTAAGGTGAGTAACTACCACGATCCGCTACTGAAGATCTTGATCTAACTTTTACCACTTCTCAAGAGATAATTATATGTAATTGGTAAACGCAAATTATCTTCACTAATCGATATTTTTATATCAACATATTCAGGAATATACTTATCGGTAAGAGCCCTGTTATCTGAATGCTGTATGTGGGAAGGATATATAGGAATAGTTGCATATATGAATTCAGAAGATTGCAAATTAACAGTAATAAGATTTATAAAGACATTCAGATTTTATATAAGAAGAATCATAAATGCTGAAAGAGCAGTTCAAAGCTTGAATTTGGTGTTAAAAAAGAGGTTGAAAAAGCTGATTGTTTTGAATCAAGATATGTCAGAATATTATTTCACAGGTTTGATCTCGATGAATTCATACAGGTTAAATCAATAGAACTACGTGTATTATCCTAATTCGTCTCGAGGTAATGTTTTCTCGTTTTAATCTGTTTCTATAGACGCATGCATGTCGCATACCTGTAGATATGACTGGTATTGTCGCAGAAATACATTGCTTGCTAAAAGGTTTGCATCTACAAAATTCTGCATAATGATTTGTTGAATCCTATCAGCAATACCAATAGTAAACAGTTTTCTCTTAAATAAGACGATAATTAACTTCTGTCACTGTGAAACGGGAGCCAAATACCTACGAAAAGGAAAATCTTGGCAGGATTAAGGATAGCTATGGGCCAACAGTTTGCTTTGTACAAAAAGTAAGAAAAACATCAAAACCTACCAAGGATTGTAGCGCAACACAATGAATTAGTGTATCAGGACGACAAGCAAGGAGCCTAGCGAAAAGACGGTTTTATGTTTTCTCTAAAATTAACTTGTTATATCTTATTTTATAATCACATGACAAAACTAAAAATAATTTAACTGACGGAAGAATGATATTAAAATCAAAAATATAGGTCTATAAACCATCAAGAGATGTTTTACAACTTCTAGTTACACAGTACAGTATATACATATGTTTTGTAAAATAAGCGTTGGTTAAAATGGGGACCGCTGGCCGTAGTGTGTTGTTCCCTGCTCTAGACGGGCTAGCGAGCCCCAGAGCGCCCTAAACAAGGACCCCTGAGACCCCCGGACGGGGTGAGAGTTTCATTTGCATATCGAAAAGTATAACTGCAAGCAAGAGTGCCACTCTAAAGTAATACCAAGCTTGCAATGAACGACTATGAAGACTCGAGTCAATTGTACAAAATTAAGTTTAATTTATGATGCTACTAATGCTTTGTGGTATTCGTTTTTTCTCTTTTACGGTAATTTAAAAAACAATAGTATTTACATAATAAATTTTTATTTTGAACCATGAAAAAATATTTTCTAATTAAATTATATTGCAAAAGCCTATATGTCATATAATTCATCAGCCGTGAAAATGATTTAAAAATTCCATAAATTGCATATGATAAGTTTATTTTGGTTTCCATATCCGCTTCCATAATTGGATCGTATGGCTATCATACAAACGCCATAAAGCTCTGTCAGATGCAATGGACTTCGCCTCATCTCATATCAGTTCTACCTCCTTGAGCTCCGCCGAATACATTATATGTATATTGTATCGCTCCCGACAGCCTTCCAGGAAGGCGAGAACCCGGGGTCCTGAAGTAAATCTAGCTTTAGATTGCAGCCACGTCCATCATCGTCTCTTAGCCGATTGTAGTTTGGAAGGCTGGCGTGTTTGCTTCGTTGCATCATCATTCCTAACAAAGTCAAACCATCGTACTTCTTCTACGTGAGAATCTGTTTTCAAAACCGTCCGATATACGGTTGAAAAATGCCCGGAGCTTAAAATAGCTCTGAAGATTATTTAAAATCTTAAATTGGCCTTAAATATTTTAAATACAACAACCAGGTTGAATGAAACTGTTGCTGTAACGTACTATGCAATAAGTCTGAATAAATACTCATATATTTTAAATAAGAACGGGAAACTAATTATTATTTTTACGTTGTTTTAATATGGATCACTTTGAGTTCTGTTTATTTAAATATTGAGAGCTTCGTTCGAACTCTATGTGCACAACAAAACCGCGGTGTTCTAGTATGTGAATTTACAATGCTTATTAATGTGCTTATCTGAAAGTGATAAAAAAGACTAGAGGCACAACATGCGCCACGATGCTCTTCTTCACGACGTAAGGAATGGTTGAGGGTAGAAACTGCACAGAGCGCCCTAGTATTTGCAGCAAGTATTCGAGGACATAAATTTAGAGGATCGAGAAGAGTGCAGATTGAGATGCAAGATTATGTTGCTGCAAACCAATTCACAGGATTGATACTATGAAAAAGATTGATGTATTCGAATAATTTATTAAAACAAAGTAAAAATAATTATATATTTAATATTTGAAATGCATTTCAAAGTGAATGCTAAAAGTGTAAATAACAAATTCGCCTGTATTATTATTTTGGGAATTATATATATAATCGTGTCGGAAATAACAGGGCCAGATCCTGCCTGCCCAGAAGTGGGCGACGTCGATGGCGTTACTCCCGGCCATCATCAGGTCTTCCTGGGTGCAGCCATTCGGGCACAGCGCATACTCCAGAAGGTGTGACAGGGTCTGCTCCACGCCGCAGTCACATTCAGTCGCTCCCTTTTGGGAATCAATTACAATTTACGCAACGAGTTATTATATTAGCGTCTAATCAACATGTTGACATGTAAATCTTATTGACACCTCGTTCGCATCTAAGCGTCTGATAACTCCTAGGCATCCGAGGGCGCCTATTTATTACAAGTGTACTTATTTTGCTGTTATTCAACGATCGTGTATTTTCCAGTTTATTGGCGAGATAGTGGATCTAGAATACGTTCTAGAGTTACATCGTCTTGGGTCCACCGAAGAGGACTTTGCACCGATTTACTTGCTGACTGAACAATGTTTGTCCACAGACGCAATGCGAGAACTCAAAGTAATTATAATTGATTATATATGCTTTTAATTATTTTAATAAGTAACATTTATCGCTTGTGTACTGCATGGCGATGTGTTTATTTTACTCCACGCGTCTAGACATCTACGCAATAGTTCTGTAAATATTTATTGTTTTAGAGAAAATGTGCCGCATCATGATATTCACACACAAATCATCAGGTATACTAAATAACTAAGGTAAATAAAACAGTAATGTCCTTAAGTTCAATACAATCTAGATAATCCAGATCTGCACATATGTTAAGATAAAAAAGTATGTGAATTTAATGCGAATTATCCGACCTCCTTAACCCTTTCATTACGGCTCGGTTTGAATACAAATTATACTGTCAATTATAAAACTAGTATTTGAGGCATAAATGTACTTATTTGGTCTATTTTTATATATCACATTGGTTTTTGTATCCTTTAGCTATCATATGATGCATAAAAAACTATTCTAAGAAAGTGGCAAAACGATATATCACGTCAAACGATGTCAACGGCATACGCCGACAACTGATGCGAAAGGGTTAAGAAAACGATTAACAAATCACCCATAATATGCTTTGGATACTAGATTGCCGTCTCTCCAAGCGTTCTCCCTTGGGGGTCGTCGGGGATCCATATATGTTCCCAGGTGGACTTGGTGTCGTGTATATAAAAACGAGTAATAAAAATTAAATTAAATGAAAAACATAAATATGGAATTATTATTACGACGGTTAGTTAAATAGGTCTGTAGATGGATAAACATGTCAGGCATCCAGACGTAACAGGTAAATAGATCAAATACTTGAACTAGGCACAAGTATTAGACTTGGAGTCACCTAAGTGCCCACCATGTTTGCTTAACAAGTGGGTCAAAGTACAACGGAGCTCATTACATTATTCTCATTGCCGCATTGTTTATGTTTACCATTAACTATCCCGTCTGAGAAATGCTCATTTAGAGAATCACCAATGCAAAGAAAGTGATAAACCGATAAGAAGATAACATTTGAGATACTGCAATGTTTAGTTGCTTACTAGACTCGGTTCAACGAGACAATAACAATATTATTTATAAACCATACCTATATACTCTGTTACAACTATGTCAACCACTGAATGATATATACATTAATTTATTATGACCAACCGCTTGTTGTTGACGAAAGGTTTAAAAAATAACTGACACATTTCGTGTATTTTTCGAATGAAATAACAGTTTAAACTTAACCTAAAATCAAAATCACACAAACAATTTAATCGTTAGAAATAAATCTGCAATTATAATATTAATCTTGTAAGTAAATTAAATTAGAGAGATCTAAACCACATCATTTTTAACTATACATATTATATCACTTATCTTAATACGATCCGCATATAAAATCACAATAATAATGTCCAAACTAATATTTTGAACGTTTCATTCTAGTATTGCCAGTATATTTTTTTTATGTAAACACATACACATACCACATAATTTTAAAACAAAATGTTTTTTATGTAAGCACATACAGGAGAATACCGACAGATGGTGATAGCGATGCTGAAGTCTCACCTGTGGAATTCTATGACGCTTACTCTGATGCATATGGCTAAGCGCTGCATGTGTAGTGTTGATCCGCTAATGTCATAGACTACAGTCCGAGATTTAAGCATCATCCTTTATTGTTACAGTAATTAACCTATCAATGGGCGGTCTTTACGGGACGACTTTCGTCTACCACCCACTTTGATTAATAGGCTATGACTGGCATTTTAAGGGTGAGGGATCAAATTCACACCAACCGGGGGTAATTTATAATCTAAGAAATCGATTAAAAATCCTTTTTTTTAATCTCAGTCGGGGATCGAACCCACGACTTTGGCTTTCAAAGCAAACGCTTTGACCATTTGATGGCATTGTAGTTGCATCGTCGTAATTTCATCGTCAGGTATTGTAATAATTTATTAATTTATCGTACATTGTATTACTTACAATTAGATATTAAGCATTAAAGAAGCAGATTATTTATTATATAATAGTTATTTTATCATATAAAACATAAATAAATAGAAAACTTTATATTTTTATTATTTTGGCGGCAAACTCGACATGTCGATGCTGAATTGTTAAATTTCACTTCATTTGGCTGGAACTGTTATGGTATCGCTGAATGGACTTTTACGTATTACAATATAAGCCAATATTTGAGCAAAGTCCGTCAGATACAGTCTGAACTTATGAAACGGTGGACCCTCCATGCGTGTCCGGAGTGCCAGACATGATGGACTATGCCGTGTTCAGAACATTAGAGCCGGAGTGTAGACTATCAGCTGATACAAGATACGATGGGTCAAGAGTTCGAGAGCGCGTGAACTACCATCAAATACATGGTTTAAATCAGCGATATTAAACTATCCTTCATCATTTTTAAAGTATCTGGTAAATCATCACATCCGTTAACTTGGTTGCCTTAGATGGGACGTTTTTTCAGGACTCAATTTTTTTGTCGGTTACTTCATCATTTTTCTATATCGGCTCGCTAGCTAAAGAAAATTCTCGTCACAAACTGCCGCCATGAAGTTCTGTCAACCGACATGGTCATCGCCTCATCCAATATAAACTCTGCTTTTCAGAGATCTGTAGAGTACATTATATGTATAGTTCCTGGCGGCTTTCCAGTACGGCGAGAGAAAGCAACTGCAGTGTTTGTTCTCCTGCGGTATTAAAAAAACATGTCCCAAACAGGTTTATCATCGTTTCTTAACCGACTGTATGATGGAATGGCTACTGGACTTGATTTTACCCGCATCACACCCGCATCAGACCGGAGTATGTTTAAGTCTCCTGGATGATGCGCTTATTAGGATTATGATCAGTTAGCTAGCAACTGATAAGTCTAGTGATAGGCCCTTTTGAACAATTGTGGCCACTGCACAGAAGTGCAAATGGCTACTGTGTCTGCTTCCTCACCTCGTCATTACTCAGAGTCATCAACCATTGTAAGTATTGACATCAGCATGATGTAGCCCTTGCTGACTGGTACCGAAAACCTCGATATACAATCTTTCGTCTCGTATTTCTGATCGCTTGTCATACATTTATGTGTCCGCCATATTGTCATTTTGGACAGGTCCGCTCACGGGTGTGTTAGTTATAGACATGGCCACTGGGGCGCTGGACGAGAGCCCGATCACGAGCGCGTCAGTGATGTGTTGACGACGACCGAGAAGGTCGCATTGCGGCCAGCGGCATTGCGTTCCGCTTAGCCGGAATCATGTAAAGTCTTAACATAAACATAATCAATGTGCTTCTAAAAGAAAGTCTTTGTTTGCTGATCTGCTCCTCATCCTACCTTCACACGGAATAACACCACTTTTGAGAGAGAGGAGGATGTTAGTGTATACTACAGCTGCATTGGCTTTTGGTAGGGTGCCAAGATTCGCAATGGTATTTAATGCTGGGGGTAATACAGACGCTTATGGGCGGCTATATAATTAATTTAATAAATTAAAATTCATAGTAATTAATCCAGATAAAGTCACATTATAAATTATGTGTTAAGGGATTTGATAAGCCTTGCATTCTTTAACTATTATATTTGTACAAATCATTCTGCTGTAAAAAAAATGTTATGAACCACTGATATAATCAACGTTTACCTTATTTTGTCTACAAGCTTTATAGTTACATTAATATTATTGCATATTATATATTTCCTACAATTATTTATTACATAATTTAAAAGTACTGTTTTTCATACTCAAGAACCTACAGTCAAAAGTTCATGACTAAAATACTACTTGTTCTTATCAAGATTATAATAAAAGAAGACATTGATTTATCAATTTCTAAAAATGTCAGTACTCAACTTTGTGATTAAAATGTATATTTATGTTTGTTTTATTATTTAGTATATAATCGAGATTAAGCTCTACTGATTTGTTGTTAACATCTTACATAATTAGAGAACAACTAGACTGAACATCCCGAGACCAAATGCTGGACAACACACGGTATCGATGTTGCCAGAAATAATTTGATCTCACTGACACGAAGAAGAAGAACTAGATGGAAAACTTTTAACAATTTTTTCAACTAATTAAATAACCATTATAAGTAATACTTCTTCTTAAGCATTACTTGATCTTTTAAATCACGATAATAATCGTAAAATACAATAAAGTAATAACGGAAGTCAAGGATAAATTACATTGGAATAGCAATATTCATATAATTTCCTACTAATAGAAAATACACTAATTGCTATTATAACCACGTGGTCAATAAATGATTTAATTAATTTACTCATTATCATGAATACAGTACAATAAAAATGGTTTAGATTTTTTTTTTATTTGAGAAATAAAATTTTCAAAATCTAAAAAATATGAATGTGTTAAATGTTAATTGTTATTTCATCATACATTTTATTTAAAAATATATATTTTAATTAATGCTTAAATAAATTAAAACATTTTTTCATCCCTTTCGTGAAGCGTCTGCGTCTTATCTTGACATTTTTTTTAAAATCAATTATAAACTGAAAAAAAAACATAATTAACTCAAAATGTCCGGTCACTCTTCAATCACGTTGTCACTTATGCAGACATCGTTAATAATAATGGTAACATTCTGATTACTTATTATTTACAAAAAAAAACAATAATTATTGCTGTCAATGGAGTCTGACATGATGGGATCAAAGTTTGGAACAAGCACGTGAAACGAGCTTCGAGTCGCGGAGTTGAATCTGTTCAAGGAAAAGTCCTTGGAGTGACTCAGATAGCGATTCTCAATTCTATTGGTAAAGCTTTTTTGTCACGTCTCACAGAACACCCAAAGGGTTAAAGTTTCCTTGTCAATGACACGCAAAAAATACAATATCCACATTTTTCCGGTTATACCGACAGTCGTAATTAAAAATTCGTTTTAAATTGATTTGATTAATACCGGTGAGTTCCGGATTTCAATTGCAGTACAGTGCGTTTATTTGATATTGTTAATAGCTTGTCAATACTATTGAACGCTTACGCGGATAATTATGCAGTTGATTAATAATTCATTGTGTAATATTTAAAAACGTAATCAGTTTATTTTTTGAATAAATATCAATATTTTTTGCAAATTTCAGTAAATATTTTTGCAATTTTTTTAAACTTTTGCTTACCTCACTGCAAAACCGGATATCGAATGATAAGCCCAACGTTCCAAATGCCTGAACCATTTAATCCTTAGGTACAACTCAACCGGATCAACGACACGAGAATTTGAATTTTGAACAGGAGATTCAATTATTCAATTAAATTATTTATTTTTTTCCTTCAATAACATTACAAAATTTATTACATTTTAATTCATTATTGAAGTACTAATGTATAAGTGTGGCATTGTAAATGTATTGACACATTTAGTGTCAATGACTTCACATTCAGAACGAGTGTCGGGATACTCAACGCAAATAGTTGGACTTGCAGCAACAAAAACCATGTCATAAGTACATCATGGTTGACACACAAATAACACGGCATTATTGTTACAAAATCAAACGTCCAACATTAGGTATATGTCAAAACCAGCACTGAACCTGAAGCAATATTACACTAAATATGTCAATATCTTCACTCAAGTTGGTTTCAACCACTGTTCACTGCGATTCTTTCACTGATGATGGCTATCCAAGTCCGGGTACAATGTTACTAACTTCGTTGATCTAACGAGAACCGCGCTAAAGACGTGCCATTGTCGCAGGCGTTTTGATGTTACAAATTCATATATTCACTACAAATCTTTTTCAATCCTAATAAAGAATTCTACATGTTTTTTTTTCCATAAAATAACCTAATAATTTATTTAAGCATTGGACAGTGATTATGATAAACTAGTACTACAAGCAACAGTTTAGTGAGCTTACAAATTGTATACAGCATAGTAAGTCAGTGGCTTCTATCGATTCACGAAGACATTGCAAACTGTGAGCCAGCGTGAAGGTTATGTGAGGATCGGCTGATCGAAACTGTCTAAGTAAAGTTGTTATCACTTGTCACTTATCAGGTAACTCTTTGACCCAGTTGCGGTGACTCCTGGACGATCTAATTAGACTCCGACACACACCACTTGTTGTGGCGAATGTCGGATCGAGGCATGTGTCGAAAAACTGCAACATCATCTATTTGTTTATAAACATCCGTGAATAGATAATTTGCTTAAAACTTCATAGTCTGTGATGCATATATTAAATACTACTCATTGCTAATATTAACATCAATCTTGATACCTAAAAGGTATTGTTCGTTTGTTAAATATCGCCTTTTTTCGGTAACCACAAGAATCATCGAAGCCATCTTTACAATACACGGTTTATTTGGCGATTTCTTAGGTTTTTGTTTTAATTAAATATTGGCAGGTGAAGCAGCTTCAAAATATGGTTTAAAAGTCAAATAACATCAAATTTAAGTATCTTGTTTAACTTTTTGATCGATATTTTTTGTTGGAAATTCATAATAATTACATATGTAAATTGAACGGGTTTTTTTAGTTAAAATTTTCGTAAAATTTAGTGATTTTAATTGATTTACATATTATAAATGGAGATGAATTCACAATGATCGTTTATTATGAAGACAAAATGCGTGTTAAAATATATTTGTAAAAAGTTAAGCCAGTACATGACATCAAAGTCGAGTTGTTAACGAAAATATTTAGATGCGTTGCGTGTATTGAAAATTTGACTCATATTCAAAAGTAATGTAGGTTTGGACTTGATTATTTAGATGTGCTAGTCGCCTGGAAAGTGGCGCGTTACTACTATGCGAGAGAATGAAAATAATTATTGTTTTGAATCAATTAAAGAGCAGAGCGGGGAGAACGCGGTTTGTAGAGTTATCGTAGGAAGAATATGTGAGTGTACGGAAGATTAGTTAGAAGAGAAGAGTTTATCTATTAGCAATGTCCGTACAGTACAATTATTTTTTCAATTAAGGTACTCTATGTATGTACTATGAATCGGTTGAGTTCACAGGATTATATTCGTCAACACTTATTGTGTGTGATTAATATATTATACAGTGATAAATATATTACAGGTTGCATTTCAGTCTCACATCTAACGCGGGTATTTACAAATAATGTGCGAATTTCATTGAATAAACATAATATAATTTAAAATATAGATCAATAATAAAAATAATTTAAAGTAATAATAAGGAAATCGAAGCCGATCGCTTTTCGTATGAGTGCCTTCACCTGTAGGTCATAACCCGTGGATAAGCTCTGACACGTGTGTTTTTACTACTTATGATAAGAAAATGTTATTGCATTACACGTGCATGATATTTACAATCATAATTAGAGCAAAATCAAAACCATTTATCTATTTCCACCTCACATGTCAGTTAAACTTAAGAGGTTAATGCTAAAGTACATCGCCTTCATCAATAATTTGTAAAAAAAGACTTATATAGAGAAAAATATATATTTTTCAGATACTGAATTAAAGTGATATTATATATATGGTTTATAAAAACAACTGTTTGAAACGGCCACGTTTAATCATTTGCTTATAAATAAATTAACGATGTTCATATGTATTTCATACCATGTAACAATTTTATGTGATATGAAAATCATTTATAAAGGACTATTGTAGTTATACTAGAGATACGATTCTCAAAATGAATGAATGACAAAGATAAACAAACTAAATAATTATTTAAAAAACTTATTATAAGCACACCATTTTCATGACAACGAACGATATTAAAAACTTCACAAAAACATTTGGAAATGAAATACATATTTAGAAAATATGACGTTTATACAGTTATATTGCCTTTTATAAATTGCAAAACATTGCAACTTTTTCGTGCACGTGTATTATTATTATAATTTTATCGCTTAGCGCTTTTTTATGACCGAATGATCATTCCAAACGCGCTTCTTTGCCTCTCTGAGTAAAAAGGTGGGTCTTGAGTCTGCCTCTGAAGGATGCCTCCACTTTAAGTTCTCTTATGCTTTCCGGAAGTGAGTTCCAGGGCATTGGTGCCACTTAGCTGAAAGCACAAAGACCGAGCTAGGACTACCCCCCGTCAGATGCAGGGTGCTTCTTTTTGCTCTGGCTGATCTGAGTGTCTCTCCAAGCGTGCTTATCTCCGAAGGCTTGATCAGTTCTGTCAAATAGCCCGGTGCAGTTCCGTTGAGTGCCTTATAAGCTAAGAGGCATAGTTTGTACTGGATCCTAGCCGGAACTCTCACGTGTGAGTAGCCATTTACAATTTATAATTAAAGCATTTAGATTTGACTATAAATTGTTGTGACATTGTCTTAAATATAATACAGTACGAGAAGAAAAGGTAGCATTTTTATTTGAATACTTTGTGCTAAAATAATAAATTCGTTGCCACCACAATAAGATTTATAAAAAATATATATAAGACATACGTTAATGATATCAATTGAAAATCAAGGTTTTAATATTAAAAATACTGATAATTGAACAAAGCTTCTCACTTGTTAATCCATTGCATTATTAGAATATTGCAACGTACGCTAAGAGTATTAAATTAATATTAATAAGCTTATGGATGATTTATTTTTCTTGTAGGTTATATGTATTTATCCATCTAAACAAAACACACTAATTGCTCATTGAATTAAATAAGTATAAGAGAATTTTAATTAAATAAACATTACAAATAATAATAATTAAATAATGTTCTGATATTACATAACAACATGACCGAGAGCATGTTCATAATATATGTAATACACGAGGTTTCCTTATTATTTATATTGCCGAAGGTCATAAACTACACGACGTGTCTGATGAAGTGTAGATATGTCATTTATGATTAAAATACACCTTTTATTATTTCTAATTCTAATTTTAGAACGTATTATAAAATTATTATAGCATCGTATTTTTGCAAGGAATAAAACAAGTAAAAAATTGTATGACACCACGAGTTATATGAGTTGTAATTAATAATCACTTTGCCGGTTACGGTGACACAGCACCTTCCTCAGAAGCTACTTACGAAAAAACCTTACAGTTTGTAGGATTTTTCCGGTTAGAATTAATAATTATTTGGTCAGAATATAAATATAATAAATATACTTTGCATTTTTTTACATTTTCTTCATAATTACTAACCCGAGTGAAGCAATCCTACACTAAAGAACCTTATGAGCCAGTCTTAAATTTTTTTTTTTTTTTTTATTCTGACCAATATTTGATTTACATTCTGAACGGAAATTGATTGAAAATTTGGCCATTTATTTTATTACCATCATCATAGTTTTTAATAAGCCGGCCGGTATAGCTCAATGGTCCAAGCGTTTGCTTGTCAAACTAAATTTTGTGGGTTCGATCCCCGACGGCGATTTAAAAAAATGAGATTTTTAAACGATTTCTGAGCTCTAAAATACCTCCGGTTGGTGTGAATTTGATAGCCTATTTATTAAAATTGGTGTTAAACGAAAGTCATCCCGTGAAGACCACCCATTCATAGTAAATTCCTGTAATAATAAGTATGATGCGTGAATGTCGAGCTTTAGTGTATGACGTTGGCGGATCAACACTCCACATCCAGCGCTTAGCCATATGTAACATGGTAAGCTTTATAGAATCCACAGATGAGACTTCAGCATCACTATCACAATCTGTCCGTATTCTCCTGTATGTGTTTACATAAATAAATATAATATAATAATTTCCAGATATAAATGTCTAAATATTAAAAATTCTGTCAGTATCTATCATCATGGTCTTGGATTGTTAATAATAGAAAATACAGCATTTCAAATTTGAATATTGTGTTTGAAATAACTGGAAATATATCAAATATCACCGGTACTATGATTCACTTTTGATTTATTACATTTAAATTAAATCGTTATTCCTATTACAAATTTATTTTGCGTGAAAATCAACTGAAAAGCTATAAACTTATCTACGCCATTAGTATGTTTCACATTGATTCCATAGTTTTCCAAGAAATTAATTTGCAAACTTGGAAACAATGCGAATTGCGTGATATGCTAATACTACGTTTACTATTCACTCTCCTGTAAATCATTATGTACGTTGTACGAAACTATACTAACTATTCATAACAAATTAAACTATTGATACGAATTTCAATAATGCTCGTAAATTTTACAATAGTGATGGTTCAGTGGAAATCGAGCTTGATTACTATGCAAGTAGTCAGGTAATCATTTCCCAATGAAGTTTTTTAAAAATATTTTTTAACATTTTATATATTTATAGGTTAGTACTACATGTACCGCACTCCTAAAGCATTAGATCTCATACGTCGCCCGATAGAACACTAGTGCTATGCGAGTATATTCCAGGTGATCCGCAAATCGTTCCAAGAAATATAAAAAATAGCGTTGTCTGTTAAATTTGAATACATAAAAGCTGTATAGAGAAGGCAGTTAAAATTAACATATCAATTTTTCGCATTATATATGGGGTCTTTATTGCATACTTATTTTTGAAAGGGCAATGGAAAATGTCAGAACAGGCAGCATTTTGAGGTTATCACAAGTTTCAGTTATGAAAAGAAAGAAAATACTCAAAGACTACACCCACGACACAATTTTTTCTTTGACTTCTTACACTTATAATGAACTACGATGATTTTAATGCTTTTGGACGATATAATAATCGTTTTTTTTGTTAAATGTAATGTCATTTTCTTTACCAATGAATCCTTATATTCTAACTAATTCGGCTGAATCCGGTTAAGTCAATTTTGCAGATGAAATATCTATTTTGTGAGTGAAAACAACCTGTATAGTTGACGGTGTATTTGTAAAATAGGAAGTAAGCGTAGTATTAGTGTATGGATGTGGCGAAATAAACTATAATTGTATTAATATATATTTTTAAAGATCTTTACTTTGTTCAAGTGGAAAACAAAAAAAATTGAGCAACATAAAAACTAACAGTGATGTTATTGAATAAATTAATAAAAGATGTTTCATTTATACATAAATTAACAAATGGAACTGTTTAAAGATACTGTAGCCCATTTGCTTCAGTGCATTATCATCAACATATTAGTGCATTTGAAAATTTAAGCACTTTCTCGTGTAATCAATGGATATCGTTACGCAATTACCGTAACCAACTAATCTTGTTGAATCAGCTGGTGTAATTCACACGTGAGCACAAAGTTCGGTTACACTTCCAAGCTTTAAAAGTTTTCAGTATATTACAGAAAATATATGACAACATGTAATATACTGCATTCATTATTTACAGGTAGATCACGCATGTTGCTCGTAGTATTAATTACCAACCAAGTTATGTTAATGTTGTTCAGTTTTGCTGAATTAGGTGAGATAGTCTTTTCGGGCCTAGGGTACTGGGACATGCACGAAATCAGTGTTGTCAGACATCTTAAATGAAATGTAATTATGTGAGCTAGGTTAAATTATATAGCGCGAGAAAATCAAATAAGTAAATGTATTTTTTTTTAATATGCATATGCTTTGTTGTGTGTAATTTAAGTGAAGATTTTTCTTTATTTCAATTATAAAGACGTATTTTTGTTTCAGTATGAATAATTGAAAAAATAAATGAATCAAAAAATTATTTCTTTTTCAAAAATTAAACATAATTCACCTACCTTAATACAATTTGAACAATTACTTAGTGCGTGCTTACAACATTTTTGACAAACATTTCAAAAAGTAATTACTTCTCCTGTCAGTTTCTGTGGAAGTATAATTACCAAATCATATTTTTATTACGAATGCACAAACAATGTAGTACATAACAGTTTCTAGTTTTAGTTAACTACATCAAATGAAAATATTAAATTATAGTAGAAAAATAAAGTAATGAAATCATATTTGAGAGTACAGTTTATATGAGACGGATATTTTTTATTCTAATTATTAATATCTATAAAAAAATATTTAAAGATTTCACATCGTATTTAATCATTTTTGTTTATTAAAAATAATATTAAATTTTGAAAGCTCTCACTATTACTTATAATATTATATGACGATTTCACTCATATAGAATGTATATTGTAGAATACCAAAAATAAAAAAAGGCATTCTTCTAGTATATGGTGGTACTATTGCTAATCACGGCATATCCCAGATTTTTTGCAAACTTGTTAATAAAATTGTTGAAATGAAAATATTTCAGAATTTTCTAATAAAAAAACTCGAATTTCACGTAACCCAAAAACCAAAATATCAATCGAAAGCTGTCGAAGTTTATTAAAACACAGTTTAAATTATGTTTTACGGAATGAACACTGTGTTTAAAAGTATATAATACCCTGATATAATACATGAGACACATAAATATTAAAAATTATAACAAAAAAAAACAGAAGAAAAATATATTGGTACACATTCCTTTTATATTTGATAAATGCATGCTATTTTTTGAAATAAAAGATTACTGAGGGTTAGGTTTAAGAAAATAAACCGTGTTTAGAAATTGTATCATATTTATGCAAATATAAAATACTTAGTAATATTAAAATAATTTAACTAAATATTTTGTCACATATTTTAGGTATTCATACATGGTATTTTAAAGGTGCTTTGGAGTTTAAATTTTTAAACAAGCGATTAAGTGAGTGTTCGTAAACATGACATAAAAGCGTGTTTGGGTCAGCGGTCGCACTTACAACTGGCATGTCTTGCGCGCGAGGGTCGGCGATGCTTCCGAAGAACTTCGTGACCGTTCCTTGGCCCCCCGGACCTCGACAGGCGCTCTTCTTCGGACCCTGAGCCCCGGCAGCCTCCGCAGTGACTCTCACGACGGGGACAATCAAACTGAGCGAGCTTTCGAAATGTTTGCAGAGGGATTTCAGCGCAGGATGGCGCGCACGAGGGAGGGCCAGCTCTCGCGTGTCTGCCGGCATCGCATCCCCCGATCGGAGCGCTTTAACGTCGCGTGCGGCGGAGGCGTTAAAGCCGCCTTCGTCGTCGTTTTCCTCGTCTTGGGCTGGTTTTGGGGGCGCGGGTGGTCTTGCGAGCACTGCCCAGAGGGCGGCGTCCCGGAGGCTCAACGGAGCGCGGGAACGCGCCGACAGAAGGGCCAATCTGTCCATCGTCAAGGTTCAAAGATTATATGGGTCAGATTAAGCCATTCTTCATATAATGTCTTTCATCAATATTGAGACAATTTTTTAAGTCGAGTTCTTTGCAGCAGCTCTGTTCAATAGGCATAATTATCAAACCAGTTCATTATCATTGCTTAAAGACTATGTGGGTCAGATTGATCTTGTATTCACCCAATGTCTTTCATCAGCATTTAACTCTTAATACAGATTTTTAAACCGGATTTGAATTCAACACTTCTATCCGTCCAAGGTTGTGACGAGAAATCCTCAATTAGGTTATGTCATTTTGCTCAATTTTCACATCCGCGTACATTGCGTCACATTTAGTTACATCTTTAGAAGATTTTAGATCTTTGAGTTAATATCAAGTTGTCATTTTTATTATTATTTTAATTATACAGTTCAATATTGATCAACCGGGGAAGTAAGACAACATTATTCAGTATTCTTGAACTGTGTTTATAAAAGAATTAAAAATTTAATTGATTTAAATCACAGCAATCGAGTTGGATTACATAAAGGTATATTATTGTGTCATCTAAGCATGTTATAAGCATTCATATTCTATACATATCTAATTACTTACATGGTCGTCATGTTACGAGTATGCAGAATAAATATTAATTATTTTAAAATTACTTACTCTGCTATAAAGCAAGCAATACTGTAATATTGTAAAGGTATATAATTACTAACTCACTGTATGTAATCATTTTAAAAAAAAGATTATATTTAATAATATATTCGGTATTTAAATAAAGCTTTTTTTATTATTTTGAAAAGGCATTTGTTTGCCCCTGAAAGCGTATTTTAATTTTGACGTGTTTATCGTTTTTCTTGAAAGTAGGCAACTCTTTGTAGAATGAACGTAGATCTGCAAAGTATACTAATATTGACGTTTGCACTTCAGAGTTGCTCATCAAATAGTGCCGGAGCATGCAACCCTACGGCGGAACTGAAACTTTTACTGCAATTTGTAATTTGTTTTGCAGTACTCTAGCGGTATCTAAATCTACCGAAAAGTGTGCTATTCCGACGAAACGGCTTTCGTACTGATGTTCACTTAATGGTTTCCTTTCTGTGCTCACACTTTTGCGTAAAATGGCGTTTTTCATCTCAATTTGAAAGTCATCGTATGACCGAAAAAGTATCAGCCCACGCACACTCACGCACAAAAGGACAAAAACCTGAAGGCTTCTTCGGTATAATTAATTATGTAAAAGCGATCTAGTGTCACCCCCTTGTATTCGTTTCAGGGCATTTCAGCGAGTTTCAGCATTTTGATAACAAAGGTATTACCAAACAAAATATTTTATTATGACATTATAGCATTCTATTATATTTTTTATAATAACCGTGTCACATTTTATACCATTTCAATAAAACAGGGCATAAATTAACTTAAATTAAGCACGATGATAATGAAATATATAAGGGGGACTGCTTGAAGACAAACAACCAAGAAAATTTAAAAAACCTTCTGAATATTCTAAACAATATATCGAACATTTTTAGAACGGCGCCCTAGACGGGAGCATAAAATATAATGAACTTATTTTATTTTGAAAAGGGTTAAATACCGAGAGGAAATGTTAAGATTCAAATGCAAGATCATGTTTCTAAATCCAAAATAATATGAATAAGAATGAAATATAAAAAATTAAGGTTTTATTGAAACAGTTATGTTTTTAACGGTTTAAAAATTTAAAGAACATTCTGAATATTCATTTTAAACAATATATCGATTTCATTTTTAGAAAAAAAAGGGCTTTACATAAAATATAATAATTATTTTATTTTATTAAAATACCGGATTTGAAATGATAAGCTTTCAAAATTTTGATCATGTTTCTAAATTTAAAAAAATATGGATACTAAATGTTGAAAGGATTCACCTCCATAATATTTATGTTTCCGGATGTAAAATATTCAATGTCAATGCTCGTATTATAATTTTAAATCATTACGAATTCTAAAAGGGCTCGTAACTAAACTGTATAGGATCGTTAAATTATTTATTTGGAAGACAACTTGACGTACAACTAAAAAATTCAAGGTTTGTCAACCACGTTGTAATATTTAATTTTTTGTATGACATCCATGCTCTTTCCTTTTACGCAAAACATGTACACATCGCCATGATCTTTTGTGATTTTTTTATAATTTGAAATTTAAAAAATATTTATATGATCGCACAAATACATGTTTAGAAAGATTGGAAGTTACTTTTAATAAGAATTTAGTTATTAACTCATTTAATTTATTTTTCATATCCTAGTTGAGTAATAATATATCAGTAGATTTGAATACAGAATGCGATGCATTTAAATAATCAATAGCATGCCTTAGATTAATTGTAAATAAATTATAAAAAAAATCATGATACTTAGAGACTACGTAACTACGAATAAATAAATAATATTTACTTGATTTCACAATAATCCGGGCTTGTAAAATGGTTAATATGCTTAAAATCAATGATAGTAGGTACAAGCTATTAAGTTACTTGCGGCAAGCATGTAAAACATAAGAAATTCTTAATTAATTAAATAAATACTCAGGTATCATACAAAAATTTCTTGAGTATACAAAATACGTATCATTAAAATCATAAGTAAGCAGTCGAATCGAGACGAAGATATCTGAATATTATTAAATATCATGAAATTAATAAAAATTGTATAATGTTTATTAAAATATGAAATTTTCCTCGTTTTGAAAAGCATTTTCCACGCCAAAATAATACATCTTAAAATTATTTTTTTATTTTTTCCATTTTTAACCAAAGACAATAATGGTCATACTTAAAGATCTGAGAGCTTGAATGTTTGAACAATTTTCCCATCGTATTTTTACTTGGTGCAAATCCTTGCGTAAATGCAAATATTCATACTCTACAGAGTTCGCAAATATATTTATTCGGGAGTCGATACACACAGAGAGAGAGCCAACCGCCGCAATAAATTAGATGGGTTTTCATAAATGCTAATCGCGAACGGGGCAAAAGCGTTCACGAATCACGGCAGAACGGCGATCATAAATTGCCCGGAAAAAATATTTCCCAACCCGCGGTGGAGAGGCCATGAAGCTTCCGCCTCCACGTGAGTCCGGGGATGTCCCCGAATGGCACGGGATCGAGACACGTGCGACCGTGCGACGAAAGCCTTTGCCGAATATTTTCGTAGTTTCTCTTCCACGTAGAAAAAAAACGTATCGTTTCGTACACAGTAACGTTTCACGACAGCGACTTGACGTGAAAAATAAATATAGACACGTATGAACGTAAATTGTGAAGCTGTTACTTTTTATGCGAATCAAACCTGCTGTTTTGTTGCTTTTTTGAATTGTTTTTTTTTTCGTATTTACTGCGTTGTCCTTGTCAACAATAATAGTGTATACATTCAATTTAAATAAAAACTATTTTTTCAGTAACAAATTTATATTATTTTAGAAGCGTTTTCCAATTAGATTGTTTTATAATAAAAAAAAGGTAATATACTATACACAATGCTAATGAATACAATAAGTTTTTGAATTAGTATGCGAACAATATTGCAGAAGTAAAGTTATAAATTAATAAATTGGTACAAAAGTAAGGTATATATTATAACAAATAGTGAATTCCTGAAAGTCTCATAACCATAACAACTTGTTTTAAAAAAAATATCCTCAGTGACATTCATTCGTTATTTGTGTCAGTGGATAAAGAAGTGGTTTAATCCACATTTTTTTAATAAACCTTTTCGGAACATTGCCAAAGTACTAATTATGACACAGATTCCTAATTAAAAAAAAAACATTTTATTACATCACGGCAGATTTACCTATGTTACAAATTAGCATTCTGTATTATTACTACTATTTTAACAGGTTTTAACAGGATGTAAATTTGACGCTTTGTGGCTTTAATTCAGTTTTCGTACCCAAAATCGACATATTGACGAGTATGTTTTGCTTAATAACTGCAGGTTTACATGGGGTGATTATTTGAGTCATAATAAAGTTTGTCTTTAACATCAATTTCACTTATGTAATATGATTTCATTCAAATAAATATCTTAGTCTGTAGACATATCATGAATAATATGTACTTCAAGTTTAAAAGCTTAAGTGGATACTTCTCGTTTACATGAATATACAAAATTGAATGTACTTGTATATTGAAATCCTTGTTTTATCGCAAGATTTATGGACCTATTTCATTTTCTCCTTAATTATCCACAATGAGTGAAGTTTTAAAACCAGGAAATAATTAACTATTAAACTTTGAAGTGAACCGTGGCTGTGCGGTTGGGCTCCTGTCTTTCAAACCAGCGAAAGTGTTGAGCGATTCAAATTCAGTGTTTTCTTTGTTTATTATTACAAAACCGATAAAAATGCATGTACATTGAATTATAGTGCATATCGCTACGCTTCAGATGATCTGAATAAAATAAACCATTGTTGCACAAAAGCATAAAATATAGATGTCGTTTTATCAAATTCCTGAATCTTCCTTAAGACCATCGACTACAAGCAATAAATTTCAGAACTGGGAGCTGTCTTTTTATGAGAATAATTACTTAGAATCTGTTCATGATTTTTTTGTCATCGGATTTGTTTAAGATTGAAGTAAAATTGTTCAATTTATTTTCGCGTTCATTTCAAGGTCCTCGTTCAAATACTCGTATTGCATCATGTTTATGAAGCTTATTTGACTGTCTGTTAGCAAAATCAATAAAAATATTGTTTTAGATAAAACACAATTATGTCTATTGTAGATGCTTTCTAAAATATATATTAAATGGCACATAATATTTTAAGGATGGTTCTGAACTTTGATAATAAATTAATCGTTAGGTATTTGTTCAGGATTAATACTACACATGGCAACATCAGGTTAAACCAACGAAACAGTCAACTTTTTGGCCTGCGTGTTATCAGGCATTTTGTGATCATTGAATTTTTAACGGAAAATGCCATAATGTTATTGATAGGAACAAACGGAATATTATAATTTGATTCCGCTTATATAATTCACATAATACTACGTCGAATACCGAAAACACATTTAAACATTATTATATTTAAATCGCTTTACATTATAGACTTACTAACAGTTTCGTTAATAATTATGCATAATCATTTATCTGATTATGTAATTGTTTTAAGCAAATCTGTTTTATTAAAAGCTAGCAGACTAGAATACAATTTTCTGTGTTTACAATCAAAAACATTAAATTAGCAAATATAATGTATTAAATCAAATAAACCGCAATGAAAAATTAACACGCTTATTATATATTGCTATATTTAGCAGGATAATACTAAATGTGGGCTATAAACATCTGGTATCTATGTCTTTCAACCGTCACTGAACAATGAATGCAAAAAGGACATATATTGTTTGTAGAAGATTCTAAGATTTTAGACAGTTGTATATTGATGTTTCCAGAAGCAATAAATATTGTATCAGGAAGATAACGCAGATACAGGAAAACCTTTCCAAAGGTTACTGATAGCATTAAGAAAGATATTTCAAAATCATTTTTTTACAGCTATTTTCTACATATATTTACAACACTTTAATAATCACATTTGCCGTATTATTTATCCAAGAACGATAACTATTTGGTGAACGACATATATCAAACTGTGTATAAATGTTAAGCAAGAGTAAAGACAAATATACCGGTAATGATTGGTGACAGAAGGGAATAATTTTGAGCTTATATATACTAAGCGGTAAGGCCATGGAATAAATTTAAATTGTGATTTGTATAAATATCTTAAAGATCTTTGGTGTTTATTATTATTTTTGATACATATTTTATATATACTTACGAGTATATAAATAACATTATTATTATTTAATAATACTAGTACTTAATGCAATGGACCCTAGACTTAAAAATAATAGACATAAGTAGTAAAACGTTATCTTAGTTCCGGTACAAATAAATAAATAGCAGATTTTTCCAGTATTTAGCTTTATTTATTACAAAATAATTCTTATTACGAGTATATACTTTAATATATTAACTGCGTAAAATGTACTTTTGTTTATTAGGTAATTGTATCAATACCGGTTACAAACAAAACAATGACGATTTCGTTTTCGTTTCGTTTTCATTGTATTGAGTCACCAAAGTAAATCAAACAATTTTATTTATTTTTCAAAATGACGAACATTCTCACTTATGCGCACTGAAGTTCACAAGAGTGAGATTGATACCTCAATTTGAAACATATTGATATGTTCCATTTCTTAAATACCAATAGATTATTTTACAAAGAGAGTCAATTATGACTAAACAATGTACACCGATAAGAAAAAACACAAGATATTTTAAAATAATTATTTTACTACCGTAAAATGTTTTAAGTTACTATGTATATATCAATGTTAATTTACCTTTCTCTCTCCGTCATTTCTTCATTTCCTGAATTTTCTTTGTTTCAGATTGATGGCTGCGATGGTATGTACTCTGAGACTAAATAAGTCTTGAATTCTGCACAAATACCGCTTCCATCTAAAGAATTAAAAATATTTTAGTAAAAATGTTATTCATAAAAACATTAATGGAATATTGTCTATGAATTTACAATACAACATAAAAAAAATCTTAGGTATTTATTATATTAAACATCATTCTGAAATATACAACTACCTTATGCGTTACGCGACAAAATAAATTAAACTAAAAAGTTTAGCTATAATGTGTTTCTTGAACATATTCGGATTGTATGAGGTTAGATTACAAAGATATTCGCATTTACAATTGTTAGATACTGATTAAATAATTGAAAATGTGCAAAAAAATGTTATGCTGGTAAAGAATTCCATGGTATACAGTTTGTTTAATAAAAGGAAACAGTAAAACTGTTATATCGTTATGTAACTTACATAAATATACAAGATTTTATTTCTTCATTTCAAATCCGGTCTTTATCTGTATCATGGACGTTAAAATTTTCCACTATAAAGTTTTGTCCGCCGAGTACAATCTATACTTATTTATTGATTTCAATTTCAATTTATTTTTTCTTTTAGAAACATTACAAATAACAATATTTAATTCATTTCTAAAACAGGATAAAATAACAATTTATAAATAACACAATAATAATAGAATCATTTAAAAAGTCCCGGAGCCCGCTAAACAGAAGACTCCACGAAATTAGTTTGATAAATACATTCGTGGAGCTCATGTCGAAACTGGGCTTCTCTCAAGTGGAATATATCAATATTCGAGGCGATATAGTTGAACAGTCTGATCACTCTCCCAAGAGTGATGTCCTTTCAGATCCTCCAACGTCTTTAAACCGACCGTACGATGTAAGGCAGCCATGTTCACTCCCTTACCTGGTAAGTCCTCACGAAGTCAAACTATCGCAACCCAATATTATAAGACAGGCATATGTTCTTTAACCCTTTCATAACGGCTAGGTTTGAATACGGATTATAGATGATGCATAAAAAGATAGACAGATATCAGATGGTGCATAAAAAACTATTCTAAGAAAGTAGCAAAACGATATATCACGTCAACCAACGTCAACGGTCGGGGAATCTTATAACGGCATATGCCGACAACCGATGCGAAAGGGTATAACACATTATACGGATGCAAGATTCTCATATGTTTATAAAGTTGGATATAATACAGGTGCTGTACAGATTTGTTTTTAAAATTAATTTAAAAAAGCTAACTGTCTAAATGAATTGTGAAATGGGCGTATACGCATTAGTTCTTGATAAAAAGTATTTTTTTAAACTATTTTCTCATGTAATTATAACCCGCATGACCTCGCATGTACTTCCTGTCAAGCATGTCCAAAGTACTACAATCGTCTTTTGTTTTTACAGACGCATTATTCAGTCAGGACACTTATTTTATCCAGAGATATCTATTGCTGGTTCGCATTGACGTAAACAATGACCTGTCCATTTTACGTGACATCCGCGACCAAGAAACTGGAATTGATTGGCTACAGCTTACTGCAAAACGCCGATAAGAGTTCATGTATAATTTATTGCACTGATTGCTACGCAAAACCTGGTTATGCATTACAATTATTTATTGTTTTACTGAAAAAATGTTCCACTATGTATAAACTATAAATCAACGTCGAAAGTCATTAGTGTATAAGATTGTTAATTACGACTATGATTCAAAATGTGCAGCGATAACTTTAATAAAAACAATTTTATTTTTTAAAAATATCTGTACATTTAACACATTTTTTCCACTTGGTTAAACGACGAAGGTGGACGTGACTGGGATATAATTTTCAGATACCAGATGCTCCTGAGCAAATGGAGGGATTTGATATGTAATGATGATACAAAATACGTCATGTTTTCTAACAATACGAAAATATTGTTTGAATTTTTATAACACAAAAGGCGAATTGAAAAAATATCGAATACGAAACAATTCTATCTAATGTAACTACTTGTGTATGATATTTTCTTAATTTAATAATTATATCAACGGAAGAATTGAAACAGTTGCGTCTGCTTTATTGGACTTTGAACATAATTATAGCAGAGTATTATACTGTGTAAAATAATCGTAGAACCATACGACATAGAAATACTTATGTCAATAGGAATTACTTATGTCTCCAACCAGATTCTATCTAAATTTATTTTACGATGATAAATATTTTATATTTATATAGAAATCTTTTGAGACAACACAACTAATCGTCGTGTAGGTATGGCAATAATGTTTTTTTTTCCTGTCTAACTTCCAGATAAATGAGAGCTATATTTTTTTTTTAGTGTTTTGTAGATCGCATTGATAATTTTATATTCACAATGGACCTAAATATAAATTATACCTGTGAATTGTATTCGTTTACAGTTTTTTAATTAACTCAAATACCTAATTTAAAAACTACAATTATGTAAGTTAGGTGTTGTACCGTGGTACTTATCACTTGTTATTGATATCTTAAAAAGCTGGGTTCGATAAAATAAAAAAAACACACTTAATATTTCTACTAGGGGCATCGCCATTCGTTGGTTAAAGGCCTAAAATTTTTAGGGTAAGTCCCAAATCATCTTTCTAAAAGTAGAGGCACCTAAGAATCTTCTACAACCTACTACAATACCAATATGGTAAGTATTAATATATCTGTGTAAATAAATTTACCTGATTATACAATGTGTATCAAAAATAATATATAAATATTTCTAATAAGTCACAATTTGAAATTTTATTGTCAATACATTTTCACTTCATACTCGTACTACGAACGGGTTTTTTAAAGGAAACATTGTATTGAACAATTATTTAAATTGCTTAACCTGTTCGCATCGATACCCGATATGTGCCGTGTAAGATTCCCCTACCGTTGACATCGGTAGCCGTGATATATCGTTTTGCTACTTTCTTGGAATAGTTTTTTATTCATCACCTGATAGCTAAATGATACAAGAACCAATGTGATTTATGAAAATATATCAGATAAGTACATTTGGAGATCGAATGGAGATCGAGATGCAAGATTCTGTTGCTGCAAACCAATCCACCGGATTGATACTACGAAGAAGACGTAAATTTATGCTTCAAATGCTAGTTTTATAATTGACAGTATAATTTGTATTCCACCGAGCCGTAATGAAAGGGTTATAAATGTTTGCACTCTTTTGAAAGATACAATTAAGAAAACACAGATTTATGTTATTACTTTACGAAAAATAAGACAAAAAAATCTTTTGTTTGTGGATAGTAACGTTCAAATAGATATTGTTAAGTATAAATAAATTTATAATTATAGTCACTATCTCAAAGTTGTTATGATCTGTGTGAACAACTTGGTGATAGCTGGTGCAAATTTTGAATCCAATCAGTTAGAGGTTATTTATACAAAGGTCATCAATGACTGTTATTGATTTATGACTATTGATCACAACGTTATTTTAAAAATATTAAATATATTTTTAATGAACTGATATTTTCGTGACATTTAATATATTTTTCTGAACTAGTCGCCTGATTAATAATATACCTAAGTGATGATGCAATAACCAAAGAGGAGAAAAAATAATTGTTTGGAATAAAAATATTTCATAGGTATTCTTCGTTGAAAATTCGCATTAATTTTTTCAGCATGGCAATACTTTTATCGAATATTGTTTCATTCATTAAATTTAAATATGGAACACTGATTGTATGTAAGGATTGAATTAAAGGATGATAAATTGTGTAGATATTTGTTGTATTGTTTTGGATTTATACAAAATGCCGTTTTGTATATCTTCATAATTTACATGAATGTATGCACCCATGTAGTCTGGATATGATTAAAAACAAACATCATTTTAATTATTTATAATAGTAAAAAAATATTCCGATAATGTGCATTATCGTCAACTTAAGATGGCCTTTTTTGTTCTGACGTAGATATTGTGACATAATGTGATACGAGTTTGATATTATGAGACTAATTTGATGACAAAACTAGGAAGTACGTAATGTACTCGTATAACCTACTTTCAAGGATAAATATTATGATTTTAGAAGTCATATTTAACTTTTAAAGTGATTGTAAAGAATTTTATCGCCGCTTAAATATTATGTTAATTTTAGTGTGTAAAAAATCATGTATATTATTATTTAATTATGAATAATTAAAAAAATTATGATAAGATGACCTAAATTAAAATGTTAATAATTAATATTTTGTGTAATGTCTATAGAAGCAAGTCTCGTTCGGGTATAAATAATAATGTAATAGAATATTGTAGTGAGCAAATTTATTACCAGAAAGAATAAAACACATCAATATAATTAAATTCATTTATTTCATAATTTAATATTTTTAAATAAAAAATATACACCTAAAGACATTATTGACAGTTTTGCACTTCCATACACTTAAAAGTAACATAAAAAATATTCTTAACAAATAAGTAGATTTTTCATTATTATCAAAAAAACCTCAAGATCTATACAAAGAATTCAAATCGCTTTCGGTTTGATCAGATTATCAATCCGAATGAGAATCTTCCACCAGTTCATCAGAACCTGAGTCTGTTGTGGCCCACAAGGGCAGAGTATGAATTAAACCAATCATACACTAACATAACATAGAATACAATCATTATTAAATATTCAGAGTCCTCGTCCACGATTTTCAAAATAATAACACAAATAACAAAATCTCACAAGACAATTGTGGTGATATCACACCGACAGTAACTCTGTAGATTAAAAAACTGGATTGTTCGTTTAAGTCCTTCGACACTTTCACAGAAAGTCGTTTCTTTGGCCAACCAGTGGCTCGAGTCTGGGCTCTCTCTCCTGAGCGGGGGCTCAGCGGGGCTCAGTGGAGCTCAGCGAGGGCTTCGGCTCCGCGGACTGAAGCTCCGCACGGGCAGGGTACCCTGCCGCTGCTGGATGTATCCCAACACGCTGGTGAAGGGCAGTTGCAGGTGGTAGTAGGCGCAATATGGAAGAGGATCCCAGTAAACGAAGAGAGCTTCTCGCTTGTCCAGTACTGTGCCGATCAGTTTCCCGACAGCTTCTACTCCTGGGTGACGCAGAGTGTTGAGTACAGCCTCGTGCATCCAGTAGCGCTCTGCTTCAGCCACCACGGGCCCTGAGCGCTGCCGGCTAAAGTGAGAACATGGCCTCCACAGCAACTTAGGGTGCACACTCGTGTGGCAAATATAAGGGAGCGACACGCCCACCTTAGCCCCTAACGGCAAAACAATTCCCGTAACACTCTCCCGCACGAATCTAAAACTGACATGCCCGGTGATGGGCTTCGGTGGGCACAACCTCGCAAAAAACTGCTTCAACCACGTGTCGATCTCTTTATTCTCTTCGTGCACGAGCCCTCTGCTTTTCTGATCGATTTTGCACGTCACGTTTGCGACTATTTGCGAATCTTTTACTGTCGTGCAGGTCAAAAAGTGATCCCCTATCATGTCCTGAACGATGACCCACGGTTTCTCTTCACTGATTTCTAGGCCAAGGCGGAAATCTTTCTTGGCGGCAGGCATTATGAATTTGATGCGCTCGCGAATTCCCAGCAATCCTGCGCTCGCCATGAAACATTTGTTTTGCGGCTTTTCTGGATTGTCGTACCATTTGGAAATGTCATCTTTCGATGTTATGGACGTGTGCATCGGAGTAGGTTTTCCCATGGACTGAGAGCGGTGGAGGACCTCCGAGATGTCATCGAGGATCGTAACTTCCTTGAGTCCGGGGATGAAGCACGAGCAACCCAATACTTCCAGGTGAGGTTTCGCTATCGAATCGAAGTACGCGGAAGAAGTCGCGCATACGGGAACGTAATAGTTTGCTTTCTCTTGCTCCACTATTTCGCACAAGGCTCTAATATAGTTTTGCGGTGCGTCGACGGAAGGTTTAGCGACGGTATAAAATTTATCGACTGCCGTCGAAAATTTTGCCAATCCGAAGAGTCCTTCTATTTCGATGACGACCACTCTCGCTCCAGATGAATAGAAGTTTCTAGCGAGATGGAGGGTTTGAATTGTGCTTCCGCTGCTGATGACTACGGTGCGTTTTTTTCTGTTTCTCTCCGATGCGGGAGTGTATATGACGGTAAGAAACCACTTCAACAGATACACTGGACACTGAATAGACTTCCAAAACATCCACAGCCAGGCAGATAACCAAAGAGTCGGAAGGACGACTAGCATCTGTCCCCACTGAGGATTCAAAACTGAAGACACGATCGTTTGCGCCAAACTCATCAAGAAGAACGGGTACCACGTAATAATCTTGTATAGCGTGCTTTCTTTCTTCTGGGGCGGCCTCTCTGGAGACACGGATCTCTCTTCGGGGATGAGAGAGAAGGTGCTGGAGAAGCTCCTCCTCAAGGTGGATACTGGAGAAGTCGCTTTGGGCGAAGATATCGGCGAAGAAGGCGAGTTCGGTGATGATCCATATCGAGGACTGGAGCAGGTGCTGCCGTTGGATCGAAAGTTTAAGCTCCCGGACAGGTCACTGTTTGAGCGCACGAAGCGCGAAAAGTTGTCGGACGCACAAGAAGGCATGGTTGCGATCTTTCCAAAAATATTTAAACACTGAAATCGTTAAACTTCTGTAACATATTTAATTATATTTCCGAAGAAAATTCTTTAACAACTTTTTTTCGACAAAAAGGCACTGATTCGTCGAAGAGCGGAAGGCGTACTGTTTATAAAACGATCCGCGATCGCTTATGTAGCATTTGGTTCCACGAGAA
This sequence comes from Glossosoma conforme, assembly GCA_022606575.1. Lineage (NCBI taxonomy): Eukaryota > Metazoa > Arthropoda > Insecta > Trichoptera > Glossosomatidae > Glossosoma > Glossosoma conforme. The sequence goes on along the minus strand of JAGTXR010000003.1, from coordinate 4,431,451 downwards.
AACACAATAAAAATTATCTGCACTCTGACCTGGTGATAATCTCTATCGCACAAGTATATTGTGACTCGTCTCCTTTACTCGGTAAGATTGTCAACACAGAACATAACTGGACTGTTGCTCAATTATTGTTTTTATATGTATTTTTTCATAACACGTTAAGGATTCCGCGAAGGGTATTCGATTGTTAGATAGTGGACGCTTCAATTGAATTTGACGTATTTTGTTCTGAGCGACGCTCGACAGACTGTTGTCGATTTTATGATTTTCCTGTCTCAAGATTTCCATTGATAAGAAGTGTGATTAGATGCCGTCTGTACATTCAGTTATCTTTCAGTGCATGTCAATGTCTGCTGCTGGCGACCTCTGAACAGTCTCTAGTGTAAATGAAGAAATAACATTATAACAGAAAAACATTACTCCGCTTAAATTATGCTAAATAAAGAGTGAACAATAATATTATATACCTTGGTATATTGAAAAAATTAAACCAAGTGAAAAATCTGAAAATTTAATCAATATCAATGTAGTTTTACATCGAAATACTATCAATTTTAGTTTTTTTACTTTTGTACTTAAAAAAAATGTATTATTATTATTTACGTAAATAAATATTTTCACATATTACTTGTATTTTGTAATGTAATATTACTGAAGTTGGTGTGATTTCTTACAGATTATAGTATTTTATTTGTAAATGCAAAAGACTTTCGAATCGTAAATTTTATCAAAAAATTTAAATAGTTTTGAAACTATTTAAATAATAAGCACTTCAAAAATTAGTGCCACAATGATTTTTTAATCTCAATGATATATAAGTTTATATAATTATTAATATATTAAATCCTTTGTGAAATGTGTTATACCTTTAAGAGTATAGAATTGACCACAAGGTGAGAAATAGGTGATCAGTAGTGGGATCAGTATAAGTGGAAAATATTTGTGTTCAATGTAAATTTTATATTATAAAAAAAAACATGGTTCAATTTTATAATAGTATGTTTTATTTGAAATATTTATAACTTTCACATAATAATCGTAGCATACTACTTTTATAACAATTTTTAGTTATAATGACTCGGGTAACTACTCTTAAAATAAAAACTATATGTGCTAAGTAATGTATGATGATATATAAGATTCTTAAGTATGATGCTTGCTATGATAAAAACCCTAAACATTAGAGTTAATTTTCATCATTAAAAAACTCACATTTTATTCGATAACAAATGCATGGTGAGATATTTAGTGATTTTTCGATTCCAGTGTTTCCCGAAATGTGCCTCAATAATACTTGTTTTAAATTCAGTAATACCTTATCGGATATCGCTTCACAACATGACAAAATCATGTAAATAATTGTTTTCATATTTATTTAAATTAAAAATTAATATCATTGCAACAAATGTTAAATTAATTTTAAAATAAATAAACTATCACACAGTGTAGTTTCTTTAAATTCACAAAAAAAAAAAACATTTTTCTAATTAATTTTATCGAATTTCGTTTATATTTCATCAAATCAATGTCTGTTAAAGGAAAAGACATTTGTTATAAATGATAAATACTGTTATTTGTTGTGTAAAATATTTTTTTTTAAGAGTTTTCACTTCCAATGCTATTAAAAACTAATTAGTAGCTTTTATGAACAATACAAATGTAACCTTTATAAAATGATGATTAACACATGACACAACTAGTAAATAGACAATTCTGTGATGTGAAACCTGACATTGAAATATAATAGTATTGGTAATAAGTAGAGACCCGTATTTTTAGCATCTATTTTTTAATTTTTAGCATTTCAGAGCATTTAAGCGTGGATTTTAGCGTTTTAGAGCTTAAAAAGCTGATTTTAGCATATATTTAATATCTTTTAAGCATCTATCTATTTTTGTAAGATGCAAATAATTAATAATTCCAATATTTTATTTATCTATTTATTTATAATACTTACAAATATTTATTAAACAAAATAATCTTAAAATAGGGCAAGGAATTCAGGAATCGTCTAAGTTACAGGTTCTCATTTAAAGAAAAATTGAGGAAAAACCTACCCAGCAATAAACTAATTTAATTAAGTTGACTGATTATGAATAATAATCAGTCAACATAGTTAAACTTAATGATGATTTATTTAAAAAACATACAATTTCGCAAATAATGATGATTTTAGCATCTATTTACATATTTCTGAAAATCACATTTATTTGCATCTATTTCTAAATGTTAAAAATACGGGTCTCTAGTAATAAGTTACTAGCTAGTTATGTTTTACATATAATAGTCTCAGATAAGAAATCTTAATTTGTTGTATACATGTTGGATTAAAAATTGGATTAGAGTGATGACCTAAAGTAAGATAAACAGATATCCATTATTTGGTATTTAAAAATTATTTTCAGTTCCATATAAACACTAATTAAATTGTTAAATAGTGCTTTCATTATATATTTTTCGTTTGATCGACCTTACTTAAGGAAACGCTTAAGCTGTCGATAGGTGGACTCGTTTTAAGTCTTAAGAATATAAGTATCACATTTGCTAAGAAATAATTAAAGGTATTAATAAATAACCAACAACGTAAATTGCATTAATTCAGTCTCCAAATAAGGTAACAAACAATTGACACGATGTTACGAACTATCGACGAGTCAACTCCAGAGTAAATAGTCAATATCTAAAAGCTTACATTTACAAATACAGAAAATACCTCCTACAGCGCATTTGGTTAATTTAAATAAAATTCCTAGCCGTTCAAAAAATGTCCCTTCAAAGAATATTGCTCTCAAAAATAATCTCTAATGAATTGCAAGAAAACATTATACAGAATTTAGTTTCATTTATTAAGGTGATTTTCTAAGGATCAGCAAATATACTATACACAATACAGTCGGTACAGACCTCATTTGTGTTTACATTAAGATAAATAAGAACTATGATAAAACTATTACATTTAATAGAAAAAGTAAACTTCAAAATATGAACTTTATTTTACATTATTTATATGTAAAATAATCTGAAAAAATATACACATAAAAATACATATTCAGCAAGATTTTTTATTTCTTAGCAATATAAATTGAAATTTGGCCTATTGATTACTTTGAATTGCTCTCGCTAAATGAAAATATTAATATCCTTGCCGTTTCTAATACACAGGGAGCGGCAAAAAAAATGATGGTTTTAAATCAAAGTAATGAAGAAACACAACGAAACAAGTCAGCTTTTTTTGCCACTCCCTGTATATGTTATTTTTTTTTTATTTAAACACATACACAGAAGAATACCGACAGATGTTGATGGGTAATTCTGATGCTATGACGCTTACCATGGTGTATATGGCTAAACGCTGCATGTGGAGTGTTGATCCGCCAACGTCATAGACTACAGCCCGAGATTCACGCATCATCCTTTATAATTACAGGAATTTACTATGAATGGGTGGTCTTCACGGGACAACTTTCGTCTACCACCAATTTTAATTAATAGGCTATGACTGACATTTTACGAGTGATGGATCAAATTCACACCAACCGGGGTATTTTAGAGCTCAGAAATCAATTAAAAATCTTTTTTTTTTAAATCTCCGTCGGGGGTCGAACCCACTACCTTTGGCTTGCAAAGCAAACGCTTTACCGTTCAGCTATGACCGCCGGCAAATGTTAAACGTTTTCTTGTAAAAAGTTACTTATAAATATATTTATAAAAAAACACTGATCAAAAGCAGGCTATACGAAACATTTTTATGTATTTTATTCAATAACTGTATCATTATTCCACCCTAACAATTAGTTTATAACAATAACAATAATAGTCAACCCTCTTATAACACACACTTTTTTTATTTGCAATATATTTTTTTCTTTTAGTGTTTGTGGCGATTTTTTATATAATGGTCACTTCTATGTTGTTATTTAGGGTTGAACGTTTCTTAGTAGTCTACGCCTTGGGAGTATCGGGCTAATCATACAATCGTTTTCTTATCTTTATCTTAAGAAAATGTTGTTTGAAATTTGACTATACATTGTTTATATACACAAGTGTGGCACGTTAACTCAAAAATAATTAGGTTGAAGAGAGTTGATTAGTTAAACATGAATTGTAGATCAACTATGTGATCCATCTTAAAAAGCTTCAATAGAAATAATTATACTAGTAGGACACATTATACACGGCAGTATTCATTGCTAATATGAAGAAAAGATAGAAATATTTACATTTGTTTCAATCAGATAATTATACAATAATAATAAAATGACTCCTGCCTATGCAGCATTAATTGTATCAAATAGAATTCACATACTTTCAATAATTATACAGGGAGCAACAAAAAAAGCTGAGGGTTTTCATCATTATTTTGATTTAAAATTGTAAGCTTTTTTTGCCGATCCCTGTATTATCGATAGTAAAGTATGCATATGAGTAATTAATGGAAGCATTAATGGATTAATACTTTTATGAAAATGTAAGTTATTTTTATAAAACATCTTATATTGATAACTACATATTATTTTTCCATTCTTTATGCTTAAAAAATAATACAATTAATTACAAAATTGCATTATTCATAAATAATATTGATGAATATTTAGCTCTTGCAGAAAGCTATGAAAAGATAATTTAATTTTCCAATTTAATTTGGTACTATTTTGTAAGTATTGTAAGTTTAAAATGAAAAGTGTACAATATTAACGCAATAAATAATAAAAACATGAAGTTTGAAGTGGACAAATGAGCACATTTTGAGTTAAATATGTACAGGTATGTCTGCCTCACATGAGTCAGACTTTTAAACAAATAATTCATAAGAAATAGATTTTCAAGTTTACGTTTGCCCTCATTTCTAATTATACAAATTGCAATAAATAAGAAATAACTCTTGCTACTTTGGTTAATGTTAATATAATAAATAAAATAACACAATGTTAAAATTAATAATATGTAGATACATCATCTTAATTGAGAGATGAACACAGAAAATATTAAAACATTTTATAACAGTCACGAAAATATAATCATAAAACTTTACTCTAGTTAGCCACAAAATTTGTACAGTAAATATTTTTTGTTAGCATAGATTTTAAAAAAATACTATAACTCAAATGAATAAAGATATAAAATTTACGTGACAAAACAACCGATGCATCTTAGAGTAAAAATATTTTAATGAGGGTTATTTGTTTTGAATGCACGGTTTTATCATTTATCAGAAGTAATGCCTTTTTCTTCCAGCATCTGCTTCCAAGACGACATTTTGATATCTATGGAACCATTTCTGCAATCAACACAAAGCTCATTGTGCAGTTCTTTAACTTGCTCGTCTTCGTATCTAAACTTCCCATGCAGCGGATCGTCGAGCATCTTTCCGTGCTTCAAGATTTCTTCTTCGATGTTAAGTTTCTTCGCCATAAGTTCTATTAAGCTCATATCTTTAATCGCATCAGAAATTCTGACGTCGACTAACCCCGATTCGTGAACAAAAATACTGTTTTTATCATAGAGTTTTGACGCTTGCAAGCGCACATTTCCTCGCTTGAGAATGGCCTTTAAAGTCCCGTCGAATCCCGTCATCGTTAATTCTCCGTGCTCCAAGATTTCGACAACACATTTTCTATGGAGGTTTGCTAGCTTCATACTCCCGACGACAGTTGTGAAATTGGACTCCTCTGAGTAGCAAGACTCGGTTGATATATTTCCTCCGTGTGTGGAAATCTTTAAAGAGTTTGAGCGCAAGTGTTGGCAAATCACGTCGGCTCCAGCTTCTGTACGAATGTCAATATTCTCAGCTTGCAGAGTTCCTTCACACTGGACGGTTCCTTCATCGGATCGGATCACCATGTTCCGCCCGCGGACATCTTTAACTGTGACGGCTCCCGATGCGGTTTTCAAATTGCAATCATCTGAATGCATCTTGTCGATCATTATCGATGATTTTCCTAATGCTTTAATGTCGAAGCTCGCTCGAATCGGCGCATTAATAATGCATACCGCGTCCACGTCTGGCGACGCATTTTTTCCTATTACGTCCACTCGCTTTGTAGTCTGCTTGATGCTGAACTCTGAAGAACCGTCTTTATCAGCCACAAACAAAGTGACTATGAGCCTGTCGCCGTTAGGGTGAGTATTGAGGTCCACAGGTAAAATCCGCACGTGCATGGGAGTCTCAATATAAATCTTCGAGTAAGGATCCACTGTCTTGTCAAACGTTTTCTTCATCACAAGTGTATTCTGAGAATTGTAGTTATCTCCAAACACTATGTGAGATAACCTCAAAATGTTGGAGACGCTGCTGACTAACCTCCGACTCCTCACCGCGAACATTTTTAGGCCCTTTGATAAATGTGAAATAAATATTCACCGATCGCGCGTGAAAAATAAAACGGAGAAGGGTATTTACGTTTCATTTAATTTAATTATAAATGACAGATCGCCGTTTCGGTTGTTTGACCATGGCGCCTGTGTGAACACGGTACGAGAAATACATTTCTGTACATGGAACGATAAACCCATCAATCTTTCAGGATCTAAGCTGAAATATTTAAACTTTAAGCTTACAAAATCGCACACGAATAATGAAACAAAGTTTTAATTTTTACATAACACCGTGTTAAAGTAGCCATCGTGTTTTTAAATTTATTTTTAGCCGGCTGAATATTATTATTATTGTGTAGCCGTTGCGAACATCGCCCTCAGCGACACCTGCTGGCTACTCGAGCAAAGGGAATAATGAAGAGGCGAGTCAAGTTTAAAAAATAATATTAAATAAATTACAATATTACCTTTCTGAAACGATGACCGGTGAGCCACTAAAACTGTATACTTAACTATTCAATCATCGGTAATGGTGGTTTATATCACAACAAATAATAATAACAAATCTTGTCCAATTTTAAGTTAGTGAGCTGCCCTGGCGGTCTGTTAGTGACATATTTTCACAATGGCGCAAGTTTCAAAACACGTTGTGTAAATTTATTAATAATTCCACAAATTTTCATTACGAAAGCGAAATCACATGTAAAACTAAGTGTACTAATAAATTTTATTAATTAAATCACATCAATATTATTTTATTGTATCATACATTATTATAGACTGCTGTCGGGTGTCACATTTCAACTGTCAATACATACACATTATTTGACAGCTACATCATCGCAGTAAATTTATTTTTAATAATAACAATTTTATTTCAACGATTTATTTAATATTTTGTTGCACTAAATTAGTCATCTATGATTTTTTTATTATTTTATGAACAATCAAGTGAAACTACTAATATTGGTATTTTCGTTGTACCTGCCTTATTGTCTGCCACCTTATTGTAACTACGTCAATGTAAACTATCGGTAAAATTTTATGCAAAGCATAATTGAATTCCAAAATGAAAAAGATAAATAGATTTTTTATTGAGTATAACCTTTGTTTGTCTAAAAAATTATTATCCAAACATATGACATTAAAATTTGTTATTGAAAACTATAATAACTCTTTATTAATCTAGCAATTTTCGTCGTATGTCTTCATTAATTATTATATTTAAAACTAGAACCCAATGCTATCAAACCTCACATCCTTAAATGGTCGAATTTCAACACCTTTCAATGGAGATTCATTAAATAATATTTTAGTATACATAGTTGACCTGAGACAAGGTAAAGAATCTCCTAGTATATAAAGGACCACTGTTATAACCTCTGAACTAGTTGTCAACGAGAATAATAAAAAAGGAGTGTATCATCAATAAGATTGTATTGTGCTCTGGCGTGATGGAGAGTGTACAGTCCTCTGCACTTTATAACCAGTTAACTTTATAACCTCTTTGAAATAACCATATTTTTTGTTACATGTTCAGATTGATGGATATAAAACCAATTAAATATCTTGGCGAGTAAGTGACCGTTAACTTCTTAACGATGGACCCGGCTCGGATCAGGGAGGCTTTCGACATCCTGAAGCCGCTGTGCGATGAGTTCTTGAAGAACCCTCAAGAGCAAGTGTTGCAGTCTATAAGGAGTCGGTGCAGATCCATACCCAACGATGTCCTCCAAGAAGTCCATGCGTTTGTGTTATTTCCATTCACTGTGCATTTGAGCAATGTGTTGCTTAGGTAAGTTATTACAACATTGTTGACAAAAACAGTTTTAAGTATACATTATTTAATTCATTTTTATAATAACATTTATTGAAGAAAGCCGCATACAATCGAAATATTGATCAAGAAAAACGATCAACGTTTTCCCAATTTTTTAAATAATAATTATTACAAGCGAGATAAACTTTAATCTCACACTATTATTTTTTTTACAAAATATGCTCCTTTAAATTTTTTATCGTCATGTGTTCAAATAAAATTAAATATGACACTCACTGAATAGGTTTGAAATCTTTGAAATATGGTCGAAAGTAAAAACAACACATATGTTGTTTGATCGGCCACTAACGTAAAAAACATAACACAAGTTGTGTATAGTCGGCCACTAAGCGTTGGCGAAACGATCGCACACATATTGTGTGACCCGCCTTTAACGTTCGGCCGTGTAATCGGACTGGATAGTGTTAACATCGTCTGACCATTAAAGATACCGTGTTGAAATGGCTGGTTCGAGTCCTAACCAAAGTTCAGAGCAAATATAGAATAAAAACATTGAATATTGGTTTATTTCAGACCTAAGGTGAATTTGTTGATGAGCTCAGTTGATGTAATGCATGAAATACTGTCTAGGACACACGTGGAGTCCCTCGAGCAGTACCACAAGTTTTTCTCGGTGTTTATATTTCAACTTTTCGATAGAGATACTGCAACAACGGGTAAATATTCTAAATTAATTTATATACATTTGTATTTTTTAAATATTAATATAATCCCTCAATAAAATGCTTCAGAGAATAATGTTATACCATTAAACTGGGAAAATTCATTCACAAAAAACATAAATACATTACCATTTATAATTTCAGTCTATTTGAGTAAATATATGTATGTGATTTTAATATTCGTAGACTCCTAATTATATACAAACACAATTATGAGGTTTATTTTTATACTATCAAAGTACAGACAACATTTTAAAAATATTCTGTCTTTGAGCACTAAATTATTCTTCATAAATGTGTTAAAGATTAGGTTGGATATTAAATAATTTAAATGGTTACAGTTACATCTATAATTTACTATTAAATGTCGGATATAAAAGTTCTGATCAAAGGCTTAGTAATATAAAATTGTATCTAATGCTTAAAAAATTTGATTTCAGTTGCCGCAGTTGACGAAGATTATGTTTTAATAATCGTGAAGTCCATCACACAGGTCACTTTGAGAATACCTAAAGCCATGAGGCTGAAGTTGTACACGAGGACCACTGCTCCCCAATTGGGGCAGGGGATCTTTCTGTGCATACAAATTGCCAAGACTGAAAAATATAAAGCATTGAGGTAAATAAGAAATACATTATCTTGAGTAGTAAGACCTTGCGTTGGAGACGATGAAAAATTGCTATTAATTGATAATCATTTCATTCCCAAAAAAACATGCTTTCATCTCTTCATAATGATTGGCTTTGGCTTGGCAGTTGTTGTGAATGTAACTTCTATTAGACACTTCAGCCAAGTGAAAAGTTAATATAGTTGACATGCTTGTCTAATTCAAGCGACTCAAGATCGCGGGATTGTCATTGGGATACGTGGTGGATGGATGAGGAGCAGATCGCCAAACCAATGAACTCGTCGAGCAGCACAATTGACAGTTATATTAAGTTAAACAAAATAGACTGACGACATTTGGTCCTCCGTCTGAGACACAGAAAATACTGCTTAATAAAATAATTGCCAATGTCTGCCAGTGAGAGACACTGCGCCTGTAAACTACATAGCGGCCATCTAGAGAACTACCTGCTCCCGCATTGATAGGGCGCATGCAAATGCCGTGTCTTATAATTACTAAAAACTAAGACTAACTTTTTTATATGTGCGTGTCAGACAAGCGAACTAAAATAAGAGACCAAGGATCACATATCGAGGCTTTTCGGCATCAGCCTGAAAAGGCTATTTCGTGTTGGTAACATAGTCAATTAGGTTTTTTTTTAACTCAAAACACGTTTAACTGATAGAAATTCATCAGAAAACTGCTAAGACTCTTGTATGTGCATTTTTATGGTTAAATTTTAATGGTTGCTTAACATGATTATAGAAGATGAATTGATATTGTGGCTTTTGGGTTTAGTCGTGTGTGGCGAATTTCTTATTTCCAATATTTCGAGCGCCATTGCAGGGGTCTTCTTCAGGGTTGATGACTTAGTTGAAGACGAATTTTTCGCTTTTTAGAATGGCGGCCATACATTCAATTATGGCCCTCAGCAGCGTTCACGAGAGTCTTATTGATGAGCTCCACTCGCCGATGTTAAACCCAACGCTCGGCAAATGTGTCGGAGACGTCTTGATGTTCTTCCTGCCCGGACTGGTGGGAGGGTTATTGGAAGTCGCCACCGGAGACTCTAATCAGAGCCACGTACTAACTTGTGTAAGATTTGTAACATTTTTCTTCAGTATCTGATTTTTGTATTTGCTACCTTTATTAGCTCCATAAGATAGCAGTACAAAATTAAATGTAGTAAAGATGTAGCAAAATAACAGTCAAATATCATAAAATATGAGTATGAGGAATATAAATGTATTTTTCTTTATTCAGAATTTCGTATTTTCTTAAAAAAAATGTAAAGAATATTGAGTTAAGACATAATCAAATATAACTACATATTTGATCATTGTAATTGTAGATATACTTCACCTTTAAATTTTATTAAACAGTATATATTTTCAATTAATGTTTTCCATTTTTGTTGTGTATTGTGATATTTTGTTTTCATTCCTCTATTTTTAAAAACATTACAAAAAATACATATATATTTGTGTGGGCATAAACAAATGTTTTAAAGCATTTCTTGTTTCATAAAACTATGTTCTATGTTTATTCCCATTTATACAAACAATATTATATATTTAAAATATATTTAAAAAATATCAATTGATTGGATAGTAAAATGGATAAAATTAGATAATCTTGTCGTATGCGGCCTACCATATAAATCAAATTATCGTATGGGTCTACCACATAAATCATATTTCTTTTATTATTTTCAACCTAACCTAACCTTAGGTTAGTTACAATAAATAAATAACCTAACCTAACATCAGGTTGAAAGGTATGAAAAATAATTAAAGAAATTTGATTTATATGCTAGACCGCATACGACAAGATAACCTAAAATTAAAAGCCTTATATTCTAGTAATAAGAATCTTCATTGAGGAATCTTTGATAAATCATAATATGCAGGTTTCATTTTATGGTTAATTCATATTATTATTTCAAAATAACAAAAAATGCTTATTATCTATTTATATGATATACTCTATGCTTTATCGCCAAAGTTAATTTGAAAAAAAAACTTATGTATGAAGTTTTTTTTTTCATTTAATTTTTATTTAGTTTGAATTTGATTATTTTAGTTGGCGATCAAAGCGATTAGTAAAATCATCTGCCTTGTGATGATGGACCGGGAAAGGAGCAACGACCCTTGTATGTCCGAGAAAGAGTTCCTAAAATTGATTCAGACGCAGAAAACGACCTCCGCTCCGCCGTCCATAGAGGAGAACGATCCCTTCGGCAGGAAGCTCCGGGCCCAGGGCCACGATGGCATGGTTGAGCATCTGCAGAAGGCCAAGAGGAACAAGGAGTGGTACCGGGCGGCCGGTGAGAAGCTGTCCATCCTGATGAAGTTGCTGATGCCTCTGCAGTATCATTCGCATGAAAGAGTCCGCATAGAAATGGCCATCATGTGCGGAGAAATTGTGACTTACTGCCCTAAGTATGTTGTATTTATCTTGTAGCATTTCTCCGGGTCTCTATCCCCACTTAATCATCTCTCCGCTATATTAATTTCTTCCTGCTATTCTTCTGATGTTGTCACTTGGGCGCTGCTCAAACACTTTTTTCGCCATCCACCATCCTCTCTTCCGCAGATATCCCATTGCCTACTCTTTGGTAGCGTCTACTACTTCAGCTTTTCTATGGATATCCTCATTTTGCATTGTGTCTTTTGTTAACACTAAATTTATTTATCTCACATGCATATATTTTAACCCATTCAGCCGGTATTTTTTTCCAAAGTCCAAAATTTCTTTTTCGGAAATTTTAATATAATGAAAAAAAAAACATCTTTTCATTGTTTTTTTTTTGTCAAGTATTTTTTTTCAATATCGATGAACGAAACAAGAACTGTGTTTATGTTCTCGATCCATTTTGAAGGATTATTTTTTTAGAACGTTCCAATTAATCTAAAGTCTCAAGCTCACTAATACTTAATTATGGAACAGCGTTAGCTAAGGCGGAAGTATAGGAAAACAATATTTATATTACTACCCAAAATATAAGGGCAAGACATTAAGGAATAATATTTCAAAAACGGATAAAAAACAAGACCGAAGAAGCACAAAAAAAGTCACGTAAGCTCAAATTCCGCAAATGCAATGTTTCAGAACCGTTAAAAAACCAAATCACAGACAGAAAAAAAGGTTTATTTATTATTTTCTGCATGTAATGTAATCAACTTAATTATAACCTAATACTTTGTAAAAATTTATGCATATTTTTGGATTTTTTTTTCACTTTTGGACGCGGTTATACACAACGAGTCTAACTCATTATTCCGTCCGAATGGGTTAAGTGACCAATAATGTTGCATTTTTTATCGTGAATGGCTTGAAATTATCATGGTTTTTAAAGAAACAGTCCATGCGACTCATATAAATGTAATTTATTCAATGCTTTATGACATAAATTCTAATGATATAATTTGATATCAGCTTGATATAGCTCTTTTAGGCTGATGCCAAAAAGCCTCGAAAAACGATCTTTTGTCTCTTATTTTTTGTTCGCTCGCTTGACACGCACATCTAATAATGTTAATCCTTATTTTATATAAAATACAGGACGTTTGCATACGCCATTTTATTTATTTTGACAGTTGCTCCATTTCATGTTGGTTCAACTGTCAACTTTAGTTTGTGACTTAGCTGCGACAATCTTTGGGGCGCTACATGTTACAGTGCCCGTCTGTCGGCCCGTGTCGACAGTTCCTTATTAAAACCTTAATACGGCCAATGTAATATGTAATTAAAGAATAATTACAAAAATAAAAATTACAAATATAACAAAAACACATTAGAAAACTATATTTATAAATTTAATTCATTTTAAATGTTGACGAATTATGTATTATTTCACAGGAACATGTACTCGAGCTTGAAGTATATACTGGCAATACTTGTCCCCCTCACGGGAGACATTTGCCCGGAGGTGGTGGCCGCCAGCAAGGTGCCCCTGGACCTCTTCATCAACTCCAACAGCTCCTACAACGGCAAGCAGCTGTCTGTCATCTTCGAAGAAAACTTCAACAATGTCGTAACTAAATTGCCGAGATTACTCAATTACTTAGGTGAGCTTTTAAACTTTCAACTCCATTTTAAGTTTCCATATAAAGTTAACTCATCAATATTTAGTTAATTATCTTCACACAAAATGCGCATTTTGTACTTGGGGCGGGCCTGCTGCCACTTACTTCTGTTCACCGAATCGAGAAATTAACACGTGCTGTATTTTTGATACGCATTATTTTATAAACGGCACTTGTTGCTTTCAGATACTTCATTACGTCAGTGTGGCCTCCACTTGCTGAGCGGCTACACCCGCCTGATGACAGACCCCGGCTCCACACCGCAGAAGATGACGCAAATCTTGAGCTCCACCTACTTCCTCAACAGATTCACTCTGGTCTTGGTTGAAGCATTCAAAATGGAGTGCAACGGAATCAAGCTTTCAGAAGAATTTGCTGTGAGAGGTAAACTCATCTTGCCATAACTTGTATACTTATGGGATTGTTAAGTGAATGAAAAACACGGAGAATTTTAATTCACAATTAAATACCATTAGACATATTTTACATTATTACTGGCGGCTCTGTCACACTGTGTATAACAATTTTTGTAATGTATCTGAAAAAGAGAAAAAACATCGCAATTAGCCGCTATAGCTGCAACAAACTCAGCGCGCATGTTTACGCGTGCCCATCTGAATTCATACTAAAAGAATGTTTGCGATGTTTTCCGCTTGTGCCCGGACAGCAAATTCGTCTATCTGCGCAGCCTTCCACGCAGATGCATTACGCGTGCACGTGATTCTATACCCGATTATTCTGCAAACTATTTTTTTACATCGCTACAAATGAATCACATTACATTATTATAATTTTATTTAAAACCTAATAACATTACGAAGGAATACAAAAATTGCGAGCTCAGTATCTATTATATTTTATATGGATATTATCACTCTTATAGTTAAGTTGTAGTAAATACATATCATCGTAAAGCAAGGGTTAATAAATTCTTTTGAAAAATGACTTAAAATATCTTATTTTAATTTTAACAAATTTTTAGTGAATTTATAAATTTTTCATAGTCTCATATATTGTATGTTTAAAATCATTTTACACATGATAATTTGACATAAAAATATCTGTTTACTTATGTAAAAACTTGCTTTTTTATTTGAATTATAAAATACTTAAATATACATAAAACATAAATTACTATATTTTATGGCTCAGCTGTCAAATGGGCATCTTGTGGGATCTCGTAGGGTTAAAATTTATTCCTGAATAAAACATTAATATAATCTGTTTTTTTAGATGTGGAGTCTCAAGCCTCCGACAAGTGTCCCTGGACGATATTCACGTACTTGCAGACCGAGTACAGCCTGACGTGTGCTTACGAGACTCTAGAGCTCCTCGGGGGATCAGAGTCTGTGGAGATCATGATAGATTACTTGTTGGAGCAATTCAGAGAAAATACAGACTGCAAAAAGGAAATTATCCTCTTACTAAATGAGATTGTATCAGGTAAATGTAATTCAATACTCCCAATAAATATCCATTTGTTTAATATAAAAAATTCCTTTTACAAATATATATTTTTTTGTAATGACAACATCTACATTGAAACCTATAAATAAATTAATTAAAAAGAAAAGATAAAAAAAAATGTCATAAAGGGGAGAGTTCTAGGAGGTGGCTTTATCGAAAAGTGTCGTATTAATTTGGGCTGCATATTAACAGCTAATAAGCTGAAAATATGTTGTAAAGTACTAGAAGAATTGTATGAAGTTATAAAATTAATATTATTTAACTATTTAATTGTTCAAAAATTAAAGAAGAAAAAGCGGAAGTGATAAACTAATACATGCATAAACGTCTATAATTATAAAATGGTTTTTAACCCTTTCGCATCAGTTGTCGGCATATGCCATCAATGATTCCCCGACCGTTGACATCGGTTGACGTGATATATCGTTTTGCTACTTTCAGTACTTATTTTGACATCTACGGTAGGAAATTGCAGTTCAGTCATTCCCTTTGTCAACCTACGTGTATTCTTTAAATTAATCTGTAAAACATGTAAATAAATATCGTTAGGTTTTGTCAAGAGCGATTTTTCTGTACCACATTTGTCAATGCCACCACATGTATGGAGTTGCATAATGAACGTTTGTTAAATATAATAGATTTTTATGCATCATCTGATAGCTAAAGGATAGAATAACCAATTTGATATATGAAAATAGGTCAGATAACTACATTTATGCTTCAAATACTAGTTTTAAGCAAAAAAATGGTTAGAAAAATTCACTCCGTATTGACAGTATAATTTGTATTCCACCAAGCCGTAACGAAAGGGTTAATGCATTTAAAAAATACCATTTGTAATGTTGTTGTTATATTGAATATTCTGTGTAGATTTTAGAACTGAATAGGGGTTATCATTTAGTTTTAGGTACAATTGACTTATGATTCATTTATTAAAATGATAGAGAAATAATTGCTGTGAAAGATATACCCTTCAATAATTTAAATCATATTTTTTAATCTAATTTATTGTTGAATGTTTTCAGCACCATGCAAAGATGTAACAACAAAAGAACACCTCATAAAAGACGTTATTTCCACGTACATCGAGCTTGAAAATTGGTATTTACCCACTGTCGTTAGAAACAAATCAAAAACACCCGGCAAAGATGAAACCTTAGACGTTACAGTTTATAATCCCAGAGAGTGGATCAAGGACAGAACGCCCGGGTTGTATGAAGGAGCAACGGAAATAAGATACACGGATGTCAGTTACAAGAGTACCGTGGAGCAGGATGATGATGATGCCGATGGTGATACAGACAGCTGCAGGACGTTGGCCGAAGCCAAAAACAACATTGTTAAAATCTGTCTCATGACGGAGGGCGTTGGGAAAATAGCCAATGTCTTGGGAGTCAAATTTCAGCCATATCTGCTCAAGACTCTTTATTTAGTATTGGAAAGAGCAGGTAATTCATAAATAATCAATTTGTATTTTATTTTAATTTTTTAAGGAGTTATTCAAGTAAATAATTTAGCTATTAAGCTTTTGTGCATTTTTTTTATGCATTATTGAATTTATCTATATACTTACTTACTATAGCAGATGCTATTGTACAATGTTGCCCACGAGCATGAACTTCTATGACATTACAGCTGATTTTTTGTTGTGTCAACTTTAAAGAATCTTTATTTTATCCTTGGTCCTATACATGTATTGTTAACCAATTTTGAGGATGATAGAAAACCAGGAGCTTTAACCCTTTGGTTACTAAGAATTTTATTAGCGAACTTTCGAACAAGACGAAGCGATTTTAGAGCATTATTTAGTACTTTAAAAATTTAACATAATTTTTATATTTTTTACGCTAGATTGTAAAAATAAAAATAGTGTTAATTCCAAACAGTTTATACCTCAGATTAAGCAAGTAAAAAATAAATCAATAATAATTATATTTGCCAATAAAAATATATAAACATAAAAAAATAAAATATCCAAACTCAAATTTTGATTTTGAGATCATATATGATGTAAATAATAAATCTTTATTACTGTTAACTTGATGAAAATTGTTAGTAAAAATCATACACTTACTATATAAATATACAAAAACAAACTCAAGAAACTCAAAAAATCTAAAAAAATCAAATTAAAAAATCAAATAAAATAAAGTTGTGGAGGAGTATATTTATATAACACATTTTAAAAGCTTGAAGTATGAATACGTTTGATATGTTACAAACTAATATTATTAAAATATCAAAGTTCCAAACCTTTTTTATGGAATACCAAAAAAAAAACATAGGTGGTTGATATATAAACCTTAAAAAAAATTAGATGAGTGTCGAATATTCAACACTTTGTCTTTTTCGCACGAGAATCGACCGTCGAATATTCGACGCTTAGTAACCAAAGGGTTAATAAGAACCAACTATTGTTCACGTTTTCCTGTGACTTGCGAGAACTTAACATTTTAATCAGATGCATTTTATTTTCAGGCAGCGGAAATGAATTGATCCACATGGCAGGGATGAAATCTCTCAACTACATAACTCAAGCATGTAACCTCAATAGTATTACGGAGCTCATAAAAGAAAATGCAGATTACTTCACACACCATGTGAATCTTAAATTAAGAAAGGTAACATTGACACCTGTATAACCTACTTTTTTAAGCTGTTGAGAATCCTGCAACTAAACATAAGAATTTACATTACTCATCAGTGGAGTATATTTATGATTTTCTAATTAAAAGGACTATTTAATTAATATTACAAAACATTAATTTTATTACACATATTTTTAATAAAAAAAATGTTTCAAAAGTCCAGTGTAGCTGTATACAGTCAAGGCTCTTATAAATTAGATTTTTTATTTCTAATGGAGATTTTTACTGCATGTGTGATGTAAATTTTATTAACACCATCCAGTCCGGTTACACAACATATGTGTAATCGCCAGGCCGAACGTTAAAGGCGGGTCACACAAGATGTGTGCGATCATTCCGCCAACGCTTAGTGGCCGACTATATACACAGCTTGTGTTACGTTTTTTCAAACGTTAGTAGTCGATCACACAAAATGTATGTTGTTTTTACTTTCGACCAAAATTCAAAGATTTCAAACCTTTTCAGTGAGGGTCATATTTAATTTTATTTGATCACACGATGATAAAAAAATTAAATTAGCAATTTTTGTAAAAAAATGAAATAATGATGTGAGATTAGACTTTATCTCGCTTTTTATAATTATTATTTTTAAATTGGGAAAACGTTTATCGTTTTTCTCGATCAATATTTCGATTGTATGCATTAAAAATTTTATGTTTGTTAGCAAAATAAGTATTTCCCAAAATATAAACTGTTTTTTTATTTTATTTTATATTCCAATGTAATATATTTTTGGTTAGAATTAGTTGACGACATACGCTGATGGATGCTTTGTCCGATATTCCCGATGACACCGAGGAGGTCCAAGACAGCAACAATGATGGGGGATGGATATAAATAAACAAATAAGTCTATGCGAATATTTTTGTAAGCAATTCTTTAAAAAAACAGTCGGCCTCTGTCGTAAGTTTAATTGCGTACCTCGCGGACTGGATAGTGTTAAGGGGTTGAACCGCGTCTTATGATAGTCCAAAACAGCATAAAAATCTAAAAATTTAGGACATTACATTTTATCTGTTACAGATTGCGGATAATGCTGGAGTTTTGGATGTTTTATTGGTGGTTATGCGTTACAGTGAAACAGGAGTTTTGCCCTGTTTATATGATATTGTCAGTAATGTAAGTAATACAAGCCTAATCCATAAATATATTAACATCCTTTTTACTAAGGAAAGACGACTTCACGTTCCCGGGATAGTTATCGGATCGCGTGATGACGGATTGAGGAGCAGATGAGCAACACAAAGACTTTTTAGAAGCACATATGCTCTCGATAAACTTGACAAACTTTCGGCCCGGGCAAAGTTACATGCTTTCAGGCACAGGGCCTGTCGCAATCCGACATACGTCGCTGTCAGGGGACAACTGACTAGGCACCAAGCGCCCGTGGTCAGTGACACCCAGCGCCGCAAGTGGCGACCTATAGAACTAGTCCTCTTAACAGCCTGTCAAATAATTACAAAATGACAACACATGCGTATTCGACGAGCGAACAAAAATATGAGACAAAAGATCGAATGTCTAGGTTTTCGGCACCAGCTTGCAAAGGCTAAATCATGCTGATATCAATATTTTGTTTCACCCTCCTCCACTGCTCTCTTACAATATCAATTAATTTTCAATTTCCATGATTTAACGTAATTTTTCTTCCTAAATAAACATAAATTAAAATCCCATAGCGATATTATTTTGTAAAACAAAAACAGATAACATGATGAAGCTATCCTTGAAAAATTACTAATATGTTCAATGAATTATATATTTTTGTATAATAATTTGCTTTGAGAAAATCAGATTGATTTAAAACGTACAGTTTTTTAACTAACTAAAGATTGTGCTTTTCATTAAATCTCTAAATAAATATTATACCTTATTTTAGTTTTAGAGTCTTTGTAATATATTTATTACCATTTTTCGATTGTATCGATTTCAGGTTTTAAATCAGTGTCCATCACATCATCAGAAAAACATGATTTTATTTCTAAGACTCTTCTACACCTTCATAAAATACATACGATCGAGGTTTCCGCCCGAGGAATCGAACCCCTCGGAGATTGAAAACATGCCAGAGAAATTGGAAGAACTGAGCATCGCCTGTAAAATACTCGAGTATGAAAAGAACAGGAAAGTCACCTGCGATGACGATCTCAATGAAGCCAACCAGACTGCTGAAGAAATGTTCCTAGAAGATTTAAAAAAGAAACAAGAGAATTCAGAAGATGTTTATGCGGAATCACCAAATCAAGGTATTTTTCCTTTTTGTATCAATGCATTTTTTATATGGCAACATTTGCATTAGATTACCTGTAAGATTTCACTACTGTAGAAGATTCCATGACTCTCCATTGGGTTGGCTGAAAATTGTAGAGCTCGCAAATAAAATTTAATATTAGAAAATAAATAATTTCTCAGTCAACTCCATATATTATCTAAATCATTTTCTTCTAAGGATGCTTTCTGTCCATTCATTAGAATTCCGTACGAAAATAGATGCTCTCAAACATTCATTCATTCTCCTTTTGCCGTGCAATTCATAACCGTGAGATTCTTGAATGCTTTAACTTTTACGTTCCGTATTGGTACACACATGCTCGTAGCCATCCAATATTTTCCATTCCAGTTGGTACTTGTGAAGCTTCGAGTATTGAATTTATTACAACTTCTAAATGGGCTACCAGCACACCTCGATTCTTTTCCTCTTTTCTAGACCTTAGTGTAATGTTTGGACAAGTGTTATTCTATTTTGTGTTTTTTATTATTCTCATTGGTATCTCAAATTTTTTATTTTTACCGTCTATTAACCCTTTCCCATCGGTTGTCGATATGTGCCATCTAAGATTCCCCTACTGTTGACATCGGTAGCCGTGATATATCGTTTTGCTACTTTCAGTACACATTGTGACATCTACGGTAGGAAATTGGTAGTGAAGTCATTCCCTTTATCAACCTACATGCATTGTTTACAGGAATCTGTAAAGCATGTAAATAAATATTGTAAACCACATGTGTCAATGCCACCACAACCTACAATCATTGGAACACAGGCGTAAGATTGGTTCTCTTAGTCTTTTCTACCGTTATTACCACGGTCGCTGCTCTTCGGAACTTAAAGAACTAATTCTTCCTGCACCCACCTACAACCGACAAACTCTTCTTACACTTGCCGAACATCCATACACGGTTAATATATGTTGACCAAGAGCTCGCAGTTTCCAAAGCTCCTTCGACTCATTCGGCGAATAGTAATTTGGGTATATAAATAAAATAAAATTCGGGCGACTATAGAGTCGCCCGAATTTTTATTCCTCTTCAACGCATAAATCGACTATAGTCCATGGCTTGTAAAAAACGTTCCCTTTGGACGCGGTATTTGATTTTTGTCGCCTCGCATTTACGACATCGTCTGTAATATACAGACCTTTTTTTGTTACGCAATTATTGCGCAGGGGTGGGGGAAAGAGATGCCAAACATGTGTCTCTTTTCATCATTATAGAGGGCAATATTATTTTTTATAATATGTTTATGTGTTGACGCTGAACATTCAGAATTCACATTTGATGGAATGGATCGACACCCCCCATATAAGCATTATTTCATGACTATAATATATGACATATACTCCAAGTTATATTTTTTAGTTTTTTCTGTTATTTTTTAATATTTCCATAAAAAAAAATTATACATAAGTATAAAAGTTTGTTATAGTATATTTTAGTAAATTAATATAATTTTGTTAGTAATAAATATAATTATAGTTTTTTAAATATATTTTTTAACTTTTTTGTTTCTTCATCCTTCTTCATCTTTTTTGATAGCCCTGTTATGTCATAAACATAGCAAGAGTTGGGTATTATGACATTCCCTTCATTCAAAATCATAAATAATGACTGATAATTGTATAATCACTATTGATTTTTTTTTTTGATATTTAAATTTAATTTTTTTAGCCCCCCTGCCCCCAAAATATAACCTGACGACTATTTTTTGGTGTATTTAATCATGATATTCTCAAAATAGAAGTAAAAATAATTTTATAGAATACTTAATTTTTCACGGAAAATTTTCATTTTTCAAATCAACTTTTTAATTTCGCTTGCCGCGTTGAAAGGGTTAATGCCACCGGTAAGCTATAGAATGCTGTTCCAGCGTCAAAAAAATGTATGGAGTTACATAATGAACGTTTGTTAAATATAATAGTTTTTTATGCAGACAAGTACATTTATGCTTCAAATACTAGTTTTAAGCAAAAAAAAAATGTTTGAAAAATTCACGCCGTATTGACAGTATAATTTTAATTTGTATTCCACCGAGCAGTAAGGAAAGGGTTAAGTTAATTTTTAAATAATAATTTAGTTTATTCTTTATCCAGATAAATCTGATGTCAAAATTCAGCCGATACATGTTGCGATGGTTGTATCTGTACTAAAGAGGACTCTCAATTACATACCTTCGAGCGACAGGGATCAAAAGATTATGGCGATCGAAATCATCAAGGAAGGCGTATTGATCATCAGGAACTGGGAGGAAGATCTTTTGCCTTTGGTGCATCTCGTCTGGTCCCCGTTAGTCATTCGGTTCAAGGAAATATCGCAGCCGGTGATCATCAACAGATGCTTTCTTCTACTTGTGACACTTGCAATTGTATCCAAAGATTTTATCCGAGTCAGAACACTCAAGTAAGCATTTTAATTTAAAATTCAACTGTATCAGGCTGTTGTCCATATCCTTCTTTTAACTATCAGTCATTTTCATTTCAATATTACATTATATACTTTTTATAATGCCTTACATATCTATAACACATACCATCATGTGGTATATTTATAATAATCAATTAATCGAAGAAATCTAGAAATATTCCTTGGTTTATTTAGTAAAATATTACTAAGGTGTGTATCTTTTATAATATTTTGCTTTGCCAATTATGACTGATTCTGCTTGTGTTGTCATGTGAGGTGGTTGACTTAAGAATTAAGTACATTTTTTAAGTGAAAATAACGCAATTTCTTAAAACTAAGGCGTTTAACCAATGCATCCTCCCTGTATTAACTTATGGCGCAGAGACATAGGATCTAAGAACATGTCTTACTCATAAAATAAAGGTCACCTAACCTGCCATGCAGAGATTCGGAGTGTCTCTAAAAAATATAATCCAAATCGAGAATATTCAAAGAAGAACTCAAGTAATAGAGGCTACCCAGCGAATATACCCAGCTACAATAGGCAGATATGATGATCGATAGGGAAAAAAAGTGCTAGAGTGGCGTCCAAGAACTGGCAAACGGGGTGTTGGCCGACACTTGCAAGAATTACTGACGACATCAAAAGAGGAGTAGTAGCCTGGATGCGGGTGATGGAGGATCAAAAAGGAATGAGATTCATGCGGGAGGCTTACGTTCAACAGTGGACGGACACAGGCTGATGATTATGATACAGCTTATACTTTTTTCAAAGCATTAATTTATATATATTTTCTTTTTTAGAGAAGTGATGCCATCTCTTTGTGAATATCTTCAAAAGACAGCCAAGGATAGTTACATGAAAGACATTGGTTCAAGCTATAGATACACTCAGGCGTATAAGCTGCAGCTGACACTACTCAACGGCTTGGGACAGCTCTGCAGGTCTCTCGGAATACAAGAAAAAAATATGTATGACATAATGTGTGCAACGGATGTATACCTTAGCTGTAAACAACCTAAACCACTACAAGTGAGTAATCAACATTTGATTCGTAAGAAAATTATTATTAAGAATATATTCCTTTCCTTACTTAGATATATAAACTAAATTTAATATTAATGTAGTTATGCCACACAGCTATACAATTAGAAGTTATAATGCTTCTATTGTAAAAAATGTTCAGGCCTCAGGAGCGTTGGGCTTAATCTGATCACCTTAAAAATACCCTGATAATTGAACACCCAAATATTTCTCTGGTACTACAGCCGCAGTCTATGCAAGTGCGCAGGCTTTTTCCCTGGAGGCTCCCAGGAACCATCTATGTTCCCATGTGGTCCCTTGGGATACAGGTGCTCAGTGACAAGACATACATTTGCCGGCGGTCATAGCTCAATGGTCACATCGTTTTCTTTGCAAGCCAAAGGTCGTGGGTCGTGGGACAATGATAAAAAAAAAAAAGATTTTTAATCGATTTATGAGCTCTAAAATACCTCCGGTTGGTGTGAATTTGATCCATCACCCGTAAAATTACAGTCACAGTCTATTAATTAAAATTGGTGGTAGACGAAATTTGTCCCGTGAAGACCACCCTTTCATAGTAAATTCCTGTAATAATAAGGATGATGCGTGAATCTCGGGCTATATATAATAGTGTATGATCTTGGTGGATCAACACTCCACATGCAGCGCTTAGCCATATATACACCGTGGTTAAGCGTCATAGAATTCCACAGATGAGACTTCAGAATTACTGACACCATCTGTCGGTATTCTCCTGTATGTGTTTACATAAAAAAAATATAAACTAAATTTAATATTAATGTCGTTATGCCACACAGTGTTACAATTAGAAGCTATAATTCTCCTATTGTAAAAATTGTCTAGGCCTCGGGAGCGTCGGGCTTATAATATAATAGAAGAATAAGAAAAATGTCGAATGACCTTCAACATTTTTCTTATTTTCCAGTTTAGCATCAAAATACAAGTGAACATATTTTTTCTGACTCTTATTTATTATACACGTGAACATTGGAATGTGTAACTTTTTACCTCAGAATAATACAATACGTTTTTTTGGAGGGCTGGCTCAGTGCACGTCACTCGGACGCCCGGCCGCTGACATTAGTTAAATTTGACCCGTGCGCGTACGAACAACTCGATATTCACTATTTTTGGGGACAAAAAGGGTCATTTCTAATACCCAAACCCTCAAGGAAAGCATAAAGATTGCCTGGTATGCTCCAACAGAAAAATTCCTGGAGGTAGGAGTACGCAGGCTTTTGCCCTTGAGGCTCCCGTGAACCATCTATGTTCCCATGTAGACCTTTGGGATACAGGAGCTCTGTCACAAGACATACACAGTATGAGCTTTTAAAACTATAAAATGGCAATTTGCGGTGTCCGTGTGCAAAAATGTTAAAAAAATAACTTATCTTAACATCAACATAATTTTTTATTATAAGATCTTTCTTGATAAATGTGTGATGGTTTCTTCTTACTATTAAATACAATGTACCTTCAATTATATGTAAAAAATGACTTATATTTACTCTTTGCATTGAGAGTTTACAAGTTATTTATAGTTTTATTCTTGCTTTCAGGAAGCTTGTTTTGAATTATTTAAAACATTCATGATATACGATCCGGCCGGCTGTTGGTTCCATCTAAAAGGTTTGTGGAACCCAGAGAAGGACCTCGTTTGTCCGAAAATGGACGGAGGCATGGATCCACTTCCAGATTACAACTGTGCGGTCGCAAAAAATATGGACTACTCTGGAAATGTAATGAGATTACTTGATGCTTTCAACAAGATATAAATATGGAATTTAAAAAAAATGTGTCAATTGGTGTTATGAAATGGATATATTTTTATATCTATTTTGTTAATTTCTGAGAATTATGAGAAGTATAATTAGAGAATGGCTCCTCCAATATTTTGTTTAATATTTTACCAAAAAGATTCCTCAGAAACGATGTTTGTCACCTCTGTTTGTGTGTGAAGAGAAAACAAATTAAGTGGAGAACTCCAATACTTTGTAATGAATTATGAAATATTGCTTCTCATCTGGTGAGCTGTTAAGAGAAAGTGGAGAAGATTATAACGAGATTTTTGGAGCTCAGTCATGAACAACCGGACTAAAGAAGAATGTTAATTTTTTTACAATAAAAATATGTAATACATTAAAGTGAAAAAAGACTAAATAATATATATGTGATTATTTTTTAAGTGCATGGTGAATACATAACAATATTGTTGTTTTTAACTGATTATTGCATATATAGTGGTACCTTCACATACGAGTACCTCAACATACGAGTTTTTTGAGATACAAGCCATTGAGCGAGCGATTTTTTGCTTTGAAATACGAGCAAAATTCAAGATACGAGCAATCGGCCACGGTTAGAGAATCAGTTATCAGTGTGCTATTCGCTGTCAAAGCATCTTTGATAAGATGTGCTCGCGTTTTGTGACTTTTGTACATTTACAGTTGTACAAACGGATTAATGGCAGTTCAAATCAATTGAAATTAATCTGCTTTGAGATAAGAGTAATTTGAAATACGAGCAAGGTTGCGGAACGAATTAATCTCGTACGTCGAGGCACCACTATATTAAAAAGAAGGAAAAGTCATAGAAGTGTACAGTAATGTTTGTAATTGATGCATTTAGGTTGTTGTTAATCTGTATAATTATAAGAACTAATGATGTATGACATCAAAAAATTCTATCGAGTTATATTCATGTCTTAATCGATTAATGAATATTTTCACCTATTAAAATTGTGTGTTTAAATAGTACATATTTGTTCAATACAAATTCAAGAAAAAAAGTTTAAAGTAACTTGTATTCTAGATGTTGTAAAATTCTGAAAATATGAATCTTAAATTACATCACAATTCTCCCCTTTCCGAAAACATAACTATGTTCATGTTTTTATTAACATTTGGTGTGATATTATAATAAATAAACGATGAATTAATGTGTATTTCAAAATGTAACATTTTATCAAATAAACATCAACCAATGATTCATGTTATTTTTTGTTGGCACTAACATCCCCTTAACTTAAGCAAAGAGATAACTTCACGTCGCCGTGATCGTTATTAGGACAGGTGAGGAGCAGATGAGCAACACACAGACTGTTTCAGAAGCACATATATTTTCGATAAACTTGACAAACTTCGGCCCGGGCAGAGTTACACGCTTTCAGGCACCGGGCCGATCACAACACGTTAATCGTCGCGGTTGACACACAACTGATTACTGGCAACCGAGCACCCGTGGTCGGTGACACCCAGCGTCGCAAGTGGCGATCTACCTAATTAATGGCGCACCAATGACAGGCAACCATGTACAATAATAATGACACATCCGTGAACTGACTGGTCAAAAAACCAATATGGCCACACATGTCCGATGAGCTAACAAAAAGAGACGAAAGATCGCATATCGAGGTTTTCGGCACCAGCCTGTAAGGGCTCTATCATGCTGATATCAGCACTAATGAGTTAATAATCGGGTATTTGAGATTGAAAAGTATTTGGAAACACAAAACAAAAATTCTTGGAAAGTCTTAATTAAAAAATAACTGTGCCACAGGTGAAACAATTGGAATGTTTTATTTATAATAAAATGCAGATTTTTTCTAAAAAGATATTTAATCCTTCATAACATAATTGAATCCATTACAATTTGGCACAAATAAATCCATTTATTTAACATTGTTCTAAATCTTTAAATAAGTGAAATACAAATTAAGTAATATGTTCATGATACACAGAGTCAGTGAATCCCAAACTATCAAAACACTTAAAAGCTCCGTTATTTCTAATCCACTTCATAGCACCTCTATACGGATCATACATGTACCGTATTCCCTTCTCATGTTTTAAAAAAAGATAATTTAGTAATATCACAAAACTTAAAAACTATTACTACATATACCCAACATGAAATATTTGAATGAATGACTTTTTTTGTTGATTCTAACTTTTCTCAAAAACAAGTTATACTTTTTTATGCTAGTATTATTACTAAGTATTCTGAGTAAATACTTGTTTGAGTGGTAGTATTCATAATTCAAAGTATGTTGATATCTATGGTATTAAAATAACATTTCACATAAAAATTATTGACTGGATCAATGTTTTAAGTAGTTAACAACAACATCTATAAACATGTCCTCATAAGACAAGAATTAACCCTTTCGCATCGGTAGCCGATATATGCTGTGTAAGATTCCCCTACCGTTGACATCGGTAGCCATGATATATCGTTTTGCTACTTTCAGTACTCATTGTGACATCTACGGTAAGAACTTGGAACTGCATTCATTCCCTTTATCAACCTACATGTAATTCTTTAAAGGAATCTGTAAAGCATGTAAATAAATATCATTAGGTTTCGTTACAGGAGCGATTTTTCTGTACACCACATGTGTCAATGCCACCACATCTATTGAGTTATATAATGAACGTTTGTTAAATATAATTTTATTATTCATCATCTGATAGCTAAAGGATAGAAGAACCAATGTGATATATGAAAATAAGTCAAATAAGTACTTTTATGCTTCAAATACTACTTTTAAGCAAGAAAAATGGTTTGAAAAATTCACGCCGTATTGACAGTATAGTTTGTATTCCACTGAGCCGTAACGAAAGGGTTAACACATAAATATATATTTATCACACTTATGCCAATTTTTTTTTTTTAATAAATCATTACTATTTATACTAGCCCCGAATTACATTGGGTGTTTTTTTTTTAATATATATATACTTCATAATTCTAGATCTAGGCACACAATAATACAGATAATGCTCAACAAAATTAATTAAATGAATTATTTTTCCTAATTTTGTGGTTACTTTTAAAGGTATCCAGTTTAAAAAAGAGAAAATTACATTTTTTCATTAATTTCATTAATTTCGTAAAACACAAAATTATTATTCAAATTATATTGACATTGTAATTTCAATTAAATCATAACATTCATTACTAAAACTAATATTCTGGTATGAAGAGTAACAAGACTTCAGTTTTGACACAATAATCAAACTTACACAATTTTGATTGAAAACATGATTCTCATCTTTGCACAATGAAATTGTCAATTTTTTAAATTATTGATTTTTGCCGGAATAGCACGATCATTCAAACACATCAGTGCAATGCATCAAGCCCTAAAAAGTTTTATAAAATCAAAACATATCTTTGTTCTCATATATCTCATTATTAAATTTACTATTTCGATAGTCAAAATTACAGTTTCACTTTTGACAGTAGTGATAGGTACCTACTTAAGAAAATGTTGTAATGTCAAAAAACATTTTGGAAAAAGCCGCTAAACGGGTTTTATTAAACCTAACCTAGAGCAATTACATTTGTGATTAGAAAAAAAAACATGTTTTTTAATGAAATTGATCTAACAAATAGGTATTTTTTTCTGTGTGATAAACTACAGCAAAGTTATACCATTTTTTCTCTAATTGTGTCATTGAAAGATTTAAATTAAAATTCACAAAGATCAGCAATTTCATCGAGAGTTCATTTGTCAAGATTATCATCTTACTATTAGTTTTGTGCTATGGTAAACGGTGTTGTAAGTACAGTCTATTCCGCTTAATTGGGACACCGCTTAATTGGGACAGCCGCTTATTTGGGACAAATCTCAAAGAACAGAAACCAAACCAAGAAACCAATAGTAAATTTATTTGTTTAATTGGGACAACGTTCCGCTTAATTGGGACAGTAAATTTAAGATCACAGCACATATAATGTTTTTCAAAAATTTGACCCTTGCCAAAATGCCAATAAACGATTTGACACTTTCCAGTAAAATTGCTTTGCTAGATAATATAAAAAGCCAGCCACTTAATACAAGTTATCGTCAGCTCGTTGAGATAACTGGTGTACCAAAATCTACCATATCGCGTGTCTTACGGCAAGAATAAGAAGAATTTTCAAGAATAGATAGCATTTTACCATGTTACGATGATAATGAAGACTGTAAGGAGTCAATTGTAGAAGGTATTAAATCAAAATATGAAAAATTAGACGAAGATGACGATTTGCGCTTATGCTGAGCTCAGGGGGGTTGAAAAGGGTTGCGGAGGACCGAGAGGAATGGAGATCGAGATGCAAGATTCTGTTGCTGCAAACCAATCCACCGGATTGATACTACGAAGAAAAGACGATGATGATCTAACTAGGAGGCAAAAAAAACGTATGGCTGTGTTACAGCGTTATTTTATGCAGGAAGGAAATGAAGGGAGCCCTACATCCGCACTATCTATGCTGATTTGTAGAAGTGAAATGTTACAAAAGACAGACTACACTTCACTCATTTTTGCATTGAATTTGTTATCATTAGTTGCCAAAACCAAATAAATTAATTAAAAAAAAATGTGAAATTCGCTTAATTGGGACAGCCGCCTAATTGGGACAAAATGACCAGGTCCCGATGTGTCCCAATTAAGCGGAATTGACTGTATTATGTTTTTGTCATCTAAGGCAAGGTTGGAGAATATTTATATAAGAGTATCCTCATCACGAGCAGAGGGTGGTGAACGGGGTGACAAGCGACTTCCAGGATCTCCAAGCAATGCGGTACGTTCGCCAGATGAAGATCGATTGAAGCTGAAGGAACCTACAATAAATAATAATAAATTACAAACCATTGTTTGTTTGTTTACATTATGATCACTCTTTGTAAAAATTAACATGTTTTTTAATCGAGGATTTATTAGTTCGCTAAATATTCAATGTGAGGGTTTACCTTTTATTTATACATTCCTTTTTTTTACAAAAGCATCTAATATATTGATAGAATGTATATTTATAATTCACGAAGATTTGGCATCGTATTAAACCCTAAAAATATTTAATTAAAATGTATTATTTTAATAAATCCTTTTTTAATAATATGTTAATTTATTGGAAAATATTTTTCATACACATCACGTATATGACATTGCCATCGAACTTCTTATCTAAAGAAAACAAAAAGCCATGTGAAAATTATCAATGATAATATTATGATTCAAATTCCGAACAAAAGTTTAATTGTTTCCCAACGTTTGTTCTACAAATATTTTTCAATGTGACACAAACCTTGACAGAAGTCGGGACCAAAAATGATTCTCTTGAATCGCCCACGCATGGTTTTACAGTATTTTTTTGAATATTATTCTTATTTTCTCGTAAAATAAATATCGGTAATCTCTAGTGCTGTGGCTATTTTTAATTTACCCCATTTGTACCTATCAATCAATATAAACAGTAAATCTAAGTTAAACCAATGCTGAATAAGTCCTTAAATGGATTATTTTTTTTGCTTTACTGTAAGCGCTGCAATATTCGAAGCCCCTCTTGTCTCCTTCTAAGGAAATACATAATCTTTCATGTAACTCAATGTGTTAAGTTGCCATGACCAAGATGAAAATTAACCATTATATTTGTAGCAATTATTCAATTATTTTTTCAGACATATAGATCATATGCCCAATCAGGTTAAGATGTTTGGTTGCACTGTTCACTCATAGTCTCATACTAACCATCTGGGCTACGATGATGTGATAGCGTAGCTGCACTGCTTGATGATGCATCAGGAAGCTCCGGGGAGGCTAATGGTGGCGGGGCACGAGCTTGCAGACTGTAACTCTCCCTGAAATAACATATCACTAGTGTAAAAAAACCTCACATCAATTATTCAGAACACTATACAAAAACAATAAATATTCTCCCAAAATAATCATTTTGAAAAGGGAAATTTGTTTAAAAGAAAGCCAAGTAAAGGAAAATAATGTATGCTTGATAAATTATACTGTGTACAATTTGTACGTTACAAACATGATTATTTACACTCTTAGTAATAATTGTATGATCAGAAAGTGTATGTGATCTAAAATTTCGAAAATATTATAAAAATAACTATTTTATTATACGAGAATATTGTGCAGTACGATTCCATATGACGGGCTTCCTATAATATGTAGTATTT
This sequence comes from Glossosoma conforme, assembly GCA_022606575.1. Lineage (NCBI taxonomy): Eukaryota > Metazoa > Arthropoda > Insecta > Trichoptera > Glossosomatidae > Glossosoma > Glossosoma conforme. The sequence goes on along the minus strand of JAGTXR010000003.1, from coordinate 4,400,139 downwards.
TTAGATTAATAGAGTTCTGAAAAACGGTAGAAACCTTAAGATGATACACAGGTTTTAGAAGAGAATATTAAAATATACCTGTAGCCTGAAGTAGATGACGTCTGTGAGACTTGGCTCTCGCTGTCCCAGGATAGGTCAGCTGGAGCCGGGCTGAAGGGGTGGTGGGGCGGGTGCTGCAGGTGGGAGAAGTGGGGGAGGGGAGGCAGGTGGTGCGGAGGGCGCAGCGCTGGAGGGGCGGACAGGGGGGCGGGAGGGATGTCCTCAGGAGGACTGGAACCGCCGTCTGATTCAAGCCTAATGTGCGCCACCTGTGAAAACGAAAACAGTTGTTACAGGCTGTTTGGCGAAACCTGGCACCCCACACCATTATAATACAAATGGATTATTATTATTTGAGAGTAGGCTTACTGTCTTTGTCGCATGTGTATACTATGAATATTTATGCAGACACTTGTGTTATAATAAAATTTGTCTGCTTGCATACTATAGTTTGTTCAACGTAGGAAGAGTCCTGTGACACATTTATTGCCCTGTGTAAAAGGGATGAGGCAAAAATATTTATTTCGATTAGGTCGTTTTTTTTTCTCTTCTTCGTTTATAAACATTTTTTTTTTAAATAATCGAATTTAAAGAGAATCGAATATTATTCTTTGGATCTTTTAGCTTGTTACGTATGGCACTTTTATTGTTCTGTGTAAAAGAGATGGGGGGGAACATTTTTTTTTCAATTATATTGATTTTTCTTCTCTTTTTCTTCGAAAATAATTATTCATATAATTTTTTTACAGGTAAATATACTTTTTTCCTTCCCATATCCTTTCCTTGTAAATACGAGAGTTCATGTTCATACTCATGGAACAACTACGTGTCATGCTATGGGTTATGGAAACAATATAATGTGAAAACATACTATTCAAAAATAGATGAATATCTACTACTACTTTCATCTAGGTATGAGTATGATTATAGTTATGATGATGTTGAAGACTCTTAGCTTTGTTAAAATTGTATAATATATAAATATACAATATATGTATGATACAAAAAAAGAAGTTTGTTTCAAAATGTATACTTATTTCTTCCTAGAAAAAATCGCTCAAATTTATCATTATTAAAAAATGAAAGCTGATTTATTTTATACTCGAGGGATGTGATGTGCATGAATAAGATCAGAGTATTCAACTTCAGTGAAGAGTTGGAAGTAGTAAGCAAATCATTGAATCTAGGAGGTGAGCCAATCCTCAATAAAAACAAAAAGGGGTAGTAAAGGCCTTCCTCATAGCCGTAGGAGAGCGTTTCTTTGCCTGCCAACAGAGTAGGGCACATAAATTGATGATGGTCATAGCAACTTGCTCCGTAGCAGATGGAGTCAGTTGCTGTCCTTATTGGATTGTCGAATTGGAGGTTAGGACGATAGAGGTCATGTCAAGAGTGCAGACTTTGGAGTATGATATGAATCATGCAGATAAAGCTCACCTCGACCTTATTGCGACGACTGCGTCTCAGGCGGAAGGTGTTGCGGGACTGGGCCTTGCAGCGCTGCAGCCGCGGAGGCTTCTCTCCGCCCTCACTTCCGCTGCCGTCCTCGGCCTCCAGAGCTCCTGGGGGCCCTGGAGGACTGGCACTAGCCGGGCTGCTCGCACCCACACTGGCAGGAGACAGTGGAGTACGAGAAGTCTCACCTGGAACCATAGATTTTTTTTTTTATGTAAACGCATGCAGGAGAGCACAACCGGTCAAGACCAGTGCACTCTATGACGCTCAGCCAGGGAGGCTGGACGCTGCATGCGGGAACCGTGTGTTGTTACGCCAGTTCAACCAACAACAGTACGCTTCTCATTTGTTGTCACCAAATCCAACAATTATATTTTCAAGCGTCTTTGCGCATCTCTTGGTCAAGTTAAATCAGCAACTAATCACTAATCTTTACGCTCCTTGTGATCTGACAACTAAACACCAAAGAAGGCAACTCGAGGCAGTCTTGTAGTGTACTGACATCAACAAAAGTACTGGGTTTTTTGTTTCGCTGTACACTGCATTAGAGTCATGGGAAGGCCTTTAGTCACTTTTAAATTGATTTTTTTGCAAGCGTCCTTTGTGATGTGTAGGGCGGGAAAGAAGTGGGCAAAGCATGTTCTTCATTGGTCCTCATGGTTCTTTCTCTCTTGAACGTCTGTACAGTAACCATTATTGGTTAGAGAGGACCCCACTGCTAACTGGTTATAATCTGAATGAGCGCATCACGAATCAGACCTAGTTGCCCATCGATGTGATGCGGGAGTGAGGCGGGTAAAGTCCAGTCCAAAGTCAAACTTGATACGCCACAGACAGGCTCATCTTACACTTGTTGAACATTTATACACTGTTAATGCGTTTCTACCAAAAATAGACAATTTCTTAATGCTACCAGTAAGCCATGAAATTCTCTACCAGTATCTGTTTCCTTCATACAATCTGAATCTCTTTAAGAAAAATATCAATAAATACTTTACAATCTTCTCAACCTACACATAAATAGAACACACGTTTTCCACTTGCAGCGTCATCACAGATTATCATAGATCCCACTGTTCCCGATTCTCTTGTATGCGCATTCATAAAAAAAAATAGGTTGTCTTAAGAAACATACCTGATGTGTGTCGAAACTCTACGGACGATACGAAGCGCAACTTGGGATGTGATGAAGCTGGAGCAAGGTGTGTGAGAGATGATGGAGAAGCTCCGGACTGTTGGGGTTGAGACAGGCTGTGGGGCAAACCCGGAGCTCTGGGTCTACCACCTAACACAAGACAACTCTCTTAGCATTCAGAATAATACGGTAAAATCAATAAGATTTTGGCAGATAATTGAAATAGTTTGCTGGTGGTTTTAGTGGAAATTTACTTATCAAATTTGTATATGTTACACCAAATTACTTATCTGTAAGTAAATGTGACTACTTGGATGTTGTTTTTTGTAACTGTTCTAAATATCATTTGAAAAACACATGTGCATCTTATTACGTGTGTTTACGTTCTTAAACTAATTCAAAATTAATTCTCAGGGGTTAATTACACAGTAAATATTACATTTATTAATGATAAATTGCATTCTTGAAATACTAACGACGCCGTATAACTGTCAGAAGTGTTTAAAAGTGGGAAAATATAATTTTCAATGGTTAATCTGATATATGCTACACTATGGTAGAAGAGTATTGGTCAACTAAAATATAGTTTGTTAATAGCTTTTTAAACTTATTTTACTAAATTAATTCGTTAATGCATATAAAATAGATTTTTTTAGTATCTTGCATTTTTCAAAAAAAAAAATTAATAATAACGAAATCAGAAAAACATACGTTAGTAAAATCTTTTTTTTTCATAAGTAAATGAATAAAAAAATAAGTACGTAGGATATCAACTGATAATCCATGATCAATCCAAATTCATTAATGTTAGCCAGTATAGCTAATGCTATGCCTTTCTCAAATTCTACTTAACCCTTTCATTACGGCTAGGTGGAATACAAATTATACTGTCAATTATAAAACCAGTATTCGAAGCATAAATGTACTTATCTGGTCTATTTTCATATATCACATTGGCTCTTGTATTCTTTAGCTATCAGATTATGCATAAAAAACTATTCTAAGAAAGTAGCAAAACGATATATCACGCCTACCGATGTCAACGGTAGGTGAATCTTACACGGCATATATCGGGTGCGATACGAACAGGTTAAAATAAATTTTGATTTGCCAAGTTATTTCTTTTTTTAAGGCCCAATCAATGTAACAATAAATTATTTTGTCTACATTTTCACAAATGTGCTTACTATTCAGTAATGTTTTATGATATATGTATTATGTTTATGATTATGTATTATAACTTTTAAATAAAATATAACTAATTCTAATGATATAAAATTCTAACATGTGTTTATTTAACAAGTAAATTATTTATATTTTGGTATAGTTTATCTGTTCATGAAGTTTTTAATGTTTCAGCTACTTAATTTATTTCTGAATGTTTTGATATTATTCATCGCTTTATCCCAAATCAAAATTCAAAGTTAATTGTATATAAAGAATATTTGTACGGTAAATGTGATATAATATATATAATATTTATTCATTCACAAATAGATCGATTTGAGAAATCTAAAGACAGACAAGAGGTTAAAATAAGAAACGTCAACAAATAGGGATTGAAGATGTCAATACCAAAGACACATCTAAATGATGACTATGGTTTTATCCAATTTGAAAACATAACCTTAAAAAGTAAAATAATAGCTGAGTTACAAGAAATAAATAAAATGTCTACAAATTGAAGGCAAGCAAAGCATTGTCTAATACTGTTAGATACATCGAATCAATTGCAAAATTAAAAACGGTTTTGCGGAAAAAGATATATGTATTGACATTAGTATTCGAATCGAATAAGTTTTGTGCATTCACTGGGAGACTATATACAGGGCGACAAGTGAAACTGATGAAGGATAAAATATTAGCAATTCGTAATTAAATAAAGTAGTTACACCGGGGTTATAAAGGAGACATTAAATATTATAAGTCAACGTGAACACTTACGCGGTGTTTTTAAAAGCAACATCCTTTTGGAACAAAACCAAGGCAAATTTTGATTAAAACCAATAAGTTTAAAGTGAACAAAGACCTATTACTTAATAACACAGTGTGGTCACAATCAATTCGATACACTTTTTTTATGTAACTTGCGTACCAAATTACCTACCTAACTTCTACATCGACAAATAAAATATTCAAAAAAGCTTTGCCTTTAAACGAGAATAATTAATTTTGGCCAAATTAACACAAATTTACAACCTGATTAAGTATACATTTAGTAAAATCCTGAGCTTAGTATCAGGAAGTTATAATTGTTTTTTTTTTTTAATTTTAAGCTTATAACTTGTTCGTGTTACTTTGGCCAAAATTAACCGAAATCTTAATATATACACGAAACGCAAACATTTAAGCTTAAAATATTCCAAACCAATAATGGATCAACTTAAAGTCAAAAGGTTGAACAAAACACAATTTAATCGAGTTGGTCAACATAGTCTTCAGATATATGTAGAACATGACTCGCTGATCTGAGAAGGACAATAGTAGAAGTCTTGAACTCTAACCTTGGTAGAAGTGCTGTGAGCTGAAGAGAGTGGCAGAGTCTTGATTGGAAGCCAAGGAACTACCATTCAGCCCATCTGTGGGGCCATCGCTGCCAGAGACGTTGAGTTGGTTAGTAGTTGATCCACTGGACACCGATTCTATATTTTTAGACAAATTATTTAATTAAAGTCTGATACAGACTCATTGCATGTGTGTTTGAGCTAGCATCCCTTAATAAACGCAATAAATCTAAGCGGAAGACGAGCCAATGAACACACCTAGGCGAGGAAAGTCACGCTCTCTTGCTCGCACGCACAAACCGAATATAGCGAAAACTGACAGAGCTGGAGTCTCTCAGTCTTAGGGTTGGATGTGAGTGCTTCTCTTGATCTCAGAAAGATTTTTCACGACTTGAAGTTTGGGTTTTGAGAAAAGTTGGTTGAACATATGAGTGGATACCTCTTTGTGGCGGTAATGTCTGAGCCCTCGCAGTTCTTGGTCCAGGTCCTCTTAAGGAAGCAACAGACGCTCTGGAAGGCTCCGGAGCCTTGCGTCCTGCAGCACCAGCATCACGATCCTCAGGTTCTGAAACCATCACGACAATATTCAAATGGTTGCAGAATCAAAGATCTAGGCAGATGATAAGATTGAAAGAGAAACATTTTTTTCATTGTTTGTCGTCTCTACGGCAAATGTGTCATGACCATTTTAAGGGACCAGGCTTTCTTCTGTATTTCTCGCCTTACGGGGAATTCATGGGGACTCAAATTTCGAGCCCTTAAAACAGTGTATGACGCGATCTTTCTCAGCACGGTGACATATGCGGCGCGGTGCTGGGTTGAGCGCACTCGACTACTCTTCATTAGACGCATTCTCTTGAGCGGTCAAAGAACCCCACTTCTCTCACTTACTAAAGCCTATCGATCCTCTGCCACCGAGTCATTGATTATCCTTGCGGGAGTGCTGCCGTTGGATCTGCAAGTGCAGGTGAGCGCCGCTATGTCGTTGCTTAGACGTGGCTTCTCTGCGGAGGTCGGGGGCACTTGTCTCAATCCTCCGCAGGGTAAGATCACGAAAGAAACCGAAAAAGAAGTAAGACTGGCGGCGCTCGCAGCATGGCAGAGCAGATGGTCGACCTCGCTCAAGGGTAGACACACATATTCCTTCTTTCCTTCTGGCCTCGATAGAATGGAGATGCCGTGGCTTATTCCAAACCACTGGACTAGTCAATTCATGACTGGGCACGGCAATTTTAAGGCTAAACTCTTCAAATTTAGCCTCGTTGATAGTCCAGACTGCCCATGCGGCAGCCCCTTGCAGGACGCTGAACACGTTCTGTGGCATTGTCCAATATTAGATTTAGCGAGGCAAAGGCTCCTTAGCGTAATCCAACAGAAGTCTGGACCGGTTGGATATATCGATCTCATATCTACGGAGCCCAACTACCATGCATTTTCTGTATTCGCGGCGACCGTCGGCGAAGAAGTCTAAAAGTGCAAATTTTAACGTCTCAACTACTAACTTTTACACCCATGTGTGGTGTTGCTCACCAAAACCAGTTACTTGTATAACGAGAATGTACTCTGAAAACAATGCCTTGGTAAGTGCTCCCAAGGAGCGCAGGTACAAGGCGACCGGCCCGGGGGCCTAAGGCCCCAAAAAAAAAAAAAAAAAAAAGACCATTTTAAGCAATTTACAACATTGTTCAGAGATGCATAGAAATGGCGTTCATATGAAGTACAATATCTCCGATCTTAGACGGGTGGGCGTAACTAAGGTAGTATATTTCCGGACCTCCAAATCCAGACAGACATCTCCTACTGCAAAGGTCTCTGTCGAACACGTCCTATAGGTCTTAGCCATAGCCAGAGGACGGAACCTCTGCTCGCGAAGTAGATACGTTCCTTAAGGTAACCAACTTGAGAATTTTCAAGTTACCGTAAGAAATGTCTCTACATTCGAGTGTCTGACAAGAAACAAGCTCCGTAACAGATGGAGTTGATGAGATTACCTGCTCGTCCTTGGTCCAGCTCTTCGCGCATCTGTCTGACCTCACGAGAGAGTTCGGCCAGTAGGGCCCCCAAGCCTCCGGCCCCCGCAGCAGCGGCTCCACCCGCCCGCGAGGCTCCGCCCCCTCGCACACGTTCGCGGATCACAAACTGCATGTGGCGCTCATTGTCGCCTATAGGGGGTTGAGACAACTAAAAACAGCAGAGAAACAAGCCAATCAAGGTCACTTTATAAACAAAATATCGATTTAGTTGCCACCAAACTCAAATAATCCGCCTTGGAGCGCTTCTGCACATCCCTTGGTCAAATCACATAAGCGACTAACCATCTTATGTCAACTCGACGTCCTGAAGATCCTCCTAGTTCATTATGTGCATAGTTCCTAACGGCATTTAAGAACGGTGAGTACTCAAGAGGCTTGAAGAATAGTCACTGTAGTTAGAACAATTCATACACACATACAGATCCATACAAAATATCTTAGGATGCATTCATATCAAACGAGCATTCACACATTATATTTTTACTCCTTTGCTTTCACTTAGTGTACGGTAAATCCGTATCCGTTGTAATATTTATGAATAAATGTTGTTTGATTTACATAATCAAGAGTTGATTATTACTGAATTTAGTCTACGATTTACCTTGTGGATAATGAAGGGAAGCAGCAGTATGTAGAGTGGTGTCCTGTTGGTGACCACAAACTCTAGGAAGTTCCACAGTACTGGAGCAGCTTCGTTACGTTTACCAAGGTCCCTCATCGCTCGAGCAACACGACCCCATTCAGCTACCAGCTCGCTCTCGAAACACACCAGCATTATCTTCAAAGCTAAGGAAAAAACGATCTTTATATATTTGATTTCTATATTATTTGTTTTTGTGAAATAGTGATACGATTGGGTCACTGATAGCGGTGACGTCAAAAAAATGTTGAATGTAAAATATAAGGGAAAAGGATTCAACACATAGCCTAGGATTTCAGTAGATGTTTTAACTCACCGAGGAAAGCCACTTTGTAGAGTGACACTGGGATTCGTACAGCTCTCTTGGCATCTCTACCAGCAGCCGTGAAGGTTAATGAAGGAACTCTCAGGTCAGCAGCTCCTCCACCAGCACCTCTGGCACCCCCTGCTCCGGCCACGGCCGCTCCTCCACCCGGGGCCATGGCCTGTAGAATAGCTGTCAATGCAAACGAAATGTCCGATTGACGCATTCGAGGAATATCTGGAAATAAACAGATAACAAAATATTATAATATCGTTAGACGTATACAACTGGGATGGGCAGCATTTGGAAAACTGAAGTACATTTTTAAAGCAAAAATTCCGCTATGTCTTAAAACTAAGGCGCTTAACCAATGCATCCTCCCAGTATGTGCAGTGGGTAAGACAGCAAGCCTTACCCATAAAATAAGGGTCACCCAACGTGCCCTGGAAAGATCCATGCTTGGTGTATTTCTAAAACACAGAATCCGAAACGAGGATATCCGAAGAAGAACTCAAGTAGTAGAGTATAATTATTAGTGTAAGTTTTAGAACATTATCTCTTTACATTGAGTCATGTAAAACATACCTTTTCGTCCACTACCCATTCGAAGACAAAGCGGCATGAAAAGATTCATGAGGATATTTTCAGCCTTCTCTTGTGTTGGAAATATTGAGCTTCCTCCACAAATCTGCTCCAAAGAATAGGTTTCCTAAAACAAAATATATATATTATTTATACTTTGAATGAGATCCTTATTTATTTTGCTTATTTCATAATTGCTTTATTAAATTATAATAAATAAACCTAAAGTGTACAACAAGCGCCATCTATGAATAATATGTATCAATAATACAATACGTATTAATTTCTTGAATTCTTGACTAATTATCAGATATCGACAGGTAATGTAATGGCTCCAAAGATTTATAAATTTGAATCCCAGCGTGTGCTGTTTATTTTTTCCGATTTGTTGATGAATTAAATGTGATGTAAGATGTTGTTTGCTGTGTATTTTTATTTATCGCCTACATAAGGCGCCTTTAGCATTACCGGCGAGAAGTGTACGGATGAAAGTGGTTCCCGAAACTCGCGGCAGAAACTTCGCCATCAAAACAAGGGAGCTTGCAAACTTAGCGCGAAATAATTTCGGTGTTATTTGTTTGTCGTTTCTGGATCTGAGCGCGCAGACATGTTTGCTTGCGTCCCCGGCTGCCTTGTTAAACAGTGGTGACTGTGTTTATTAGGGAATGCCCGGAACGAGTTTAGAAGAGCGTGTTTGCCACCCTTGTGACAAGGGTGCACAATGCAGCGGCAAACACAATTAATAATTGCTTATCGAGTCTTTGAGTTTCAGCTGAATGCGATTATCGGAGATTAACACTATGCGACACACTATAAGCTTGAAAGTGGAAAACATATCAAGTGTGAATAGTCTGCATTACATGAAAGATATGACATGATAAATGTAAGAGGTGACATGAATAATTATATTCATATTATGTTAGTAGTTACATTATTAGAAGTCTAGGAGTTCTCGCATTTACATGAATAAGTAAATACAATGCCTTTATAGGTGTTAGGGCGTCAACTAATCGGGATATCAAGATGATCAAATGACAGATAATCAAGCGACCGAAAGTCGGTGCATCAAAAACGACGCCAATACAGGAGTCTAAATTGATGGAGTATAAATATTTAAAAGGCCTTTCGTATTTTACTGATGAATTATTAAAAGCAAAAATACTAGCAATACCTACAAGCGCACAACCATTATACTATACATCTTGTACAATCGCAGCGCCAATCCGACTGAGCGTCACAGAGTTCGCTGAAGGTTCAAAACCCTCTCCCACAGTACTTTTTTATATTGTGATCATTTATAAATATTTATAAATATAATGTCTCATTCATACAATAAGTTAGTACATTGTAACATTTGTTAATATGTATATGTGTCAACTCTCTAATGCTCAATTTTAATTAATGCTATCAGTAGTTGAATTTTATATCAATTTACAAGACTATGTGGTAACACCATGCTGACATAGCGCGTCAACGCAGCGCTGACAAACGGACCGTATTCATGCTTCAGGCCTCAAGACGCAACGTCCTCCGCGAAACATACACGAACCACAACACTACATCTCCTTTATGAACAATTAGTTAGATGTTAGATAAAACAGTCACTGTAGTACTAACCCCGGTGTTGAGGATCTGCAGCGCTATGAGGCGTACAACCGTGCTGCAGAAGTGTGGTGGAGGTGGTTGAGCCATCAATGCTGCAGTGGCTGAAGAACAGCCTTCAATGGACATACCATCTGATACAATCAATGCCTAGAAATTTACAAACATTATGCACTCCATATTTGACTTATGCAAGCCAAAGACACAAATGAAAGCCTGGCAGTTTTACAGCGGACCGACTGAATGTGACTGCGGCGCGAAGCAGACCCTGTCACACCTTCTGGAGTGTGCGCTGTGTCCGAGTAGCTGGACCCAGGAAGACCTGATGATGGCCTGGAGTAACGCCATCGACGTCGCCCACTTTTAGGCAGACAGGATATGACCCTGTTGTTTCCGACACGATTATATATTTGACTTAAGTCATTGATTTTAATCATCCATGGATCGGTGAAAATTTAAAAAAACTCTAGACCGGTATCACATATTCAGGATAAATTTCAATATAATTATGCTTATAGGTATATTTTCAGCAGTTTCACTGACCTGGCATGTGTTGAGAAGTGTCTTGACATGTTGCCAATGCATGATATAAGGACACTTGTTCATGGTTTCATATATTCCCTTCAGAAGTCCAGATGCTGCATCCCAATCTGTATTTCTCTGAAAGTAAATAAAATACCGTACTTTATGGTCAAATATTTAGTAAATTATTAAATTTAAGTTTTCACGAACATGCTAGAAATTGTCAAATGTCACTTTCTCTCAGATGATAATTGTCATAAACTAACCCTAATGCTGGGTTTCTTGGATATCTTGAGGAACAATTTATCCAGTCGTCTGAGGATCGTCGTCAAGGCTGGACGCATGGCGTCATTTGACCATTCGGTAGAAGGAAGAATGAAGGACATGTAGCGCTGCAAACCTCTGCAAGCCATGGATTCGGGGTCGTAAGGAGACACCTTCAATAGTGAGTGGGCAATATCAGCCAATCTCTGAAATAATGTCAGGGATAACAAATATTATAATACAAACACGATGGTGATGAAACTTATTACAATAAAAATATAAAAATTCGTGTTAAGTTAGGTATACCCGTGCCCGTAGTTATAAGTACATTGTAATATATTTCAGTTCGTACGACGTATCGACTAGAAAAAATCGTAACCAGAAATTCTTACATACGTAGAGTTCTAATTAAAGTATTCATATACTCGTATTACGTATTCCGAAGGCATTTGAATGTGGTAAGATATTTATAATTATTCATTCGCCATCTAGCTTCTAATTTATATTTTAATATATGGGTTAAGTGGTGCTTCTATTAACTAAAAAAAAATGAGTTTAAGAAGTAATTACAAACCACATGAGATCTAGTATCAAGAAGCTCGACAGGTTTTCCATCTTGAGATCGCTTAGCAATTTCAGCAAGTCGCACTGTGGAACGTCCGATGAATTCTCCAACCAGAGATAAAAGTACATCTCTAGGCCTCCTGTACTCAGCTCGAACAACCTTAAATATATTACATATACATAATCAGTTCCATGAAATTGCTTGAAATATTAACACAATTTACGAGGGATAATATATGGTAATATCAAGCTTCTAGCATACCTCTGAATCTTCATTGGTGGTGTCTATGGGTGGATGGGCTCTGGAATGATCACTGACATACTTGGAGTGTGACTCGTCATCAAAATCAAATCCTGGAGAATAAGGACCTCGGCTGAAGTTCCTTTGGGATGAACCTTTGTGCTCGGGAGATGAACGGTATGGACCATTGTACGATCTGAAAAAAAAATACGTTCGAAATAAAATAAAATAGATATATTGACATCATTTATTGAAACAAAATATGCAATGAGTTTGGCAGTGCAATCGCTAAATATTGAATATATTTCGCTGGGTATTTATGTTTCAATTTCATTTATTATTTTATTGTGGCACTCGTATATAAGGAATTTTGTCATTAAATTAACTTCATTATAAACATAATTTTAAAATTAATTTTAATTAAAAAAAAAAAAAAAATATTTAGTTTTGATTCACAATTTATTTTAACGATTACATAGTTTAATTAAATTTTTTGTTTTGATTCACAATTGAAGTTTTGTTTCACAAATTGATTCAAAATTGACACAATTTGATTCAAATTGAAGTTTTGATTCACAAATTATTTTAACGGTTACATATTTTAATTAAAATTAATTCTAAAATTATAATTATGCAGTTTCACCAAGTATCGTCAGTTGATAACCTTAATGTTATTCATTATAAACGTTATAAGTTCGTAAGGCTTGCAAATTTATTCAGTTTGCTTCTACCGTCATCGCTATGCTATGCGAAGTTCTTATTATCAAATTTATTTACATCGTAATGATATTAAAAATTGTAGCTACTGTATAACAGCTGATTTCTTACTTGCGATTTTGCAAATCTAACCTATAAGCAAAGTTAATCGGCTTTACGGTAAGAGATTTTTTTCGTTTTAATAATAATATTGTAAGTAATGTTCTACTTCCAAAAAAATGTGAGTTTTATTATTCCACAGTATTGATATCAGGAGCTCAGAGGTTTTTCAGCATTAATACTGATAAGTGAAAGATTCTAAAGAATACTTACTTGGATAATCCTTCACAGTTATTGACCAATGTTTTAATCGCAACAGCTAATTGTTGGATAATTTCTTTTTCAGTTTTTCCTTCTCTGTTGTACGAAGGTGACTGAATTTGTTTGACATAACATGGGAGAATTGCTTCTAGAATGATCTGAAAGTAAATAAATCGATTTAAAAATTAAGTAATAAAATAAATATATATACTTAGCAGTGGAGGATGTTTTCTGTGAGAAACTTACGAGCATTTGGTATCCTCTAACACTTTCAGCAGAGTACGATACAACCATGACGCACAGACTGATGCAATCGAGAACGGTGACCATTTCGTTCTCATCGTGATAACAGAAATCAATGGCTTTCAACGGTTTCTCTTCTTTGACTAGTTCTGCAATGTTCAAGGGATCTGGAGATGGAGTCTCCAAGCTGAGCAGCAGATTGAAGAGACAGCTTGATTGAACCTTAAAAAACAACGAAAATTTATTAAAATGTTGACGCCAGCATGATATAGCCCTTGCTGACTGATACAATCTTTCGTCTCTTATTTTAGTTCGCTCATCGGACACGCATGTGTTTTCATTTTGTAATGCCTTTAGGCGGACTAGTTATATAGATTGCCACTTGCGGCGCTGGGTGTCACCGACCACGGCGGCCAGTCAGTTGTGTGCCGACGGCGGCGAGGTCATATTGTTGTTATTGTTGTTGGCCCGACCTGAATGCTGTGACTAGGTCCGGGCCAGAAGTTTGTAATCGAAATATATATGTCAATGTGCTTCAGAAAAAATATCTGTGTTGTTAATCTGCTCCTCATCCTGCCACAACGCAATTCAATAACGAACTTAAAGGGGAGGATGTCATTGTGATTAAAAATTAAATGATTTTAAAAGTAGATTGTAATGCAATTGTATTTTTTTTAACACTTTTGCTTCGTTGGTAGAAATATGAATGGAACTTATTTTGGTAACTCATAATTTTCACTTAAAAATACCTTATGAGCATCACCGTACGTTCCTTCTTCATCTGTATCTAAAATAGCTGATACAGAGCCGAACATTTGTAAGATAAATGGTTTCCTGTTCATCAGATAAAACTGCTTTACAGCATACTCTATTGTGGTAGTCACCAACTTGTTCGTTTGGTGATTAGAGTATATTTGAAGAAGAGTCGGCATTATCAACAAATACCTGAAAACAAGTCAGACTTTATTGCATCAAATCATAAAACGTTAATTACAAAATACTAGTAATGCGGTTAGTTGATGTACTTACCCGTTGATGGAAAATATGTTTTTGAAATTAAATGCGGCATTTATGTAAGTTGCCATGACGTAGCGTAAGATACAAGAGTCTTCACTGTGGAGAATAACGGCTCCGTTGAGGACATTCAAAAAAAGATGGATATCACCGGAATATGCAAAATTTCCCGCCATTGCTTCGAACATTCGAGCGATAAGACGTACCCACCTAAAATAAAACATCATAATTAATTGAAAAATTTAAGTAATCACAAGAAAGCAGTTATTAGTGACGGGTCACTGTAACACTTACATGAACTTGTGTAGAACATCAAGACCTAAAAGTTGCTCTCCCATTTCTCCACCTTCGTACAGATCTAGATCACATTCCAAAGCTTTCCTTGGAAAAGATGGCAATTTCATGAGTTCTTCGTGGAGAAACACAACTCTTTGTACCACCTAAAAAATTCATTTAATTAATACGAAACGATTCGAAAATTCAATATATTTAAATGTTAGTTATTAATGATTGATGTTTAATTACCATGTCTACATTTTTGAGGATTGCCCAGGTCAAGTGAACTTTACCAATTTCCAAGAACTTGTGAAGAAGTTCTTGTCTTTGCAACGCAGTTTTAGCTGTAGATGCTCGCATGTGGACCAGCTGTAGTTGAGGATATTGGGATCTCTTGAAAAAATAAACATCGCGAACGTATCGCAGTGGATTGTGAATTTGATCTAAAATGTAAAAGAAAATGTTAGTGAAGTTTGCCTAGTGATTATAACTTATTTAAGCTGTATTCAAAAATCTGCTTACGAGTTTTATAATCGACTAAAAAGAACTCTTTCTGCTGCGGTTCGTCGATTCCAAAGAAGTCCAAAGATTCTCTCAGAATTTGACAAAACTGTGTGTCTTCTTGGACAGGAAATTGAGATGGAATGCCTCCTTCATCTCGGTCTAAAAGTGTCAAAATAGAATATTAATGTCATGAACGATACAAAATTTATGACTAACTATAGATTTTTCTTTAACTGACCTTGTGGCCCGTGAACAATAATTTTCTTTGCAGATGGAACATTGGCAGTCAGTAAAATAGAAGCATCACATTGCTCCTTTCTCAATATTTGCTTCAGGTCTTTGAACATGATTCCGTGAACGCTGTGAACCACCTATAATGTAAAATATGATCGTATATTTTTGTCCTCACTTAAATTTAATATTTTTTTTACAAAATGACGAATTATATATTCAAACATTGTAATAATACATTTTAATCAAACATTTGCCATGGCATAGTTAGGATATAATCGAGTATAAAATATTCGTATACATATTGACATCAGCATGATAGAGCCCTTGCTGACTCGTACCGAAAACCTCGACATTAAATCTTTCGTCTCATATTTCTGTTCGCTCGTCGTACATGAATGTGTCCGCCATATTGGCATTTGGGACTAGTTAGATAGACAGCCACTTGTGGCGCTGGGCGAGAGCCATCACGAGCGCGTCAGTCGTGTGCCGCCCGTCGGCGAGAGCATATTGTATTGTGGCTCGGTCTAATGCTGTGACTAGGTTGGGCTATACATTTGTAAAGTTTATCGTAAATATATGTCAAATAAAGCTTCTGAAAAATTATTTGCTGACTTGCTCCTCATCATGCCCTCACGTGACTGAATAACAACCTTTTGAGAGAGAGTAGGATGTTAATATGTATACTCGTATGTATTACAAGTGGTGCCATCACGATCTTAAAAAACTGTTTTTTTATTTTTTTTAATTTATACATTGTAGTTTAGTTTACAATTAAAAATTTTGTTTATATATTAAATCCGAATAACTTGTTTAGGATAAAGAAATGATTTAACTTTGAGCAATATTGGTTAAAGCACAAATTTATGTGTTTTCAAAAATGGAAGCAATAATAAAATTAATACACACGTAGTTTGTTATTTATTTGTATAGGTTTCCAGATAGATTTTTTTAACAACCGGTTTCTGGAAGCCGGTAGAAACCTTAGGATGACACCACTGCATCAACAGCTGATGAAATATTGGACTTACCATCCAAAGAACAGACAGCGCGGTTCCAATGAGCATCTGTCCATCTTCGTGAGGCGACCTCACGTAGAACATGATATAGCCAATGATATAGTTGTAGAGAGCAAAAGCAGCTTGTTGAGGCAACTTCGGGACGAAGCGGATGAGATGGCGCAGAAGCTTGAACATCTGTTCCTGACGCTCTCGAGTCAACCGTTCAAGGACATATCGCAGGAACAAAGCAGAGTCTTCCACCAAGCAACACCAGATCACCTAGAGACAAATTGAGAGACTAGTAAATTAAAATAATATATAGTCATTGCACGTAACAGTTTATGTAAATTTCAACAAGAATTCAAAGAAAAGTACTTGTGGATTTATTTTACCTGGTATGCCACTTCATATACTGCGTTTCCATCTTGTGCAACAGCTGCATCGTCTAGAAGTGCTACTATATGGATGACTGCTGAGCACAAACATGACGGAAACAGTGAGTTGGCTGTCTGAGCATGATGAGATGTGTTGCGCAGACCTTCACCAGCTTCCTCATCCACTAAAATCATCAAATAGATGTGCATTTTAAGTGGCAGCACCATACTTTAGTTAGGTTAGAATCTAACATGAAAATAGTAACGCTTATGAAATAGCAAACTAGAAAAATTTCCTTATTACCCAAAAAAAATTTTTTTTACCCCATTTGGGTAATTTACCCCGATTCCCTGACCGCTGGGTTAGATGGACATAATGTATAGAATCATTTTATTCATTGCTTACTTAAAATGTATTGTTAACCAACTTTTTGACACACATTAGCACTTTCTAAGAGTTTATTCTTGATTTTATGACTCCATTAGAATAATCATTACTCCATATCCACTCCCTTAACTGGTCTGCACAAACTGCCACCTCAAAATCTGTCAACATGGTCCTTGCTTCATTTCATGTCAGATCTGCCTCTTTAAGCTCTACTGAGTACTTTTTATATATAGTTCCTGAAAGCTTTTACAGGACGGCAAGAGTCTGGGGTCAGCAAAAAATGCAGCTATACTTTATGTTCTTCTGTGTCATCCGAACATATCCTAGACAGGTCCACCTGAGTGTGTTTGAATCTTGGAATCTCACCAATGCAGCTGTATAGTTGGTTTATATAACAGATGCCTTTATAGACTACTGAGATTAGGATGGTTTGAATTTGTGAGGAATGATGAAGTGAGAAAGCGGACAATAGATAGTCATACAAGATTTTTGTTGAAGTAGTAATTTAGTATTGGTTTTTGCACTTACCTTCCACATGATCGTCCTGCGGATGCTCCAGGCTGGGTTCCCAGGCGGCTTGTCGTGTGATGGGAATGGTGGTGATGAGGAAACCCTCCCTCTCTGCACGCCTCTTGTCTTCTCGCTGTTGCATGGCGCGCTTGATGGCCTCTGTTTGCTGCTTCTTGCGAGTTTTCGTGGCCGTCACCAAGGACCGCTGGAAACATCAAAAGCTTTGTATTTTAAAGAAAATGATATATATGTGATGACGATGTATTTTTTATACTTTTGATCACCAATTAAGAAGCTAGGTTTGTGTATGCGACAAATATGCGAGTAATATGGACCGATAATTCCAAAATTTGTACCAAGCAATGACTTTCTCGTAGTTAATATGATGCTAGCGTATTTTAAATCGATTGCTTTAGTCTCAATTTACCCTTGCAACCTTATCTGTCTCCCTCTCTTATCACCCTGATAGACTCTTATCACCCCTACCCCCTCTCCTACATAAAATGGGTTTGACTACTTATAAAGTACTATCGCAGCTCAGTTATCTCTTAACAAGTATGGATTGAGAAAGGCTACGAGTTAGTCGAAACTGCAGTCTCCTAATAGAGAACTTATCTTACGTGATTCATGTCAAAATAAGGTAAATTAATAACAATTTATAATTTATAATGGATCTCACAAAGTAAATGCTGAAAACATTGAAAAAAATAATATATCCATTCATACAAATATGACAATTAACAAATAATTTTTATATGTATACGTATGAATTAAACAGTGTAAGTTCTCAAGCATTTAAAGAGCACATATACGAGATGTAACCTTGATTGGAATGAGTTGCTTACATGTCTCTCTTGGTTCAAGGTGACTTCCATGTCCTTGGTCTTAACGTGTGGACTCCAAGGTGGGTCGACTATGGGCAATGATTCGATCCCGATCTTGGGCGATGGCAGCGTGAACTCTATACCAGGAGGAGGCACCTTGAAGGTTAGTGAAGCGCCTTCTTCCATGCGAGGCCATACTTGGTATCTCAGCTTCCACATCACTTGGAAACGGAGAATTGCGTTTATCCTGTAATAAAACAAGAATTTATAATTTCAGGTACAACGCCATCTACTGAAATCAGCATAAATCTTAAAAGACGTTCCATTAAAATTGTATGAAAAAAAAACATAACTTTTTCTCGTGACATTTTTTCGATATTTTAACGGTTAATTTTCTATGGATTAAATATTTATTAGAATATTATTTTATAATTTCAATATTCTAATCTACTTTTATAGATCATTGACTATATCACAATATTATTAGTAATATTAAAATGCTGTGAATAAATGTTGACTGATTGAATATTAAAAAATCAAATATACATACTTTGAATATATACTATAGAGACATCTATCATACGATGATAACAATGATAGAAATACAAGTTCCAACGCGTGTCAGCTCAGGCAAAGAAATAGCCGAGGTGGCTAGGCGGTATGAATACCTGGGCAAATGGTTGGTTCCAAGGTCCGCGGTTCGCATCCCGCTTCTGCCGATATTTTTCTGAATGAATTGACCCGTTCAAAATAATTTGATGTACACTAGTTATTTTTCTATTCGGGATTGAGAAAAATCGAACAAATCAAACATCATGAAAATCAACACGACGACATTCTTTTATATATATATAGATTTGTAATTTATTTATAAATACTTGGAACTTGATTACGCCAATAAATAAATATACGTTTACATATATGATATAAAAGAGAGAGAGTGTCGAAAGTGTATGTGTTTACACAAACCTAATTGTTGGATCACTATGTTGAAGATCTCGCAGCATGATATCAGCTGCATGGTGAGGAGCCTTAACCGCAGAAAGGATGAACAAAGAAGCTGCACTTGCGGCCACTTCTTGACAACTGTCCAGAAGTAGAGCCCAAGCACCTGGCAAAGCAGAAGCAAAGCTGTCTTCTGACATGACCATGGCACCTTTTACCAGCACTGCTATCGGTGTGTGGAACGCATTTCGCACCTGGAAAAAATGTACACGAGACGCATGTTAGAAGTAAGACTTCTTAGGTTATAGAAACGGTTGATTTTATTCGCCTATATACGATACGCCGAATCTGTCATAGAATTGAAGCACACGTTAAAGAAAATAATCCGCTCTCTGATAGACAGTGTGGGTTCTTACCCATAATCTGAATGAGCGAGTCATGGAGGAGACTTAACTGTCATCCGGTGTGATGCGGGTGTAAGGCGGGTAAAGTCCAGTCCAGTTGATTTTATTCATTGCTCGCATAATATGTCTTCGCCTATCAATATACAATATTTCGAGTCGTTGGGAAATTATGCTGTTACTATTGTTACACTTTTGCTTAGCTCAAAACTATGCATTTCTTTCTTAACCCTTTCGCATCGGTTGTCGGCATATGCCATCAAAGATTACCCGACCGTTGACATCGGTTGACGTGATATATGGTTTTGCTTCTTTCAGTACTTATTGTGACATCTACGCTAGGAAATTGGAAGTGCAGTCATTCCCTTTATCAACCTACATGTATTATTTACAGGAATCTGTAAAGCATGTAAATAAATATCGTTAGGTTTCGTCACAGGTGCGATTTTTCTGTTACTATCAATGCCACCACATGTAAGGAGTTACATAATGAACGTATGTTAAATATATTAGTTTTTTATGCATCATCCGATAGCTAAAGGATAGATGAACCAATGTGATATATGAAAGTAGGTCAGATAAGTACATTTATGCTTCAAATACTAGTTTTAAGCAAAAAAATGGTTTGAAAAATTCACGCCGTATTGACAGTATAATTTGTATTCCATCGAGTCATAACGAAAGGGTTAAGTGGTTTTTGTCGCTTTTTCTTGCAATTTCTTTTCTAATTTTCATTCTAGAAAGGTGTTCTACTTTTTTTCTCTTTTTGTGCTTGTCTTTTTCTTAAATTCACTTGGTTTGATGCATGTTAAACGGTAGTATTAACCTTTTCTACATGTTTCATTACAAAAAACGAATTTCTAAGGAATACATTTAAGCGATAAACGAAACTCATGATCAGTATAAATTAATTATTAGCAAGTTCACGTATTTATCATTTTACAAACCTGAGATTTTATGTAGTTAAGAATAGGAGATGGAGCAATGGCTGCTGGTGTTTTCTTCACTGGACCATCTCTTGAAGATGAAAATATGTCTCGACCACCATCAATGATTGATTTATCCAATCTGTATTAAGAAATAAGTACTTTGAAAAAAATTATCAAAAAACATAATATTCGAATGCTTATTGTCAAGATCTCATGAAATAAAATACCTGTCTTTTTTGCCAACACTGTCTTTCCTCCTGATGGGAGATGTCTGAGAACTTGTCTGATCAGAAACCTTACGTCCTCGTCTGTCCTTTTTGAGTGTTTGTTTGTCGCAATCAAATGTTGTATTCTCACCGAGGACTCCGAATTTCTCTCCATAAATCTGAAAATTAAAAAACTATTATTCGAATGTATACAGATAATTTGGAATGTCAAGTTTTTTCTTAAAAGATTTTGATATCAGCTTGATATAAATCCTTTAGGATGATACCGTAAAGCCTTGAAAAACGATCATTTTGTCTCTTATTTTGTTCGCTCGCCTCACATGCACATCTAATGTTTGTAATTGTAGAATTTTAAAAAGCGTTTGCATACGCCAAAATATTTGTTATGACAGTGGGATCATTTCTTGTTGGTACCACTGTCATCTTGATTTCGATTTTTTTTCTGTAGCAACAGTTGGCACCGCCGAGATTTCAGGGCGCGCCGTTGGTTGTCATTTGAAGTTAGACTCGCGGCCGCTATAGCGCGCGCGCCTATGGCGGTCGCTATAATGGGCGACGTTTTTGACAAATAAAACGTGATAATATGAACCGAAAACAAGGTTTTCTATTTTGAACCTGACCCTGCATCCTTCTTCTTTTCTTCGATGTCTAACGTTGAGAGGAGTATATCAATTTATATGTGTTTATTTTCTCACCTTACGAACTGATTTAATTAGCCTCGAGCTGGCACGCATATTCCTCTTGTAGCACAGAGGATGACAAAAACTCTGGTGAGAGCAAGAGTAGTTGAACGAGTTGATTACTTGAACAATGACCTGAAACAACAAATATCAAACTTTTATACCTCAGTGGGAAATGACGAAAAAAAAAACAATCTTAATATTAAATCTACTTTAGGACACTCTTCTTGTGATCTTCACAAATAAATGATGTATTAAGTATACTAAAAAGTTGTGTTTTGTAATTTATGTATATTTTAATTTGGCTCACCTTGATCCATGGCATTCCCTTGGAAGTATCATCCGTATCATTGCTGTCTGGGCTTTCCGGTGGATGATCGTGGTCATCGCTTAGCACCCCTGGACTCTCCTCTCCTCCACTTCCTTCTGCTCCACCTCCACCTCCACCAGCTGTCGTCTGTGTTGCACCTCCTCCAGACCCAGTTGCTCCTCCACCACTCCCGCCTCCTCCTCCACTAGGAGTGGGAGCAGGAGCAGCATCAGAAGTGTCACTCCGGTCTGAGAAGGAGCTGACTTTTCGACGGGACTGAATTGAATCTGTGTAAGTGTAAGCATAATTAAATAAATATACTATATTAATATTATAGTATGGTTACCAAAAAATAGCTACAGAGATATAATATATGTTAAGAGATGAACTAAGTCAGAACTATTCAAACGCCGTGGCCAATAATCGTTATTTTATAAGAAATAGTTTTATAAAACTAATGTGTTTTGATATAAAAAGAAGTACAATTGAATGATGATAAGATTAACTTTTTTTTGTTATTGAAGATTTAAAAGCTATATATAGATAAAAAAGAGCACACAGTTTACGTATGGGAGTCGCTGCCATTTCTTGCGACGACCTTACTAAACTGCTGGTCATTTCTGAGCGTCCTTTGCTGTTGCATCAGGTTTCTCATTGAAATATCGCGCGCGGTTAACGAGACCGACATTGTATAAATAAGTTACTCACATTCTTCAACTTCTTTTCCATCCTTAGTGTTGCGTCGTAGTTTAAGCGACTTTCTCTTGAAGGATCCTCCGGGATGTGCGTGGGCGTGTGTCGCATGCGTAGGTAGCAGCGGTCCAGGCGTGTGCGGTCCTGCGTGCGCCGCCACGTGAGTTCCTGCGTGTGGCGCCACGTGCGGTGCTGCGTGTGGCAGAGCGTGCGGGGGCCTGCCTTGTGGCGGAGGCGCAGGACCTTGCTGCGTACCGCGACGCAGTAAAAATGGACGGCCGCTTGGTGCCACGACTCGTGAGCGTGTTTTCTTTTCTTCGTTTATTGGCGTACCATCCTCCAACTGAAAAAACAAATCATTATCATCATCAGCCTGTGTCCGTCCACTTTTGAAAGCACGAGTCTCCTTCCTCTTCGATCCTATGTCTTCCGCATCCAGGTAGCTCCCGCTTTTCTTCTTATATCGTCAGTCCATCTTGTAGGGGGTCGGCCAATGCTTCATTTGCCAGTTTTTGGGCGCCATTCCAATATTTTATTTCCCATCGACCGTCGTCTCTTCGACAGATATGTCCTGCCCATTGCCACTTGAGTGTGCCTATTCGTTGGGTAGCATCCACTACTTGAGTTCATAATCATAACGTAACACATATATTAAAATGCTTGATACTCATATGATCTACATATAATGATACTAAATAGAAAGCTACAGCTCCTCTTTCGCAAAGACAAATTTCACTTAGCTCAAATGATACAGAATTGAAATAATTAAGAACAAACGAAATTGATTAATGAAATGCCTTCCTCGGGTTATTTCAAAGTAAGAAAGAACAGTCCTGAAAAGAACCAACTCAACTCTAAGCATGTTCAAGTAACGTCACTTGAAAAATTTCATCCTCAAGGGCAGTGATGGATTTATAGGAGAGTGGATATTGCATCTCCATCTCGCACTATCCTTCCGTTGCATTGTTTTTCAGGTAAACAGGCGAAGAGAGGCAATTTGTGGTGTTTATATATTCCAGATATGGAACAGTTATGGAAACAATGAAAATTTTCCGATGATGTTTTTTTTTTATTTACTTTACGTCAATACTTCTGGTGTCTTTCAAACACAGCTTGAGTTTTGAGGTTCAAATATTACACCACCCCTTAGCCCAGGCTCACTACAAAAAAATTTGTCTATTTATGTCTTTCCGTTGTATAAATAGTTATACAAGTATTTATTTTTTATTTAAAAGACCCAATACGCTACAGGTATTTTGTAGTTAAATTCGAGTGCCGAAGCACAACTAATCACTCGAAAGCGACAGCAAAAAAATGACATTATTTTCCAGTGCACATGTTAAATGAGCAGACTCACTGTTGCACTGCTTCCTTCAGATTCGTTCTCCGGTTCGTGCAGGACGAAGGATATCTTCCTGTCTGCATCACCGACGATGGACTGGAGGCTCTGTGCTGAAGCCTGGGAGTGTCCCATGCTGGACAAGGCCATACTCCAGCGCCGGTTGGCCTCCCTGATCCAGTATACGGCAAGTGATAAATTACATCTAGCTGTTGATTCGGGCAAGAAAGCCAGCGATGGCTGACGCTCTCCCCAAAAAAGATCCAAATCTACGTCAATCAATTTTTTTCTATCAATTTATGTACTTTAATTAATATAATGTAGCATGATTCCTAACTATTCAAGTAGTATACAATAGTCAAAGTAATTTTAAGATTCGTTACATACGGGTAAATGGAAATTAAAATACTTTAAATCACACAGAGGTACAAGGTGTATAGTTATTTGGGGCAAACAAATGAAACATTACAAATGAATATCAATTATTCAGGTACTCAAGAATTATGCTATATTATACATCCTGAATAAATTACAGTTTACGTTGAAGTATCATGTTCCCCTTAAGCTGATCGATAACTCAAAAGTGTATAAGAAGGTTAATTTTACGTCAAGAAATAATAATTTAATCATAATTCATCATTTTATATTTGTGTTTAAGACTATTTTAGTTAAGTAACTTTAACACAGTTAAAGGGTTAAACAAGATAAATATATAAAAAATAATTTTTGATAGCGTTTTATTAACAAAAAATAATAAGTTTTTACGTTAAATAAAGGTTAAAAGAATTTTACTTTGTTTTAATGTGGATCACGTTGAGCAACTGATTATCGTATATATGTGACTTTTCGTACCGAGCGCGCTTTATCAGGTTTTAACCTACAAGTTGTTATAGTAGCTATCCTTTGCAAGTAATGGCTGTAACGTGAAACCGCGGTCTCATTTCTACCGATAAACAGTTGTTCAATGCGGTCCATTTAGGTAAACTGTGCACTAAATATTATGTTTTTATTCGCTTTGAATTTCAGAAATTATAACGATAATAGTGTAAATTAAATATAAATAATAATTGTTTATTTATTTTTCAAATAAAATAACGTAAATGATAACACAACAAAGGTCGAAGCAACGTTCAAAAGATACTTATTAGTAGACATACAAACCTTGCATTCGAACATATACTTACGGTAGTTCCATGCTATGTAAGATGGTTAGTCATGATACATTACACATAAACATTTAACAATAATGCCATATTACACGTCATGACAGAACACACAGCAAAGCTTCAGTCACACATCGTGCCATATAACATAGCAATGCTATAAAGTAATGCAGTAGTGCAGTGCCGAATTTAGGGGGTGACGCAGTGGGTCAGTGGCCCAGGGCGTCAAATGAGCTAGGGGCGCAGAGGGCAATCTATCTCATAAAGGGTGAATTTTATACTACTTTCTTTTTGGCAACACTGATTTTGACAGCTCACGTACGTTTCGTGTTTTGTGTCACTGTCAAACATCTTCAGTTTGGTCTATAATTTAACCATGAATCGTCTTACAAACGAACAAATCATTGAATTTTATTGATCCATATTTTTATCGAAAAATTGTGTTCAGCGACGAAGCTCATTTTTGGCTGAATGGATTTGTAAATAAGCAGAATTGTCGGTTTTGGAGTAAAGATCAGCCAGAAGCATTGCAAGAGCTACCAATGCATCCAGAAAGAGTTACTGTTTGGTGCGGATTATGGGCTGGTGGCATCATTGGACCGTACTTTTTCAAAGATGATGCGAATCGCAACGTAACTGTGAATGGTGAGCGCTACCGTGAGATGATATCCAACTTTTTTTGCCCCAAAATGGAAGAGCTTGACTTGCATAACATGTGGTTTCAATAAGACGGTGCCACATGCCACACAGCACGCGAAACAATAAACCAATTGAGTGGCAAGTTCAGTGAACACTTTATTTCACGTTTGGGACCGGTCAATTGGCCGCCTAGATCGTGCGATTTAACGCCTTTAGATTATTTCTTGTGGGGCTATGTTAAGGCTCATATCTATACTGACAAGCCCGCTTCGATTGACGCATTGGAAGACAGCATTGAAGCATTTATTCGTGAAATACCGGCCGAAATGTTGGAAAGTGTATGCCAAAATTGGACTAAGCGGATGGAACATTTGAGGCGCAGCCGCGGTCAACATTTGAATGAAATAATCTCCAAACATTAAATTATATGGACTGTACTATCTATTCAAATAAAGATTTCATGCGTTTTTCTTAATTTTATGTGTCCTTTTTGGAAAAATTTCCTATAGCTATTAAAAAATCACCCTTTATTTATATATATATTTTAAATACATACAATATGGTGCGCCAGAAAAAAATGCCCTAAGGCGCCGCAGGTTCTAGAGCCGGCACTGCAGTAGTGTTGTGCTTACAAGTCATGAAATATCACAAAGTATAACTCATTTTATCACTTAAATTTTATTTTTACATGACACTGGTATAATATTGCAGTGCTATGGTTGCAGACATGAGTTATGACATATAGACATGGTAACAGCGATGCCGTGGTTAGAGGTCATGACACACAAAGACATGTACAGGGTGGCACAAAATTAATCATCCATCGGTAATCATCCGTGCGACTGACGGTCAGCGGGTATTAAAAGTGAATGCCTTAGTTAATGATTAACTGATGCACTATTTGCACTTTGTTAGGGAATTTGGTGATGTCCAATTACGTGGCCCGTTGTCTGCTTGATGTTTCTTTTTTCTCAGCGACATCGGCAGCCACATCCGCGATACTCTCGGCCAAATGAGTCCGGTGGCTCTGCAAGTTCTCCTGTGGTTCCAGTTTGTTCAAGTAAAGTAGCTAAGCACCGGAATATTTGCCCAGTTGGCGTGATTCTATGTCTAAATTCACTCTGCGCTTACAACACCAAAAAAATCTACAAAATTATTGCACGCTCTTGCAGAGTATATCGTTTGTTAAATGCAATTGTCTTCTTCATAAATGTTTAATTTGATTGACGTACAACGCCATTTGCAAAAATTATAGCATCTTCTGATAGGGTGATTAATATTGCGCCACCTGTATTAGCAATGCCATGAGTTATAATTAGCCGGGTGGACTCAGCCCTGGGAAGGGAATACAGTAAGCTCCATACACCAACAGCAAAGGAGTTCGTGAAGGGCATAGCGTCCAGTCATCGTAAGGAAACAACAGAGATATCTTCATACCAAACACACATACCAGGAGCAACCTTACACCTAACCATTATTAGTTTATTAAAGTGCAATCTTCAATCACGACCAACGTTGAATCTTTTCCTCATCAGGATGTTTGATTCAACCATTACAGTCTTGCGGTGGACCCACCTTAAAACATTTTCGCGTAATATTTTTCAACAAGTTTGCACAAGTGTAGATGAAAAACTTTTCAATCGATTTTCATGAAAAATTGTACGAAGATACTACTTTTGTATTTGGTATTTCTATACAAAATTAGATACAGTTTGATTGAACGGACTCTCATCCATACTTGTTCAAACATGCATAAACTTAATGCGAAACCATCATTAGATTGATGAACTGTTTTGAAAATCTCTCTTCAATTATATTACGCAACTACTCGTAGTTTTTTTTTATAAATTGACAGTTACCAAAAAAATATCGTGTGGTTTTAAGTAGTTTTCAGGTGTATTTTGGGGTTACAATATTTCACACATCAAAATACGCAAAAAGTGTTATTTAAGAAAATGAAACCATTTAATTTAAATTTCATACTGTTAATTGTGTATATGAATGTGCTGCTCATACACAGAACAATATTTTGATGCATTTTATGTTACGATAACATAAGTGGTATTGAGCAATATTATTGATCAACTATTTACGTAAATAATGATATTTCACCTTGTTTTATGTTAAGGCGAGGTAAAATATCGTTTTTGGATCACGTTGAGTAACTTAAAATACAGCATATCACAAAAATTGATTAAAAGTATCAAGTAAATACTGTATCATTATCAATTTAACCCTTTCGCATCGGCTGTCGGCATATGCCGTCATAAGATTCCCCGACCGTTGACATCGGTTGACATGATATATCGTTTTGCTACTTTCTTAGAATATTTTTTTATGCATCATCTGATAGCTGAAGGATACAAGAGCCAATGTGATATATGGAAATAGACTAGATAAGTACATTTATGCTTCAAATACTAGTTTTATAATTGACAGTATAATTTGTATCCAAACCGAGCCGTAATGAAAGAGTTAATAATCATATTATATGTAATAGGATATCATTTAAATCAGATAAGATAAATTGTATTGCAAATTAGATTATTTTGAAATATGAATTTGTACAATTTTTTCAGTATATATTTTTGTATAGAAGTTAATTATTACAAGTACTTTAAAAAGAAACTAATATTTCATGCTTAAATAATATATTGTTCAATCAAAAGCGCACGATATTTTAAGTTACTTGCTGTACTGTTTTTTCAACTGATTCTGTATAATGTGTATAATATATTTTTTACCACATTTTTTACGGCTTATATTTTCATAATAGCTTAAATTTTAGTTATTATGGTGTAGTAAAGGGTAGAGTAAAATTTTTTGAATAAGTAAAAGATTGACAAGCAACACTATATGAAGCTTAGTGTAGAATACAATAATAAATGTTACGAGTTAAAAGTATAGTTTAGCAAAGAAATGCAATTAGAGAAAAAATGCTGTAATAAAATATTCAACACATATTGGCAATGGAAAAAGCCCATATAAGTATATTTTGTAAAAAGTAGTTGTATCAAGACTGATTAGAAGGAGATGGTTGTGAAATAGTCAATTATATTTGAATGCAATGAAAAATACTCAGTCTGGAATTAAAATAAGCTTTTAATTACGTTAATTTCAAATTTTAAAATACTTGTAATGATTTTTTTTTAAATATTATTTATGTTCTAATTTTCATTAAAATTCTACAAAGTCTGAATTAGTTTCATCATCTTAAGGAAACATTGTAACAGTCAGTAAACAATAAGTGCAATGTTTTTATAATACATGAACGTTTCAAAATACATTTCAGGAACATTAAAAAATGATTTTCAGTCGTTTTCAAAAATGTTCTAGCTTTATTTTTGAATGTATTTAATTCCAGACTTTTATTATATAATAGTAGGTATATATGTATATATATATTCAGTGATGCGTCTTGCGGAAACACTGATCAGTGACACTTGCAGAAACACTGAACTGAGCACGATGCAGGGCCCACACAGGACAAGCGGTTCCCAAAGTATAATAAAAAATATCACTTAAAACGAATAAGTAGATTAATATCTAAATTATTCTCCTCATCAATAAAAATATTTACATTTATCTGCCAATTGGCTACCTGTCAGTAAAACTACCTAAAAATGATGTTACAAATGCGAAAAATGTCATAAATGTGTTAACGTTCTAAATACTTCAAGAGTCTACATTTTTTTAGATAATCATATGATATTAAATTTAATATTAGTTTAATATTAATATTAATTAAGTTAATAAAATATTTCATAATCTTGATAAAAATATATTGGTGATACGTATTTATGTACATATTTAGAAAACAATAGACAAAGTGAAGAAAAAACTCGGAGGAACATTAAAAATATCTTTAAAACTTCACAACAAAACTTACACGTAAGAGTATTTATTTCTCTGTTTTGTAAAATTGCATGCAGGGGAGCACAACCGGTGGGCTCTATGTGACGTGTGTTCTTGGGAACCGCCGACCATGCGCACAAGCCAAAAGACCATAGAAAGACACGTGGGGGGGAGAGACATGTAACATGAATACATCTATGGCTCCTTATATGCACCAACGACCTGTATACTCGCTCCCAGGGTGGAGGACGCTCCTTGGCTGAAGCTCTGGAACTGACTTTGGGCAGGCTGCGGTAAGTCTCGCGTAGGAAAGCCGTGATTTCTAGAAGAAGGGCGCAGGCTACGAGGCGCAGGGCTATCGGGCAGGCGGCGCCTATAGGGCCACTTGGTAGGCGAAGACTCGCTGTGAAAGATGAACACATGGTCAAAAATTAAAAATAAAATGCTTAATGAAGCATTAGGAAAAAACTAGTGATCTCAAAGACGAAAAAACGAGCTAAAAAAATGCAGGAAAAAAAGTTTTGGTTTTGTACAGTTTTGAACTTCATTTGCTAAAGAAATTCGTTGCTGTAGAAAATATGCCGTTTTTAATTCAATTTTAAGTATATTCTTTTTACGTGCAAATTAAAAACATGAAAAATTATAGTTTTTTATTTTAAAACAAATAAAATATCAAGTATGAAAACCATAAAAAGGTACACAAAAATGCAAGCAAACTTTGTAACATTTCAAATTTTTTAAAAAGTAGAAGCAGAAGCTAGAAATTCCCAAAAATTCTCGTTGAACAAACAAATCAAACAAATCGTTTCTACAAAAAATAAATTTGGAACTCGTGTCTGAACTGAGCTGGAATTTATCAACATTATAGGCGATGTGTTGCCTGATCCCTCATGCAAGAGGTATAGTCCCAGGTGGGTATTTCTCTTCTTCGAACAATATGTGCCTTCTTATTCTCAGATAGCTGTTGGAAATATTCCATGAATATTTAAAACCAATGGAATTATATTGTATACATTAAGCAGTGCTTACCGGGGATCTGAAAAATGATTAAAAAAGTCCGCTAGACCATATAGCAAAATTAATAAAGTAAATAACAAATAATTTATCTAATATTTATAATATACCTTCATCCAAGAAGTCTTCCTCTTCGTCTTGTTGTAGGAGTTCTTTTTGTTTTTCAGGATCCGTCACCATGGCAGTTACTTGGGATGCGTGCTGTCGATCCTCCAACACCATTTCTTCCAGCCTACCAGCAAGTGCCTAAACATTAAATAAAACATTAAACATTCTGAAAAAAGTATCATCCAATCCCAGCGGATGTTGCCGAGCCACCTCTTAGGACAAAATGGTCCAGGCCTTGTGAGTATCGGGCTAATCATCCAAACTTATGAAAATGTCATAAGAGGGTTAACTGCATTATCAAATTTCTTATATAAATAAGTTCAGTATATGAAAGAACAGTTTTGTACCTCTCCCCATTGATAGAACATCTTCCCTGCAGCTCTAAGTCTTCGAATACCAGGATGAGAAGAAACTGAGGGGAGAAAATGATCATTTTTTTAGTTAATTAATTAACATGCAATATAAGAAACATCAGAAACATCCTATCTAGAGCAGATTTAAAAATGGTTTACTACTCCATTGTCCAATCTCAACTGCAATATGGCTATTGTCGGCTGGGGAGGAACATACCTAAATATCACCAACCCCATTAGAACTGTACAAAAACTTATCATCAAAATCATATTAAAAAAACCTCCCACATACCCAACAGAAAGCCTATTCAATGAATTTAAAGTGCCAACGGTAGATTCATTATACCAAAAATACACTGTTCTACAGACAATAAAAGAAAGGAGAATTGAAAACTGAAACACTCATCACTCTGCTAGGTATATACATAATCTACTAATACCAAAATTTAACACACAACTTGCAAAGAATGGTTACAAATACAACGGAATAGTGAATTTCAACAATCTTCCTCCGGAAATAAAAGCGATCAGTGACATGAAAATAATGAATAAAAGGGCAAAACGGTTTTTCAAAAATAAAAAATCAGATCTGACGTAATTGTACAAAAATGAGAAATAAATGATATATATATAATTTTTTTATTACATTATAATGTTACTATTATTAAAATGATACTAATGTAAACCTCTCTGTATATGATTCAAGCTAGGTACTATGTAGTAATTGTATGTATATGATCCAAGCATAAAAAGTATAGAATTTATATAAATTGTATAAAATATTTATATTGTTAAAAAGGTATTGATTATATTAAGTTCATTAAAATGTGTCTGGTGGAAATTGAGACTTAGATGGGTCAAGGCTATTAAAGAATCGAAATATATATGTAAATGATGCTGAAATTGTCACTTCGATTATGAAAAATTTATAAATTTTAATGATATTATTTTATATTCTAAAAAAAAAATATGTTATTATTTAAAAAATGTAAAAAAATAATAATATAAATTATGCAACACTTAAATCAAAAGATGAATCCCACGCCACACACAAGATCTACCTTTAAGTGGCGTGGAAAGCGAATTTCCAAAAATAAAAAAAAATAAAAAAAAAATGAATGTAATACTATCAAAAAAAATCTTAAATGTATCCTATTATATTTGATTAAATAAAAAAAAAAATAATAATAATATACAAAATATTAAGAATTTAACAAAATTGTTATATAATCGAATGAAATGAGGATCAAAAATGTAAAACTCATACTGTAAACGTCAAATATAATGTTCTTAAATACATTTTTGATTTGATTTATTGTGTGGTGCACGTTTCTACAGTCACTTGGCAAAGTAAGTTGCCACGAGTTGTGCTTAAGAAGTAGAGTAATACCTCTACCTGGCACTGGAACTGAAGGTCTTAGGTTTGGCAGATCCACCTTCATCCATTGGGGCCACTGTCCTTTGTTGCAGGAATGGACCAAATGGGCGCACTCTAACAGCATGCAAGCTCGCGAGACCACCGGTGTATGAGGCTGAAATTTTTTATTATTAAAATGTATTATTGTATGAAAAAAATACATTCTGGGTTCACCCATCACATCAAATATAGTAGACAGTACCAGTCATGTAGCTAACGCCTTCTGTCTAGCTTGTAAGGCTATTGATTTCCTAATAATCATACAATGTTCACTCTCCTAACTGGAAAATATGGTCGTTAGTGACCTGTATGCAGAGATATCTGAAACTTGCAAGCATATCTATGATCTAGCTCACACTGGCGAGTGCTTGAGATCAAAACAGCACCTAAGAAGATGCAGATTCAATCAATTCGGAACCCCAGTCGCAAAGAGCTTGCTTGCAACCTGTCGATAATGATTTATTTTCAAAGTCTCTTTTACCTAATTTATTTTATATTTCTCTAAAGACTTTCTGTACTTGTTTTTTTTTAAATATAATAAAAGTTTTGATATATTTTGTAACTTACCAAGTCTAGTAATGCAGCCATAAGATGAGGGTCTGGTATGGAACCTGGTTGGCAAGTGTCCAACAAGAAGGAGAACCTCAGCATCCCGCTATAGACAGGTTCCAAAGCAACAAGTCTCCTCTCTTTTAGAACCACCACTTCAGATTCTCGACCACTTTCACCCATTTCGTAAGAGTTCTTCCTACTCATATCTGTAAATTTGAAAAAATATTTTTTATACCATCAAGCTGTAAAGTAATTTAAAGACAATATAATACATCAAGTCCTTTTTTATGCGATATTTTACGCGCTTTCGATTATACCCATCTTTTGCGTGTCACCATTACTATTTATACACGATTCACTCATTGTTCCTTTTTCTCCTTTGACTTCTGAAACTGCGCTTAAAGAAGTAATGGTCCTGCGAAAAATGAATTGATGAAAGTCTTCCATATTCTTGATTTAGTTGAACAGCAAGGGGCCGACCAATAAATGGTAGAGACTCCTTGGCGACAACATAGAATACGTCTCCTGTTCTCATGGCTGATGCGCTTTTCAGCAAGTGTGAGACGAGTGAAGTATTGTTTTACTCACAATTTCTTGGAGATTCTTCCAGACTTCCATCCCGGTTCTTCCCCATCTTTCTCAGTCCAAGTCTCCCGAGCCTGTTCTCCACCCTTCTTCTTGCGCTCCTGAGCGTGCGCCCCGCCCTGGAGGCACCACCGCGGGCACGCCCAGCACTAGCGCTCGTGCTGGAGGTCATCGCGGGGGCCATGGAGGCCTGGCGGACCAATGTGGGAGCCTCGTTGGGTGGAGAATCCGAGTCACCATATGACGAAGAACTGGAACCGTAGGGCTTACGGAACCACTTAACTAAAAGCATAAAAAAACAATACGTTGAATAATATCTTGTGATCATAGCAATATTTGAATTCTGACAATACTCAAGACGCAAAGCACGTCACAGAAAGGCGCGAAAGACGAGTTTGACCTATCACCACGAAAGGGGCGTGTCGCGCGCGGAAAGACGCGCGTGAGCTGTGAAACCGCATGTTGAATATTATCACTAATCTATATACATACGAGTATTACAGCTGTCGTCTTTTTAAGTCCTCGGGTTTCTGTCTTGTAGGTTGTCGTGAACAATATGTTTCCAGGTGGACCTTTGGGTTCAGAGATGTCTGGAGACGAGGCATGGACAGTGGGAACTTGAGTGGCGACAATTTGTATTAACCATATGCGGGAGGCTTACGTTCAAGAGTGGACGGATACAGGCTGATGATGATGAAGAGGTTAAGAGATTATTGGTTCACCCTGTGTATTTCATCTTACCAATTCCACCAAACTTCTTGGTTTTGGATGAGGTGGACTTGTTGGACGTGGTGGACTCGCCCATAGCCAAGATGGCGCGCTCGCTCTGACGAGGTGTTAATGTATGTGGGTGGTGTTGTTTCTTTCTCAAGTTCCCCAGCGGGCTCTGGCTGGTCTTGCTGCTGTCGTCGCAGAGGTCGGTCTCGAGCAGGCTCTGGAAAACATGTTGGGGAAGAACAGAAAGTAAGAAACTCATCTTTTGCTCAGAGCACATATTGCTTATGAGTGGTTATAAGCTACTGATAAATTATACGATTAGTATGTCTTTCATATTATAAAAGTTGGAACAATACGATACAGGCTCTAAAAGTTGAAAGATAATAAGAATAGCGCAAAGAAAGATCAAACGATTTTTATTTTATTCAAATTCAATAACATTCATTAATTTTTTATTTTTTATTTTTATTAGAATATTATTTTATTATTTCAATATTCTAATCTACTTTTATAGATCATTGACTATATTACAATATTATCATTACTTAAATATACATATACTAAACATAAAATTCTTTTTTCAACGCGTCAATCCAATAATCCAATCCAAGTAGTCGTTTCACATCCATTCAGTCTATAGTTTGGTTCGAGACCCGAGTGGTACTTACTAAAATAAATAGACTACCGGAAAGTAATGATATTAAGCTTGTGAATAAATGAATACTGATAGAATAATAATAAAAATATACATACTTTGAATATATACTATGGCGACATCTGTTGTACGATAATAACAATGATATAAATACTAGTTTCATCGCGGGTCGGTCTAGGCATAGTAATGGCGCGATTCGCCGAGCGGTATGAATACCTGGGCATTGCTGGTTTCCAAAGTCCGCGGTTCGCATCCCGCTTCTGCCGTTATTTTTGTGCTTGGATTGACGCGTTGAAAAAAGAATTTCAATAACATTCATTTGGTTACCATGAATATTGTATATTATTAGTGAAATCTACTCAGTATCTGATGTTATCAGTTATCAACTAAATTTTAGGGGTGATATATTGAATGTGAGATGTAATTTGTGATCATAAGGTAGTTTACGAAGCATTCAAAAATGTGATAATAAGAACAATAATCCATATCAAAGTCGAAAATGCCACGGGACTAAAGTATGAAATCCTTATCTACGTTAAATTAAATGAATATAAGTATGTAACTTAATTCACCTTATACATTATGATAGTATTTAAAAACTATGACATTGGGTATTTTAATTCCTTTGAAAGTATATCGAAGAGTGGTCTTTAGAAGAACTAACTCGATTCCGACAACTTTCGAGTGAGGTTGCCGGAACACTCACTGCTTTCATGGTAGAACTGGTCTTTATGGAATAGTTTGCTACCGAAGTTTTAATACTTACTGCACATGTTGAAGACGTGCTTCTCTTTTTGAATAAGAACTTTCTATTGCTTCTGTCTTCCATCCCGGAGCTGATGTCCATGCCAGTGTCTGACTCCCTTTCTTCTATGTCTGAGTGATGAATGTGCCTAGAATAAATCAACAAATACATCAAACATCAGTCATGATTCATGTGTGTAGATTATAGATTGATCAATTGATATATCATTGCAGGAATCAAAGATACGGTACCTGATAACCCTAGTAGTTTGCATGTTGTTGTCATGTTTGTTAGGTCTATCAGCTGAGTCCAGTAATCCACTCAGAGCAACGACACGGAAGACTCCTCCATGAGCTTCTTTCACGTATGTCATCAGCTGTCGAATGTCTCTGTATAGCACCTGGAACACAATATAATGACAAAATAAAAAAAGTATACTCTGCAGTAGCACGAAGTGATGGTATGTAGTGTTGAAGAAATGTTACAGAGTGTTAAATGGTATTCTTAAGGTGTATAGTCTTTGACATGTATCTAAGTAATGAAGTGCTATGTTTTGATGGTGCTCACAATGTCCTCTTGTATCTTAAGGTCCTTGCTCTCGTTGACTAGGCGTGTGACCAATATCTTGAACATGCATTCCACGACCTGCCCCTCTGCGCTGTGTCCTCCAGCAGATCCCAAACCAGCTCCGAAGTTGGTGGCGTAGCCTCCGTGGGAGACGTCGGGAGACTTGGAGTTGCTTCTTTTCTGGTCTGAGAAGTAAAAAATAAATCACGATCGATTAAAGCTGGGTTAATACTTTACTACTCAATATGAGACAAATTTGGATAGTTGTGCCGCTAGTGTGGCCATCGCAAAATGTTTATAAGTTAGCCTTTTCTGGGTGGCCTTGACTTTTAATTGCCATCATATCTATCGTACTTTAGATTCTAGATCACAGAAATTAGGGAGAGATGTTAACAAACATTCTTTGTTCTGATGGTATTGATTTACGAATAATGAATTATATGATGAGGGTAATTGTATCATTAGGTCATCACAAATTTCTGCCACAAAGCTCTTCAGCCACAATGGTCTTCGACTCAGTCAATATGAGATCTGCCTTCTGCAGCTCGACCAAGTACATTCCAGTATAATTCCCGATGGCTTTGTAAAATGGTTGAATTTTAGGAACTTGAAGAAAGGCAGCTAAAGTTAATGCTCTCCAGTAGCATACGAAGTACTTGTGCCAGTCAGGTCATCACTTGACCAACTACTCCGCCTTCGAGCATTTCTGCGCATCTCTCAGTCAAGTCATACCAGCGATTAACCACCAATTCTTTCGCTTCTTGCGATACAGCAACAAATCACCAAGGAAGGCAACTCGAGGCTCGCTTCTAGTGTACAAACATTAACAAAACTGGGGTCAGTTTGTTATTTGCGCTGTGCTATAGTCGCGGGAAGGCCCTTAGCCACTTTCAAAATGTTTGCTGTTTTTGCATTTTGTGATTTGTACCATTCGGACATCAATATGGGACGGGAAAGAGGTGGGAAAAAATATTTTTTAATGGATACACTTTCTACGTAGTTAACAGAGGTGCTTCTGTGTGGTTTCAGATATTATCTTAAATTGATGTATAATATATGATTGACTTACTAAGTGGAGACAATAGTGTGCTAGGATCCACACAGAAGGCCAGGTAAGCATGTAAGAAGGGCAGAAGTCTTGGTAGAGGGCGGTGGGCAGCCGCTGCACTTAGTAGACGAGCTGCTGCTTGAGGCGCCGCCCTCCTGGCTCTGCCCAACAAGCACCTTGCCTGAACTCGCAAAGACTCCGCGGGAGGACCGCGAGCTGCTGCTCCACAACCTTGACTGCAGCCCAACTGTTGTATTACCCTGTCGATAGAATAGAAAATCAATATTTCATTATTCTAGTTAAATATTGAGTCACGTGTTTTATGTTTCAGTATGATTTTGGTATACGTTTGTTTGGTCAATGACAATAGCACATTTTAAGCGATGTTTTCATTTGATCATAGAAGAAAAATAACGTTAAACGTAGACCAAAACTTAAATAAGACTATACCGCATGATGTTGGGTTGATACACATTTTTACGACCAAATGTTATAGGATCGGGTGCATTACACTACTTATCAGATACTTAATTCTAAATTCTTATCAATGTGATGTGGACAGTGGACGGTAATGGGGTTAAATTACATCAAGGATAGGCGGCAGTATGCTTTATGGGACGAGGTAAACTTATTGGGAAAATCCATTGAGTCTGGAACATACGGTTATGCGAGTAATGATCCTTTGAAAGGAATCCTCTAACATGTTTCTACATGGTTGTTTCCTCTGTAATATTATTCTTGTAAATACTCATATATGTGTATATTAAAAAAAAAGTAAGTGTTATGTCTCATGGCCCAACAGTATAGGAATCAAATATATTTACATTATACTGACCTCATAATGATATTAAGTATTAGATAATGAGGACAAGTTGTGGCTTCTGAAGCCTTTCCACTGTCTCTGCGGTGATCAGACTTCTCTGTTGTAGGAGAATCTTGACTTTGGCCCATCGTGAATCCAGAGTCCTTACTCTGTAACAGGAAAAAATACATTTCAGTACAAAAATTTCTGAGAAATTATAACGCATTGGGATTAAATTATTTATTATTCGATTGTAATTAAAAGGAAGAACCTGTGTTCATATTTTCCTGACCTACAGCACTTTGAACGTTAAATGAAATTTCTAACTGCAGGTTTCTCAAGATATGTAAAACTATCAACGTAAACAACCGCTATTGTATAGCAACTGAGTCTTCTTAGCGTTAATTTATATGGATAGTCGCAAAGAGTTTGTTTGCAACTTGTTCTACTACGACAGCGTCATCAGTATATTCCAGTCATAAGTGCATCTTGAGAGAGTCATTCATATTCTCTCCTGAATCTGGTAGTATTAAACTGCAGAGGATGAAGATAAATAAAAACAGTTTACAGCCTTGTTGCAATCCAGTGAAGATCACAAACTAGTCTGTTTTATTTTCTAAGTAAACCGATTAATACGTTTAGATAAGACGTTTTGTCTTTGGTCTTACCTTTCCTTGGCTGGAGCAAGCTGGTTCGGGAGGTGCCTCGTCATGGCTACGAGAGTGACATCTTCCTATACGCAGCACGCCCACGTCCAGTAGAACTTCTACCAGGTTCAGCATCACTTCTATCACCCGAACTGTCCAGCACAGGTTGTCACGCATGGCAGCGAAATGCACAGCCTTGAAAAATAAATAACTCAGCATTAATCTGTTTAAGGATTTCGCTATATGTTTCATATTTCTTCCAACCATGTATGTTGCATTCTCAACCATGTATGTGGCCTTGTATGAAGTATGATGAATTCAAGTCATACCTTTAGCACCACTAAGAAGTCTATGTCTCCTTCCTTGGTGATATAGCAGACGGATCCAGGTGCTTCTTGAACTTCATCAGTGACGTAGGTGATGTTGGAGTCTGTTTGCGAGCGCGTGAGGCTGGGTTTGCGTTCAGGCGTGATGTGGGGACCCTGCATGCTCACAGAGTCCAGCTGGGACTCCATCGAACCC
The DNA here is from genome assembly GCA_022606575.1 of Glossosoma conforme. Taxonomy (NCBI): domain Eukaryota; kingdom Metazoa; phylum Arthropoda; class Insecta; order Trichoptera; family Glossosomatidae; genus Glossosoma; species Glossosoma conforme. The sequence goes on along the minus strand of JAGTXR010000003.1, from coordinate 4,360,959 downwards.
TAAAATTACGTGAAAATATATGACAATGTAATATGATTCAAGATTAAAGAATGCCATGTAGAACGAGATTGTCATCGAGAAAGATTCATGAGGTTTGGACTTATGTACTTTATATTATGTAGTTCGATTATTATTTAGTTCGATGAATGAAATACAGTCAATTATTTTGATGGTTTTACTGCATCCTCTATGTACTGTAACTTGATTGTTGTAATTTTAAAAAATATAATAGGAAATGAAAATCAAAAGTTGCCATCAAGGGATCGCATTTATATAACAAGAAGAATGTCTTTCAAAATGCTAATGGAATTAAATTGAATAAATCTTGATATTTTATTTCATGTACCTGTCTGGTTTTGATGTAGTCTGGGGAAGGTATGGGCGTGTGTTCGGTGACTGTAATGATGGGATTCTGTGTTGCAGGCGGATGACTGAATTGCAGTTCCAGAGGCTTTCTTCTCTCTGACCTTATCTCGCCAATGTACCTGGGAACCACACATCATCATATGTTAATATGCAACCGTTTATGAAGAAATGGACAATTCAGTTAGTTCCATAGGAATACACCCGGATAAGCATTCGGTGCTCAATTCAACAATTATTCCATCTGTATAACCATTATTGACCTTTTCACATCATCTAGGATCATGGATATACATTACACTTTACAGTATATATCACTCAATGATTTCGAAATTATATTAATACTTGAACCCACACATTACTAACCCATATTCGATCGAAAAAAATGCTACTTTTTAATATACCAGACTAATTCAAGTAATTTGTATGATGTTATTAATGTTAATGTAAATGGATTTAATTTTTTAAGTACTTGATTCGATTCAAGAGTATGAAGGGAATGAAAAGCTTCTGCTTTATGAACAGCGATTTTTTATTATTGCTTATAAAAATAATTAATTATTTAATATAAGTTGTAGTTTTTTGTCGTGCGATGCGATTCTTTTTTTAATTTATATTTTTGCTCATTAAATTTGTAAAGGAATCAACTTTTGGAGGGTGATTAAGAGACTAATACTTTACCAAAAAATATTTATAACAACTTTTTACTGAACTTGCTTTTTGAAACACAGACTTTAATTATACAATGTAGTTTCAAGTTAAATATTTTATTTTCTTTCATATCTGTTATTTAGTTAAACCGTAGGGTCGATGCATTCACTTGGGATTAATACATAATAAAAAATTATTACGATAATCAGTGAATAGTCTACATTGCAAAAGATTTACTTAAATTTATAGAGTTTGATTTTTTTTATTTTTATATTCATACTCATAATTTTTTTTTTATAAATAATAATTTTTACGAATAATTACAATACTTTTGGTAAAATCTTGTCATTTTATGCTTAACCTATGAATATATGATTCTAATAACAATATAGTATTGTAAATAAATATGTATGGCACTGTATGAAACTATTTACATAACAAAGTAAATGAGAAATAAACACAATTGAAATAATGAAAAAAAAATAACTCATCACATTTACACCCAAACTCCAATTTCCTTGATTAATATTATTTTTTTGGGAATTACAGTTTAGTTGAAGCAATTGCGAATTATGACGTACATACTTAGGTTGGAATAAATCGCATAAAAAGGAATTTGAGTGTTCTATATGAAGATCTGAAAAGCAGAGAAAACGTTTTTACAAATGAAAAAATACATTATTATGTAGCATTAAAACCAGCCATTTACATTTTTTTGAAATTTCGTGGTCTTAAATTAAAACAAATTTGTAACCGATACAAAAAATGCCAACATTTACTTAGAAAATATATCTGTATACGATATGGTTACAAATAAAACTATTTGATTAGCAATAACTAAAAATTATAAAAACATAACACCAATGAAATATTCAAAATGTTTTTATTCCAAAACAATCATTATATGCGTTTTATGTTATGTTTAAGAAAGGAAAAATCTTGTAATAAAAATTGCTAAAAAGATTTCTTCATTTCATTGGGAGTAACGTTAAGTTGAATTTCATATTACTTAATATAATTAAAAGCTTGTCTACTAATAAAAACAAACAGATAGTTATAAAATGTAGAAATAATCGTATATATAAAATATTTTCATAATTCGTGGCTTTTGCGATTGAAAAATTAAAAAAAAAAACATTGCATCTATGTACATATCTTATTGAATTTAACTGTTTTATTAATGAAGTATTCTCAACATCGTCGTGCACTCGGCCGCCGGGGAATAAAACAAGAAAAATCGTACACAAAACCACACAGCTTCGCTTGCGCATGATTTACCCGCGCTTGCTTATATATTGACATCAGCATGATATAGCCCCTGCTGACTGGTACCGAAAACCTCGATATACAATCTTTCGTCTCTTATTTCTGTTCGCTTGTCATACATGCATGTGTCGCCATATTGGAATTTTGGACAAGTCCAGTCACGGGTGTGACGTTATTTATATAGATCGCCACTTGCGGCGCTGGATGACAGCCCTTCACGAGCGCATCATGATTCAAGTCCCGTTTGACAGAGGCGAGAGTAACGTCATATTACGGTCGAGCGGGGAAAAAAAATCTTTATCTAAAATATATGTCAATGTGCTTCGGAAAAAAGTGTGTGTGGTCTGCTCCTCATACTTCCACCACGCTATCCGATAATTATCCCGGCGACGTGAAGTCGTTTCCACCCTTTTTATTTATTTTGTAAGCTCTACAGTTTATACACAAAATAGTAAAAAATAATATTTGTGAAGTTTTCAAAACGAAAAAAATATCTCAATACTTACATTTCCACGGAAAATAATTTTCACCGAGATATTACTATTCTTTTATCATATTTTAATTAATGAATTTTTAGACCTCCGTAAAAGCCACGAATCATAAGCAAGGTCTTGTTTATCTACAAACATACGAGATTGTTAAGGATATTCTTATATTACAGGTGATGTTTAAATTACAGGTGATTGTAAGCAGTTTCCTAGTGAAGGTCACTCACCCGCCAGCAGTCAGCTCGTCTATCAAACAGCTGAGTGTGTAAAGGATAGAAGAGGGAGAAGAATCGGTGAACAATAACACAGAAGATAGAACGGTAAAAAGATAGACAACTAAACAGCTTGGTAAAGGGGAAATTTATTCCAATCACAAACCGGGAACTTTATCCGTCAAAATCAAATTTGAAGAAAAGTATTCTATTTGACAAGCTTTTAAATGATCCAACTCTTAGAGTCTTTGACTAAAGTCAAAACTAATATCGAGATTTTGTTCAAGTTGTTTCATTAGAGAAAATAAATTAATTCTAAATGCCGTTAAGGAACATACAAACGAACGATAGAAAACTGCATGATTATTCATTTTTTTAATGAGAACAGCTGCATTTATATGATTAGTTAATTTAATAAGGATACAATGGCCTACTACTTTAAAACTTTTACAAATAATAAATATCAATAAGTATATTTTTGCCCGCGCATCGTGTTGTTTTTTTTCGATGTTTAGTACGTTATCATGGCAACATTGTATTTCAAAAACAGAAAGAACAATATAAAAAAAAATTGCATATTCCTAACTCTGTTCTCTCAAAATTTCAACAATCATGGAATTCATATTATTCGAGTAAATAGTCCTTAACCCGTTTTTTTTAAGAAAATTATATTGAAATGTTGAACCAATTTAAAAATATTCCTTTAAACTGATTTCGTATTGTAGTAATTCATTAATATGTGATTTTATTACAAATAATAATCATATTTTTAATTGTAAAATATTTCGTTTGTTTTTTAAAAACCAACTGTGTAGAAAAATATTTCTGAAGTTATCTATGAAATAATAAAAGATAAAGTAGATCTAATATATTTAATGAAAATGCTTTTAGGATACTAACTCATTAATTAAGTAATTAACTCATTAAAAAGATGTTAAGGATTATTGTGAATTTTGTATTTATAGTGGTTGAATAAAATTTTTTATACTTGCTTAATTTGTGCTGTTTTTGAATTTTTAGGAGTTTCATGCTTTTACTACATTATAATAAATAAAGAAGGCTAATTTAGTTATTCAATATTTACTAATTTAAAATAGTACTGTTAACAAAAAGACAACACCATTGCTAGAAAGATCCAATAGGAATATTTTAATTTGGAATGGGGGACCACTATTCAATTTACTAACACGACCAACAGTGAAATAATAGAATATAACAAGTCATAATAATAAATATTTTTCTAATATTATTGAACACTATTTTGACGATTTTATCATATCATATTTAATAATTAAAAACTAAACCAATACATATGCTTATATATTTAAATTTATTCTATATGTCAAATCTTACAAATGTTTTTATTTAAAAAAATACTTAATATTCCACAATAAATCCGGACAATTGTCCGAAAACAAATACATCAATGGACAAAAGATCATTCGGTAAAATGAACAAAAGACCCTTTGACCAAAAAATCATTCTCTCTGTCTGGCCAAGTAGTTTTTGGCCAGATGTGGATGTTTAAATATTATTTTTTCTTAATATTAAGAATTGTAATTGAAACAAGTGCCATTGAGATGTTTTTAAAATGTTCCTTGCTATCAACAATTATTGTTATGACTATTTTTTATGTGGTTATCAAACTCACCTAAGACTGGGCATGCTCTTGCCCTTGACAAGATTAGAAGGCATTGCCATAACTTTATTGTGTCGTGCTACAGGTGATAAGGGTGGAAAGTTGTGACCAAGAGCAGACCCCGGTCTCTCGTCTCCTGTGTCCAGGCTGCGGTGATAATCCTGAGAAACAGATCATGGTTACTGAATATTGGTTGGTACAGATGTAAATGCTTGTAAATTCAAATTAACTTCAATAAGGTCATATTACTCGTGTCGAATATATGAAAAACGATGATGAAAGAGAAGAGAATTGTTTAACTGTAGTACATAACAGATTTAATTGGATCTATATATATAGATACAAATAAATGTGATATATTCAAGAAAACGTTTTCTTATAAATAAAGTCTCTTCTTCATATTTCTATAAAAAAATGTGGTTTACCATTGTTGATCTAATTGAAAAAAGTATAGAAAATAAAAATTTATAAGGAATTATGTAAGTTAACGTGACTAAGTGAATGTGTTAGAAAAAAATATACGACACAAATCAAAGCAAGGAATACGTGAACTTACTTGAAGTGGCTTTGTGGAGAACAAAAGATTGGAAAAGACGAAAAATCAATTCTTTCAAGAGAAAAGTAGATGAAAAGAGAATCTTGACATAAGGCTTTATATGACGCGAGTATTTAATAAATACTGATAGATTTAGGTAGCTTGAATACATATATAATGTATTTAACTTTTGGTTATTTAACTTAAAGGTCGTAATGCAAAATAAACAACATTATTTTTTGTGTTATTTATTGAAATTGTATTTTTCATACGTTTTAAATGATAAAAAATACTCTATACAATAGCTAAAAACTTCATTTAATCTTTTAAGCAATGATGAATATAAAATTTCTAGAAAATCGTGTAACAATTAACGAATCTAGAATATTCCATAATCCATAGAACTCAATACAGTTATTCTTTCAGAAAATATTACTTACTGATTGTTCATAAGGTCCTGATTTGGTTTCTTCATGTCCAATCTTTTCAAGCGCCTTCTCTGACTTGGACATAAGCCTTGTCTCCACAAAAGCCTTTAGTCCTGCCATCTTCATACGCCTCTTGACCTTCTCGCTGGCCCTCCTAGTGATGTTAGGAGGCTCCTCCTTCACGAGGACCTGAATAGGAGTCTCCACCACAGGAGCTGGATCTTTCAAGTCAGGAACATCCATGAAATTCTTCAGAGACTCACGCTTCTTTGATTCAGGGCTCTGGTAGATAGAAACTTCAATCTTTGGTATGGGTAATGAGTTGCTTCTCTTGCGTGGTTGGCTCTGGCTGGATACGTCATCACTGATGTCTCTCAGTCTTAAATTAATAAAAAAACATCGATTTAATGACAGCTTTCAAATAACTCAACAAACGTGTCTGACATCACAGATTCTTAGCCCAACAAAGCTTAAATTAAAATATTTAATCAATTTGAAAGCCCTTTTTAGCCGGGCGTTACAGACCAGTAGTAAAGCGTTTGTTAGTAGTCATTCAAACGTCGTCGGTTCAAAATCCGACCAAGCTTAATTAAAAAAAAAAAAAAACCTTACCTCTATACACGACCTTGATAGAATTGAGTCACTTCTAAAGGACAAAAAACATGTCCAGGCTTCGGGAGCGTCGGGCTTATCATTCAATCTTCTTAAAAAACTGATTTTTGAACACCCAAACATTTATATGGCACAGCCGCAGTCTATGCAAGTTTACACGGTCTTACCCTGGAGGCTCCAAGAAAACATGTATGTTCCCATGTGGACCTTTGGGTATACAAGTGTTCTGCGACAAGGCATGGACAATCTGAGCTTAGAGATATATGAAACGGCAATTTGCATTGTTTATATGCTTTAAATATGGAGAGAATGACTAAACGCCCTTCCGTATGAAGTTCATCACTAAACCATAAAATGAATATAATAAAACGCAAACACAACTTTCTCATAGCATGGCATTTAGAAAAAATTAAAATGTCTAAATTCCAAGTTGTGGCCTTGTGGGTGTATCAAAATTCCTCGTACAGGGTGTAGTTATTCATTAAAACGGAAAATATCATGCAAACCACAGTAAAATTTCCCAATTATCGTGTACAGGTAATACTCGACTTACATACAGCTTTATTTTCGCACTTGCGGCCAAAAGCAAAACGTATATTCTCAAGAACCTTAAATTGTAGCAGTTCAATTTTAGTTGTTTTAAAAATTCGTCAGCATTTATCCAATAAGTAATTAAATATACACATACTATACATCCAATTTTTTATACGCATCAGTTCGTTCAGAAAAAATATCGGCAGAAGCGGGATGCGAACCAGCGAGCCTTGGAACTAACCATTGCTCAAGTTCATTACCCTAGGGCCTAGACCACTCGACCCACTTCTGCCTGAACTGTTGCGCCGAATAACTTGTATTTATACCATTGTTACCATCACATAACGATAGGTGTCTCAATAGTATATATTCAGAGTTTTTTATAATTCAATCAGTCGTCATTTATTCGCAAGCTTAATATTATTACTTTCCGACAGTCTATTTATTTTAGTAAGTACCACTTGGGTCTCGAACCAAACTATAGATTGAATAGATGAGAAACAACTTCTTGTAAGTCCGACGCATAAAAATGTATATGAAAATTCATTTATCCAATGAGTTGCTTTTTTTGTCGGAGACTTCGTTTAAGGTAGCTACCTGTTATACACGTAATGAAGTCCCCAATACACGCCTTCTTCTTGCCACTGTGAGACAAAGAGGCACCGCAGCACGGACACGTCCAAGAAGCACGCGGCGGGCACGTCGGCACCTTTGCCGCCAGATCCAGTGAGCGCACCGACTTGCGCGTGAGGACTGCGCGCGGCACTCTCCACGGAGTCCTTGTCCGAGGAGCTGGAAGACGAGGACAGCTTATGACTACGCTTGCCCGTGCGGCTGCGGAACAGAACACGTGGAGGACATGTAGTGCGTGCGGGGTCACAACAGAAGGATGCAAAGGTCACCGGCGGGGTCGCAATGACCACGATGGATTTACGAGTAAGATGACACACACGAAAGGTCACATTCATCTGTCAATACTAAGACCTAGGATAACAACCAAACAAGTAATAAACATTGAACACATAGTGTCATTATATTGAAAAAAATGTAAACTGAGCCTCATTTAACGCGTTCGTATTGCTCACGATATCAGACATTGAACTATAACTAATATAATGTTTTCTATAATATATGATAAATTAATTATATGCATACGATATACAAAAAATACGCTACTATTATTCGTAATTATTTATTTTTTTAAATTATTTTCCTCCAATGGCATTACAAAGTATCCAACTTTAATTCGTCATTGAAGTACTAACGTAAATGTGATGATGTAAATTTATTGAAATATTTAGTGTCAATGACCTCACACTCAGAACAAGTGTCGGTATACGCAGTGCAAATAGTTAGGATTTGTGACAACAAAAACCATGTCATAAGTATTTCATGGTTGACACACAAATAACACGGCATTATTGTCACAAAAGCAATAACGTCCAACATTTCGTATCCGTCCACACCAGCACTGAATCTGAAGCAATATTAATATAGTAATTTAACAGATAACAAGAAAACGACTGAAGGCATAGAATCCAAGCACAGTTGATGTTATATTGATACTATCGCCTTTAATGCTTCTGAAAATATTTAATATAATGCAAGTATAATCACTCAAATAATTACAATTTTAAATCATAAATGGCACTTCTTAGGACCAAATGTATAATTTTTTTAGCTTCAAACAATTTGTTCGAAAATATTAAAGTCTACTGTGTAATACTTATGTTTTGTTGAACATTGCATGCAAATAAATAATTTGATTATATAAGTCTTCGTGGTTTATTAACTCTTTCATTACGGCTCGGTTTGAATACTAATTATATTGTCAATTATAAAACTATTATTTGAATCATAAATGTACTTATCTGGTCTATTTTCATATATCACATTGGTTCTTGTATCCTTTAGCTATCAGATGATGCATAAAAAACTATTCTAAGAAACTAGCAAAATGATATATCACGTCAACCGATGTCAAGGATCGGGGAATCTTATGACGGCATGTGCCGACAATCGATGCGAAAGGGTTAAGAGACTAAAATTGATAAAAAAAAACTATTTCCTAAAGTTCTAAATTGTCAAAATGTGAAAACATGAATTGTGTGACACACAAAGTAAGATTAAACACCAAATTGTAAGTACAAACATAAAAATATAAACTATGTGATACATTTATTTCCACGACACTTATTATATTATATATTATAGTTAATGTACATGTAAATAGATACATATGTGTACAAAAAGGTGGCATTAGCGTGAATTAGTAAACGTTCTACGTAAGGTAACATTTATAACCTAAAATTCATACACCTGATGCATATAACATTTCATACTATATGTAAATGAGATTAGTATTTGACTAAAAGTGTAAAATTAATGAACACACAATGGTTGGACAAAAAATGAACATTAAACTAATTTCTACGATAATTAACAGTTAAACACCCAACATACAAACTAGGTTACCATCGATATAATAAAAATATTATAATCATTGTTGTTTTATAAGTTATCTTATTATTTATCAATAAAAATATTCTAGGTTGATTACAATAATTAATGAGTACATCATTTTTTTTATGTTAACATATACAGGAGAATACCTTCAGATGGTGATAGTAATTCTGATGTCTCATCTGTGGAATTATATAACGCATACCATTTGGCCCGAGATTGACGCATCATCCTTATTATTACAGGAATTAACTATGAACGGGTGGTCTTCACGGAACGACTTTCGTCTACCACCTATTTTAATTAATAGTCTATGACTGGCATTTTACGGGCGATGGATCAAATTCACACCAATCGGGGGTATTTTAGAGCTCAGAAATCATTTTTTTTTAAATCTACATCGGGGATCGTACCCACGACCATTCGTTCGTAAAGCAAACGCTTTTACCATTGAGCTATACCCGCCGGCATAATACAATGAAAAAAAAATAACAATATTTATATGTATTTATCAATATCTAGACTTCATAAATACCCCCAGTTGGTGTGAATTTGATCCCTCACCCATAAAATTCCAGTCATAGCCTATTAATGAAAATTGATAGAGGAAATTCGTCCCGTGAATACAACTCATTCCTGTTATACGGTTATACGGCGGATCAACCACGTGTAGCGCTTTAAAGCCATATTGCAACACGGTAAGCGTCATATAATCCACATACACATCCTGTATGACAATTCTGCATCACTATCGCCATCTATCGGTATTTTTTGTTTAAGCTTACAAAAAAAACTTTTGTCAGAACTGTTTGGAGTCAATAGAGAGGAATTGAAACACTATGGAGAAAATATATTAGAACAATAAGTTGATTTGATGGGGTTTGGTTGGGGAGCTGCGTTTTTAATAAATCTAACCTCATTTTCTGCACTTGTTGTGTCCCCTTGACGATGGGCAGACCCTTGGTGGGCTCCGGTGGCGCCTGAAGGGTCAGTGTGACCCCCAAGCGAGCTCTTGACTGATGAAGCATGCTAGCGTCGGCGGTGTAGATGGAAGGGTCTCGCAACAGACCCGAAGAATTGTTTTGGAAGATCACCTGGTGACATAACGTGATATATACTAATCGTGAACGATGGACAAAATAGTCGTCATACGAATTACACAAGCAAGAGAAGCTAAGACGGGTCACTGACCCGTCTTGGTAGTTATTATACAAGACCTCGGATGTTTATATATTCCACGCAAGGGAGGCCAATTCAGACACGAATTTGTTGAAGTCGTCTGCTTAATGAGCTTTGGGAATTTATGTTGCTTGTCTTTAATGTTTTCTATTTTTTAATTTCTCAAAAATTTCTCCCGTTCAGCAATTTTATTAATTTAGTCAACATTACAAAGCTCCGATTCTAAGAATAATAGCAATTACAAATGCATAAATCTTTTAACACGTTACTGTATCTATGTCACTTTGCTAAAATCTAATAATGCTATTGACGTCGACATCAGCATGATATGCCCTTGCTGACTGGCACCGAAAACCTTGATGTACAATCTTTCGTCTCTTATTTATGTTCGCTTGTCGTAGAAGTTTGTATTCCTTTTTTTTTTTTTTTTTTTTGGGGCCTTAGGCCCCCGGGCCGGTCGCCTTGTACCTGCGCTCCTTGGGAGCACTTACCAAGGCATTGTTTTCAGAGTACATTCTCGTTATACAAGGTAGAAGAAAGAAGGTCGCCGCGAATACAGAAAATGCATGGTAGTTGGGCTCCGTAGATATGAGATCGATATATCCAACCGGTCCACACTTCTGTTGGATTACGCTAATTAATATTGGACAATGCCACAGAACGTGTTCAGCGTCCTGCAAGGGGCTGCCGCATGGGCAGTCTGGACTATCAACGAGGCTAAACTTGAAGAGTTTAGCCTTAAAATTGCCGTGCCCAGTCATGAATTGACTAGTCCAGTGGTTTGGAATAAGCCACGGCATCTCCATTCTATCGAGGACAGAAGGAAAGAAGGAATATGTGTGTCTACCCTTGAGCGAGGTCGACCATCTGCTCTGCCATGCTGCGAGCGCCGCCAGTCTTACTTCTTTTTCGGTTTCTTTCGTGATCTTACTCTGCGGAGGATTGAGACAAGTGCCCCCGACCTCCGCAGAGAAGCCACGTCTAAGCAACGACATAGCGGCGCTCACCTGCACTTGCAGATCCTTTGTAAAGCTATCGAAATATATATGTCAATGTGCTTTAGAAAACATATTTGTACTGTCAATCTGCTACTCATCCTGCCACCACGTGACTGAATAACTACCTTTTTAAGAGAGGAGGATGTTAACATATATAGGTCACTTGCTTAACTGTTCAAGTCGAGGATAGGATATAGGTAATCGATGTTTAGACATATTAGATGTACCTAAAACTATTCGTAATTAGTATGGATATGTGCATTTAAGTATGTTTGTATAAACACATGTATAATAAATTTAAGAACACACATACAAATCTATAGCATATATAATTTTACATGATATTTCTTTAATCAATTAATCAGCGAAAATAAAGGCGTGAGGATTCAAAAATTAATACATCCAGGTTTAACAAATATTCATTCATGTTATCAATTTACAAGTTCATAGAACTATACGCGTGTAGTTTGATAAACATATTAGTACTATGAAATATTTGAATTATGTTCGAAGAAAAGAAAATAGTATTGGGGCTTATTTGCACAAATTGGCTTCTCAGACATAATTTTAGAAGATAAAAAATCTTACCACGTGTTCTTCTTCAGTGCTGGAGCTCTCTTCAGGGATTGTTTCGGGGAAGACGGTATCTTTAGGAGACGATAGCCAACCCTGAGAAATGTGTACCTACATATAATTAGATGAAAATGAATATCTAGTTGCTTTAAGAAGGTACATCACTTGACAACATCAACTTATACTAGGATTTAAGGCATTATTAATAACATATTCCCGTGAAACGCTTATAACCTGTAATATTTGTTAAAAAATATAGTGGGCTATTAGCAAAGTAAAATTACAATAGTATAAATTCGTGCCACATAAATAGACAAAAAATCTATAAAAAATAAAGTATTTTCATATAACTTGTCGTCTTCCTACTAAGATATTTTTGTAAGAATGTTGTTAATTTCAATTTGAATTTAATATATTCATTTTATTATAAAATGATTCAATTTGATCGTACTTATGTCATCTCTTCAAGAAGAAGTTAACTATTAACAATGTCTACATAGGAAGATAATTCTTTCAATAAAATTGAAATTCAATGACAATAATCATTACGCAGTTTCAGTGAAAATTAACAATTATGTATATTTCAGTAAGTTTTTAAGAAATGGATAAATAATAAATTATTTAAATGCGAATTCAAGAAATACAGTAGTGTTGTACAATTAAACAGGTTTTTTGTTACTTTGTAGTTACACATAAGGAAATCGTGTATGTAAATAGCTTGGAAGCTAAGATCCTAATTGCGGCCATAATAAAATAATGTTTTAATAAGGTAGATCATAATTAACATACCGACATATATTTATTGAATATAATTAAATAATGCAATAGATATAAGTTAGGCTAACCTCTTCTTCGCCGGATGCTTTAGTCGTCTGATGGTCAGAAAATGAGACACTGACTGTTTGGCTCGGTGGACTCTCAGCATTTCCATATTCGTCTCTTGAAGCTTTTCCTTAAATGAATAAATATTTTAATACAAAAACCATTTTAATTGCAGGTTTCAAGCTATTCGAAATAAACCTGAAGCTGCAATTAAGATTTATGGATAGATGAAAAATGGTAGACGTTTATTCACGTATACACAAATATTTGCAAAATCTAAAAAGCTTGCCAATTTAAAGACTTTTGTTACATATAATTTGTGCTATTGATTATTTGGTCATACATTTGGCGCCTTAGGTGGGGTTTCTTGTAGCTAAATTTCATTCGAAAAACATATTTATACATTTAACTATGAGTGTATAAACTAATTCAAAATTACCTGGATTAGTTTTATTTAAATTGAAATAGTGTGGTAATTGATACATTTAATTACGACAAATACCTTTTCCGAAATATTTATCGACACTGCATTTAAAAATGTCAGACGCGGCTTAAAAGTTTAAAGCGCTATTTTAAATTGGTCATTCTGTTGATGAGCAATGTTATCAAGTAATAAAATAATGTTTAAATAAAAAAATGCATTGGTGTGCGTTTGAAGTTGATTTTCTAATGAATGTTAAGTGTTTTACTTTTCAAAATGCAAGCGATATTTATTTGTGAAGTTAAAAGTTATTGAAAATTTAAATATTCCTGCAAAGATTCTTTTATTTGTTCTTAAAAGGTGTGTCTATGTAGCAGTGACCCAGTTGTTGAACCTAACGTAAGAGTATCATTTTTATTTTCTTACTTCCTGGAAAAACATCACCGGGACCCCTCGGCGCTGCTGCTGGTCCAAGAGCACGAGGTCTGGGTTTACACAGGGCACTGAAGCAAGCCGCTTCAGGACGCCGGAATTCCCATAAGGCCTGCCAGATTTTCAGGCCATTCTCCAGGCGAAAGTTTTGAAAGTCTGATTCTTTCAGGTGTTGAGCAATTGGAGCGAAAAGGTACACGAATAACTGTAAATAAATACATCCATTTCGTATTATTTTGAAGATTATTTAAAAATTTACAGCACAATTTGAGAATAAGCTATGACATATAGAATTTAATTAAGCTTCTTAATTTTTGAGTCACCGCCAAGTTAATAAATCTTGATCACTAGTGACTTGATTCATATTTCTTTTAGATGTATTAAATATATTCTAATTGTATTTAAATCAAAGCAATAGTATAAAAACAGTCAACTAAATAAAAACCATAATGGTAGGTATTTTCTAGCCATCTATCAAAAATTATAATAAGTTTCTTATGCTCCCAAAACTGTACGTATTAGCTGCCATTATTTTCCTTCAGTATTTTAACAATACTGTTAATATAATAACCATAAAGCTAGTGAAGGATATACATTTTTTAAATGGGCTGCTTTGGTAAGCGCCATAAAATAATTCGTTTTGGAAATTCGATATCGATAAAGCATTGATATTTTCGACTAAAATTTTCTACCGAATATAAATCTTGAACCAAAGTGCATATTTTTTAAATTTATTTTATGTCGAATATTGAAATTAGTTATTATTAATTTATAACTATACGATATTTAAACGAATACTTTTCACAAACCGTAAATGTTTTTGCCAGTCCACAGTAGACCATTGCTTTTTTTCTAACGCCTATAATATAGAGTCTATATCATCATGATTTTTAAGCCCCGCTGCCTATACTATTTACTTAAAAGAGAGGATTCTAATCACTTTTAAATATGTACTTAGTAATGCAAACATAATTATTATTAATACGAGTAGGATTATCATTTTCCAAACACAGCGTTGTCATAACAAATTAACAAATAAATAATAGTAAACAATTAAACAAAAGTACTCATATAAATTAAAAACCCATAAATATACTTTTTTACGACTGTGTCGGTCGTTTGACAGGCTCTTAATTATAGTGATAAATATTACTGTTTTTATAATCGGCTTAATAAAATTCACAAACCGATATTGATGGTACTGAGAACAGGTAGTAGAATGGATTTGAATGGAAGACCCCCTTTTCAAAGTCTGCTTCAGCGCATTCTTCAGCAGCATCAAGTATAATCCAGTGCAGGGTGTACAAAAGCTTGGTCTCCACTGCACCAAGACACTGGAGATCCTTTACCCTGAAATGTAAAAGACGACATCAATAATGCCATAAAAACAATTATTTTATAGTTGCTTACTGTGAGGTCAATCCGAAAAGTGCCGTCTATACAGCGCCTGTATTGGCCCCATTCTTCTTAACAGCTGTGAACCTTGACATCTCACCGAGAGCCAATGCAGCCGTCAAATGGGTTTCTTGGGTACGATGATTTGACTTTGTATAGTAACGAGGTTAGATAACGGACAAAGCAACCTCTCATACTGTAAGAGGCAAAAGTATATCTGGTTGGGACATGTACTAAGGATGCTGCAGGAGAGCATAAACTACAGCTACCTTTTCTTAAAGCACTTAAGCTCGCACCATCTTCGAGAACTGTAGATATAATGTACTCGGCGGAACTGCATGAGGCAGAGCTAGTATGGGATGAAGCGAAGAATATGGCGGCTGACGGAGCTTTGCGGCGGCAGTTAGTGAAAGCCGTATACTCCAGTTAGAAGAGGGATGGTTTTCAATTCATCCCATGACAGCTATGCCAGCTATTCCAGCCAACATGGTTGAGCATCACATAGTTCGTAGATAACCCTATGAACTCTCATGCGTGTGTTAAAATACTAAAATAAACGATAAAAAAGGTTTAGTTAATCGGCTATAATTCTCCGTTCTTAATATAGAAAATTATACGTTAGGGTATCACTGCTTATTGGAAACAATGTTATTTTTTAATAGAGCACTTCAAGCTATTGTGAGGACTTAATGCTATTATTCGAACATCAAATTAAAATGGAAGTAAACGATGCAACGCCTGAACGAGTTTGACATTTGGAAAATGTTAAATACCCGCATTTTGCATTCGTTACATAGCAAGTAATATAGTTGAATCTTTTGTCCATGAAGTAACAAAACGCGTAGAAATTCTCACAGCTTAAATTTTGTTAATCCGGAACGTTTGTTTGATTCATAGTAACCATTACCATTTAGATAGTAGCGCGTGAGATGCAGGTAGATAAACTATTTGTAGTTTGTACTGTAGGATATTTTGTAGATTTCAGAAAGCTCGAATCTTGAGTATGAGTTTTGGAAAAAAAATGGTTGTGCGGCATTAGAACAGCTTAGTTGATTGCCTTTCACATTTCTTTTCGAATTTATATGCCAACTGAATGAAACAACATTAAATTGGGTGTTGCTTTGAGGCTTTCTGTGATAGCTCAGCGTGTTCAGGGCAGTATCTACATGTTTGCAGTAAGCTGACCAACCCCAGTGTTTGTTTTATAATATACGTGAAGATAGACAGTTAATGAAATGATGCTACATATGTATGTACCTGTTGTGAAGAAAGGTAGCTGAGGCATGCATGACATGAGGAAGAGCAGCCTGTATTAGTCTCCATCTTGGTATAGACTGGATAGCTTCGGTGAGGCTCGGCGACAAGCCAAACTGTATGTTTTGCACCAGAACCTTTTCGAAGGACTGAAAAAAAATATTGTTTTACAAATTCGACAAAAGTTTATTTCACAATCTACTGAAAAAAATAAGTTTTATTTTATTTACGTATAGCATAATGTAATAACATTATTTGGAGTTTTTTTCATATTTTGATAATATGTGACATTCAGAATTTATTGACTTTTTTGTTCGGGGGTTTGTTTATAGAATATTGACTTAGTTATCGAATACAAATGATTGCAAAGCGTTTGAAATGTTCGAAACGACGACAGCTGGAAATGTAAAAGAATACTAAATCAATGTGCCTCCTAATCCGATGTATTTTTTTTAACAAAATATATATTTAATACTTTAAGGAAAAATAGAAACGATCAATAAATATTCATTAATTTTATATTTATACAAAAACAGTTCAGATAGTTACCAATGCTACAATAAAAAAATAAAATTAAAAATACTAACAATCTTATTATGTAGAGTAATAGATAAGTTTAAGTCGTTTAATTGTATCTAGGAATGATCTAAGAATATATTTATAATTGGTTTATGATTGATAACTTGTTATATGAGAAACGATTATAGTGATTATGATCAAGGTGAGTATAATTAAAGTGAAGATCAGTGCCAACTATCCAGCTACTTGCAATACGAATGTGACATTTAGATTCGTCAGTGATTTGATGACATTTAAACAAGTTTATCTTGTTGAATAGATGGGTGCTTTTCGTCGAAATAAAATGTATTAGGTTATTCAGAAAGTAAATCCGTAATTGTATTTTTTCATAGCCAACGTTAAACTTAAGCCGCAAAGTAACTACATTTTAATAAATGGATAAACAATGGTGTTCTATTTATTTTTGTTGATTAAAAAATATTATTTCTACATAATGGTTTTTGGTTGGTACTCTTTCAATTATGTAAAATGAAAAGTGGCATTTTAAGATAATACAAATTTCATAATAATTCAAAATATTCCATACATACCTTGCAAGCCTCTTTTGTTTCCTTAGTAAGCAAAATACAGTCGTTAAAGATTAGTTTATTTCTCTAAATGTACATGAATTTATATAATTAAATATAATATAATATAAAGTGTGTTTATAAATGTATATGTGGATAGTTTTTTTTAACACTTTAAAATAAAATAAATACATGTTATTATATATATCAAATTTGTGTTAAACATATTAACCTTAAAATAAATACATAGTATATGTACAATTATTTATTAAAGGGCAGACATTTTTTTTATTGGAATAAAGCAAAATACACTTAAAAGCCAAAGCAATTCACAACTACAAACATTAAAGCATTTCTTTTTTATTTTCTTATCATCCAAAACATAGTAATAATTACCTTATTACATATGAAAGGGTAAAGCATACCAAATAAAGAAATAAAACAAATAAAAATTATTTAGCAATGCACATTTAAAGTCAGCAAAATAATAAAAAAAATAATCTAATTTGAAAAAAACAAATTGGATGGAAAATTCTTGTTCTGGAATTCCATTATGGCAATGTTGTAAAATGCGAAGACTTCAGTTTAAATTCCAAAAATTTTTCGACGAAGCTGAAACATATCGTAGGAAATTTATATTTTTGATTTAAACGAAAAACCATATTAAGGGTTCAACATCGTAAATTTAAAAAAAAAATGTATGAAAGCAACTATTTGAGGCTATTCTTGATCTCAGTAATAACTTTGTTATAGATATGTTTGGAATTTGTTTAATATTATTAATATTTAACAAATATTAACGTTTATCATATCAATATGTGAAAAATTAAGCAAAATTAATAAGAAAACAATGTAACATAAATGCAAGAAATAAAAAAAACTGTAGAATCCGGTTTTTTATTATAATACTTACGAAAAAATGGAAAACTTTTCATCAAATCTTTGTGTAGAAATTAAAACTATTGAATTGAATAAGATAAGGTGTAAAAATATTTATGTATATTGTATAAACAAGCACGTAGGTGACGTACGAGAGAACTTTTAAAAATGGCCTAATTAAATGTACTTAGATATTTGTGTGTTAATTGTGTAATTTTTTATATGAGATATTGTCATTTACTAAAAGATTTAATTAATCATTTTTTATAAGAAGCCAATTTAATATGTTAAAAGGAATGAAAGGAAAAAATATACATGTACAATTTATTTTACACGAGATTATGATAAGTTCACTGTGTGAGTTCTGAAATTATGAGAGTTGAGTTCATAAGTTTGGAAGATTTTTTTCTTATCCGTGTTTCAATTATATTATCCTTTGTTTAGTGGAATAATTTAAATAATGTAAGACATGGATGATAAAACATTTTTTTATAAAAAAATGTAATTAAAAACTTTTATTAATTATTTTTTTTATATGACAATCAAATAAAGACACACGAATTTAAATAATCATAGCTTGTTTTTCATGTCAAATAATCATAGCTTGTGCTCATATCAAAATTATGAAAATTAATAGTGTTTATTGAACAGCGTCAGGAATAAAATTAAATTTAAAAAAATGAATTAAAAGCTTTAAACACAAAAAAATATATATAATACAGACAATTATGGTTGTAAAGTATAAATATATTTAAAAAAGCATTTCGTACCAGCAGTCTTGATACTCGTTAAATTATATACGACAAATTTTGCGACTTAATATCGACTCATATATTTTTAATTTTTAAAGCTTATTGGTATATGGAAACATAACCGTTTACCTGAGCATATTATAATACTGTATGAGTTTGAGGTTTTGTATTGATGTAAATGATTTGATTTTAGATCTAGTTCCGCTAGTTTTTGGTGGTTAGATAGTTTGATAGTTAGGTACTTACGTGGTGGCCTGGGGCGTGCTGGCAAAACTGTGTTACCACAACACAAAATAAACAGCCACACAGTCGCAAAACAGCGGCATTCACGAGATAGCCATGTGAGGAAAAACGGACACCGCATGAGAACACTCCACGGGGGACTCCACACTCAATATTAGAGCCTTCGCTATCAAACTCGGATAACTCCACATAATTGGATATATCCACTTTTGATACTAGAGGCGTCATATAATATACATAGAAAATATAAGTTATATAAGGAACACAGGATCGAACCGAACCTAAAACTAATGTCAAAAATAAGAGTGCATCAATAGGAAAGTAAATGAGTGTTTTTTTTTTTAAATTATGAGTATTAAGTACATCATCATCATCAGCCTAAGTCCGTCTACTGTTGAACGTAGGCCTCCCGCATGAGTCTCCATCCTCTTCGATCCCCGCCTTCCGCATCCAGGTCACTCCCGCTATTCTTCTTATATCGTCAGTCCATCTTGCAGGGGGTCGGCCAATGCTTCGTTTGCCAGTTTTAAGTTATTTAACTATAAACATTACGTTCTTTATTTTAAAGTTATACATATAAGTAATGTGATAATCTTTATAATACATTTAAAAAAAAGTTTTTTGGACATATTTTTTCTTCTTCTTGTATTCGCTTTGAGATCCATTTCTAATATTAAATGGATGATAGTTTTTTTTGCTTTTATTGATACGAATCACGTAACACAACTGTTTATCAACTAACTTTTTGAAAAATAACAAAGCACTCAGTGAGTTAGAAACCGTATTTTTTAATTCTGTGAACAACGGTTATTTAATCCATGTTAAAACAATGTAAAAAGCAATGTCTATTAAATATTTAAAATGGATCAAATAGTAATATTTCAAATGTAAATGGCATTAATGTGCATTTTGTGAATTTGTCATTCCGTTTCTAGACTGAAAATAATTTTATCTTTTTTTATTATTAAAGATTAAATTCGGTTTTGATGAATTGTACTATAATTGAAAGGCTATAATGAATATGTATATAAAAAAGATATTTCTTGTTACATCATTTGTCAGAAATCCAAGTGCCGTGCATGTTACTAAAAATAAAGTTTAAATAGCCGCTTAAAAATAGTGTAGCAATCATTTTTCTTTCGAGATGTTCACTTTAGTTTTAGATTCGGCTGATATATGAAAGGATTGAAAAATCAGTATGGGACATAAAGCACATTTATTTCAAGGTGTATTATTCAGCGTTTGGAAGGAAAAACATCAAATTTATGTTTTAATGAAATACATACAGGTATAACGGGGTTGATTTATGTTATGATTACAAAAAAAAAAAAACAAAATAATGCTTTTTAAATTACAGAAATAGATTTATTTGAAAAAAATTTGAATAATGAGTATAAAAGTAATAATTAGTGATTGTTGATGCCATCTAGAGAAGTTTTTTGTAACAATTTAAATAAACAGATGATTGAACTGATTAATTGTCATAGAGTACGTTAGTGAGAACGTTTCAAGTACCTGCTTTTAATAATTCATATTATGTTATTTATGATTATATTTGTATTGCTCTATATCACTAAAGATTAAGCTTCTCTTTGTCATCAAAATACGAAATAAAACAATTGTAAAATATGTTTGTTAACTCGTATGGATTATAAAATTATATACATTTTGTTTTCAACTTTTACTTACCAAAATTTTGATTCTGTAAGGTTTTTGAAAAATAATTTATCGAGACATAAAAGAACAATTTTATACTTTATTTACATTTTGAATTATGTTCGTGATTTATTAAAATTATTGCGTTTTAAACTTAAATCATTATTGAGTATGAATAACAAGGGTAATTGTAAATAAACCTTTGTATAATAATGTCATATTTTGTTACTTTTTACAATGTCCGTGAGTCGTATTTTTGCGATGGGAAAACACAAAGCGGAAACTGTTGGACAAAGCAGTGGAAATGTGACATTTGAGAACCACTAAAAGCATTTTCCGGTCGTTCAACAAACACCACAATGTGGAATTTATATGTACAACGTTTTATACTACAAGCATCCATCCATACAGTGTTTGTGTATACTTTTCATTTGTTATATACGCTTTAGAATTACAACATTATTTTTTAACCACGTAAAATGACAGAATCTATGATTGTGGTGTTACATATTATGGTTAAATTTAACTCTTTCACTGCGTATGACGTTTATACTTGCCATAAGATTTAATTGTACTTATGGATGTTTTTTATTGCTGTAATGTTCAATTATCTTAAAATTAATTACCGAATTTATAGTCTCAAAGCAAAAAAAAACTATAGGTGACAGATATAATTATATATTTTGGCGCCGAAATGGCGCCACATAACATGTTATGTTACGGCTTAATAAAAAACCACGTACAAAAATAATTTAAAAAAAATAATTAATTGTATTAAAAGTATATATTGTCGCATTATAGATGTTTTAACAACAAAAAAGATTAGCTTTAATAGTAAAACCAAATTGTTTTACTACATTTCAAATAACTATACTTTTTATCTCGAGCTCAGCCGATCCTTAAGATCAAATGGTTCAGGCCTTGGGAGCGTCTGGCTAACAATCCGATATCCTTTAAATGATACGATTAAAAAAATCACATAGAAAATATGCCTCGAATACTACAGCAGCCCTGTATTCAAGTCTATGGGCTTCGGCTCTGTAGATCGTCGAGAACCATATTGTTTCCAGGTGCAGATTTTCTTGAACCAGACATGGACAATAGATAAAAACAAAACTGATTTACGGCAAAATATGGTGACCACGTGTTCCAGATATGAAACGGCTATGGGATGTTTTTTAATTTTTTATTTTATAAAATTTATTTTGTTCCAATTAACAAACATTCAACACGTACAAAATATGTGTTCTCACCATGCATGTTGCTTCGTGGAGCTTTCCAAGCTTTGGTCGGATGAATGGCGATATTTGACGCCATAAGAAGATCTGTATTGGGATAGGCAAAGCCTGGTCGTTCAACGAATCATCCATCGAAGTTTTTTCGTTGAATCATTTTCCTTCCATCTCAGATTCTGAATTATACACAAATTATTCAAAACACTTTAAAATCAACGCCTTCTTAATATATATTACTCATAAAAACTATTACAATATTAATTTTATAAATATTTTTAAAGCTTATCTATTTCTTAGCTATTATGTATTGTTATAGCTACTTAGATAAGGGTATGTGCTTTGATATCCCAATAATTATAAATTTTACAGTATAAATATCATTATATATAAAAAAACTTATATGAGTCGAATAAGATTATTATCAGTTATTTAACCCACAGATATTAGGTCATTAGCACATCAACAAAAGCTGCTGAATCCATGGTACTATTATTTTTTGAAATAAATTAATTTTAAAACGATCGAAAAGTTTTCATACAACATAGGTTGCTTCTTGTAAGACGATAATATTTAAAATAAACGAGTATATATTAGAAGTTTTCATACACTACTGATATGTTCCTGTAAAACTTTAATATTTTTTAAATTATTTGTGAAAGAAAAATGTATAGTTAAGAAATAAATGAAAATCAATATCTCAACGATTTTTTTTATATATT
Organism: Glossosoma conforme; assembly: GCA_022606575.1. Taxonomy (NCBI): domain Eukaryota; kingdom Metazoa; phylum Arthropoda; class Insecta; order Trichoptera; family Glossosomatidae; genus Glossosoma; species Glossosoma conforme. The sequence continues at coordinate 4,338,125 of JAGTXR010000003.1, read as the reverse complement.
AATTGCAAAAATATAATCTGAGATAATAAATAAATCATAAAATGTCACAGCATCCAATAAGATCACATCTCACATTGAAAGCCTTTACGTAATGAAACAAACACTGTATCACTCACGTTGCTTATCTCGTGTTAGCGATATCTTTTATCTTTTAAGGTCGTTTCATGATGCCTGAAAGCTTGTTTAATCATGTTTCAGATATTTTTCAGCGGGAGTTTTAATATTTAGTACTCAATGTCACAGGAAAGGCGTCGCGACGTCACCGCTTGGTGTACGCGTCCGGACGCCAGCGTTAAAGCCTCCGTTTGCTCTTTCCCCAAATGCGAGAATATAGACGAAGAGGACACACTCGCGCAGTCTACGAAGGCTCTATTTTAGTTGTTGTCAAGCTTTGGTAAATCTTGCGTAGCATATATAAAATATTTTCAAAAATTATATAAAATATTGAAGGTCATTGTTGCAAAAAATAAAGATAAAGAATATCTATTATTTAAAGAAAAATGATTAAAAATTAATTTAAATTGTATGCTTCTTAAATTTGTTGTTTTGAGTTTTGAATCGTAAAGCATCGTTTAAAATGCGCTCAATAATTATAAGCAGTTAAAATATATTATGTACTTTCTTTACTAATGTTAATATGGGTTGACATCATATAACATATACATATAAAATACAATTTTGAAAAAACGTTTTTTTTAATAATATTCTCAAATGATTGAAACAAAAAAATTTGACAAAAAAGTCTTCTTTATTACACCTACATTGACTTTTGCGTACTTTCACTATATCATTTTGCATATTTCAATTAATTTAAATTTATGTATTATTACTAATCAAATAATATTTATAAAACAAAATATAATCAAACATTAGTAGTACAATTTTTATTTTACAAACTAAAAGTGATTTTAGTAAAATAAATAATTATTTTATTTAAGCTACACGAAATGTATAATTTAATGAAGAAATAAAAATATTGAAAATCATACGTAAAAACCGCTCAAAAGTACTGCGTTTATTTTTAAATGAAAAATCTCAATGGAATCGTATGTTCGTGCTATCAAGTGTTGACGATTTCTGCTCCACGTGAATACAGCCACCCTGGAGGCTGCGCAGTGAGGCTGGCGCGCGTCCGCGCAGGTCGCCGGTGCCCTACATCTGACTTCGTCCCGGTAATCGCAACGAGCGCCGCTAATATATCGATGGCTAATCACACAGAGGCAAACACTAACATACCGTGAGAGTTGTTTATGGGTGCCTTAGCGGGCGAATATGACGTGAAATATGGTTACCGAGGGATATTTTTAGCAATGGTTGAAAATTTTCATGATGAACCAATTTTTAAAACGCCAACTCTGCATTTGAAAAAAAAACTTTTTTTTTCGATTACAATTTCAGATACATACTTATTATACATTACATACTTTAAATTAACAAATTTCCAAAATAATTATATAATATTCAACTACTATAACAACCCGCATACAAAAAGCTAATGGTATATTGAAAATTTGAATTACCTTTGCAGTTTTTTTTACATGCTTAAATTTTTTTGAAAAGTATTCATTTTATAAATTACTTACACTGGTAAACATTTTCCATTACCACCAATAATTATATTAAAAATACATAAAATCATTCTTCATAAAATAAGTTCTGCGTCCAATTTTTTTCACAATCTAAAAGACTCCAAGTCTACAAGAAACAAAAAAAATAATGGTGAACAAAATGGCCTCTTTTGCTTCCATAAATTGTAGTATATATATTCCATCAATTACAGAACAGACATGCGCTAATTTTTCATGAATTAAAAATAATTGTCATTTACTAAAATTAAGTTTTTCATGATTTATTCAATCGGATAAACACCCAAAATATACTCGTATGCTTGGTTTACAACCGGACATCTGGCAACTCTAATAATAACCGATAATTATAAAAAAATTAAACACTGACAATGCAATGATCCCTGAAAAAGTAATTGAACTTGTTCTTACCTTATTATATATTACCTATAAATGACATTTAATATGCATTTTGGTTAAGCTTTTCATGCGTGAGCTTATAAATATAAAAGTTCATAAAGTGTTGAGTGATTCATTCCCACCCATTTGGGATCGATCGCCGCCCACTTGGATGATTCCCGCCCCCGCCGCCGGCGCCGGAAGTGCCGGTTGCCATGGCAGCCAGGGAGGCTTTCCCGCCATAGACGCCGGACCACTCAGCATGCCTGCCAACAGCAGAGAAAAGTTGCCACGTGACTCGTTGAAAGCTCGCCATGTGATTTGAATAACAAAGCTTTTAAGTATTAAATTTATAATGTACAAATAACATAATAGTATTAGTAGTTTGTTGTGTAACGTAAATATTAAGAAATTTCATAAATTTATGTTAATATAATAATAATGTTAATTGATATTTATTTCGCATGATTCTTTTGGAGGATTTGTCAATTGAACTTATACTTTGTGAACATTGATTGTATTATTATATTGTATTATAATTATCAATTATGTGGTTTATATTTTTAGTATAATTTACATGTTCGCGTTATATGTATGAAAAACTGAATTACAATTCATTGAAAAATAAACAACGATCTTCGTGTATGTAAATAAATAGTGCATAAATTGATTCATATTAATTCAAGGTAAATAAATTTACTAATAATTTTATGATATAAACAAATATGTCTGTTATAGTTTTTCCATTCAAATATAAATATTATCTTTTCAATAATATTTAAAGTTACTTTCGAACATCACTACTGTAGAATTTATCCGTAACATGGAAGCTCAAATATTTGTGTTAAGCTGAAGGCATTAAACTATTTACATTTTTACACAAAATACTTAGACATCGTGCTTTTTTAGTTTAACTCTATACAATCCGAGTGCTGTATCGAATAAGAATTGTATATATATATTTTAACTGACCAATCAGCCCTTCAATTACTTAACGAAAGATTATATTCTCTTCTTATCGTTTTAATATTATTTTCTCTTTTCCCTCTTCCGATCTGACCACAGGCTGCACCTTTGTTTTCAGCGATCAAATGACACAAAACCTTTTATCGTAATGATATTTTATCGTCTGGGATAACCACAATGCTGTGATGGACTTTTATTTAATGCGTATTGCCATTCCATTTTATATCAACTCATTTTATATCCGCCTTCCGCATCCAGGATGCGGAAGGCGGAGGATCGAAGAGGATGGAGACTCATGCGGGAGGCCTACGTTCAACAGTGGACGGACACAGGCTGATGATGATGATGATGATGATCATTTTATATACAATATGCAGTATTTTTAGTATTATTTGAGTTTCTCGTATGTCTAAAAGTCTACGCACTAACCAATGTACTCATAGCTCTCTTAACCAGTATACATTTTTACTAAACATCGCTATCAACATTCCATATAAAAAAGTCATTTTCAAAATTCCTTCCGAAGTGCCATAAAAGCCTAAGAATAGTTTTTCAGTATTTGTCTTCCTTCTTCGTACAATCTGGATGTTTAAAAAAAACACATTATTATACACTTGAAATTTTCCTAACCCACACATAATTACAACACACATGCGGCATGTAGCCTTTCTGGCTCGACTAGTTATACTCTCCTGCATATGATTTTATATAAAATATATCTCCTAGTTTGGTCATATGGTCCTCACTAACTGTCACCATGATCCTCACCTTATCCCATGTCAGCTCTACCTCACGTACCTCCACCTAGTGCGTTAAATGTAAAGTTCCCGATGGTCCTAAAGAATATACAGCTGTAGTTTATGTCATCACACGACATTCGAAGAACATGTCTCAGTTAGGTACATCTTCGCCTCTCAACCAACTGTAGGATAGAAGGCTACCTTGTCACCTCTTTAACCTTGTTATTTTTTACGAAGTCTAACTATAATTCACTTAGTATTCTGTGCGAGCGTTTTTTTGCAAAAGCAATAATATATTTGTTTTTGCTTAGTTGCCATAATATAGAATAATCGGTGTAATACAGGCGTTGTATAAACGGCATTTTCTTGAGATCATGTGTATCCCCGAATATTACTCTTATAATTAAAATATGTTATAAAACAGATAAAATGAAAAAATTTGGGTTCCAATAGTATGGGTTTTAGTTGAAATTCAATACGTTTTCGAAATGTTCGCCGTCTCCCGCTGCACATCCGCGCGGTTATTTGGGCCGTCAAGGTGATGGCTATTTTTACTTCATAACAAGAGGTCGAGATTCTGAGCTAATTCTGTTGGAACTTAGTCACTTTAGAGCTTCCCATACAATGGAGAACTTACTCACATGAGGAGCTTCCTCACTTAATTATCACCTGTAATTTATCATACATGGCTATTCGATATAATAATTGATTCATAGAGTAGCCATTTGTATTTGTATTTGTTTACAAATATGTAATAATATGTAGCTAATTTCAAAGGCAGCCCAGTATTGTGATTGAGGTTATGAGTGATTTATGAAGAGAGTCAACACTTTGCTAACATAATTTTACAGTAGCGAGGACATTATTCAGATTTAAGATTATTTAGAGTAACCTTAAAAAAGCATGCATTGAATATTAGCGATTGTATGTAGGTCAGTGACTTATATGTCAAGCTTATACGATGCGTTGTTTTTATATGGGAGTTAACTCATGTTGAACAAGCTGAATAGTGGCTACCAAGTAAGAGGGTGAATTTAATGCTTTCTAAACTTATATAAAGATTTGAATTTTTGACATCAGAGTTTAACAGTGTCCAAAGAGACTATTAATTCGCTAAACTTTCTTTAAGACTGCTTAAAATTATTAATTTTAACATATTCTTCAACATAAGTTTTACGTCGCAATCCTTCCTAGCTCAGAATTTTTTTACTTTTTTACGAGTTGTCAGTTCTTCAACGTATCGAAGAGTCTTCATCTCGATCAATAGAATTTTTTGTCTTGAGGTGTCAGTCCTTGTCTCATTATTATACATCAAAATCTGACGAATACAGATTATGTATATCCACACTATGCTCTCATTTTACTTAGTTTGTCTATCCATAGAGGAAATTTCAAATATCTACCTACAATGACTGCTATATTTGCATATTTTTTTTAACTTCTTCGCTTACTATTTAAAGATATATTTTTATCATAATGATGCACCAAATTTGAAGGAGTGGAATCCGAATTGTTAATCGGTCCAAATGGGGTTATTAAAAATGATTTTCAAAAGCAACATAATATAAGTTTATAAATAACCAAAAAATAAATCCCTATACATTAAATATTTGATATTCTTCTAAATGTTTCATCAAAGATGTCCATATTGTGGTTAGTAGTGTATCAAATGGTGATCCAGTTAATTAAATTGTGATTACCTTAGATAAGAACTGCTCATATTGAAGAGTGTTTCATCCGAGAGTATTTTGATGAATGAGCTGAACTTGCTTAGATTTAATGGCTGCCTCTCTAGTTTAAGAAAGCCAATTTTATCTTTGTAACGTCTAGTTATAATATACTACATAATAACAAGTATTATTCACAAAAATATCTATCATACAAATTGTAGATTTAAGGCCTTTCAATACACTACGATTGTGCATCTCAAATTTAAATCTAATATAAACATTCCTCGTCTACTAGATTAACTACTGAAAAGAACATGTCGATCGGTGTAAAGAGTAAAGGTATAGCTGACTTGCTTTACAATATACATAGAGTTAACCTTCTATAATTTACATTTTTTACTATATATATATATATAATCGTGTCGGAAACAACAGGGTCAGATCCTGTCTGCCCAGAAGTGGGCGACGTCGATGGCGTTACTTCTGGCATTATCAGGTCTTCCTGGGTGCAGTTATTCGGGCACAGCGCACACTCCAGAAGGTGTGACAGAGTCTGCTCCACGCCACAGTCACATTCAGTCGGTCCGCTGTAAAACTGCCAGGCTTTCATTTGTGTCCTCGTCTTGCATACTCCGGTCCGAAGTCTGTTAAGGGACCTCCATATATTCCACCCTTGGTCATGTCCAGGGGCTAGGTCCTCTTATTTTTTACTTGAAACGGAGATTAATCTTATTGTATCTGTGGTGATTTTTTATAAAACGTTCCCTTATATGTTGTTATTTTTGATTAAGCCGAATTAAAGGACTAAATGGTCTAGGCATCGGTAGCTTAGGGCCAATAATCCAATCTTATGAAAATGTTACAGGAGGGTTCAGTATTAAAAAGCTTATTTTTAAAAACAATGCGTATGAAAGTTAATTTAATTATCACCCAAATTAACCTGTTAAGTTTTGGAAATATTTGGAATTTTGTTTAAAAAGGCTGGTTGAAAGGATACGAGTAAGAGGACAGTTTTTAATAATGCCACCAGAACCATGAATTATGGAGATGGCTTAAGAGTTGGAGAATAATTTTAAAGGATCATTACCCTTAATGATAAGCTGTACAAGAAAAGGGTAAAAGACACTTATATTTTATGGATCAAAATCAAGGAAATTATGAATCATCAAGCTCTTCACGAATCTGAAATGTCGTTTCATCAACATCAAGAAACTTCCTTGATTTATTAACGAATCAACCGCGCCGCAATCGGGTGTTGGAAATCGCATCCATCATCCAGATATTTCTTACGTATATATTTTTACTTCACATCAACAATGCCAGTGCTGAAAAAAAATGTACAGAAATTTGACATTTTGCCAGGAGACGCTCCCGCCAGGCGAGGATTGCTCGAGTCTTTCCTATGTGGAGAAAGAAATAATTATTTTGTTGACCGATTTGAGATAAGAATATCGTGACATTGAAATTACGTGGGTACATAAGTACGAGTATACAGGTACAAACATATGTACACAGGTACAAATATAGGTACTATATTTTGGCGCCTCCAATCAGCGATCGCGGGCTAACAAAATACAAAGCATAAAAATAATAGATTTTAATAAATATTGTATTACATTATAATACGAAATGATGCTCCTTTATATAATGATTTTATTTAAAATGATTTTTTTATTATTTCATATAGGTAAGGGATTCATTTTGAGATCCATTAAAAATATTAAATATCTCATTTAAACACGTATTACGTTGAGTTGAAAATCAGATTTGCCGGTGGGTATAGCTCAATGGTGAAAGCGTTTGCTTTCCAAGCCAAAGGTCGTGAGTTCGATCCCCGACAGATATTAAAAAAAAAAAAAATTCTGAGCTTTAAAATACTTAGTTGGTGTGAATTTGATCCCTCACCCGTAAAATGCCAGTCATTACCTATTAATTAAAATTGGTGGTAGACGAAAGTCGTCCACCAAGACCACCCATTCGTAGGAAATTCCTGTAATAATAAGGCTGATGCGTGAATCTCGGGCTGCAGTCTATAATATGTATGGGTTTACATAAAAAAAAGATAACTGAAGGGCACCGTTTGGAACTCAAAGAAAGTTTCGTCGGTTCTTCGCCTCCTACATTTAAGAATACGTTTGTACAAAAGAAGAACTGATGATCGTTGAGCGCGAAACTGCGGTGTTATTTTTTTTCATTTCAAGTGTTCATTGTGACCCACATTATAACAAGGTAAAAAACTTATTAAGCTTAATAAAATTTACACATTTATTTTTATAATTACAGAAAAATATTTTTTTATTAGAATAAATTTGAATGATTGATTACAATATTAGATGGTTGATTTTCTTATTTTCCTAAAACTGAATCGTCACTATTTGCCATCAATGCAGCAAAACATTAAAAATGATAACAATTTATTTTCATTTCGAGCGTCCATGTCTAATTTGAGTTAATTATGTGACTATAGTCCAGACACATTCCTGAACAGTACGATCCACCTGGTTGAGGGTTACGTCAGCGTGATCTTCTTTCCATGATATCTTTGTAGACCACAAATTTATATACATATGCGATAACTTTCACTCAAGACTACGAGATAATATTTTTGATAGTATTTTGTGTCTTCTATCTTGACTTAAAAAATCAGTAATTAAATTTATTTGAAAGATTTCTTAACTAGGAGTAATATAAATATAATACATGTACGAAATTATACCAATTCAATATTTAATATGAATGATTATTTGCATGTAAGTATGTATATGGATAATCGTAATTGTTCACAATTGTCTAGTTGCTCCATACAAGCATCGCGATATAATTTACAGTTGACACGTACATTTTTTTTTGTAAGGCAGTAATCACTTTTCACACAGTTTCCATAAAACAGTATTGGTTTTTCTCGACCACATTAGCCTTTGACACGGAGTGACTGTCGCAGGAGAACTTAAATTAATATTTTTTCAATGTTTTCAGCATACATTTTGAGATCCATTATAAATTATAAATATTTATTTATTTACCTTGTTTTTACATGGAACACGTAAGATAAGTCCTCAATTACGAGACAACTAAGAGAGAACAATTAAGAGATAACTGAGCTGCGATAGTACCAGTAGTAAGACCACTTACAAAGTACTTGATCGCAGCTCAGGTATCTCTTAACAAGTGAAGGATTGAGAAAGGCTACGAGGTCGTCGAAACTGCAGTCTCCTAATAGAGAACTTATCTTACTTGTTCCATGTAAAAACAATGTAAATAAATAAATACTTATAATTTAATTATTATTTTTTTTAAAGCAACCTAGCTCTCACCATCTTGAAAACGGTCTAATAAATTATGTATTCTATAGAAATTATTAACCTCATGTAGTTCCTATAGCTGCTATATGCTCCATGATTGAAGCGGATTTACCATGGTATCCTTAATATTTTAAGGATATTTTATACGATATCAATGCCCGATGGAACGTACTTACCAGGAACGCATCAATAAATATGGTATTGATTCTTCTTCATTTATCATAGCAATGGCGCAGTTCGCCGAGCGGTATGAATACCTGGGCATAGTTGGTTTCCAAGGTCCGCGGTTCGCATCCCGCTTCTGCCGTTATTTTTGTGCTAGGATTGACGCGTTGAAAAAAGAATTTTATGTATAGTATATGTATATTTAAGTAATAATAATATTGTAATATAGTCAATGATCTATAAAAGTAGATTAGAATATTGAAATAATAAAATAATAAAATAATAAAAATTAAAAAATTAATATATTATAACACATTTTAAATTTAATTCCACATCTTAATATCTATCATATGTTGTTTAATTTTTAGAGTTTGGCTTTGGCAAACTTGCCGTCAGCTTAGCCTATTATAATGAATGAAACGAAAACCTACCGTATTACTTCATATCTAAATTTGTTGCAAGTCTACATGGAGCCGAATTCCACGTACGAGTATGATTCATTGAAATATTTTGAACGTGATTTAACTCGAGATTTTGGGAATAAATATATACAGCAATGCTTATAAAGTGTAAACATTTTCTGTAGTATCAAAATGGGTGATCGTAAAATCGGCATTTTAGAATATAACGATATATCATAAGTACATAATATATATTTTGCAACTTATATACTAAGATTATAAGTGCATAATATGCGCTACAGGGTGAACATAACATTTTAAATGTATTTTAATTGCGAATTTTTTTATAGGTTCAGTTTTGAATTAAGTTCTTACGTATCTATAAAATTATGTTGCAGAAAAACTGAAAATAAATTGTAATGATGCAGTAGTTTTCAATGAGAATTTGTCTTTGCAATAATTTTATTCTTTAATGAAATGTATCTGTGTAGTGTAGTACATATAATTTTTCGTTGTTTGATCGTATTTTTTGTAAGTTAGCAGGTGGTGTGCAGTTTTTTTTTTAATTCGTAGCTTCCATTATGGCTTTAATACATCCGGTTATTTTTGCGAGGCTCGTTCCTCGAGGATCAGATTGAAATAGCTTAGCATAAAAGCAGTGTTGCTTTTGAAACAATCGCGCATTTCCACCGCGATACCCCGGTTTTAAAGACCTCGAGACACGAATATAGTCGTCCTGTTCCGTTCGTGGAGGAAAGTGTGAGCGAGAACGAGAGGCCGACGACGGAGCCAGGTCTGAAAATAGATTCCTGGGCCAATTCTCAAATATCCAGCTTGAAGCGCCATCTAAGTCGGATAAAACCGACTGACGAAAGGCATCGAGGCCCCACTTGTAGTCTGTGTTTCTGCGAGTGAAGTAGAAGAGGGATACCGCCCAAACTCACCATGGTGAGTTCCATTTCGCATCGTCTTCACCATGGCACCCAAGCCTGGAGCTAGCAACAACCGAAGAAGCAGCAATTCCAAAGTTCAGCAAGAGTGTCATCCAGTGTTCGAGGCTCCTTACGTGACCGCGTTTAAATTCTGGAAAAGAAAGATGAAATGGGCCTTGATTGTAATTCGACACCATTCAGTTTAATTTTGTGTGAAGGATATTTGAGAGTACCGTGTTCATCTTGGCTTCTTCGTTTGTCGCTTTACGAATATATCGGTGAATATGATGCGATAAACGGGCAAATTTGACGCTCGGCGTGTGTTCCTAGTTGTCTAGCGGAAGTACCTGTTGTCTGTTGTCCATCTAACGGAAGTTGTTCTTGTTGTTTTCAGGCCGATCTTAGCGCAAAGGATGTTGAAAGTAAGTCTAAAACACTCATTAAATCAAATAATACCATGTCATCATTTTGTTGTGTTAAAAAAGTGAATGAAAACGTGTAGATTTATTCATTATGTAACAATCTTTTTCTAAAGTCATTACAACTAAACATTCAACTTATTCAAAAGAAACCTTACAACGTTCGTAAATATATTATAATAATTGTGATAATTTACTACCACGTCTATATGAAGTTGTAATTAATTGTTTGTTTAATTAATAAACATCGTGTAAATATACTTTAAAAATTTACTGAATCGATTGCAAAACACAACGCTAAAACATTTGAATAAAATACAAATGCACATGAAAAATAATTTTTTTTTTTTAAATATTTGATGTTCAATAACGGTTACCAATCTTTAATATACCATCGTGACCATAATTCATTTTTATTTTATAATTAAATATGATCTTAATATATTTGCATGTCGTATTACAGCGGTATTTAAACATGACGAACGAAACTAAAAATCTTTTCAACATAAATAAATAAAATAAATAAATGGACTTGTTTATAAGTAGAGTTCGCAAAATAATAATTTTAAATTCAAACTATTTTGTGTTATAAAACGTCGAGTTTTACTTTTAACTTAATTACTTTAACAAAATAATTGAGTTCATGTGTCAACACGTGGTTGTCACGATTCCCATCGATCTTGCGAAGTCTTTTTGATAATAACAACACGTGTATCGATATCGTCTCGTTGACATATCACTATAATACCAGCGCTTCTCAAAATGGGGTTCGCTTGGTCTCATGAACCACCCACCTGACCAGGGAACGAGAGTCGCCGTCTAATTTTAGCCCGCGGTCATATAAGGCGAGCGGCTGGGTCCCAAACTGTTCTGCGCGGGGAGATACGTGTTCCCAACTATATTTAGCTTGACCAAACTTCTCTCTCCCTCTACCTCTTTTAGCTTTCCCCGGCCTATTTTTTAAACGATATCTAAGATATCTAATTCACAAAACAAAGCCTACGAAAATAACATTAAAGCTATAGGTATTTAAAGTAATGCTACAAACATACAAACGAAAAGTAACCTTTGGCATCTAAATAAAAACTTGAACAATAAATCGGACTTCGATTATGATTACGGTGTACGACATTTAGAAGTTAAAATAAACAACATGCAGGTGACAGAATAACTGAAAGGCTCACTGAAGGAACGTTTATTTGACATTTAGTTAAATTTTATAGACTTAAAATGTTAAGTTACGTTTTCGAAATATGACTAGACAAAAATATTGAAATTTTTAAAAAAGGATTAGACACTGTATCGTCATAGCATTTTTTAAAAATATTTTATTATTGTAATAATTTAATTAAGTACTCGTCAATAACTGAGATCGTTCTGTATGCGATTAACAAAGTTATTTCTGGGAGTCCTTCAATTAGTAGTAGTAGTAGTAATAGATATGACTCACATTTAAATAAACCCAATCGTTGATTAATCTTTAATTTAATTTAATTAATTGTTAAATACTCGTATATTTTGAGTTAATAAAAAAATGGTTTATAAATTACGCACAACAGATTTAATATTTTTTTATTGGCAACATTTAGTTTTTAACGATACGATAGTAAATAACATAAAAAAATATTTATAATTTATTAATAATTCAGAGAGAAATAATCAGTGACATTGAGATTTTAATCGCAGATAGTAGTAGTAAGCACATGTTCTGTTTATTACATACACGTTGACCACTAATCCAGTTCACCACCCCGAGAATCGATATATTGAACGAATCTTGCGCCCAAATTTTTTCTTAAATATTTGAAAAAAAAATACATAAAATAATTCGCATAATTGAAATGTCATTAAATTTTCATTTGCCCGTTAACCTGTTCGCATCGGTACCCGATATATGCCGTGTAATTTTCATGCATTCCCCTATTGTTGACATTGGTAGCCGTGATATAACGTTTTGCTACTTTCTTACAATAGTTTTTTATGCATCATCTGATAGCTAAAGGATACAAGAACCATTGTGACATTTTAAAATTGACCAGATAAGTACATTTATGCTTCAAGTACTAGTTTTATAATTGACATTATAATTTGTATACCACCGAGCCGTAATGAAAGGGTTAAGTAATAAGGACAAATATTTACATCAATTCACTGCTAGTCAATCCATTTTAAGTAAATAAATAACAATATCGATGAACTCAATAATATTAAATATATTTTTGAGTGATTAAAAAAAGAGTTTATTGCGATTTATCTAATCTAATAATAATGTAAGCTGACGTTTTTGTTTTGATCGACTTGACAAAAAGTAATGGAACCCAGACAAAGTTGATGTCGTTAATTGATATTGATCCCAATAAGTTGACACTTGCTGGGATCCAGCCAAGCTCTCCGACAGAAATATTTTTAATTGTCACGTCGGAAGTGATTTTGCTCCAAGAGCCAGGAATGCAGAAGTCGATTGCTTGTATTTGTAGACGTCTTGTTTCTGGTATCTAAGCAGTCTGTATTCGTTTGGCAAAGCTCCAATTATCGTGAGGGGCGAAGCGAATCCGGAATTACACAACGTGAATGACAACTATAGGAATATACGTTGTGTTCTTGAACATCGAAACGACAATTGTATTAATCAATTAAATATCATGATGTAATAGCTCTTGTGAATTTTTTTGTGTGTAAAAGTACAATGATTTCAAAATGCTTCTTAAAACAATGATAATGAATTACTTTAATACAAATCTGAGAAGTTTGTAATTTTACGTTTTGCATTAGTTAAATCTAGATTGATGCGTATATGTTTTTCAATAATTGTTTATTGGAAAACAATATTTAAGCTTTAGAGTGGCTTTTGTCCAGTTCCAATTCAATTGGTCTAGGTCAGACAATATGCATGTTATATGGTTTATATATTTTGTAAACAGTAAGGTGATTTTAAGCCACATATGCTAAGCTAAAAAAATAAACAGAGATTAGGGCGTAGTGATTTTGGTGTTGCAAACTAATCTTCAGGATAAATAATTAGAAAAATAAGTAAAATCATTACTGAAATTATAAATAATAAATATGGCATAATAGTTTCGTTAAATGATATTTTTAAAATGTGTTCATTATATTTAAAATGAAATCCATTCATTCATTAACGATAGTTATTGCACAACATCAAACGGGAATCTTACTTATGTTTAGTTGTATTTAATAAAGTATATTTTGACAAATTTACATAAAACACTAATGACTTTACTCACTAAGAGCAATCTTCTTAATAAAACAATTTACTGTCATACTTTAACTGCGTGTTGCACTGAAAATTGATGACTACAGTTAATTTAGCAACGATTACTGAATTTTAATAGTATTGTGTAAGAACAAGGTTGCAGGGTGGCAGAAAATAATAAATTATAAAAAAATTAAAATAAACAATGTTACTGGCAAATTAGGATGCATACTTGAATTGGTAATAAAATGAAAAATATAAATTATTATTCGTATAACGCAGCTACCACTCCGTTTGTGATATTAAGCAGTTTTGACCTTGTCCTGATGAAGGATGGTTGCCTTCGAAACAAACCGAATAACAAAAATTTAAACTTTTGAACGATAAAACTTTATTTTCATAAAATAAACTTCAATTTTACTATAAAATAATCAATGTGATAGATCGATCTATCTCTCGTGGAATACAAAAATTGATGACATGGTATTATTACTTTATTTCATTATACACAGTATTATGTAAAATACCAATTTGCTAATATTTTTTTTATTTTCACCAGGGGCGAACTTCGCTTTCTCCATCTACGACCTTGACGGTTCCGGTCAGATCGACGCCATCAATCTTGGTGATGTTCTGCGCGCGCTTAACACCAACCCCACCTGCGCCACCATCGAGAAGTTGGGCGGAACCAAGAAGAAGGGAGAGAAGAAGCTGAAGGTATACAAAACATACATTACTTTGATCCATCAGTCACTTTCTTATGTCTAATTTATCACCCGATTTTCAACCAGAGAGTCAAAATATCATTATCTATGAGTTAATCGAAGAATACCCATTTCATTGCATAAGGGGTTGATTGATCTGTTAATTATATAAGCTGCATGTAGCCATCTTCATGTTCTTAAACGGTGTTCCGAAGATCGACCTAATGTATTTAACATTAAGTATATACAAGTAATCAAACATTTCTTACTTCGTCTCTGTAAGAGACGATGCATAAAATATTATTAGTTCGGGGGTGACGAAAGTGTGAACCATAATGGTTTCGAGCTTTTGTTTCTTTGAAAAAGGTTGAGAATCATTGTTTTAGTGTTTGATATCTAATGTAAAATATAATTATAATAAATAATGTTGACTCTGAATAGCCTGGTAATAAAATGCATTCCAACAAAGAAAATATAAAAAAATGTTAAGAAAATATATGGTTAACTTTAAGTTACGGCAAATTTAAAAAATTGTTCATACTAGAGCGATATTTTATATTTTGGTTGACTTGTTATTTATAGTTCGATAGTTTTGTTGGCATTCCAAGATACATGACGTAATGTACGTTTTTCTCGTGCGGCAATAAAATAGTTTCGTATCTAAATTAGAATATGATGTCAAACGAAATAGTGTGCGTCTATATTTATGGAAATTAATAATATTAAATACTGTGAATAAACTCTGACTGATTGAATAATAAAAAATAAAAATATACATACTTTAAATATATACTATAGCGACATCTATCATACGATGATAACAATGACATAAATACAAGTTCCAACGCGAGTCAGCTCAGGCAAATAAATAGCCGAGGTGGCTAAGCGGTATAATTACCTGGGCATAGATTGGTTCCAAGGTCCGCGGTTCTCATCCCGCTTCTGCCGATATTTTCGTGAATGAATTGACGCGTTTAAAAGAATTTGATTTATAATTAATGGATATTTAATTACTGATGTTTAATTGCTGTATGTTTTTTCACAGGTGGACGAGTTCCTCCCCATCTACAGCCAGATCAAAAAAGACAAGGACCAGGGATGCTACGAGGACTTCCTCGAGTGCCTGAAGCTGTACGACAAGGCCGAGAACGGCCAGATGCTGTCAGCTGAGCTCACCCACACACTCCTTTCTCTTGGTAATTACTAAAACTAAACAACTGTATTTTGCAACACCCCTGTTAAGTTTTTTTCCAATTGGACTCATCAGTACCGGCTTTAAACCCTGCGGCGCCCTTGAGGATTTTTTTCTGGCGCCCCATATTGTTTACATAAAAAAAATCTACATAAGATTAGTTGCACTCGGCGCCCCTAGCTTATTAGACGCCCTGGGGCACCGACCTACTTCGCCACCCCCTAAAATCGGCACTGGGACTCTTATATGATGGCCGATAACCGACAAGATCGTGAGAAAACTTACGTAATACTGCGGAAAGAATACCTGTGTATTGAGGAAGGCCCGAAATCATTTTTTAGTAATCTATGAAGTAAATATTTACCCAGTAGTAGTTGGATATATTTATCAGGATACAAATATGTTTTTCTTTACATGTTACATGGACAATTTATAAAGTATTCATACTTACTTTTCTTAATAAACTTATGGTTATCATAGACAATTAATAAGATTTTGAAAGACTAAATTTATTATGGTTTAACCCGGTCCTTATGATGAATGATCGTGAGCGTTAGACTAATCGTCGAATTTCTTTAAAAATGATGATTAAAAAAGTGGATTTGGATACCAAAGCAGCTATTTCTTAGGACGAAGCAAGAATAATTTCAGTTTATAAAACTGTTTATTGGTAATTTGTGGCAACCATATTCTTCACATAGGAAATGCATATAATTCTCTCCTCAATTTTTGTGAACAAAAATGGCCCGATAACGATCGCCATTGACTGTAACGGCCACTCCTTGCTCATTTTCGAAGAAAAATGGTCTGATTTTCAAAGTAATGTCGCAATATTTCTCAGCATTGTTCAAGCATATACACAACCATATTCGTTCAGCGGAAGAATAAAACTAATTATCTGTCAAATCAGACATGAGCTAAGTGTTACCATTCACGAAATAAGCACTAGTAAAAAAAAAAGTTAGATGGCGGACCCTATATAAATAGATATTCGTTAGTTATTTATTGATCGTGAAAAATAAAACGTTTTTGTAGTTATAGTATATTTCGGCGTGTTTTAATGTCTTTGATCTGTCAAAATAAGATCGAAGTAGTTCTTTACTTACGATTACTTTCAACGAAATTATTTAGCGATTCTTAAAATTAATCACTAGAACTTTTGACTACCGTGAAGTTGGGGCCAAATAATTTCTAATTATTTTCAAATTAATGCAATCTCTTGCCGATTGATTTTTCTTATTTAAAATTCATTTATGCTTTCAGGTGAGAGGCTTTCCGACGCTGAAGTTGATGAAGTGTGCAAGGACTGCTTAGGAGAGGAAGATGATGATGGCAATATCCTCTACGCACGTAAGTATCTTATATTATCAAACAAAACAAATAAAATTATATTCCACACTATACATAGCCTGGTTAGTAATAGTTTCATTAGATGGCACATAAATAGATACCTCTTTATATTACGCCTTATTAATCCGGAGATTAATTTCAAATTTCGTAATTTCATGTCAATTATAACGTTTTAAAAATTCCTTTACGTAATATATTACATCTAAGGGATTTGCCAGTTCAAATTATCTTTCGGCATTAAAAGGATGTAACAAAAAAAAATTCTCGCGATTTTCTTTTGCATAACCTAAAAATTAATTTACTTCAATAACTACTTTCCATTGATCCAATTTCAATTAATTTACGCATACCTTGATAGCTGGGATTACCAGAATATATATTTTATTGCGTATTTCCATTCATTAAAATATTAAAATCCGGAGAGCAATAAATCTAATTTCATCAATTCATAGTTAATATATCGGTTATGTTGCTGAATTTAATAAATAAGAAAGATAATCGATAGTAATGTTTGATATAAAATATTGATTTGACACTGATCTCCCGATATGATATTTAGTTTCTGTTCGATTAGAATTTATTTTAGCATTAGTAGACACCTACTCGAGCATGAAATACTTCTAGATTTTGTACCTATAGTATAAAATTTTAAAATACTTGAATGTTTTAAATGTCTCCAAGCACATGAATCAAATCCTTTCATAGCACTGAATGTTTTTATATAGTCCCTGATTTTGATATAGAATCTATTATTTTATTTTTATATTGTACATACATGACATTGAATCACAAAATTAGATGCTACTTTTGTTCCTATAGGTATTTACAATTAGTGAACGTATCAAACATTACACTTTAGAAATAAATTTATTCTTAACTCTTTTCGACGAAAATAATATTTGTAAAATTTGCTGCTGAAAATGTCCAAAATTTAAGAGTTCTTATAAGAGACGTTGCAAAGAAGCTTAAAATACAAATTATTTTTCATAAATTTGGAAGATTTAGAATATTTCAAATATACATACTCGTTAATACCACTGTTATTTCGTGTGCCCTATCTAATATATCACGCGAAATATTTTTTATCGGATTTGAATCAATTTTGGCGGCAAACGAGAGTTGTTTTAGAATATCACATGTCTTAAATATGAATATCACAATGAGACCTCTTGAAGATGAACGATGTACTGAAGTATACAGGCCAGGTTGTAATTTAATAATTTTAGTATATTAACAATCTACAAACAGTATTTATACTACACCAATGTATGTACATACATACCTGATATTCAGTCGGTATTCTCCTTTAAAACATATAATAATTCAATATAATTTTAATACGTGTATGAGTATTTTAAAAATAATAATTAATTCAAAATCGTATTCATAAATGGCAATACTCGTTATGTAGCGGCTAGTGTTTAATTAATCATATATTAATGCGTCTGCTTGTTTGCCATTAGTCAAATAATAATTATGTTTCTGTTGTCGATGAAATATAATTATTTTGAAATCTTCTGTTCAATAATAGAATAATTTGAAGTTGTACGAAGATATACTTTTGATTTATTAGATAAGTTTGAAAGCATTGTTCAATAATATTTTACACATGCATCATGTCTAAAAGAGTCAAAGATTAAATTAGTATATTATACACATCATAGATCCATGTATTGCTGTAATTTATCCCTTGTAAGCGTCACAAACCGTTTTACCCTCACACATTCACAGCACGGTGGTTTTCCTCTTTCTATTTACAGCTTTCCTCAAGAAGCTGATGGTTTAAGTACTCCACCACTTCTCTTCAACAATTAGTCGATAAGATCGTAAGTAAACATCTACCAGAAGAACATTTTGGAGCTTTGGATCTTCTCACCGTTTTATTTACGTTGTTTACGTTGTTGTTTTCTTCTTCTTCATTAATATTTCTTCAGGGTGAAATTCAAGGGTCTCCTGCCTTCACATCTGACTGTCTGCTTCTTCAAAACAAATGCTTATTAATAATTTATCTATATTCTTACCATATACATTTTTTTACGTAATATGTTTTCAAAATAAAGGAAATCGTTACACAGAAACCAAAAATATTAAAATACTTATCTTACATTACTGACTTTTAGTAAGTTAATTCATACATAATACTGTTTTTTACGATAGATCTTTACCTTGAGTCAATATTTTATTATTTATTTTTAGTAAATGATTATTAAAAAACATTTTTGATTGCATATTACGTAAAACTATTGCGAATATTACAAAGTTTTTTTTATTATCTACTTTCATTCACCTTTTTTTTGTCGCTTACTTCGACAATTCTTTAAAAATTCAACACTACTTTATATGTTAAAAACGTGGATAAAAATCCAATAAGAAAACTACACTAAGATGAATATTAATATTCTAATTGGGTTTACATGTTTTATATATTTGAGTGATTACTGTACAAAATTAAGTACTTTTTTTTATATATTCAAAAGCTTTATAACCAAAATTAACCCCTTCTGCTTTTATT
Organism: Glossosoma conforme; assembly: GCA_022606575.1. Lineage (NCBI taxonomy): Eukaryota > Metazoa > Arthropoda > Insecta > Trichoptera > Glossosomatidae > Glossosoma > Glossosoma conforme. The sequence goes on along the minus strand of JAGTXR010000003.1, from coordinate 4,318,594 downwards.
TTTACTTTTACTTATAAGCTGATAACGTATGTTAAAAAACATTTAATAATAGTTTATTTATTTTCTAAATAAGACTAATGAATTTGAAAATATTTTCTTTTGAATTATACAACCTAGTCTCTTAATTGTACTCTGTTTTAGAATAAAGATTTACAGTTTTTTGTAAACATGTTAATATTCAGAATAAGTATTAATAATATTACAATTTTAACTATTAAAAATGTCTCTTGTTTTTGAGTAAGCAAGCAATCAAAAATATAATTAAATAACACTGTATCTTCTAAACGAATCTTGTTAAAATAATTTTTTCACCACATGATCCATATTAAAATATGTAAAAATATTTATCGACAAACTTATTCAACATTATGGAGTTAAATTTTTTTTTGTTCTTGATTCACATGTTTTCTGTATCATTATGTTATGGAATATATCTAGTTCCGAAAGTAATAATTTTAAGCTTGTGAATAAATGTCGACTGATTGAATAATAAAAAAGAATAATATATACACTCTGAAAATAAACTATAGAGACACCTATCGTTATATGATGGCAACAATGGTATAAATACAACTTATTCCGCGCAACAGTTCGGGCAGAAGACGGTCGAGTGGTTTCGGGTAATGAACTTGAGCAATGGTTGGTTCCAAGGCTCGCTGGTTCGCATCCTTCTTGCAAGCTTCTGCCGATATTTTTTCTGACCGAACTGACGCGTATAAAGAATTCGATATACAGTATGTGTACATTTAATTACTTATATCTAGTACCGTTTTATTTATCTTCGTTCACATTTTCCGAATCTCTTTATTCATCTATTGTTTTTATACCTTAAGGCTTCTACTGTTGACACTGTTATTTTAAAATGTATCTAATTTTAAATTTGTCGCATTTGCAGCGTTCCTCCGGAAGATGTGCGACGGCTGGGGTTTCAACCCTGACGAGCCGGTCCCGGAAGCCTAAGCTCGTCCGCAGCTTCCTAACGTCACTTTTTAGGCGCGATCCGCCGTCCGCCATTTCGTGCAGCCTCCGCCATCTTGCTGCAAGCAGTCGCCGCCACCGCCATCTAGCGGCACCAGACTAAAAGCACAACAGTATCATCAAACACCACGAGGGGCCCCGATTCGTTTTTTTTACAATCAAGAACTCACGCATCACCATTTTATTTATTTATTATTATTATTTAATTGAATATCTCTTTATCTGGAATCTCAACGGAATGCATTGAAACATCATTGTGTACATAAAAATAGACTTGTAAATTTCTTTTCTGCATAACATTTATTTGTTATTTAATTGTAATTATGTAATTAATTGTATTATATACAAGGGGGCGTCACCGACATCCGACGCCTTCGATTTTTTTGTTATTTATTTATCTTTTTATTTGATTAATGTCAACAAAAAAATAAACATATTATTTTATAAATAAATCTTTCCAACTACTCCGCTTTACTTGATACAAGTCTTCATACAAGAGTAACAACACTTATACTCAAAAAAATATAGTTTGATCCCTGAAATCCAGTGCCGGTTGTAGGGGGTGGCGAATTGGGTCGCTGCCCCTGAGGGTCGAATAAGTTGGGGAGTCGAAAGGGCGCCGAAGGAAATAAATCTTGCTTAGATTTTTTTAAATATACACAATATAGGGCGCCAGAAAAAAATGTCCTAGGGCGCCGTAGGGTCTAAGACCGGTACTGCTGAAATGAATAATATATTGACATACTCCTCTTTAAGTTAGTTATTGAATTGCGTGGCGGCAGGATGAGGAGCAGAAGAACAACACACAGACTTTTCCAGAAGCACATATATTTTCATGAAAAACTTTACAAACTTTTGGGCCTAACGGAATAACATGCCGGGCCGGCCATAATAGAACCTTTTCGCGGTCGGCACACTACTGAATGGTCACCGGGCGCCGCGTTTGGTGACACTCAGTGCCGCAAGTGGCGATCTACATAAGTAGTCCTCCTAACGACATTACATAATGACAACAAATGCGTGTCCGATGAGCGAACGAAAATAAGAGACGAAAGATTGTGTATCGAAGTTTTCGGTACCAGTGAGCAAGAGCTATATCATTCTGATGTTAATAAATTTAATTTACTAGAAATAATCCGCACATATGTAAGAGTTAAAATACTCTAAATTATTTAAAGTAGGTACAAGCTATTAGTTATTAAGGACACAAATATGAAATATTCTTACAAAAGTACCTAGGTATGATGCTATATTTTCTTGACAATAATACACAAACACAAGAAAAGCTTTGCGTTTCACAGCATTGTCCATCGAAACAAACCAATGGAGTCCATAAAGTTAACCCGATCGCCGTAAGCACACATGTGCGCTATGAATATTTCAAAATATAACAAACCAAAAAGTATCGATATTTTTCGATGGCTTGGGAGATATTTAAGAAATGGTGTCAAGCACTACAAACATGTGGCGATGAAGTGGTTAATATACTTATTCCACTTTTTAAACGCTAAAGAGTTACAACAACAAAATAATAATACGCCTAAAGTAGAACAATAAATAGTTACTCTTATAAAAGTAAACACAGCATGTAGATTTAATGATCGATAATCTATTTTTTGTATGGCGACAAAACACTATTATTATAATAAAATTACGATAATTGTGAAATAATTAAAACATTCCTTTATAGGTAATTTTACAATTCACACTATAGTAGTAGTAAATAATTGACACACACAATAAGTTTGTAATGAGAAATAATTTGATTATTATTTCAATAAAGTTTCTGCAGCGTTTTCAGTAAGTTAATTATACTTTTAAAAATTAAGATAGATCTCACTTTTGTACACAATTATTTTTACAAAGCATGTTCCAACAAAGAGTATACGACATAGAAGACGAGAGCGATGTAATCGATGTACGTGTAAGTATCAACCAAGGTTATTAAAAGGAAAGGTATAAAAACAATAATTAATATTATTGCTAGTAAAATAAAAAATAATAAACAATTTATATTATACGGAATCATGATAAAGAGACCAAATGGATGCCATAAGTAAAAGTTTAAGCCTTAAACCACTGTCAAATCCATATTTTCGTATTATGTTAACTTGTCTTCTTCGTAGTAGTATCTATCCGGTGGATTGGTTTGCAGCAACAAAATTTTGCATCTCGATCTCCACTCTTCTTGGTCTTAACTTGAGATGCAATAATTTTTGCTGATACATGGGATGTCTTTTAGACGTTCAATGTTGAATTTTCCCCTTTATTTCCACATCCTAATGCTGTTAACCATAAAGGTTCATCCGCCTTTGTAGAGCGTGTACTAAAGGGTCCGCCAAATAACTTTTTTTTTTTGAAAATGGGGCGCAAAACGTCGAGTGTAGCTTCTGCTGTGTGGCACGTATCGCCGTCTTGTTGAAACCAAATATTGCCAATATCCTCCTCTTCAATTTTTGTGAACAAAAATGGCCCGATAACGATCGCCATTGACTGTAACGGCCACTCTTTGCTGATTTTCGAAGAAAAATGGCCTGATTTTCAAAGTAATGTCGCAATATTTCCCAGCATTGTTCAAGCGTATACACAACCATATTCGTTCAGCGGAAAGATAAAAATAATTATCTGTCAAATCAGACATGAGCTAAGTGTTACCATTCACGAAATAAGCACTAGGTGAAAAAAAACGTTAGATGGCGGACCCTTTACCTCTAGGACAATAGAGTGCTCTAACCAGCTTGACCTGATGAGGTAAGCTGGCTTATTCCGGCCAACATTCGGTCCCTGTCTATATTGGTCGACTGATGTCGCTCACCCCCCACCACGAGAAGGATATAGATCAGGATTTTCTTTTATCGAACCTGTGACCATAAGGCATTTCGGTGAGTCTTCCAGTACTTTTAGGGGGTATTGTTATTCAATACAAAATTTCTTAAAAAAATATTTTCTGCACCTCAATCGCCTTCAAGGTTGTAGATTAATTTGTGTAATATTTTAGTTGTACCAATTGTGTTGTATATCTAAGATAAAACTCATGTGCGTGACTAGCTGTTCCACCCAATATCTTATGTTGGCTAAAAAATACGTCATCAATGTTACTGTCCATTCTTCTTCTTCGCAGTAGTATCAATCCGGTGGATTGGTTTGCAGCAACAGAATCTTGCATCTCGATCTCCATTCCTCTCGGTCCTCCGCAACCCTTTTCAGCTCAGCATAAGCGCTACAATTCATGTCCTCGAATACTTGCTGCAAATACTCCCGTCTAGGGCGCCCTCTACAGTTTCTACCCTCAACCATCCCCTCCACAATATCGTGAAGAAGACCATCGTGGCGCATGATGTGACCGATCCATCGGGCTCGCCTCTCTGAGATGGTTCTTAGTAGGTGCCTATTCTCCTTGATTATGCTGAGAACATCATTGTTCGTGATGTGTCTCTCCAGGAAATTCCAAGAATTCTTCTGTGTGAACACATGTCCATTCTATAACTAACTTTATTCAATGTCGCTATAGAAATACGATAACTCTTTCATCAACCCTAGATATTCATCATAATTTCAAAGTAATGATAAAAATGTCTGTAATACCGAGTTTTGCCTTTATGGTGTGGCTCAAGTATAGAGCTTAGGCTTAACTAAATACAATTTAATAAATTAAGCCTGGTCGGGATTCGAAACGACCTCGTCTGAATGTTAAAGAAATGCTTTAACAAAGACTAAGCCACACGGCAATGATAATTCATTTAATTTGTCTATGTTCGCTCCCTCAACTGGAAGCATATGGACATCACGAGCCGTCGCCACAAAGATCTGTCAGCCGCCTTGGTCCTCGCTTCGTCCCATGACAGTTCCGCCTCCCGCAGCTCCGCCGAGAATATTCTATATATATTTCCCGACGGACTACCGAGACGGTGAGAGCCGGGGGCTTGAAGAAAAGGCCGCCGTATTAAATGCTTTCCTGCGGTATTCTCAGTAAATGTCCCAGACAGGTCCACCTTCGCCTCTTGATACACTGTAGTATGCATGCTGCTTTGTCCACTCTTTCACTTCGTCATTCCTCACAAAGTCAAACCATTGTATAAAGACAATATACATACTAGTATATGTATTCTATAGTTAAAATTTAATAAGTACATAAAAAATACAAAAATATATGTATGCTTAAGTACAAAGAAATGATTAATTCACTTAAAAGAATATAACAATTATATTCTCATTATGTACGTTTATATTTTTTTCTCGATGTTTCGTTACATTAAAAGTTTACAGAAATCCCAAAAGATGGCAAAACATCTCAAGAACGAAAATTATCTAAGAATATTTACGTTTTTTTCCTTTTGTATTACGGTAAATATTATTTTTTATTTACTGTGTTGCAATGAAACCTGAAATCATAATTACTTAAATTTGAATTATAAAAATTAATGTTTTTTGGATAACAAAAAACACAATTTCGCTTGAAAATGGCTTTTAAATTAAAAGTGTTTTTGCCATCTCTGAATCTAAATTGTAAGCTACGCTTTTTCCCGCGCGATTAATTTTCTTATCTACTGTCTAACGCGTTCGGTGATTTCCGTGACTTGTCGGGTGAACTCGGCATTTTCGACCAATCGAAAGAGGGCGTCGTTTTCTATGCGCATGGCACAAAATTTGAATCGCTTCCAAAACAATATTGTTGTCAGTTCATAACAGAGCGTCGATCGCGTCGGTCGTGCTGTGAAAATACTGTGTAATATTATTTCTTATTACCTACATACCAAGACAATATTTACATTTCGCTTCTTCAAAAAAAAAAAACAATATTTTTGAGTTTAAAAATATTACAAAAAGTGTAATTTTAGGATACCGTGTTTTGTGTTTTGGCTCATTTCCAATGTTTCTACGTGTATTACATGCACAATATTAATTATCATACAAAGTGTTGTTCAATCTTCTAGGGAAATATATTCCATCGAGATTGGTAAATTATATTGCAAGATATCTTAACTGAAACTAATAGTTAGTAAGATAAATTTACATTCCGTAAATTATAAATAGTACTTCATATAAATATATAATATTAAATAAGTTTTACGACCAAACGAGTATACACTTACTAAATTTGAAGAAGCGAAATATTCACACACATACACAATGCAGCTTTTGATTTTAAAACACAAATAATATTTATTTTAGAATGTTTCAATAATTAGAAAACAATTAAATCACCTATAATTATAATTATTTATAATATAAATAAAATCTAGTGGTTACAAGTATAATATTTAAAACAAAACACTTATTTTTCTATGTATTTCAAAACTTTATATGTACATATTTGCTTTTAACAATAATTTACGTGATTTGTTAATAAATTCATTCACTAGTCTTTAAATATAATTGTAAAATTAGTGCACAATCGGTTATGTATTATTTAATGGGTCTCTTTTTTCCAATCTAAAAGAAAAAATCATCTAAATTCGAAAAAAATGTGTTGTAGGTCTTTTATAAATTATGGTATGTATATATATTGTTATACTTTGATCTAAAGTATTATATTATAATCATAATCAATTATTCGCTTGATATTGTCACATATATTCAATATATTTGTAATTATAATACCGTCAGATGACGAAAAGTTTGACACCTTTATAACCCTAAAAGATAAATACATATAACTGTTGATAATTAAATGGGGATTGCTAAGAAAGTTATTTTTACAAGTTATAGTATAAATTAATATAATGTTAATTATATTAATGAATGTATATTTTGTTAGAACATTTTGAATTATCAGCAATTTAATTTACTATCGCAATTTTAATTTTAACTAGCAGTATCGTTTTCTGCCACCCAAGTAACCCTCAAAACATTCGAAACTAAGCCTGATAATGGAAAAGAGCAAATATTATAGAACCTTAATATTCAGTGTCGTTGAGGCGCTCGGTGGCTGCCGATCTGATTTTGAAATATGTACCTATGTTGCATTTGAAAATAATGTTAACTACAATCAGAAAGTGGAAGTTAATAAGCTTATCGTCAACGATCAGAAATAACAAAATAACCATTTATTATTTGTATACTTTCCCGACTAAGAATAGGGCAAATTCATCCATTTATGTAAATAAATAATAAAGAAACATGGCATCTTAAAAGAGGTTAGAGATAAAAATTTACAGTATAAGCTGTATTTTTAAAAAATACCTTATCTCGTTCATGTAGAATAGAGTGACATACTCATAAATAATATGCTTTATCAACTACACCTTAGGTGCAAATATTTGTTCAAAACGTATAAGGAATGTCGTTATCTATACTTACAATAAAAATGACATAATTTATTTTTACTCATATTTATTATTATTAACCCACATTACATCAATAATACTTTTATTGTAGCCTTACTTTACTTATTTTTTCTTATCAGGTCTCGAGTTTGAGCGTATTATCGTCACAGATTGCCGCCATATTAGGCGTCTGCTGAATAAACTATACATAGTTCGCATTGGCTTTCCACGATGGTGAGATTGAAAAATGTAATAACATGTCATAGACAGGTGCATCTTTGTCTCTTGACCGACTGTAATATGGAAAACTACCGTGTACACTTCATTACCTTGCTTTTCCTCACAGAAAGTGAATACGTCATATCTAGTGGTGTCATTCAAATTTCGTAACAACGGGATTGATTATTTTCTCAATATTATATTTTGAATCCGATGAAAATGTGAATGTTCCAGGATTTTTTACACTTTTCGTAACGATATTAGAATCATTAAAAGAAATTGGTCTTAAAATTTGAAACTTGTATAAAATTAATTATATTATTCCATACGTAGTATGCAGTACGATTCCATACGCATTCCGATTTCCAATCCAGGTTTCCGATACAAATTGACATCAGCATGATGTAGCCCTTGCTGACTGATACCGAAAATCTCGATATACAATCTTTCATCTCTTATTTGTGTTCGCTTGTCATACATTTATTTGTCCGCCATATTGGGACTAGTTATATAGACCAGACCTTCAGAAGCAAACTCAAGACCCACCTTTTAACTCAAAGAGGCAAATAAGCGCTTTTGGAATGATCATTCGGTCATAAAAGAGCGCTATACAAATACAAATAAATAATAATAATAATAGACCACCGCTGGCGGCGCCGGTGCGCCAGTTGTGTCCCGCTGTCGGCGAGAGCATATTGTATTGTGGCTCGGCTGAATGCTAGGTCGAGCCATAAATATGTAAAGTTTTATCGTAAATATATGTCAATGTGCTTCTGAAAAAGTCTGTGTTATCAATCTGCTCCTAATCCTGCCTTCACGCGACGGAATAACAACATTTTGAGAGAGAGGAGGATCTTAAAATACATATGTGACAATAGGTTTTAGCTAACCTTAGGGTGACACTACTGGTTCCCCAATATTCTACGCATGCACTTGTTCTCGAAACACATAAAGGGCTTGGATTTGTAGCCATTAAAAAGGATAAGGGCTATCTATATATACATATATATATTATTACTAGTAATAACTCTTTCATTGCGTAATGTGTAACATTGTTCAATATAATTAACCCTCTAGCTAGGGTACGCCTAAGAGAATTCCTGCGATGGAAATATTCCTTATAAAACTTACCCGTACAGTGAGATATGTGGAGGAAGCGTGATTAAGTACTAGGGGTTTGGCATCCGAAACACTTGGAAATGAGGAGTTGGAAAACCTCTCTAGCGAACATCGACCTGGCATCAAATATGGGCAAAATTGATGTCTCTAATTTTTCTCCGAGTATTCGCACGTCTGACTTTGAGTAATGGGACTAACTCTTAATGGATTATTTTTTAAAGTTACCTCAACAATTGCATACCGTTTTGAAAACTGAGTGTCGCTTAGTACTCCCTTCAGGAAACTGAAACAATGCGCCATTTTTATATAAATATATTTTTTATTTAATCAAATATAAAAAGATACATTTTTTACATAGTAATTTAATATAAATCTACAATATTTATTAATGGATAAAGCATTATTTTTAATAGAGTATTGCTAGGTAAATTATTTTTAAGTAGTATATATATTTAATTTTCCATTTCAATTAAAAATAAATTACAATTATAAATGTATCAACAACCTTTAGTAATTTTGGGAAATGTATACGGATATATTTGTTAATTATATTATATCATTCAAATTAGTAACTAATTTACTATCAAATTATCAAATATATTATTGATTACAATAAACATGATTTTATGCAAATGTACTGTAAAATGTTGTTTTTTTTTATCTTTTGAAATAAAGTGATTCGGGCAATTTTTATCAAAAATGATTTATTTGAATTTCGAGACGTTTTTTTAATATACCTGTATATTACAAATTTATTCTGCTTATCGTAATATTATCTATGTAGATAAATGACTAAGAATATGTTTATTGCTTTTTAACATTTCGAAATATTGTGTCGAAAGTAAATGTTTATAAAAACTCTTCAGTCGGTTCTAAAGAGAACTTTGTTTCTAAAGTCATCAAAGTATATCCGTCTCGTGTTTTGTATTGGTTTTTTAATGGGAAACCCTCCAAGTGGATAAAGCTCAAACTGTCTTAGTAAGCAATGACTTGAGAAGCTTTTGACCTAAAAATACAGTTAAAACACTTAAATAGGAACGTAAATCAAATAATCGTAATCCTAAAATCATCACGAATGATTGAATGTGTTTATTTTTTTATAAGCATACCAGTATTATAACATTAACCATTGGACACGCTTTTTTATTATATCGTCAAACACATTATTGTCATAATTTTATCAAATAAAAAATATTAAAACGGCGCAATTGCTTATCGTAACTTAAAAAATCCTTATAATATGTATGCATAAGATTTATTAATTGTTTATGTATGTACTGTAGTAATTAACAAGAAATAAAAGGAAAAAAATACTATAATACGTATACTCTTATATTTAAAAAACTATTTCGTCTAATGCAACGTTCCTTTTTCTTTTTTCATTCACGGCCCCATTTATGATTGCGAGTTTCCTGGCGACCCCGTATAAATATAAAAGAAAGATAAATATATATTTTTTGATGATTTATTTATTGGGTAACAATAAACATTTACATTTGAAAATATATAGTTTTAGAATTCGTTTAGAAACATACAAAAATCTAAAATTAAAAAATTGCACAAAATGTTGTAAAATTGTATTTATTATAGTTACAAAAATTATATGCCCTATTTTTCATCAAAATTGAATTTTTGCAATAACATAAATAAAAGGGAATTCTCGACCGTCTTAGTTTGCTCTAATATATTCAAACGCAGTCATTGAGTGAAGTATTCAATTAAAATTAAAGGATTTTTTTTAATGGGATGGATTTGCCTGTTTTTTTATTGCATAACAAATTAAATCTGCCCAAATACACTACACAATATGTTATAAAATCGTGTATTTAAATATTTGAAATTAAAATCTCTCGCGACCCCAAAATTTTTACTACGCGACCCCATTTGAGGTCGCGACCCACAGTTTAAGAAGGCCTGGTCTAATGCATAAAGATCGAATAAATATATATAAAAAAGAGTATTTTACCACCTTGTAGATATATATCAAAATAATACGCTCAGCTCATGATGACTTTGCTGGTGAAATACATAAAAAAATAAATATATTAACTCGGTGACAATTAGATGATTTTGCCGGTATGTTGTAGAATATATTTCTAATTATTTTAGGGCACAATGCTTCTATGAGTAAAGCCCTTAGTAATATAAATGTGACTTACATAATTTGTGCAGATTTTTAATCTAATTGTTCTTATTTAGGCCACCTGTTTATTTTGATCACAAATGAAACGTTTTATATTGCGCAATCGTAAACATCCTCGTCTTTCTGATTGAGCAATGTCTCTTAAATCCTAATGATCGCTGAGAAAAAAGACATTTTACTTTATAAAATGTTTTCGTTCGTTTATGCAGTCACGAAATCATCACACCTGTTAGATAAAAAGGTCACCGTGCAATGTGTTATTTGGCAGGCTCCATCTCACACAAAGTGTCTTGCTTTATTTTCGCTAGCCAGCGGCCAGTCACGTGGTGTTGACATTTCCAATGCTTACCTCACCTGTTCTCCGCTACGTCACAATAGGTACCATTTATGCTATTTGAAACGGATCGTAAACAACAACCGTGTAACTATTTTTCTATGTTCTGATTGTTAAATTAAGGCACATTCATACTATGCCGATATATGCCAAATAACACTGGTAAAGATATGTTAACTTTGCTACTTTACAGGTATGTTTGCCAGGTGCCATTAATCGGCACCTTTATTTATTGAAGCTAATTCAGTAGCCTTTTTTTGATGAGCAAAACATACTCTATATCTGCAATATTTTGAATGTATATACGAAACATTATATCTTTCAATATCCGTTTTATACGTCACCACAAATTTCCACCAGCCAGTTCTGTCACTTACCACTGTCTATGACTATCCCATGATATCTTTGCACTCGAAGATCTCCCTGGAAATATGTATGATATAGTTCCAGACGATATCAAAAGCAGGAGCCTGGGGTCTTGAAAAGACGGCTGTTGTTGTAGTATCTGAGGTATGTGTTTTGAGTGATTTGTCAATCCTAATTTTTAAAACGAGATGAGACTAACGACACCGGAGCATTTGGTCCCAAAGGCTGACTCAATACAATATACTTTATATCAGAGCCATAAAAATAAAAACGGTGATAAATATCATAAAGTATGTATACGAAGTCATTGATGTTTTGTGTAATGGTGTTTTAACGATATTTTTTCTTCTAATACTTATATTTGTAAATTTTGCATAAATTGAAGTAGCACGATATCAAGATTTTTTATTACATGTATTGCATGGTACTTACTGATCAGAGATTTTCGTTTTTTTTTAATTAAACACATACAGGAGAATACCAACAAATGTTGATAGTAATTCTGAAGTCTCATCTGCGGAATTCTATGACGCTTACCATCGTGCATATGGATAAGCGCTGCATGTTGAGTGTTGATCCGCCAACGCCATAGACTACAGCCCGAGATTCTCGCATCATCCTTATTATTACAGAAATTTACTATGAATGGGTGGTCTTCACGGGACGACTTTTGTCTACCACCAATTTTAATTAATAGACTATGACTAGCATTTTACGGGTGAGGGATCAAATTCAAAACAATATTTTAGAGCTCAGAAATGGATTATTTTTTATTTAATTTTTTAATCTCCGTCGGGGATCGAACATACGACCTTTGACTTGCAAAGCAAACGCTTTGACCATTGAGCTATAGCCGCCGGCGAATTTAAAGTAACACCTTATCTTTTTTATACTGTTATTTACTTAATGGGATTTTTCCATTGCGAAAAAAGACTATTCGTATAGTATATTGTTGCAATCACATTTACATTAAATATTTGTTATCATTACCTGTTATTATTTATATTATTTAAATGATGCATTAAAGGGGGCAGTATAGATCATAAATACATAGAATGACATAAAAGACTACATCGCGTTTCATCGTTCCTTCTTCTCGAAAAAAAAAACTCAAAAAACAGCCTCCTAAAGTAGTTGCTAGTAAGTGCATCATGCTGTCCAATATTATTCGTTTATTATAATTTTAGATTATAAATAATCAATGCAAAAAAAGCAACGAAAATAGTTCATGTTAAACTCATACATAAACTTCTGCACTTTCTCTCCGGCGGAAAAAATGTGTAAATATGTATCGAATTAACAATCATCTATTGTTTGGGATCAGCATCTCTAATCTAAAAAACTCTCAAGCGCATATTTGAGGCAAGGAACTTATCTTAAATCTTCTCTTTTTAGTTTTATCTTCTTGTGTATGTTTGTGCGACACGAAACCAATGAAAGTGGGAACTTAGAGTTATGTTCTTAAAACATCATGAACACACTTTTATAGCATCTTAATGGGACGTAAAAGGAATAGTATAAACATACTTTTAAAATACAGCACATGTATTACAGACACATAGGCAGTGTATATCAATGTGTTATATTGAAAGCTAACGTTCGTTAGCATGATTCTCATTTTGTATATTTGATTCGAAAACACAAATCACTCACTGTTCACAGAACTAACTCATTTTTTTTCGATACAACCATTCCTCTCATTTGCTTCTTATTTTTTTTTTATGTAAACATACAGGAGAATACCGACAGATGGTGATAGTAATTCTGAAGTCTCATATGTGGAATTCTATGATGCTTATTACCATAGTGCATATGCGCTGCATGTAGAGTGTTGATCCGCCAACGTCATAGACTACAGACCGAGATTCACACATCATCCTTATTATTACAGGAATTTACTATGAACGAGTGTTCTTCACGAGACGATTTTCGTCTACCAACAATTTTAATTAATAGGCTGTGACTGGAATTTTACGGGTGAGAGATCAAATTCACACCAATCGGGAGTATTTTAAAGCTCAGAAATCAATTAAAATCCATATTTTTTTAAATATCCATCGGGGATCGAACCCACGACCTTTGGCTTATAAAGCAAACGCTTTGACCATTGAGCTATATCTGTCGGCTTGAGATATTCATTTCTTGTTGTCGATTGTACCCGGATGACAATTTTTCATCTAACATTTTAGGTTCAAAAAATAAAGACGATAAGCGAATACGAAGTGTCGTTAGCTTAAATGTCATTATCCGCCCACTTTTATGGACACCCGAACAACACGTAATCCAGCAATTTCTCACAGGACGTATAAAAATATGACCTCACGAACTTCCACTTGTTGCTAGATGGAAGAGGAGCCGTCGCTTAGCATCCCACGCTTCCATCACTGGTCAAGAACTAACCCCGCGAGGTCAACCCACGTCTTGCTCCAGAATCTGATCCTACAAATCACCTCGTCAAAGTGATAAAGTATGGACTGATAGTCCTCAAATGTACGAGCATTACTGTATGTGGCTGTAAACTGTGAATGTCCGGTCTCGATCTGACTTCCAGGTGATCCACATTTATGGAATCACAAAATTGTATATTGTACTCGTACTTTATACTAAGAGTGACCTTTACGTTTTTCAAGCAAGAATTGTGTCATCTCCAACTCTGTATGTTTTCGGTTTCAGTTCAGATTCAGTTCCATCTTAAGCTTATCGATCAAAAAAAGACCTTAATACAATTCGATAATTTCATTTATATATAATCACTCTCTACTATAATGCTCATAAGTAGATGCTTACTAAAAAAATAAAACTCTTACGCTTCAACAATTGATATAACAGAGTATTTAAAAAGATAATTATTTAACCCTTTTGCATCGGTTGTCGATAAATTCCGTCTAAGATTCCCCTACCGTTGACATCGGTAGCCATGATATATCGTTTTGCTACTTTCAGTACTTATTGTGACGACTGAGCGCGCTCGTGATAGGCTGTCGATCAGCGCCGCAAGTGGCAATCTATATAACTAACGTCACACCCGTGAGCGGACTTGTCCAAAATGTCAATATGGCGACGCATACATGTACGACAAGCGAACAGAAATAAGAGATGAAAGATTGTATATCGACGTTTTCAGTACGAGTCAGCAAGGGCTATATCATGCTGATGTCAACATATATACCAGTCTCAACGCAATTTTCAAAAAAAAAAAATACTTGTACTTCTAATCGTAAAAACTTAATACAGAACTTATATGTGATTGCATTATATCATCAACATATCATCAATTATTTAGTTTCATATATCTGTGTTGATATGTTGTTTTATTCATAATTTACATTAGGTTAAAAACTGGTTTTAATACACACTATTCAGTTACAATATGACAACAAAATTAATATTGTGCTATAAAAAGGTTTATTTGCGTAATACATAATAAAAACATCTTACGTAATTTTTAAATTATTTTTTATGTTAAATGAAAGTTAGTCTTATCTTAGATTAAAATGATGTATTCTACTTTTTTCTGCCTCAAAACCTATTTTATTTAAAAATATATATTTTATACGTAATTATAATCTTGTAAACACGTGTCCATTATGATGGAACTCATTGATTGATAATTAATTTACAGTCCTCTCCTAAAGTTCTCAACAAGTGGTTTCTAAGTGAGTGAAAATAATCGAATTTAAGCATTTGGAAAGCTTGCAAAGCAGTGCTTATTAAATATTGTGCCGCGACTAAGTGGTTGAGTGATCGAAGTTCCCAAAGAAAAGGATTACAATGGCAGAGGTGAAGAATTCGTCTCCCATCTCGGCAGCGGAGAATCAGCTGACGCAAAATAATACAGGTATGTTTTGTTTAATTTAAAAAAATGTTGTAAGTGTACAATACTTGAAAACGATGTTAATCTCACCCAAAAATGTAATTAATGAAAGATATTTTCAGTAAATAACTTTGAGCTGCGCTTTAGGAACATGGACACGAGAGCGTTAGCTTAATTACTCAATCTCCTTAAGACGGCAGACGCTGGGATTCGAAACACGAATCTTTGCTATCAATGCTCATTCGGTACTAAAAACATTAGAGGATTAAAATATATTTTAAATAAAAACAACAAAAACACTTTACATTACAATAATCTAATATATAAAATACCAACATCTCATCATCATCGTCAGCCTTTATCCGTCCACTGTTGAACGTAAGCCTCCCGCATGAGTCTCCATCCTCTTCGATCCTCCGCCTTCCGCATCCAGCTCACTCCCGCTATTCTTCTCATGTCGTCAGTCCATCTCGCGGGGGGTCGGCCAATGCTTCGTTTGCCAGTTATTGGGCGCCATTCTAATACTTTTTCTTCCACATCGAACGTCGTCTCTTCGACATATATGTCCTGCCATTGCCACTTGAGTGTGCCTATTCGTTGGGTAGCATCCACTACTTGAGTTCTTCTGCGTATTTCCTCGTTTCGGATTATATCTTTTAGCGACACTCCATAGCGCGCTGGGTGACTTTTATTTTATGGGTAAGACTTGCTGTTAATTCCACGTTTCTGTGCCATAAGTTAATACAGGGAGGATGCATTTGTTAAGCGCCTTAGTTTTAAGACATTGCGGAATTTTTGCTTTAAAAATGTACTTTAGTTTTCCAAATGCTGCCCATCCCAGTTGTATACGCCTGTCAACCAACATCTAATGTTACAATAACTATTATACTCATATACAACAACTCTAAGGATGAAATGCGATCGCATCGTCCAAACAGTTAAATCGATAGTTAACAGTTTAAATTTATCGTCATAAATTATCACGGTTAATATTATTAGGCTACTAGAGAGCATACTCGTAGTTAAACTGCTCAATAAAAGAGATGGCAATCATTACTGACGGACTCATAAATTAATTTATGGTTGGAGACCATTTATGGCGCAGCCCCACATGTCTTCTGACAGCAGTGCTCAATAAAAACTGGTCCCACGGCCGGAATGGAAATGATTTTCTCTTCAGAGAAAGATCCATACAGTGAAGTCAAGTTGAATGGCAAAATCACTTACTAATAACTTGTATTAAAAAGTCATAGGCATATTTTAGCGCACATCATTCATTGAAACCGTATACTAGTATTTTCACTTATCTCTATATTTGTTTGAATTATTATAGTTCAATACGTGAATAAACGATTATTTTAAGAAAGTATGTGATGGTTTTGAGTTGATGATTACAGTATTATTCGAATTTTATTTTACCTTTTCTTTACTAAACTGTTCGCGTTTCACCTCCTCATTCATTCAGTCATTTTCAATAGTGGTGTATTTTTTTAAACTATATTTGATAATAAGGTAAGGGATTTACATTTATTGGTAATCACATATGCTCCGCTAGATTATATGTTTTATGATTATGTCAAAATACAAGTACAGATCTATATTTGTTGCTTAATATAAGTTTTACTCGTATAATATATATTTGTTATTGAATAAAAATATTTAAATTAATATTATAAATATGCAATTTAACCAAGAATTGTTAGTTAAAAGCATTTATGTTATTATACAAGTATCTCATGGTTATACGTTTTCATACATGAATTTCTATAACTAGTTATTTGTAAATTTTTATATAATGAATAACTACTTTAACTATCACATAATGAGAATAAAGTAGTTGATCTCCTATTGATGATTATGTTTCGAACACAAGTATCACTATTTAAGTAGTCATCAGATTCTGTAGCCCAGGCGGTTTTTTTTTTATTAAACACATACAGGAGAATACCAACAGAAGGTGATAGTAATTCTGAAGTCTCATATGTGGAATTCTATGACGCTTGATCCGCCAACGTCATAGACTACAGCCCGAGATTCACCCTTCATCCTTTTTACTACAGGAATTTACTATGAATGGATTGTCTTCACGGGACGACTTTCGTCTACCACCAATTTTCATTAGTAGGCTATGACTGGCATTTTACGGGTGAGGGATCAAATTACCACCATCCGGGGTATTATAGAGCTCAGAAATCGATTGCTTTTTATTTAATTTTTAATCTCCGTCAGGGATCCAACCCACGACCTTTGGTTAGCAAAGCAAACGCTTTGACCATTGAGCTATACCCACCGGCTTAATATTTTTATGGTGTGCATTGCATATATTCCAAATAAGAAAGGTTGACAGCAAGAGGATATAAAATTGATCTATCTTTTATACCCCTTTCGCTTTTAGAATGAACATATTTTTTTTTTTTTTTTAGTGATGCGTTGCTCTTGGGATGAGGTTTATACCTGGGGACAAATGCGAGTATATAGCGAATATTTCCATAACGATAATACATTTTGTAATTTTTTCAACTTACTTATCAAAATGCAAGCTAAGACATATTGTTCGTGTTATAGTCGTTTTGTTATTTAAACCAGGTAAGAAGGTAAAAAATACTCGCTACTATTTGTGTTGCTTGAGCATTTATTTACCTGTTATCTAGTAGGCTGTGATAAAAATAAAACAAAGATAATCTTGTGTGCACACTCGTCGCTTGATAAACAGAAAAAAATACGTCACTATTTTAAGCCCTTTATTGTTTTCGTTATTTATGTATAATAAAGAATGATATAATTTCCAACGTTCTTAAATGAAGTCTTCCATAATGAAACATTAAGGCGTTTCTATTCGTGATAATCATAATATGGAGATTAAAATAATTACATGAGCTGCCGACATGATGATAAGATGACTTGTCCCAAGGCATCTCTGCACCCCGAGCTCCATCTGAGAACACATATAGTTCCTGACGACCTTCAGACCGAGAACCCCTGAACGTGAAGAGCAGTTGTAGTATGCGAGAAAAATATGTATATTTGTCTAATTGTTTTTTTAAGGAGACTAGATGATTAGCCTATTACTCCCGATATGTAACCTTTTCAATACGACTCGGTTAGAATACAAATTATACTGTCAATTATAAAACTAGTGTTTGAAGCAAAAATGTCCTTATCGGGTATATTTTCATATATCACATTGGTTAATTATCCTTTAGCTATCAAATGATGCATAAAAACCATTCAAAGAAAGTAGCAAAACGAT
Organism: Glossosoma conforme; assembly: GCA_022606575.1. Lineage (NCBI taxonomy): Eukaryota > Metazoa > Arthropoda > Insecta > Trichoptera > Glossosomatidae > Glossosoma > Glossosoma conforme. Next base: position 4,300,105 of record JAGTXR010000003.1, on the reverse strand, counting down.
ATATAACGTCAACCAATGTCAAAGTTCGGGGAATTTTATGAGAGCATATGCCGACAACCGATGCGAAAGGGTTAAGCCATTTGATCGCAAAGGGCGGCTCAAACCAACCAATGACGCGCAGTATGTAACAGGCATTAGCTCATTCAAGTTTTCTTTTATTACATTACTATCATAATAACTATAAATACCTTTATTTCTTTATTATCATTGCCTATTTATATCATTAGCTATCTTTATCATCTCGGTTAGATCAATGATTTTTTTATCAGTGATACACGAAACAACAGAATTGTTGAAAATGTTCACGTCTATTTTTTTCCTTTTTCTAATATATATTGGATTTAATCCATTATAAACTCTGTGCTTCTCAAACTAACTTTATAAATTACAAGTCCTTTGCCGCTCAAATTTTTTTGGAACCATTTAGTTAAAAGAGATTTTAATAGTGAACATACATTTAGTTACAGGAAGAAATATTGGTTATTTAAAGTGTATAAATTACAATTTACAATACGAAATTAATTGATTTTCGTAGTTCGGTTAGATTAATGGAAATAACATTAAGGTTATCAACTGACAATACATGATGAAAGTGTATAATTATAATTTTATATTAATTTTAATTAAAAAATTAACATATTAAAAATATTTAGTTTTGATTCATAATTTGTCTTTTATGATTACATGTTTCGGACTCCCAGGAAATTATTGAAGATGGTATCCAGGGAGTTCGAAACATGTAAGCATTAAAACAAATGGTGAATAAAAACAAAATGTTTTAATTTGTCAATTTTTAAATGAATTTTAATATAAAATTATAATTAATGGTTATGTTCAGCCATATCAAAACATACAGAGCAATCAGCTTCAGATTTTTATATACATTTTTTTTTCATGTTTAATATATATTGGGCAAGAAGTCTTGAATATTTTAAGTGGAGTTTAAAATAAGTGTAACATTACATGTAATATATTCAAGCCAATCGACTGAAACGTTGCAAGTTTAAGTAATTATTGTACTTATACAATTAGCGCACGGTTAAGTTGGACGTGACGGACTCATTCAAATCAATAGAAGACGTAACAGTGTTAGCATAAGTCATTTGTTAACCACATATTCAGCCTTTCGGTTACAGGAAGCCATACCTGTATATAAATAACAACTGGGTAGCTTATGTAAGCCTGAAAGGATGAAAAATAATCATTTTTCTTATATATATAATTGATATAAACTGTGGTTATTGTGTAAATGATTCAACATCCTACTCTCTTTCAAAAAGGTGTTACTCCGTCGCGTGAGGCCATGATGAGGAGCAGGTTAGCAAACAAATACTTTTTCAGATGCACATTAAGGTATATTTACGATAAAACTTTACAAGCTTGCGGCCCGGACCTAAGCGCAGCAGTTGGCCGTGCTACAGTACAATTTACTCTCGCCGAAGGACGGTAGGCAACTCATCTCCTCGCTCGGTATGGGCTATCGCCCGCGCCACGAGCGGCGGTGTATCTAACTAATGCTAATATGGCGGACACATCCCTGTTTGACAAGCGAACAGAAATAGAGACGAAAGGTTGTACATCAAGGTTTCGGTACCAGTCAGCAAAAAATCAGATATTGCTTGTCAATTGCTGAACGAAGTCCTTTAATTTTTATTATATTATTCATAATCCATGACATGTTGGAATTCGAAATTATAGAATCATTTATGTAGTCTTGAATAACATTCTCTTTTAATAATATCTAAACATGGATAATTACTGCTTGTTGTCGTCTTTTTTAATATACAAGTATTTTACTATCAATTACTAATCGCTATTATGAACACGACAATACCAGAAAAAGTCATCTAAACTACTCGATTTCTGCTCGAACATATACTCGTATGGTCATCACAAATTGCAATTACACATAATTGTCAGATATTGTTATCCTAGCCTCGTTCTTAATCATATCTGTAGATAGAGCTATGCTGATTAGATTCTTTGCAGTCCATCCAGCCGAAATATTTGAGCGTTTGTTAATCAACATTTTTGTGAGTTATCAATTGATTAGCACGAAGCTGTCGTGGTCCCGATGATTAATAACCACCTGCCAGGTGCTTGTCGTCTTATAAAGTAAATATTATTTTATTTATATTGTGGCTTTAGGGCTTAGCCGTGTGTTGCGAATTACTTCATTCCAATATTTCGACCGTCATTACAGGGGTCTTCTTCAAGGTTGATGACTTAGTGACGAGTTGGTGTCTGGAGGTAGTTTAGCCGTCACCCTAACGTACCTCCACAAGAGTCATGTCGAAGAATCATGTACGATGGGTTGTTCCAAAAAGTGTACCTCCACAAACGTCATGTCGGACTGTGGTTGTCCTTGCTTGTCTGTAAAATTTTTTGAGTATGAGCTAGAGGTGGAAGCCATGCTGTTTTTAGAATCAAACCGTCATCCCTGTTGATGTTAATGGGATGTCTTTTGATTTAAATGGCTTTCCTTACTAGGCGTGCATGTTTTCGAATGAAAATAAGACAATCTGTTTCTATAAATTATATTACAAAATATTTAATTTAAAAAAAAATGTTTACTTCATCCTTGGAAATATTAAAATGTCAAAACATAAAATCGCACTTAAAATATATTGCAAGATATTTACTGGCAAACCCGTTGTGAGGTTAGCTTTTTATATCTATGTATTCTTAAAAATCACATTCATTAGTCTGTTTTTTCAATCTGATATTCTTTTGACTGAAATTGTAAAAATATTCTATTCACACGTATCTTATTGTCATTTTTTGCGCAATTAACCGGGCAATATTAGGGGTTAACGACACGTCTCTGGCATAATTACTGTGACGTCGCACTGCGTGAAATATTCATATAATATGAAGTATCAGAGCTTCATAACAGCGTAAGAGGTGGCTGGTTTACTTAGAAATTCTGCAGACCTAAGTGCAAGGAACCGTGGGAGTATTCTAAATCTATCTCATCTCAACAGCTGACCGGTGAATCAAGACTGGCAAGGTAAATCAACTCGTCGGGTTAAAATTTATACTCGCATATTGATACAAGTGAGATTTAGATGTTATGTTTCGAGATCAGTTGGTTTTCCCTTATCTTTTCAGGTATCTTTGCGCCGAAATGAGCTATCGAATATACTCATTCCGAACTCTGTCCACTCTAGTCACACCGCCCGCCCACCTCAGCATTTTCATCTCCGCCACATGAATCTTATCCAAGTCAAAATATTAAAGCACTAGCTAATTAAATAAATGTATGTGTTTCATAGATTGAGAATCAAATGTAGGGTACTATTATTTACCAGATGCACTGCTCTTATTTGAATTAAATGTCGAAGGAAGATGACTCTGAGTCAAAAGAAACTGATAATTATAAAATGAGAGCATAGAGATAGTTAGAGCCATCAATCTAAAAGAAGGAAAGGATCTAGAATGATTATACTGTACGATTACCTTTTATTGATCACTTAAGTAAATTTTATTAAAAAATACCAGGTATGTATTTGTGTTTTACAAAGACTTCATTGTTTTTTTTTTAATTTCACATGCCTAACGCTTAATTAAAGAAGAAAGTCCATTGTGCTCGTACTTGAAAAAAATATTTTTCGTTCACTTTCGTGTTAGCTGTTAATTTTTATGTCTACAATCTACATCATTAGACCAACCTCTTTACTTTGTTGAGACACCGACTCTTGTGCGATTATAGAAGTGAGGAAAATTGGGCGTGTGTAGTATCTTGGATGGGTGACCATTTGTCTGGCCTAATTACTTTACGCCTCTATAGTGTTTGACTTATTATATGATTTACTTGTAAATGTTGTTAATTAACCGTTCAAATATGAAAATAATTTTACCTGTTACTACATATTGTTCAAGCCATCGGGCTCTCGTCCTGAGGAACTATGCGTAGTACTTGGCAGAACTCTGGGTGCAGATACTGCTTGGGATTAGTTTTATAAGCAACTTAATGTAATATTCTTGTACATATATTATAATTGCGTTTATACACGTAGAGAACTGAATAATTGAAAACGAAACTTTGCTCTATAAGTAAGTAAATATACTGTACTCAATGTGATGCATTTTAAAACATGTTAAAAACATATTCATTTAATTAAAATTTGAAATGGATACCAATGTAAATGCTAAAACTAACAATAAAATTACCTGGTTTAATTTTATTAAATTAATATATAATATATGAAATGACAATAAGACAACAACACTATATTGCTTAATAAATTAACATTATATAATATCAATAACATACACACAAAAAACGCATCGATCGTGTTCGAATAAAAAATGGAAAGTTCTATTGCATCATGGATTAACTGCTTTAAAATATTATCTTCCAACAGTTTCATGTGTTTCTGTGTTCCTGTTTTTTAAATGCCAATCTATTCTAGATACACGTAGTGAGATACAAGTAGAGTGGGTATGGAGCAGACTGGGTACTGATGCTTATAAATAGTCGCTAGAGACAGGAATAGTGGGTGACAAATAAACGAGCCTAAGGTCGCATTCACACTCTTCTAATAAATAAAAATAATTAATCAACTATAACATCCTAGCAACTATAATAATTAAGAGCGAATATATTTCTTCCCGTGGAATAGAAATATATCCGCGAAACAGTGTCTTTCGAGTATTGTATGTAAACACCTAATAAAATCCTAAACACGAACGAAGGTTATAATCTATGTGATATATATTTTTCCATTATTATTATTGTACTACTCAGTGAGTGGACCACCGGATCCTCACTGGATGGCCACGTGAAGGCGCATCCAACGCCCCTCCAACCGTGAGTCCCACGTATCCGTCCACACAGCGACCATTGTGTTGTGACTGCCGCGAACGCGCGCTCACAGAGAAGCGCAACACTTCCTTATTATGGCATGGAAGCCATCCACTCGTGCCTCCGTCAACATGCCTGAGGCACTGCAGTATCGCGGCAGGCCCAACAACATTCGGAAGGCGTTGTTATACTGGACCCGGAGTGCACTGTAGATCTTCTGAGTATAGGGCGCACGTTTAGAAATATTGACAGACGGCTTTAAAAAGCGTCAGCTTAACGTTTTTAGTACAACTTGCAAACCTACAATTTAACATATTGCATGGAACCGACAGCGCCCTCCGATCCCTCTCAATATCAGCGCCATCACTAAGATCCTCTGTAACCCAGTCTTAACTCTCTTTGAACTGTTTTAAAGCAAAATAAAAAATAATATAAACATAAGTACATAATTTTTCTATTGTACACTACGAGCATATAAAAATAAATATTTTTGGATTTTTCACTGTTAAATCATTTTTTAAATATTGCATCGAGCGTTTCGTGAGGAGCTCTGTCTTACGTAGCACCAGTGCTCAACGTAGTAACCTTAAGTACCATCATCATCATACCAAGTCTGCTATGGACCATTTTATTTTCTATTTTATTGAGGCCGGAGGCTCCTTGCGCTGGTAGCCATGTACCTGCGCCCATTAGGAGCACTTATCAAGGCATAATCATATGGTCAACACGAACTGCCGTCACAAAGCTCAATCAGTTGCAATGGTTCACGCTTTATCCCATAAATGTCCAACGAGTACATTCTTCGTACAGATTAAGAACTGCCTCCTCAATATAAATTATTACTTTACATTGGGATTATTTTTAATTTTTATTAGAATATTTTTCAATATTCTAATCTTATTTTATAGATAATTGATATTTATTTAAATATTATGAGTAATTAAATACTAACATACATTTCCACATCCATTTTTTACGCATCAAAAGTAATAATACAAAGCTTGTGAATAAATGTTGACTGATTGAATCATAAAATAATAATATACATACTCTGAATATGTACTACAGAGACATCTATCGTTATATGATGTAAATAATGGTATATTTACATCAAAATCACGTATCTGTCCAGGCGGAGAATGGTCGTGTGGACAGTGCGGTGTGTAGGATAGAGAAAAGGTGTAACGCTCGAGGTTCGAATCCCGAGCCTGCCGATATTTTTCTGAATGAATTGATGCGTTAAAATTTGATGTGGAATTGTATGTGTTTATTTAATTACTATTTTTACATTAAAATAAACGAATAATAATATGGTTAGTTAGCCTTAATTTAAAAATTAAGTTCTGCAAGTCATTACCCTCATATTTTTTTGTTTATATGAGTGATTTTTTCACACAACAAAAAATAATATTTTATGATACATTTCAATAAGAATTAACCATTGTTCTATATCTTAACAATACACAGTATTTTTTTCTTATTCCAGAGAAAAAAAAATAGTTCATTGGAGATCCCATTTCAAAATAAATAAGCAGTGGCCAACCATCAATATTGATCGTTAACAAGTCAGACCCTAAGTGACGTTAACAAAGAGATGGTATGATGAATGACTCGACTGATTTTTATATTAAGTTGCGATGGATGAATAGATTTGCTGGTCGTTAGTGAGACCAAAAGGTTCACAATGGCTAAATAGCCACTTGTCGATTTGATTCTTCAAATGAGAGCTTCTAAAAAAATATATAATTTATAAATATACCAAGATATTTGAATCATGGTGAAGTTATGTAGTTAATAAACTGTGTATTCACTAAAGCATTATATTAAGGTATAATAAATTTGTTAATATATTAGATTTCATTATGTTTGTGTTTTTCTCTTTTTAAATAAATAATCCCGATATCATTCATATTAATTTGACTCGATGAAATTAATTTTTAATTTATCATTTGTAATAACATAACTCAATTCAATCAATTCCGAACATTACCTAATTATTTTTCTTCTAGGGATGCCTTATTTCCATTCGTTAGAATCCCGGAGGGAAATTGCTGCTCTCAAACGTTCATTCCTTCTTCTTCGCGGTGCAATTCACAACCCAGGATTCTTGAATGTTTTAACTTCTACGTTCCAGATATGTACACCCGTGCTCGTAGCCATCCATTGTTTTTGATCCCAGTTGATACTTGTGGAGCTTCGAGCACTCAATCTAGTACAACGGCAATGGCGCTCCTAAATGGCCTACCAGCACACCCCGATCCTTTTCTTACATCCTTTTCCTGTTTTATCGATGATATTGTTCTAGATCTCTCTGATCTTTGACACGTGTCATCTTCTTCGTCTTTTGTGTTTTTTTTCTCTTTTGTATGTATTGTATGTTTATGTTTACTCTATGATTCTTATTACCTTATTATATGAAACTTGGAACTGCGGTTCTGTTAATTAAATAAATAAAAATTATGAAAATAACAGAAATTACTATTTTTTTTTTAAATCCAGTGAAATAACTCACTTCAATATCACCATCAACATCAATTATGTTGAATACGACCGCCCTAGTCGTTTGTCGATCAAATAAAAAAGGCGAAATGCAAATATTCCCCACATATTTTACGCATATAAAATCATTTCATTGATGTCTCTAAACACCAAAAACATTCACTAACAAGCTTTTGGCAGAGTAACGAACATGTCTCATATACGAATCGTTATGCATACACCTCAAAATTTTTGTGAAAGGTTAATTTTTTGTCCAAGTTTTTGCTCGCCATACTGTTGACTAAGGTCGCTTATGTAATGGAGTGCTTGCTCTTTGGTTATGTACTCTAACAGCTAGGAATAGTCACCCATATAACTAAACCGAGCTGACCCCAATTCAATTATGATATAAGAGCGGTTTGTCCATTTACTAGCGCATTTGTTTGAATTGCATTGCTTATGTAAATACTCATACAATACATCCTCGTATAGAGATATATCGACAAACGGTGATAGAGAAATCTCACCTGTAGATTACGTGCAGCAATTTTGCGTTTAACTCGGCATTCACGCATCGTCCATTTTTACAAGCACCCATTCACAGTAAGTCAAAATGTACGATTTGGAAATACAGAGATGAGATCTCATGACGTTGTCGGAAAAAAAAATCTTCACATTAGTTTTTTTCGTGTTCTTCTGTCGGTATTCTTATTTATGTGTTAACAAAAAAATACATCAGTACAGAATCCACAGTTTGTTGTTAATACATGTATGGAATTAACTAAAAAATTATATTTGTACTAATATATTCAGTTTATATTTATTGTCCTCAGGTAAATTATAGTCGAAATAAACATAAATATTTGGATATTTTTTATTATTTAATTTGATTAATGATCATAATATTCAGTTTAAATTGTCTTCATTGTATTATGACATGTTTATAATATAATTCATAATGTTTTTGCTGGCAAATATTCTAATCCTAGAACATCTGATTATTCACGGAAATGACACAGGTTAGCGTGGGAGATGTTAGCCTACATGTAATATTCTAAATAAAAATATGACTTGAATCTTAAAAATGAGTGTAATGCCCTTAAAAATTTCCGGGTATTTTTGAGTTTTCTTAAATGCTTGTGAATTTAGATATAAAATACTGAAGTTTCCGTTATTTTCAGTCTATAGAGTTATTCATCGATAATACTATATTGATCTTCTAAAAGCAATGCCTCTTGAAAAGGTGATTAGGATCTTTTATCAAATATTCTATAAAATATGTTAAAAAACGGTAAAACCATGTAATGTTTCAATTAAGATAATTTATTAAATGCCATACCTGTATCTTGAAAAAAAAACAAGTGTTCATTGAAATTTCGATTGGTAATTTGGTAGTCCATAGATTAATTATTTTTACTTTACATGATAGAGAATTATATTGAGTTACTTATATTGATTTAGTACTAATAATACTGATGGACATGCAGCTTAATTTAATTACTTGGGGTACGATGGTTTGACTTCGTGAGGAATGACAAGATGAGGGAGCAAATATGTCAGAATTCCATCCTGTAGTAGGTCAATAGAATAAGGAGGAACAGTATAAGACATGTTCATCGGATGCCGCAGTAGAACATAAAATACATTAGCGGAGTCATTAAAACCAATCAGTAGCTTAATGTACTCGTATAATGTACTAGGTGAAGCTCTGGGAGGCAGAGCTGACATGGAATAAGGCTGTAGATATAAGATTTTTGGCGTCAGTTTCTGATAAGCATATGTTCCAGTTTAATAACGGATAATAATGATGTTTTCATGTTTTACAAAGGATCTCTTTTTTTATTGAAATCACATCGATTGGTTTTATTTGAAATTCGCCGACCGATTCATGTCTCGAGAGATGTAAAACGATTCGTTTTGTCGACCGATAGTTTGAAAAAGCCTTTGCAACGACCGGAAGCTCGAAAGCCGAACTTCCTACTTAGTATTTATTGCTCAAAGGAGCTGACGCTTAACGCTGCAAAGTAATAAAGCTCACCGCTCGCGAGCTTTTTAAGTTTAGCCGCCTTTCGAGTGTTGAAACATTTATAATGCTGTCTGTGTGAGACTTGTTACTACATACATGTTATGTACTCTAGGAATAAAGAACAAACGCGCAGTAAATATTTGAAGTTACGTAAATATTTTGGTGAACTTTCTTAGAAAGCCCTTCACATCAATGAGCTTTTATTCAAAATACGAGTACATGTTTTGGAATTGTGTGTTTGATGTTGCTTTTTTGAGAAAACATTAAATAGTATTGGTAAATAAATGGCATATTTCTCGTACAATACTGCTAAGAACGCTTATACACAATGAAACTGGTGAAGCCTTCATTAATGGCGAAACTGGAGTTTCCGGCAAGTAGTTAGTTAAACAGTACCCTGTGTGATCCATATTAATTAAACAAAGTACAAAATATTTATCTATTTAATATTTCTCTTAATTGAATTTCGGAATTTCCTGGAGAGATCACGTCACGAACTATGAGGCTCTCAGGATAATTAAGGAAGATAGGCACCTAGTAAGAACCATCTCAGATAGGCGAGCCCAACGGATCGGTCACATCATAGGCCACGATGGTCTTCTTCACGATATTAAGGAGGCGATGGTTGAGGATAGAAACTGTAGAGGGCGCCCTAGACGAGAGTATTTGCAGTGTTCGAGGACATGAGTTGTAGTTCTTATTTAGCTGAAGAGGATTGCGGAGGACCGAAAGGAGTGGAGATCGAGATGCAAGACTTTGTTGCTGCAAACCAATCCACCGGATTGATACTACGAAAAAGATTAATTTAAGTAAATGCTGAATACGATTAGGAAAATCTTGTATTTTTTTTTTTTAAGTGACCAACCTTTTTACACCATTCTTTTCCTTCTGATTTTGTTAGCCAAAAAAACCTCTCTCCTAACCTTCCGAAAACTTTTTGCGTAAGATAAAACGCTCCATTCAAAGATATAATAAGCAATGCATGATGTATCATTTTTAACTCTAATTCGTAATAGATCCTATATTATCTTATTTTTCGTCCTACTTGTGTTTTTCTGTTTTTTTTAAGTATAATAGAATAATAAGTGTATATTTGAAATATAATAAAACTCGAAGTGATGGTCGTACTGCGTACGTAGTCGTTTATCCATTGTGCGTGATGTGTGAAAAAGTGGCCAGTAAGGAGAATACAATATTTTGTTTGAATTCTTTGTTATGTGTTTACAAAAAATATATTTTCTTTTCTTCTTGCAATTGTTAAATTTCGCAATGAAGTCATGTGAGGCTTTTCAGCGAAGCGAATGCTTCTGAACAGGTCACGACCGATTTGCGACATTGAATATTGAAATGAGTCAGGTGTGTCTATTGAGATATTTGAATAATCTATTAGACCGCTGAAATGTACGGTTATGTCGCTTAAAGACGCCGACAAACTGCTTAACGCAAATATGAAACCATTTGAATGTAAAATTATTTAATTATTATTTGCAATACTGGATCTTTACTTAGAGAGAAAATTCACCTAAAGCCACCGCCAAGACTAAACCATTATGCGTCGCGATCTTTTGAAATGTCATTAAATTTCTTCATTTTTCTTCCTATTTTTTATTGGTAGTTGGCTTTTGAAACTTATAGTATATTTAAGCAGTATATTTTACCAGGTCTGTCTGTTTTCTAGATACATTATTAATTAAAAGTACTGACATCCCCCGTCTTTAAAAAAGTGACAAGTCACGGGTTTGTCACGTGGCCGCGTGAAGGAAGCATGCAGGAGCAGATTAACAACACAAAGAACTTGTTTTTGAAGCACAATTCGAAATTATTTTTAACAAAGACTTAATTTCTTCGTCCGACCGGTATGGCGTTTCGCCGGCCGGACAAGAGTTAACTGACAACTCCAAACAAATGCAGCGCCACAAAGAGAATTACTACAAAAAACAAATTAAAGATGACAGTAGAACCAACATGAAATGGATCAACTGTCATAACAAATAAAAAGGCGTATGCAAACCCGTTTAATTTTGTATACAATTAAAACTAACATTGTTAGATGTGCATGTCAGGCGAGCGAGCAAAAATAAGAGACAAAAAATCGTTTTTCGAGGCCTTTCGGCATCGGCCTAAAAGAGCTATATCAAGCTGATATCAGTACATTTATTGTAATTTATATGCATTCGTCGTAAATGACTAAAAAACACGGTGAATACGTTAAACATTTACAAAAATGCCAACCCTCAAGACTACTTTAAGTGGAAATTACCGTAGATTTTACAGTCGAGATTAATGTTATTGAAAATCTGATAAAGTTATCGAGTTCGATTGAAATTTATGTTCTTACTTACAAAGTTAAACCCGCGAGGATAAAGTAAGAGATTTACCAACTTTCACAACAACACTTTAAACTCCTAGAGCGACTAATACATCCTGTCAAGGATAAAAGTTTGCGAAAGTGAACACTTTTTCAATTTTTTTCATTTCTTTGATGGAATTTTTCTTTTAACATTCGTTCCCCAACTCTGTATGCTGTTATATTCGTAACAATTTGTCGCAATATATTTATGTTTACTGACACTATTAATATTTACCTTGTAGTTTATTTACGAGTATGTTTACATTTGGAGCTTTAAAAATTATATGTTTTGTTTTGTAAGCCAGATTTAATAGACGTATTTAAGCGATTCTTGATCAGCATTGTAATAAAAATACATTGGGCGGAAGCATATCTGCCAAAGAGACGATGGTTGATGAGAATAAATGTGATGGAGTGGCGCTCAAGAAAATGGCAAACGAAGCATTAACCTACAAAATAGACAGACGATAGCAGACGAATAGAGAGAACAGGCTGGATACGAAAGATGGCAGGAAAGATGGCAGATTGAAATGGATGGAGACTCACACATTAGGCCTACGTACAACGGTGGGTGGACACAGGCTCATGATGAACAATCAATATTGTCGTTAGAATCGCTTATAACGTTAAAGTATAACGCGTTAGTTTTCGTTGGGAAAATGTGAGGGTTTTTAGCAATTTAATGAAATTTAAAGGAGAAAATTGTGGTAAACATATGCTCCAGATACGCAACATAAAATATTTACCTGATAAATTAAGCTATTATCAAGCAAAACATTTTTCAATTGCATTTGAAAAGTTGAGGTGTAATGATTTTGTTGAATTTAAAAGAATCATTTGTGCCTAAAATATACTTCAGATACTCTACTAACAGAGACTATTCTCCTGTTAAGTTAAGGCATTATCAAACGATTCAATGCTCGATCGTGTTTGTAACTTTAATGTATAACAGTTACAAGGAAAATTATTCAGTGATCACGGAGGGTTAAATATAATCAATCAGTAATTAAATACGTCTCGGTGCTCCCAGGAAGCCTGTGCCTGGCACCAAAGCCTTCCCGAGTAACTTCCAGCTCTGCTTGTCTTACTGCCATTAAACATTATTACAGACAATGTCATGAGTCATGTACCTGACTCGTGACAAACTGAATTTGTCAATGCTGTAAATAAAGGAGAATTTTTATATCTGTAATTATTTACAAACGACTGAAATAATTTTCAGTTTTTCGTGCAACCTTCTTTCATTTTGATTAAAGCTTCCTTTGTTCCGAGCTCATTCCGGGAACTATATTTTTTTAAATTTGTTATTTAATAATTGACTTGCCATGACTGATATCAAAACTCATTACCATAATTGTGTACAACAATTTCTTATTAGCATTGTGCAGCATTAAAAGTATGTAATTTCATTTTAAAATAAAATTAAATTTCTCCAAATTAAAAAAAATAATCTTGCATTTATACATTCTGATTGTACCTGTAATTTGCGTGGTCTTTCTGAATTTTTATATAGGCTACTATCGCATGTTGCTATTATCGCATGTATAAATAAAATCATACGCATAATACCTTTTACATGCACGTCGACCTCGAATATATACGAATTTTTGCCCATTTTATTGTAAAAATCAAAATTTAAATCCAGTAACTAGGGTGTTTTTTAAAATATTTTCTTTTTGGCAACATTGAAATCCACACAAAATTGAAATCCAGTAAAAGGGTGATTTTTAAACTATTTTATTTTTGGCAACACTGATTTTGACAGCTCATGTACGTTTCGTGTTTTGTGTTACTGTCAAATATCTTCAGTTTGGTCTATAATTTTATCATGAATCGTCTTACAAACGAACAACGCTTGCAAATCATTGAATTTTATTGATCCATATTTTTATCGAAAAATTATGTTCAGCAACGAAGCTCATTTTTGGCTGAATGGATTCTTAAATAAGCAGAATTGTCGGTTTTGGAGTGAAGATCAGCCAGAAGCATTGCAAGAGCTACTAATATGGGCTGGTGGCATCATTGGACCGTACTTCTTCAAAGATGATGCGAATCGCAACGTAACTGTGAATGGTGAGCGCTACCGTGAGAAGATATCCAACTTTTTTTTGCCCAAAATGGAAGAGACTTGCATAACATGTGGTTTCAACAAGATGGTGCCACATGCCACACAGCACGTGAAACAATAAACCAATTGAGTGGCAAGTTCGGTGAACACTTAATTTTACGTTTGGGACCGGTCAATTGGCCGCCTAGATCGTGCGATTTAACGCCTTTAGATTATTTTTTGTGGAGCTATGTTAAGGTTCATATTTATACTGACAAGCTCGCTTCGATTGACGCATTGGAAGACAGCATTGAAGTATTTATTCGTGAGATACCGGCCGAAATGTTGGAAAGTGTATGCCAAAATTGGACTAAGCGGATGGACCATTTGAGGCGCAGCCGCGGTCAATATTTTAATGAAATAATCTTTAAACATTAAATTATATGGACTGTACTATCGATTCAAATAAAGATTTCATGCATTTTTCTTAATTTTATGTGTCTTTTTTTGGAAAAATTTCTTATAGCTATTAAAAAATCACACTTTATAATTAAAAAAACTGTATTATGAAATATTGTAAAGCGTTCTAGCGTTTTTTAAATATTTTCACTGCAATAGTGATCTAAAAATATTATTTATAGGATTCTACTTTTATAAATATATAAGTTATGTTGTACGATTTTAAAATTTAGTAGCTTAAATAAGTTAAATGCACAAAAAATGCATATGTTACTGCTTAAAAACTGATTTTAGATTACGTGTCGTGAGAGACGGAATAAATTAGTCGCACACTGTAAGAATGTATTCACGTATTATATTTTGCAAACACTTGTATTTGCTATATTTTTCACTTATTATCAACCTGAGACCTTTTGCAGGTGACCTATACCTGAAGTGAGTTTTATTATTCTAAGCACATTCACCTCGGGAGTACTGACGATGATATGCGATAATGTTTTCTTTTCAGGGCAGGTTGGCCCTGTAGTGGAGTTGTATGCCTTAAAAAGGTTTTTCAATTTCGTTTTTCACGGAGCCCTTTAACCCCTAGTTCTTTCGTGAATTACATACAAAATACGCTTCATAAATTATTTGAATAGCTCAAATGTTTATCTTCAATAAGTCGTTAGTAATAATGATTATTCTGTTAGTTTCCATCACTAGTAAATGCTAAATACTGTAATGATATTAAATTTTTAGCTGTGTTTATAAAAGTAAATTAAATGCCTATTCTCATTATAATCACAATATAAATACCCACATAACTCATAAAATCAAAATTTAAATCCAGTAAGCGTCTTCTTCTTTATCTTCTTTATCCTAGCCATTTTGCATCATCTGGGGTCAGCTCTCCTTGTGCACATTCGCCATGTCTGTCTGTCTTGCGTTGCATTCTCGGTCAAACCCAGAGTTTTCAGATCCTTGTTTACAGTTGCAGTCCAGGTTGCCTGTGGTTTTCCAGGTCTTCTTCTCAGCATGGGTATGTGTGGTCCTCATCTCTCCGTGTCACATGCCCATACCATCTTAGGCGGTTATCTCTTATCTTTTCAGGTATGGGGCCACCCACATAAATCATTCTCTGTTACAAATCAAAAATCCATAATATTTTGCCTGAAGATGGAAAAACCTTCAAATAATAAAACTATGTACATTCTACACGTTACATCTTACCACACTGAACATTTAGTCATTGATTAAATGCGTCTTGATTTAGATTGGTTTGTGTACACTGATAGTAGTGTACATTTACAAATAAGTTTATGCACTTTTCAAGGTTTTGTGCAAAAAAACTAAATGTTATAAATAAATGTATTAATCCTTTTGTTTTTAATTGTGGTAGATATATTTTAATAGAAACAAAGATGTTGATGATTGTAAATATATTTTAAACTTAACCCTTTCATTACGGCTCGGTTTGAATACAAATTATACTGTCAATTATAAAACTAGAATTTCAAGCATAAATGTACTTATCTGGTCTATTTTCATAAATAACATTGGTTCATGTATGCTTTAGCTATCCTATGATGCATAATAAAATATTCGAAGAAAGTAGCAAAACGATATATTACATCAAACGATGTCAACGGTCGGGGAATCTTATGACGGCATATGCCGATAACCGATACGAAAAGGTTAAAAGACTTAAAAGTAAAATAATAATTATTTATAACAAATATTAAATAATGATATCTAAAAACTTAGAAATGTTTTCAATTTAGCGGAGCTTTCCTATCAAAATTATACAAACTCAATCTTCCGTCTAGCCATATGTATAACTACAAAAGGACAGGTTAACTTTATTTTTAATGTGAAATATATGATTAGTTCGAATTTTTTTGTGTTTTTAAATATAAAAGAAATGAGGTCATCTTACTTTGTTCATAATAATTAAATGCCACTGAAGATTTTTATCACATTTTCTGTCAGTGGCTTAGTACTTTAATCATAAATATTACGTATTACCTAAAAATTATGCACTTTTATCAGCTACTGTGCACCTGTATTGTGCATGATAGAATAGCAAGCGAAAGAAAATTATGATAAACTAAGTACATATTATTAACATTACCATTTATGACTCACCTTACTAGATACTCTGAAGAAAAATAAAGTAACTATAATGTTATTAAAAATGTATATTATTTATTGAATGAGTAATAAATAATTCATTCTAAGATTATTTAATCTATTTTATTCATAATTTCAACATGTCATTTAATAAAATACATATTTTATTGTAATCTATATTAGTATTTTAAATAATCAAATATCTTACCATGTTTCAACAATAGTTCTATAAATAACCGAATTTAAATTAATGGGCGTGGATTGTATTTGGATGGGTGACTGCCTAAGTACCACGTGGCTAATCATCCAATCACTTTAAAGATGCTGATTAACATGCACCAGAAAATGTTTTGGATAAACGAAATGTCTTAACTTCAATCTATAGGGCTCTTTACCTAGGAAGATTTTCACAAATATATATTACCCCCCTTGATCTCGTGAATCTTAATTAGCAAATAATAATCTATTATATAAGTCTTTCTGCCTTTTTTATTGCCCAAAATTAACAATATTCAATCTTATGAGCATTTAATATGTTAATTCTCATGGTATTTTTAAAGAGAATTTGTTAATAGTATCCATCTAATTAAACATTTCAAATTTAAGCATTTACTTGACTTTATTTTGCGTTCATAAAATCTTGTCACTAAAGCAAAAAATTGACTATTCTAATTGAATGCAGGCGTAAGTAATAGAAAAATAACAATCTGATATTAATAAAAAAATTGCTATTCGTTTGCAGGTGTTATAATTTTTAATTAATAATACGCTGACATATATTATATGATGTATTTGTAATTCAAAATTATGTATTCTATAACCATATAGCTAAAAAAATATTTCGAAAAATTATTTTATGGTGTTATTAAAAATTTATGCTTATACATATAGCAAATAGACTACTATAAGAAATTTTTCACCTTTTTCTCAGCAGTCGGATTTCTAAATAATTCTAAAAAATATTTATTTTTTGAAGCTCTGCAGCTTAGTTAGTTATATTCTGCATATGAACAGAATACGTAAGAAATCAGATATCATATCAGTTCATTCCGATACTTACACTTTATATTGGACGTATTCAAAATAATATATATACATACCTGTCTATAAAATATAACAATTTCTTACCTTGTCTTAATATGGAACACATTGAGCACTGTTTCACTTGATGGAAGACTGCAGTTTCGCGATTTATGTGAATTATCCATGTCGATCATCAAGTTAAACCAGTGCTCAGTGTGTTCTATGTTAAAAAAATTATCAAATATTATTCATTTAATATTTAAATTAATCTCAAAGTGAATGCTAAATAAAAATTATATTGCGTAGCTATTTGCGATGTCAATAATTAATTCGTCTATTGAGGCATTGAACTGTAAGAAATGGTTCCACCCAGCTAATACTTAGTACCTGAAGTAAAGTAGCTAATTGCAAAACTGGCACTAGGCCAAGATTTATAGTTTGAACTCTTCATTTTGCTAGTAGGAGTCGGTACTATTGTTGCTATATCCAAAGGTTATCACAATATGTATTTTACGTAATGAGCCACGATTAATGCTTTCCATAATGCACATAAAGTAAATCTGATATGAAATATATGTTCCTTTTTGAAAACTTTTATAATATAAAATAAGAATTTTTTTTTTTTATAATAGTTTCATTTAATATTTAGCATTTCATCTCCGATAATTAATTGCCTTGTGATAATAATTAATTAATACATATTGATTTTGGTGCTCCGTTAATCAGTGAAGTACTAGCGTAAGCGGAACTTATATTATATATAATATTATATAACAAGCTCCGTGGCTTGAAAAAGGCTTATAAAATATTGCAAAATGATTTTTTTCTTAGGGGTGCAACGTGTTCATTCACATTAAATAAATAAGAAGAAATATATTTAAATTTAATAATTTCAAAAAATTACATAATATTTAAAGTTTTAGTAACTGAGCTAGTCGGCAACGTGAATTACTCGTATTTGAATGTATTTATGATGCCTTACATTTTATGTAAAGAATATTGTTTTTATATTATATTACAAACATTTATAGTTTATAACGATAAAATTATTAAAGAGAGAATCAGCGAGGGTGTTATTTTTTGCGGCTAGTAATAGCATTAAAATAGATGCACTTTATTTTATTTACAGATATCTGATATAAGAGAAAAGCTTTCGAAAGTGGCAATATCCGAGAAAGTATGGTGACAGCTGTTATGGGACATAATTTGTTAGCGTATTGTCATTAAATTATATGGGCAGGAAATCCTCGACTTTCCATTAAATCTCCATAAATATATTATATGAAATAATCTATATATATTGTATAGCTTCACGTTAACGTTCAATGAAAGGTTTTCTATTCATAAAATTATAAGTAAGTATGTGTTGGATTAAATAAGATCTAAACTCTAACAACAATTAGTCATGCAATTTTGTAATAAGTATTTAAATATTTATTGCTTTGAATAATGTTATGAGTTAATAATAATGTGTGTTTTTAAATAAATTTGTTATGCGTAATCTTTGATCTTTTGTATCTATATATAATTTTAAGAGTTACTTATCTAAAATTATTTAAAATATTTCAATGTTGACAATAAATAAAAACCAAATATATTTCGGTAAGCTTATATTAAGAATTAAGTTAAATTATTCTAATATAATATTTTTATCAATAAAAGTACATAAACAATAAAATTATTGCATCCTAGAAGTCAGTAATGTATATAATTATTTCTGTTTTAAATTATTATTTGAACAAAAGTTTTATTTTTATTTTCTGGCGCCTGGTAGCACTGGAATTTTTAGTCGTTTGCATTCTTGTGGAGCAAAGTTCTCTGAAAAATTATTAAGCTGTCGAAAACCTTGTGTATCACCAAATTAAGATTTTTACTTAAACAGTAAATTAACTGCATTTTTTCAGATACATGCAAAATATATTGCTTGTTATACATTTATACATTATTATTAAATATATAGACTTTAAAATAATGCCTTATATTTATGGAAGAATACAAGAATACATTTGATAGCTTTTTGAATAGTATTTTTGTATCTCAAATAATTATTATTTTAACGAGAGATGAGAATAGTTAAAAGTATTATTAAGAATAAGATAAGCCATGTTAATAAAGGAAGATTTTTTTGTATGATATAATGATGCAAGGCAAATTTAAAAAGGCATCGGAATTTCTCACGAAATTCACACAAAGAACTTTTAAAAATGTTATTCCGAAATTTTCAAATGAGAATTTAAGCCACCTTACAGTTTGCGTTTTAAGATTAATCGTTTTCATATGCGAGTATAACACGAAATAACTGACTCTAATTTTAAATTATTGAGATATATTATTATATATTAATCTCATTTAAATATTACAAATTTTATTCAATCTCTTTGATGACTTTGTAGTCACCACTGACTGTCACTATTTTTTTTTATTGTCTCTTTTTCCAATATCAGGATTTGCGTTGATCATAAAATTAGTTTTATTAATATTTTTGTTCTAAACTGATAAATGCCGCCTCTGATATTTGCTCTCGTTGGAGAACCCCCCTCGTTCATTTTTCACCAGTGAACCAAATGAAGTGTGACCGTTCCATAAAGAGAATATTGCGAAATAAAGTGAATGTTAATAATAAAAACGATCATCTTATTAATAAATATTTTAAAATAAAATTACTCATAAGCATATTTCACTTTCAAGTTTGTCGAAACTGCGATCTCCTAAACAGAGGCCACACTAAACGTGATCCATGAAAAAAAAGGTGAAATATTTATTATTTATTTATTATTTCACTTTCCTTGATCCACCACTTGCGACTAAATGGTTGAAGACTGAAGCATCGGTGTTATCATACAATCTTCTTTAAAATGCTGATCCAATCTCTTAGTTTCCATTAACTCCTCGAGTTCATATGCCACGTAAACCTCCAAGTGCAAATATTTTTTGAGACAAGGCATAGGATGAGCCTGACAGATCTATTTTCTAGTTATTCACGGTGACCATATGTCCCAAATATAAAAAAAAACCTTGTCATAAGCATTCTGCATTGAAATTACTTCATATATGGGGAGCATGAAAAGAACCTCCACGCGGTGCCCCCTGGAAACGGAATCTCGGACTTCCTCTTCCGGCCAATCTTTTCAACCCAGCGACAACAAACAACAAATCGCACCAGAGGATTTCATTACTCCAAAGGAAGGCCTCCCAACTGGCAAGAGCCTTGACTGGCCGACCTGGAAATCCCTAAACAGATTAAGAACCGGAGTTGGTAGAACAAAGGACAACCTCGAGCGGTGGCGAATGCTTCGGCAGGGAGAGACACTATTGTGCGACTGTGGAGACCTGCAGACCACCTCACACCTACGATGCTGCTCCATGTGCCCAACAAGTTGCACATCTCAGGACCTAATGCTGGGCAACACACGAGCTATCATTATAATTTGACGTCGCTGACACGAAGAAGAAGACACTTCATATACTGATGTAATACGATATCTATAAAATATTTATCTTTCATTGCATCAATTAACTTATTTGTCATTTTTTAGTACATTGATTACGTTAATTGTACAGTAATCAAATAATATTCTTTGAACTAATAAGACTCATTTGCGTACTTAAATAATCGATATGCTGAGGCTCATTATTTACCTGAATGTACATTATTTTCTTCCATTGTGTCGACATTCGTGAAGTAAGTAGCAGATCGATGACCATCCTCCTCCGTGCTACTTCATTTCACAGGCTTTGTATTGTATTCCGCGTTATTGACACACCTTGTGGTAGTTGACAGTTGGGACCTTGCCCGGGTAGAAGACATTCAAATGCCATGTACTACGATCCATCAATACAATGTGCGCCATCAATCAATGAATATATTTTATTATGTCTACTCATACGTGGTGACTTGTCGCACCATATTCTAGTGTACTCTAAAGCAAATATTCGTGTACATACCTCGATTTAAGCAAAAAAGATCATATTTATCATGCCATGTGCGCTCCTTTAACTGAAGATTTTTTTAAACATATTCATTCCATATTTGGAATATATTTACTACAACAAATTGCCGCCATTCAATTCTGTTAGTTGTTACTGTTCATGCCTTGTCTCAACATCCGAAGGTACACCTAGGAACGTATTCGCATATGCTTCCCGCTGATTTCCGAGGCATTAACCCGGAGACTTGACGAGACAGAAGCTGTAATTTTTTAGGCATATTTTAGGTGGTTTGTTGATTGGATTTTTTATAAGATCGGATTACTAGACTGACCTTGCCGAGGCCTAGACCATTTGTCTCTGAGAAGCGACATAAAATATTGGGTTGTACCACCGCTTAGTACTCTAATAAAGTACCGCAGTTCATACTTGGTACAAACAACCGCCATAAAACACTATCTACCACCTTGCTCCTCAAATCAGCTCTGCCATCTGGAGCTCCTTCGAGTTCGGATATAGTTACTATGTTTAGTTCCCGGCGGACTTCTTGAATGATGAGAGCAAAATTATTTAATTAATGCTCTACTACGACATCTAAAGTTCACGTTTGTCGGGTTTTTTATCACTATTTTTTAACCAAAATAAATAATAGGAAATGTAATTATTAGGTGTAATTTCTTCTACAAAATTCTTTTGTGTTTTCCTACATGCCTTTGTATCAAATAATGTCAAGGTACTATTTGTAAAATAAACCAGTAAAAAACACGTTGCATGATATGAATATAATTCCGCATTTTTTTAAATTTTAATATAGTTACCGTAGCATTGTACATTTTCAGACTACTTCCTATTTTTTCAGCAAACGCGTATTTGGCTTCCAAATTAACCCAGTTCATTCATTGTGATTGCTGCTAACAATGAAGGAAATATGTCAGGGAAAACTACTGAAATGTCATCCGTTTTAGTTTACCGTGTAAAACTGCTTGCCTGAAAAACTGTACTATATTTAATTGGCTCGTGCATAATAAATAACCTTCGATCGTTTTTAGGTAGGTCACAAGTTGACATACCGAAGCATGATTTGTTGAACAAAAACTATATATTGTCATATTTTATATATTTTTGTTCACCTTCGCACAGTGTAATTTACGACTCTACTTCAATAACAAAAATATTTATATTTCAATACTTTTAATACATATTGTTTTTTATTCCCACAAAACCCTCTCGAGACCACTGAAAATGCAAGACAAAGTAAGAAGTTCGGAAATAAAAAAGGTTTCGCGACGTCGAAGATATTGCGTCATGGCAAAGATCTAGAAGACGGCAATTGACAGTAATCATATGGAGAATGCGTGTTTTAAAGGAAATATGAGACTATAAGGAAGACCACATAAAATATGGTTACACAACTGGAATACATGTACTAAGAACATGCTTTTAGTAACTATGAGATGCAGGACTAAAAAAATATTATAAGAATAAGTAATGATATATTTGATAAAGTTACGTTGTCGTTTGTAATGTTACTACTAAAAATATATATTCAAATAAATATATTCTTACGCATTATTAATTTAAGCACCCATAACTAAAAGTCACGGTTCTCTAGAATTATATGCCTCGGATGCTACAGCGGTCTTCTTTTCGAGTCATAGTGATGTCGTCCTGCAGGCCATTAGGAACGATGCAAAATATAGGAAGCGGCAAAAAAATTACGGTTTTAAATCAAAACAACGAAAACCAACAGTTATTTTTGCCGCCTCCTGTATTATACGAGTATGTAGTTGACAGGGTTTCTTATGCAAACATGACTATTATAATAAGCCGTGGATTAGGGTATGTAAGAAATTTGTTTGGCTGTAATTTGTGGAGACTATGCTTGAATAACGAAAAATTAAATGATTAACCTGTCAGTTAAACAGCCGTAGAAAACATCACATTTGTCGCATCTATGATAAGATGGAAGACAGTTCAATGCTCTGAAGGTACAAGTATCTCTTTTCTGATTCATATTCACACGGATTTTTTTATAATAGACAGTTTAGGTTGAATTTTATTTTTGGCGTTAAAAACAGGTACGAAATAAACATGTGAATATTAAAAAAATACATGCGTTGATCCAGGTGTGTTTTCTTATCTAGATTCTTGGTGGAATTCTCTATTGTTGAGTCTATACTCAAACTGATTAAAAATCCCGTGACATCTTACAATAAAACAATGTTATATGACTTGAACTTAATAACATAAGACATTAACCTAAATAATCAAATTTCAATACGAAATTTTCTCTTACTTATTAATTAGTCAACCTCGTTTTTTTGCTTTTTATTCACCGTTTATTACGACGATAATGATAATAAAAATGAATATATGTTCTCATATATGGACTTTAATTTTCTCACGGATAACTTATTTATTTTTACTGCAATCTACAGTCTCGTATTATAATATAAGAACGGTGTATGTTTGCATTTGGTGAAGAAAATATATTTTATAAACAATGTAATCTCAATGTGATGAAGAAGTTCAAAGAAAATAAAGTACTTGTTCTAGTTTTATTATCAGTGAGATAATGTTAAATGTGTTTTTATGTTCCGATTACTTTTAGGAAGTGTTACCTGAGAAGGAATTATAATAAATGTATATCTGTTTCACTCTAAAAGAAAAATATTTTTAAAAAAAATGACAATTCCTATTTTGATTTTATTCAATGTGTCATTGATATTTTTACCAATTACAATAGTACATTCACAAGTGATCAGGTTCTCGTTTGATGACTGAATTTTAGCAACATTGATAGGGTTAAGCCTCTGCTTAATACCAAAAGGTCCAAGTCTCGAAAGCATCGGAGTAATCATGTGATGCTGATAACAAATACCCATGTATATCTCGGTTTCTACATGATTCAGATATGGAGCTTAAATTATCAAAATTTCTCTACATATTTGGAGTATAAGGCTGGCAAAAAGTATAGTAGTACTGATCAGTATGGTGTCAAACATGCCTTGGTCCAAGTTATTTTTGCATCCGGAGCTCTACGGCGGTGCATACATGTTCCTAAAGTATCCTAGGGCGATGCATAAAGGCTTAAAGAGGCAGTAGTTGTACTCGCACTATCCGAAGCGTATTAGACTTTATGTTAATCGTAATTTTTCTAAGAAATCAGATTAGATTGACGCTCGCGATGCCTTAACCTTTATTGCTAAGGCGTTCCTTAATCCAACAAGCGACTCGCGGTGTACTTGCGTGGTCAGCATACATACGTGTTCAGTGTCAAAAATGTTGTTTTGGGAACCAAATTACACTCAAAATGTTGTTTACATCAATAATAATAAAAATTGCACTAGCATATTCGTTCATTTGTGGTTTGTTGTTACCCTCGAAAGGTAAGTTCTACTTTCTGGAACAATAGACTCAGGGAACCGTGGCCTCAACTCTTCATCAGAAGTAAGGCAGATCGTCTGGAAACGGGTTCCACCGGTCTCCATGAGAGCAGGGTTACCAAGAACAATGCCAATGTTACACGGATCACGCAACCAGCATAATTAGACTCTGACATAGAATATAGCATTATATAGTATACATAGTACCATTCATTTGTAAAGATTTCAGCGACATGTTGTACAGAGGTAGTCTTTAGAATAACACGTTTTTTGTGCGTTTTATTATTATTGCGTTAAGTTTTTTCGTAAACAATGTTACTTAACGCCCTTTTGGTGGTTTTATCAATCGATTTTCGGGCTTTTAATACAGACTGTAATAAATTTTCTACTTATCAAAAATCATGGTTATTACCCGACTCGTCTGCAATATATAAAAAACAGTAATGTATTAGGGTAATTCTGAATCTTACAACAATAGGAAGCTGGATCTATTTATACAGAGCTTAAATATAGTTTAAAAATATTTTTTTAATTCTATATTTCACCACAGATTGAATGTGACTGCTCTTGAATAAAATCCAATTTTTCATTACTGTACTATTTTTTTTTCCATCTTTGTAGTTAGAAATTGTAAATTATTTTGCTGTTACGTCTTGTAACAGAAAAATAAAGATAACCCATCGAAATTGTTCTACATCATACCGTACATATTTATAGAAACTATATCTGGCGAATATGGAAATAATTTAATAACACTGAAAACCGAACTCGAAGAACAAAATGAACCGATGATGAAGACTGTCGTAAGCCGAGTCACTACATTATCAAGGCATTGTTTGCATTGAACTTTCGTGTTATACGAGTAATGAACATGCTTTAGTGAACAACACCAATCATAAGACACTTAAATGACCTAAAACTAACGTTTAAATTTGATTAAATTGGACTGCTTTTTTACTGCAAAAACACTGTATCACATCTACAATCCTGCTATGTGTGCTCAACAAGGTGCACCTTTCTAGACATTGTTTTAGGTAACAGACATAAATGTTGTCAGATATTGTGCTGAATTTTTTTAACGTCGTTGACACATATACAAAGAACATTAATATAATGAAAAGTATTTCGTCTATCAAACAATATCATCTAGAAGCCAAGCCCATGAAACAAACAATAAGTTTCTTGGCTGATCAATCGTAACTACTCGTATTAGTTATTTATTTAGTCGGGATATTCGTTCCGGTAATAAATACTCATAGAGTCGATCGTAAGAATGCAACAGTGGGTGACAATACAGTTGCTTTATGTCATAAGGAATGTCTGATGAATATTTATTGTTCTTAAAAGCAATAAAGACAATAATTATCATTGTCAGCGCTTTATTTTCCATTGAAACAAAAAAAAACTTAAAAGTATGTTTGTTTTTAATAATCTTGGAGCAAATCTTTGCGTGCTTGGCCGGAAGTTGACAAATGTAAAAAATATATCGCGACATCTGTCAGCTGATGAACCGGAAGCAGGCTGTCCCGGCTGCGCGCGCCGCTGCGGAGTGCCTCAAATGGGTCCTTCCGCTCCATTTGATACTCTATAAATGGATGAGCATTAACAAGCATCGTATTATTATTTTGTGTATTATACAGCACAACGTTCTACTCCATACAAATATTAATTTGTGTATATCTGCGGCTGAATTTGCGAACCAGTCATGTAAGGTTTGGTAGAATATGTCTAAATAATACAGTGGCTAAAAACATATGAACAAATTAGATTATTGAAGCATTTTGCGAAATATAAGATGATTTCATCTCATAACACAACAATATATATCAATAATTCTGAAGACATCATCTGTTCCGGAACCGAGGTCGCGATCCCGAAATTACGGCGTCATCTTACTATAGTAATGTCAAATATTACGAGTCAATTAAGTGTAAAGCCGGTCTCGCTTCCAAAAAACTAGGTGTATTATATAGATCACGTCGGTATTTCAACGATAAACAACTTCTTCTTCTATATAAAGGACAAATCCGACCTATCCTTGAATACGGCAGTCACCTTTGGATTAGAGCCCCAAAATACCTTCTAAACTTAATTGACTCAGTTCAAAGAAGAGCAATTCATTTGATAAACAATGACACCCTTACGTCTGATCTACAATCAATGGAACACAGACGTAAGGTTGGTTCTCTTAGTCTTTTCTACCGTTATTACCACGGTCGCTGCTCTTCGGAACTTAAAGAACTAATTCCTCCTGCACCCACTCACAGCCGACAAACTCGTCTTACACTTGCCGAACATCCATACACGGTTAATATATGTCGACCAAGAACTGGCAGCTTCCAAAGTTCCTTCCTTAATGCCACCGGTAAGCTATGGAATGCTCTTCCAGCGTCTGTGTTTCCTCCTTCCTACAATCTGGATCTCTTCAAGAAACAGATAAATATACACTTGCAATCTCCCAACCCACACACAAACACGAACACAACACACGTTTCCCGCATGCAGCGTCCAGCCTCCCTGGCTGAGCGTCATAGAGTGCACTGGTCTTGACCGGTTGTGCTCTCCTGCATGCGTTTACATAAAAAAAAAATGGTGATGCCGGAATACCAAGGATCACGCTTCGTCATTTACTGCCCAGAAGTGAGCGACGTCGATGGAGTTACTCTCGGCCGTCATCAGGTCTTCCTGGGTGCAGCTACTTGGACACAGCGCACATTTCAGAAGGTGTGATAGGGTCTCAATCCAAGCATTCCCCTCTGCTGCGCCTCTCCACATGCTCAGCCGCAGGGTGGCCTCACTAGTTCCGTTGTTGACTGTAGGATACTTCTTCTTGATTTGAGCCGTGTGGTTGTCTTTTGATACCCAAACATAGGGTGGAGTGTGTCGTGGGTTATAATGAAGAAAATATAATGAAGATATGGAATATTTGTATATAATATAAATACAATATGTATTTTAGTAATGTTTTTATTGTCACTGACAATGAGAAATAATTTAGTTGTTAAGCTGATACATTGTACGTTTGCCGCATGAGAACGAGTTTCAAGACACTACTTTTTTGTCCTGGTAGTTGTTTCAGCAAGTAGTAAATTTTAATAATTTATAAAGCGTGATTATATATAGTTAGTGTAATATTATATTAAAAAATCAGACTATTTATTTTCCATGCAAAGCAATGTTTATATGTAATGTAAATTTAGCGCAAACCAAGGCATCTGGTTTCCAAAGAATCAATAAATATCCGCAGATAATAGCTACAGGTAAACAATAACAAAATACGTACTTTCCTAGCAACTGTAAACTTTATGCAGAATTATATATATTTCAAATTTAAATCGTTCTTTTTTTGTATTCCGACAGGTGCCAAAATCACGATAGTTTGAGTGAGGGTTACAGTTGGAACATTTCTTAGTTTATATGCCACCGAATCGGAACTTTTACGGATTCAGAATACGCATTTTTTTAAATATACGAGTATAATAATTAGAGGATCATCACAATCATCAAATTTATATATATTTGTTATTATAAAATGCTATGGCTCTGGCGGGTTTTCTTCTATTAGACCTTAAAAAGAATGTACGACGGTAATCACTCTTATTTGAATTTTTAATTAGAAGCTGGAGTTTAATATTTCCTTAACCCTTTAATTACGGCTAAGTTTGAATACAAATTATGCTGTCAATTATAAAACTAGTATTTGAATCATAAATGTACTTATGTGGTCTATTTTCATATATGACATTGGTTCTTGTATCCTGTAGCTATCAGATGATGCATAAAATACTTATCTAAGAAAGTAGCAAAATGATATATCACGTCAACCGATGTCAACGGTCGGGGAATCTTATGACGGCATATGCAGACAACGATGCGAAAGGGTTAAACGAAGTTAGATAAAATTGAATAATTTGATTTTATTACTTAAATATACATATACTAAACATAAAATTCTTTTTTCAACGCGTCAATCCAAGCACAAAAATAACGGCAGAAGCGGGATGCGAACCGCGGACTTTGAAACCAACAATGCCCAGGTATTCATACCGCTCGGCGAATCGCACATTACTATGCCTAGACCGACCCGCGATGAAACTAGTATTTATATCATTGTTATTATCATTGCAACAGATGTCGCCATAGTATATATGTATATTTTGAATATATTCAAAATATTCTATCAGTATTCATTTATTCACAAGCTTAATATTATTACCAGTCTATTTATTTTAGTACCACACATTGTGAATAAATGAATACTGATAGAATAATACTTTGAATATATACTATGGCGACATCTGTTGTACGATAATAACAATGATATAAATAGTTTCATCGCGGGTCGGTCTAGGCATAGCAATGGCACGATTCGCCGAGCGGTATGAATACCTGGCATTGTTGTTTCAGCCGCGGTTCGCATCCCGCCCTGCCGTTATTTTTGTGCTTGGATTGACGCGTTGAAAAGAATTTTATGTATATTTAAGTATCTATAAAAGTAGATTAGAATATTGAAATAATAAAATAATATTCTAATAAAAATTAAAAAATTAATTAATTTGATTTTAACTTGTGATTATGGAACGAGTATAACTGCTAAGATATTCGACAATATGTATATACTACAGTTTTTAGATTCTAACCACATTATTTTGTTTGTTTCAGGTGAATAACCAAAAAAAACTTCGGTCATTTTCATTTACTATATAAAGGTAAGTTTCAAATATTTTTGGATGTTAAACTTACCATACTTTTTTCGGTGCTGTTTTTTGAACTACGAATATAAAAGTCTTACTGATTATAAAGAAATAATGTATTCAGTTTTATAAATATGTACTAAAAATAATTCCTAGTACCTAAAGTGTAAGCCTTATGATGCTTAACTTAGAAAACATTCAAGGTTTCCATAATACTTATAATTCATATTTATTTTTCACGTTCAGCACTATTAACATTATTGTTACAATGACGTGTTATATAAAATTCTTATGTATTATTAATACTCGTACATTTATACGTATGTTTTTCTATTATACTAAAAACTATTCATTGTTTTCTTACGTGTATGATCAACACAATCAAAGTTCAAATTCTGACTTCACATAAAAAAAAACCTATAAAATTCATCGTCTTGAGAAGAGACATCGGCTCTGTCAGACGCCGTGTGAGTTCGAGCAACAATGGCAATCGCTAATTAATATTTCATACAAACAATACGAGAACTGTACAATTGAATTATCCATGGGAGTGGGCAAGATCTGGCTCCTGATAGTAATCAAGACTAATTGGAACTTATAACTTACTAGGAACAGATAAAAAATATATCGTTCTATTATAGAAGATCAAGAACAAACGAGGAAATGCTGTTTTACATTGACTAGATGTGTTTGCAATTAGTTAACGTTTCTGTAGTGCCATTGTTCAATTTACAATTATAAAAATAGAAAAAAAGTGTCTTTTTTTGATTGCATAATTTTATTCGATGATTGTAAAGGTTATATTTTGCATACATTTAACTTTTAAGTGTGTGCAATACCAATTGAATAACAAAGCTATGTTTTATGCGATGCATAATTATGTTTTTATAATGATTTAATATGTGTTTAATTGTCAAAATATTAGAGATTAGTGTCAAATTAAAAGCATATTTTTAAATATTATTTATCGTATATGTATTACATAATGTAATTCTATTAAATTTTTTTCCATGTTTTCAGCATTCACTTTGAAATCCTTAAAAATTATAAATATTGAGAAAGGTTACTTGTTAGTCGAAACTGCAGTCTCCTAATAGAATACTTATCTTACGTGATCCATGTAAAAATAAGATAAATAAATAAATATTTATAATTCTATTAATAATTAAATATACATATACTATTCATAATTCTTTTTTTCAACGCGTCAATCCAAACACAAAAAAATAACGGCAGAAGCGGGATGCGAACCGCGGACCTTGAAACCAACCTATGCCCAGGTATTCATACCGCTCAGCCGACTGGGCTATTACTGTGCCTGGACCGAGTCACGTTGAAACTAGTATTCATGTCACTGTTATCATCGTATGATAGATGTCAATACGAGAACTGTTCAATTGTATTATTTATTTTTTATTATTCAATCAGGCTTCATTTATAGTAATCAATATTATTACTTTCCGAACTTATTTATTTTACTAAGAACAGATAAAAACCAAACTATCGACTGAATGGATGAGAACAAACGAGGAAATGGACTTTTTACATTGACTAGATGTGTTTTGATTAATAATTTACCTTCTTGATAGTGCCATTGTTCAATTTACAGTTTTTTTAATTTTTAAAATATTATCTTTTATTTTCAATATTCTAATCTACTTTGAATCATTTTACTATATTATATTAATAATTATATTTTGCATACATTTAACTTTTTCAACGTGTGCAAGCCACCAATTGAATAACGGCAGAAGCGGGATGCGAACCGCGGATGCATAATTATGTTTTTATAATGATTTAATATGTGTTTAATTGTCAAAATATTGAGATTAGTGTCAAATTAAAAGCATATTTTTAAATATTATTTATCGTATATGTATTACATAATGTAATTCTATTCATTTTTATTCCATGTTTTCATTTATTCACTTTGAAATTACCTTGAAAAATTATAAATATTGATATGTATATTTTAATTGTTAGTCGAATAATGCAGTCTCTAATAGAATACTTATCTTACGTGATCCATGTTCTAAAAAAATAAAAAGATAAATAAATATTTATAATTCTGTTCACTTTTTGTGTTGAATTCGAATATGTAAATGGTACATATTTTAGTTATTTAAAATTAAATTAGTTTTTCTATTTGTGAACAAGCTAGGTATATACCTTAATTTGTGTCCAAAGCTATGTAATCATTTATTAAGTAATGTTTGTAAGGAAACGTGGCATCTCGGGTGTTGTTTTTTGTAACTACGTACTCGTATATAGTACAAAATGACATTTTGGTACACTAATTAATTTAAATTTATTTTCCACTCAGTTCTCTCAGATGCTATAGTCCATGCATTGTCCCATGACATATTTGCGTTCGGAGGTCGACCTAGGAACATATATAGTCCTCAACGACTTTCAGGGCAGAAGTCTGGTACTAAAGAGACGGTAGCTTTGGTATCCGAGGTATATTTTGGGTGATTTTTTTGACAGAAATTTTAAGAAAATCGTATAAGTAGCACGACCCTCCGAAGATCTGCATCATTTGTTTATAAGTAGCATATACAGAGTTACTCAATCCAGATTACTGTACGAGTTAATACTCCATTAAAACGATCTGTATATGTCCTATAAAGACATATTGGAAAATATAACATAAAATTTTGGAAGTTTGATGTTGTGACAATAATGCCATGTTATTTGTGGGTCATCCAAGATTTACCTATAACAGGGTTTTTGTTGTTACAAGTCAACTATTTGCATTGAGTCTCCTTACGCTTGATCTGGGTGTGAGGTCATTGACACTAAGTGTGTCAATAAATTTACAGGGCCACACTTTTATGTAAATACTTCAATAATTTAAAAATATTTTGTAATGTTATTGAAGGAAATAAATAAATAAATAATTGTCTAAATTGATATTTTCTTTTTTGGCAACACAATCATATAACAAGCTTACTCTTATATGTCACTTTTTATTTATTTGTAACATTACTGTAGTAAAATATAATAAAGCAATGATTTTTTAAATAACATTCCATGACTTTTTTAATTAAATAAATAGCTTCCATTATTTTCAAATTAAATTCTAATTCTACTAGCAATCTTTAATTGATATTTTCATTACTAGACAGCTGAATTGATTAACTAATGAAATATCCGATTCGTGTTTATTTTGATATCTAATCTATTCATACAGAATTTGGTTAATAAGAATTACGCTAGCATGATTGCTTTATAGTTCCCAATCAAACTTAAGCTCTTAATATTCAAATCGTTTAAAACTTTCCCTTTTAATTGAATTAAATTTTTAGTACCACGCTGTAAGAGAGGCAACGTAGGCAATGGGTTAAATTAGTTAGAAATAAATAAATAATTTTTGACGTTTTACAAAGGACAGTAACAAACAGTTAAAGTACATTTAAGAGTATTTTTATTATTATATCCAAATAAATGTTGTATTTCATATTTAAATCTAATGTATATCTTAGTATTACTAGAGGAAAATATGCCTATGAATATTTTATTATATTTGCTTAATATATATAAAATATAAAAATATAAATAATTATAAAAAAAACTACCAACCCTCAAAATAATAAACGCTTTCTCCAACGTATACTCGTTTTTTAATAGTCTTTTTGTGACACCTAAAATTAATTAATTAATATAAATTAGTGGTTTATATCTAAAAAGTTTCTGGACATTTGAGGAATTATGCAAAATTATTATTTATAAAATAATTCAAAATTTTTAATGTTTATTTTATGACAATGTATATATTTTTGTGAAAACATGTGGTATTTATATTTAATTTCCACTAAAAAAGTGTTATGGTTATTCAGTATATTGATGACAAGCAAAAGTAATGTTAAGTTTATAACTGAATTTAAATTAGTATTAGTAGTATTAAATTATTTGAGGCTTTAGATTTGTTTAATCTTAATCTAAAAACCATGCAATAATTATTATAAATGCAAACAAAAAGCTATTAATATTGTAATAACCATAAACCACACTGAATTTCAGTATTTTACAGTCTGAATAATATTATTTCGGATAACTCTTTAAATAACTTAACCTTTTGCACGCCAAAGTCAGGATAACCTTTCAGGAACTAACTACGCCTGAATTTACGAGGAAAATAATGTCTTTTGTACAATAAAGAGAGAGGTTAAGCTCACGCAGTTAAGGAGAGTTTATTTCGCATTTGAAATACTCAAAATCATAAATCTTATATATTTTGTACCGATTCCCTTAATTTCGTCGTAATATTTTTATGTATCATAAAAACATTAAAGTTGTTAATTATAATTAAGTTTTTTTTTACAAAAACAAAAGTATGAAAATACCTGTTAGTATGTTATGTAAAGCATTATAATACACTTAACTCCCGGCGAGTTTGCCAATCCTGATCTGTAAAAATAAAATACATCTCCATAGAAATTTGAAAAAGTGTGAATTTATATTTTAAAAATTACTAGTTTAAATATTTCCAAGAATGCAAGCACACAATCGAATGTGTACTTAACTTATGTTATGTGTATATGAAACTACATCCTATTTATTAATAAAATAATATTGTTATAGTTTTTTTAATAATGCCATACTTTACAATGTTCAATTCTTATTACTGGCAATATTGACGTGACACACTAAAATTGTTAGGAAGCCATTTTTTACATTGATCATACCAAACCTTGGAACAACTATTATAGAAAAAAAAACTTTTATTTTAGTATTTTAGTATTTTTCAACTATAGCGATGTATATTTATTATGCTTAAATAGTTTAACTAAAATATATATATATTAAGAAACGATTTTTAGTTATAATAACTTCTTACTTCTTAGATGAAATATAGGGTCCACCATCTAACGTTTTTCTTTTCAACTAGTACTTATTTCATGTATGGTAACACTTAGCTCATGTCTGATTTGACAGATAATTAGTTTTATCCTTCCGCTAAACGAATATGGTTATGTATACGCTTGAACAACGCTGGAAATTATTGCGACATTACTTTGAAAATCATGCTATTGTCCGCCATCTAACTTTTTTTTTAACTAGTGCTTATTTCATGAATGGTAACACTTAGCTCATGTCTGATTTGACAGATTTGAGAGTATTGCTGCTGCGGCAGAAAGTGTGCGTGAAGCGCCATCAATGGCGCTTCCATGCGGCGCGGCCATGTTAAACGAATTTTCGTTCACGAAAATTGAAGAGGAGGATATTGGCAACATTTGGTTTCAACAGGACGGCGCTACGTGCCACACAGCCGAAGCTTCAATCGATGTTTTGCGCCCTGTTTTAAAAAAAAAGTTATTTGGCGGACCCTTTAGCATGTCAATTGAAATAGATATTTCTGTTTCTATCAATCATGATATATCATAGCATTCAAACAACAATATTGAATTAATATAAGTTTATAGACCACTATCATTAAAAGAAGTTTCCTTTAATATATGACATGTTAAGGAGTTATGTATAATGTTACTAAATGACTAAGCACTTTAACGAACAGAAGCTTATTTTTTATTGGTTCTAGCGATCATGGCTTCAATAGAGAAGTTAGTATATTAATTGAGATGTAGTTTTGGAGTGGGGAGGGATTACTTTTTGTTTGTTAGTTTATAATGATAATTACAAGAAGTAGAGGGAGCAATAAACATATAATAAAATGTGACTATAAACACATCTATTTTTTGTACAATTTTGTTACAATTTAAATGTTTCATACGAAATATGAACATTTTTAAAGTATCATATTTAAATAAGTATGAGGAGCATAGCTGAGACACTAAAAAAATATTTACTACAATTTTTTAAGGTTTTATCAAACTCTCAGACAAAATTACTTGATATATTATTGTATATGTCAGTCATATTAAATTATTTTTTACATACGATATACTCTTCCTTACATTATGCTTTGATCCGTCTTGCAAGTATATATCACTAAATTATGGATATAATAGGTGTTCCGGAAAAGAATGTCGTTATTTTTTTATCGCTTTTGATTGGTCAGTTGTGCTTTGGCAGTCGAACTTTCACAACGTGTTCTGTGTTGTTTCTCTGACTACGTATGCCTGAAGTGTACTAGGACTTTTAAACAAATAAAATTACAACCATATAAATAACCAATTATATTTATATTTATTAAATGCACCAAATTATTTCATTAGAAAAACGACATTCCTTTCCCGTACACCTAATATTTCTGTCAATAAATACAATATATCTCAACTGTATTGGGTAAAACTTTTTCGTTTCATTGACTATAGAAAATATAGCCTGATCCTTGAGTTTTTACTAATAAAATATATATAAAAAAAAAAAATTCACGTGATTGCGCCTAAAAATTATCGTCAGTGAATTTGAGTATTTTAACTTACATACAAACTCATATTATAAAAAAATATTTAGTTATTATTTATTAACAAATAGTCAGAGATCATGCCAAATTTTTAGTTGAAAAATGAGTACAGTGCTACTCCTGGTACTCACAAATCAGTTGCATTTAAATTCTCCATACGATTTACCAAACGACGCTTTCGAAACATTCAGTGTATTTAAGAATTTATGCTGTCTTTTCGTTGTGAGAATGTTCTAGAACAAAATAACTACCTACTTAAACATGTAACTAAAACAAGATTATATAATACTACATCTGAATATAAAACTGAAATAATATCAATGCCTACAGTGTTTTGTGATTTTTCGCATTTCCCTATTGGCAAAATTATTTTCACCTGTCAGTTAAGTCCGTTAACCGATATGTTTTAACAGCGTTTTAAATCGAGTACAGACTAATTGACGAGATAAACACGAAGTATCGGAGCGGTATACATTTCACTTTGTTTGTTGTTGTTATTAAAGTAATGACCGGTAAAAGAAAAAGCGGTTTAATTAGTAGAGATGTAGGCGCCAAAAAAATGTCCCGAGGCGTCCCAACACTAAACCGCTTTTGCGAACCGGCATTTTGGAGATTGCCAAATAATGTAGGCGCCAAAAATGTCCCAAAGGCGTCCTAATTTACGTCATTATTACATATTGTACTCTTCAAAATGAATAGGATTTGTTACTATAGTGGCGACGTGGCTACTAAAGTCTTATTCCTATTCTGCTTTGAACCGGCATTTCGACACAATATCTGGCAACATCGATGCTCTGTTTTTTGTCAATTATAAGGTCCTGGGAGAAACAGCTAGTTGGGCATATATGGTACATCAATTTTCAAACCTGTTGTTTCTGGCTTTCCATTAACAAAATCCTCCGGATATTGTGCCAGAACAGGAGTCTTCACTCTAAATGAATAGGAGTTGTTACTATAGCCTAAGCGTTTTGGCTATTTGTAAAGGTATTCATATTTGTAAATTCTTTACATTTTAACGCTTAAATCATTTATCAAAAGATTAAATAAAATATTTCGAAATCACACAAAAATATTATAATAAGCTTTTAAAAAAATCTTTACCTTTTAGTTATGCATTGATAATTTAGACCTAGAGATATATCAATTACTACGATGTAAAGCTCTTTATTTTGATTTTTATCTTGTGTACCTTTGCTATTCTAATAAATCGTAGTGCAATGCATTGGTTTTGTTCTGTTGTCTTTGTACATTTGGTTTGTTCAACTGTATGATAATAGACTGGGAACCCTCATTCATAGTTAGTCCCTAAAAACCGACGATTCGTGAATGCTGTTCTTTGTGTAATGACATTGACTTACCAACACTTCACATACAACACGTTGCCATCCTCAATAGCTAAAGCTTCATAGTATCTCCATACGAGAATTTCACGACCATCTGGTAGTATTTTTTATGTATTTTTGTTCGTATTTAAATTTAAAAAAAGGCAATACAAAGCTTCTAAAAAATCGTAGCATCTGGACCTTAAACATGTGTTCAAATCCAGTCTATATGGTGATGAGTGACTAGTTGATGACCCTGCCTAAGTCCGTGCGTAGTTATCTGAATATTGCGCAATATTCTCACTTTCACGTCGTATAGTGTGAGATGTCTCGGATGTTGGACCATTAAAATTTCTCCACACGTCGTAAATGAAGACGGCTTAGTTTTGCAGATCGACGACCTCTCTCAATAAATACATATTAATCGAATAAATAATCGTTTTTATAGTTGATGCATATAATTTACAACTCGGGTTCAACGGATAAGCTTTCTAAGCGTTTGCATACATAATATTTTTTTAAAGCAATGCTTACATGTTGATAAAATTACCATTTACATACGAACTCAATGTTAATAATTTAAAATGATGATATTAAAAATATTTCTTTTTATGCTGATATCAGCTTGATATAGTTTTTTAGGCTGATGCCTGTAAAGCCTAGAAAAACGACATTTTGTCTCTTATATTTGTTC
Source organism: Glossosoma conforme (assembly GCA_022606575.1). Lineage (NCBI taxonomy): Eukaryota > Metazoa > Arthropoda > Insecta > Trichoptera > Glossosomatidae > Glossosoma > Glossosoma conforme. The sequence continues at coordinate 4,262,413 of JAGTXR010000003.1, read as the reverse complement.
GCTCGCTTGACATGCATCCATCATGATAAAGGGATTCGACTGCAGTTCCAAGTTCCTACCGTAGATGTCACAATGAGTGCTGAAAGTAGCAAAACGATATATCACGGCTCCCTGTATCAACAGTTAGGGGAATCTTGGACGGCATATATCGACAACGACAGCAAGAATGCATCTTCTGTATCTTTACACAAGACATCCGCTGATGTTTTTTTTTGTGTGAAATGATCTACTGTTAATGTATTAAGTTGGTTCATGATGCTTGTGATAAATTGTATGTAATATTTTCACTTCATTTCCCCGACTGTGTGGAGAATTGTCGGGATGAATTTGATTCTGCCACGCTTGTCTTCCTTCTAGTTATGCCGAGTTTCGTTCACAAAGAGACTTATGTATTATGGACAATGCAAGGGACTATGGAGCTTAATTACATCAGTCCGTCTCTAAACTATCACATGTTAAGTACCGGAGATAAAGTACAAATGTTAATTAGATGGCTTAATTAGGAAGGGTCATAATCGTTATCTCATTAATTTACCAACATTCTATATAATATAAGAAATGTTAGTCACTTACTTTTCATTTATCCATTGTTCCATACTATGCATGTAATGTAATAAAATCATTATCTTTTTTAATTTAGATGAAACTGCTTAAAGTTCTTTTGAATCAAAATATATATAAAAAGCATAGAATGTTTTGAATTAACTATGACTGTTTAATCTGAACTGAATCTATTGACATCAGCATGATATAGCCCTTGTTGGTACCCAAAACTACGATATACAATGTGCATGTGTCGCCATATTGGTATTTTGGACAAGTCCGGTCACGGGTGTGACGTTAGTTATATAGATCGCCACTTGCGGCGCTGGTGTGATAGACCACGGCGCCGCACGGCAGTTGTGTGCCGACCGCGAAAAAGGTCGTATTATTGTTGGCCCGGCCTGTTGAATGCTGTGACTAGGTCCGGGCCATAAGTTTGTATTATCGAAATATGTGCTTCAGAAATGTGTCAATGTGCTTCAGAAAAAGTCTTTGTGTTGTTTGTCTGCTCCTCATCCTCCACCACGTGACTGAATAACAACCTTTTAAAGAGAGGAGGATGTTAATATTTATTCATAAAGGCTTAATATATATATTGTTACAAAGATTTTTATTCCCCTTTATACGTCCATACATCATTTGATCACCACAAACTACGACCACTGAGTTCTCTCAATTGCCATTGTCCATGCCTTACCCCAAGACTTTTCTGCTTCCGAAGATCCACCTGCGAACATATATGGTTCCCAACGACCTCTTGAACTGTAGCCCAGTGATTTAAGGATACGGCAGCTGCACTATCCGAGGCATATTTTGGGTAAATTGGTAATTTGATTTTTAAGAAGATTGCATGACTAGCCCAAGGCTCTCGAGGCCTGGAACATTTAGTCCTAAGAGGAGGCTCACTATATCCAACGACAAGCTGAAAGCAACAGGCGGTAACCCACAATTCTCCGGCATCCTGCCCTGGAGGTTACCAAAAGCCATATATCTACCCAGATGGACATTTGGATGCGGAGATGTCTTAAAAAAAGGGATGGACAGTAACAAATGACAGAACAGAGTAGCGGCAATTTGTGGACACCATATGCTCAAGATCTCGAACGGATATAGCAAGAAAATAGTCCATACTCAATCAAATAGCATGATACCTGAAGAGTTCACTAAATAAATTATATTTATTACAATTGAGGCTTATATAAGAGGTAATATACTTAAAAGCATTGAAAGTAGACGCAAAATATTTCTTATTTGAGGCAAACATGTGAAACATATTTTTTTTAATACTCGTAAATATCAAATATTTAGGCAAATGCCACAATTCCAATTTATTTTCACTTACAGAAACATAACAAATTAAAAAAAATCAAATCGTTTCTAAAGTACAAATAAGATTAATATACAAAAATACGTACTTATGATTAAGTACTAGAAGGTCACAATGCTCATCAAACAGACGACTCCAACAAATCATTCTTCCAAAGAAACTCGTGGAGTTCATGTCTGAATTGGGCCTCCCTTACGTGAAATATATCAACATCCGAGGAGACTTGGTTGAACAGTCTGATCCCTCTCCGAAGAGGCATAGTCTCTGGCAGGTAAGTGATACTCTTTGGGAGAGCGAACAATCTGTGCCTCCTTATTCTCAGATATTTATTGGGGACATAAAGACCGATTTTCAACAAAATTTCAGGGTAGAAATGCATACCTAAGCACACATCCCTTGTTGTCTTTTACTCAATCTGTGGCATGAAATTTTAAATAGTTTTCCTGTTAAATGACATTTAAGTGCTTATTTCACTTTAGTTTCCTGTCGTGTATGAATAATTAATATTCGTTCTCCATTTCAAAATCCCTTACCACGCTGCCCCGGGCTGTTAAGGACTCGCACCCCAGTTTTTTGTTTATCCGAAAATAAACCGCAGAGTAGTTCATCCCCTGGTGAGTAAATACAGATTCTGCTACGACAGGGTATTCTAAAAGAAATGTGTCCGTTTTATGTAAACACATACAAGAGAATACCGACAGATGGTAATAGTAATTTTGATATCTCATCTGTTGAATTTTATTACGCTTATCATGGTGCATATGACTAAGCGCTGCATGTTGATTGTTGATCTGCCAACTTCATAGACTACAGCCCGAGATTCACGCATCATCCTTATTATTACAGGAATTTACTATGAATGTGTGGTCTTCACGGGACGACTTTCGTCTACCACCAATTTTAATTAATAGACTGTCATTTTACGGGTGAGGGAATAAATTCACACCAACCGGGGTACTTTAGAGCTCAGAAATCGATTAAAAATATATTATTTTTTAAATTTCCTTCAGGGATCGAACCCACGACCTTTGACTTGCAAAGCAAACGCTTTCACCATTGACCTATACCCGCCGGCAAGCATTTATTACTTTGTGCCGGATTGTCAGTGCTGAAAAGTCATGAAAAATAATTCGTTATTGTTTTATTTATTTTCAATTATATCCACGGTTCCCTGTAGTTACATGCAGGGGAGAACTGCCACGTGGCAGGAGTAGTCGCACACTGAGACAAGTATCGAGTTGAGTGATTTGGGGTTGATGACTACAAACTGCTTCTCCTTTATGGTTAAATTCCATATCATTATTTACGATATCCATAATAATAAAACACTGCGAAAGTACAACTTAACCACGCTCCCCTTTTTAAGTTATTAAAAGGTCTGTAGTAAAAATCTACGTCTATTATTTTTTTTTGCCAGTTATTTTCGTGTCTGAAACATATGATCACTACATATATAACGTTTTGCAGTTTTGTCAGCTGCCATTATCCTCGTCTTGCCCCAAGACATTTCTATACCCGGAAGTTCTGTTTGCTTGTCAGACATGTATGTGTTCGCCATATTGGCATTTTGGACTAGTTACGGAGATCGTCACTGATAGCGACAGCCCATCACGGGCGCGTCATTCGTGTGCCACCCGTCGGCGAGAGCATATGTATTGTGGCTCGGCCTAAATGCTGTGACTAGGTCGGGCCACAAGTTTGTAACGTTTATCGTAAACATATGTCAATGTGCTTCTGAAAAAGTCTTTGTTTTGCTGATCTGCTCCTCATTATGCGCTCACGCGACTGAATAACAACCTTTTGAAAGAGCGGAGGATGTATACCAAAAAATAGGAGTATATGACGACTACAACTATTGCCAGGTATCTTCATTAAGTGTGTCTCAAGTCAGCTCCGCACCTTGAAGTCTCAGCAAATCAAATAGATTATCATCAATATTAGTCGTACTTTTTGTTATTTAAAGATGAAAAGAGACTGCGTTGATGTATACTTTTTTGTTGCAAGTATTTACTTACCGGAAAAACTTCATAATTTTATGTAATCCTAAGTTGCTTTTGTGTAAAGATTTTCAACATCAGTAATACATTGACATCAGTATGATATAGTCCTTGCTGACTGGTACCGAAAACCTCGATAAACGATCTTTCGTCTCTTATTTCTGTCGCTTGCCATACATTTATGTGTCCGCCATATTGGGACTAGTTATATAGACCGCCGCTTACGGCGCTGGTGACCGACCACGGGCCGCACGGGTCAGTTATGTGTTGACGGCCGAGAAGGTCGCATTACGGCCGGCGGCATGTCATTCCGCCTGGCCGGAAGGTTGTAAAGTTTTAACGTAAATATATGTCAATGTGCTTCTGAAAAAGTCTGTGTTATCAATCTGCTCCTTATCCTGCCCTCACGCGACGGAGAAACACCTTTTTGGGGAGAAAAAAGGGGGGATTTTTACTTCATATAATTAAAAAAATGACTACAACTTATAATTTACCCTCTCTCACAGCGGTTGTACAAATTAACCTTCCTCCCCTACGAAGGTATAAAAAGATTGAAAATAAACAAAAAATAGAGTGATCTTTATTCTTTTTTGTGCTACTCATTTTGAAAACATGTTTACATTTATTTTTCTGGATTAGATTGCCGTTTTACTTTTTTGTAATGTTGTTAAAATAACCACATGACGTAATAGTAAATATTTATTTAACTCCAAGAAAATTTTCGATATTTGAACCATGTGCAAATTCCAACACTTATACGACTCTGCAAAAAATCTTCTCGGGTTTCGAATGAACAGTATTGATTATTTTTCTTACTATGTACTATGATGTGTTGAAGAAAGAATAGGAAGGGCGTATCAATATGCAAACACTATTAACCCTATCATTACGGCTCGGTTTGAATACAAATTACACTGTCAATTATAATTTGTATCTGAAGCATAAATGTACTTATCTGGTCTATTTGTATGAAAATAGTTGTCAGATTGGTTCTTGTATCCTTTAGCTATCAGATGATGCATAAAAAACTATTCTCAGAAAGTAGAAAAACGATATATCACGTCAACCAATGCCAACGGTCGGGGAATTTTATGACGGCATATGTCGACCACCGATGCAAAAGGGTTAAAAAAACATTGGCTAATCATTTACCTGATTGTCAATTAATGTAGTATTATTACTTATCAATCGTACCACCGGTAGGGTTGAGGTACCCCTTAAGGACAAATATAATAAATATCCAGGCTTCGGGAGTTTCGGGTTTATCATCCGATCTCCTTACTAAACGTTGATTATTGAACACCTCAAAAAAATCTCTGGTACTACAGCCGCAGTCTATGAAAGTTCGCGGGCTCTTGCCCTAGAGACTCCCGGGAATCATGTTCCCATGTGGACCTCCTGGTATACATGTGTTCTAGGACAGGGCATATAAGAGTATAATCTGAGCTTGAACAACTGTGAAACGGTAATTTGAGATGAGCATATGCTCCAAATATGCAGCGGATATGGTAAATTAAATAGATTTAAAGACTAGGAAGCTTATATAATGGAGGAAAAAATAAAATAACACAATTATTTATTATATTTAATTTTAATTTCTTATCATACCAGCAACGTTAAGCGTATCAAATTTAAGTAAATAAAGAACGTTTTACAGTAATGTTTGCCATATTTTCATTCAATTTTATCTGTCATATTCCTCAAAACAGGTGTAGATATAGTAGTGAATTATACAGTTACTTTATTTTAAATTTAATTATATCTTACGATATTGGTTACGCCACTGCTAAATTTAAATTAATCCAGATAGCCAAAATGGAATTCCTTTCATAGTTTCTGCTCAATAAACGCACAGGAATTTAAGGTTACGTGATTATGAGTGATATATTATAGTAGGAGTGAACTAATTAATTTGTGATGTAAATGAGATGGTCCGTTATATTATTTCAGTAGCGATCTGTTAAGGAGTCTATGATATATGTTTTTAAGAACACGTGTTCCAGATTTGATATTTTTCATTTCAATTGAACTCTGTTTTTTGATAATACCTCATTAAGATTATTTTTCATTAGTAATTAGTATTAAAAAGAATAAACATGGTAATTTATGAACAAAATACTCAAGTTTAATACTGGTAGAATGATTGATAAAATAAGGATTTATTCAATGTATTTTTCAATGATTAATTGCACTTATGAGACATTTCACTGATAGTCACTATCAACGTACATTGTACAATGTACGTGTACGATAATAATGATAAAAAGGTTGAACACTTGTTTTTTATCTTTGCCATTTTTGGGAGCACCTTCCTGAACTGCTGAATCCTGCCTCATGTGCCGGACTAGCTGCCCCTCCCACGATCTTATGTTGAGCTTCATACAGCCTATCGATGTTGCCATATATTGAAAAGAATTACATGACTACTATGAATGGTCTTCACATGACGTCTTTCGTCTTTCGTCGTCAATCAATTTTAATTAATATGCTATGACTGGCATTTTACGGGTGAGGGATAAAATTCACGCCAATCGGGGGTATTTTAGAACTCAGAAATCGGCTAAAATCATTTTTTTTAATTTCAATCTCCGTTGGGGATTGAACCAACGACCTTTGGCTTCATAGCAAAGCTTTACCTGCCGGAGAATAATGTAACATCCTGCAAATAATTAAGAATCAATTGATTAATTAAACTGTAAAGTATTTATTTTGGATTGGTTTTACCCTCTATCTATTCAAGCAAAATTATTGTCATTCATTTGGCCATTTTGAATCCAAAATAATATCTCTTCTGTCTATTAAACCGCTATTAAGAAAGTTTCATTCTCTATTACACAACCATAAATATACAATTTTAGAAGAATCATTACATGAGTTAATTAACGTTTGTTCTTTTAAGAAGTGTCGGCTTCAATTAACAAAACTAAAACTTATGTCTAATGGATATTTAATAGCAGTGTCTACAATGAAAGAATTGGATAATAGTCCGTTTGGAGGTTCGACCAATTTGCCAAAGTGCCTTAATTTATAAAGATACAATTATACATTCTTTGGCAAGGTGTTTAATAGTTGTATATATCACTAACTGTTAAATACTCGTAACTTCTTTTATCCCAATGTTAAAGTTTTTTCTACTTTCTTAACAAAATACCATTTAAATTAAAAGCAATTTTGGTACACTAATATTGACGACATACTCGTAAATATGACTGAGATAAGTTCTTCGGATTTTGAAGATATCTCACAAGGCTTTAGAAAGAAGTAATAACAATTCTTCTTTCTAAAATATTATTCTTTTTTCATATACGGTCGCTAGCTGGAACACATGATCGCTACTATACTGTTGAGCTGCCATTAAACATATCTACAGTCGTAGTTCCTTCGACTTCATATTATTGTTGATGGTTATCCAGGGCATGTGCCTTGAGATTGAAGAAATACATATGCAATATCCGAAGGATATAAGGATATTGCGTTCGTTAATAGCATTTTAAGATCGTTTCATAAGCGTGCTGGTTTCTTTTGTTCTTTCATTAGGTTCAAGGAATGTATCAAGATAAATCTTAACATCCTCCTTTCTCTAAAATAGGTTGTTATTCCCTCGCGTGATGGCAGGATTAGGAGGAGATTGATAACACATAATTTTTCAGAAGCACATTGACATATATTTACTATAAAACTTTACAAATTTATGGCTCGACCTAGCATTCGGCCGAGCATTAATACAATATGCTCTCGCCGACAGGCGGGGCACGACTGACGCGCTCGTGATGGCTCTCGCCCAGCGCTACCACCGGGGGTCTATATAATTAGTCCCAAACTGACAATATGGCGGACACATTTGATTGTTCATCGAGGTTTTCGGTAGCAGTCAGCAAGGGCTCTATCATGCTGATGTCAAACTGGACTGGACTTTACCCGCCTCACACCCGCATCACAACGGAGGACATTTAAGTTTCCTTGATGACGCGCTCATTCAGATTTGATCAGTTAGCAACTGATAAGTCCAGTGGGAGATGTCAAATCAAATGTCAAAGGCTGATGTCAAACTGTAAAAAGAAAACGTAAGCCAAGCATAATTTACGCATGATTATTTATATCGAGATACGTTATATCAACAGAAAAGCAACCTATGCGCTAGAGAACGTTTAAGTTAAAATTAATTTATGAAAAATAAAAATAAAAACTTCAATCAAAGCCGTTATAAAGCGACATTAATACAAGTTCGTCATATCGGATATCAGTCGGATATCAGCTATCTATAGACCCTACCCTACTTTCTAAAGTCTTAAACAACTTAAGTGCTCATTATATTTAATTGCGGCGTTTTCAATTTGGCCCGAGGTTTCTTCCCCGCCATCCAATTATGAGGGGATGCGGGCTTAGAAGGTTGTATATGAGAGTCGAGCACGTAGGTATCCATAAATTTGAGCTTGTACTTTAAGCTTATTGAATTACGAGCTGACAAAAAATGGAAACAACAACTTTAAATAATTGAAATAGTTCATGCTATTTATAATGTAAGCATTAACTTTGAAAAAAAATATTCTTTGATGTTGTTTTATGAGTCAATTGTATATTTTATCTGCAAACAATGTATATATTTTTATTCATCATTTTACTCTTACTGCATCTTCGCCATTCCGAAACATGTTTCATGATTTAACTGTCATTGTTGAATTATTCAACATTCTAATTTTTTTTTACCGAACGTGTCTCGGCAAATCCAATTTCGCATTCGCAATGCGCAAAAAACTGTTGCGAGATAATGGAGGATTTTCTCACGACAAAACAGGTATAATCATTTATCTTCTCTACACGAGCACTATTGCTTTTGTGGACCAAACACGTAGCAAAGGATTAAAAAACAATTCTAATAGATTTTACGAAAATACTATTAACTCCTGTATAAATGTGACCTAATTATCGAAGAAATTTTCACATTTCAAATATTATATAATGAACACTAGGAAATTTGGCAGCGGTTAGTATTAGTTAAAGGTCGTGGATTTCATCCCCGACCTAAATTTTAATAAAATAGTTTTTTGATTGATTTCTAAGCTCTATAAATATTGTCGATTGGTGTAAGTTTTATCCCACTTAAAATGTCAGCCATAGCCTATTAATAAAAAATATCGCAAGACATCCAGTATCAATGAAGATTGCTGCAACAGGAGAGTTATTACTGTGCGAATAAGGAAACATCCAAACCGCATTACTTGTAAAATCTTGCCCCATGTGCCCGACTAGCTGCCCCTCACAGAATCTTATGTTGAGCTACATACAGCCCATCGATGTTACCATGTATTGAAAATAATCACTTTGACGTCGCTGAAACAATGAACAATAATCAAACATTGGTCATTGACGAAAGACGTCTCGTAAACATTACTCATTCATAGTAAGTCCCAGTAATGCGAACCCATGAATGCGATCCTAATCTCTTTCACGGGTTCTTTATTTTAGCACTTCTGTGCAGTGGCCACAATTATTCAGAAGGGACTCCCACTGGACTTATCAGTTGCTAACTGATCATAATCTGAATGAGTGCGTCATCAAGGAGACTTAACTGTCCTCCGGTGTGATGCGGGTGTGAGGCGGGTAAAGTCCAGTAAGTCCCATTAAAAAAAGTGATGAAAAGTGTGAATGACTCGATTAGTGTGATTACTACTCCACATGCAGTGTCTATCCATCCTTGAAAATAGCAAGCATTATGTAATCCTCATATGAGATTTCTCTTTCACCATTCACTATCTGTCGGTATCATCCTAAATAGTACGAATCATTGCAATACAGTCCTTTACTGCAGGGCAATAAATAACCTTCTGCTCTTGAACTCCTGCTATATTAAATAGATATTATGTACTTTTCACGTTGTATTTTTTTGTATTTAATTTGTTACGAAGGTCATATACAAACAGAGCAAATAACACATTTTAGTAATTAGCTGAAATAACTGGCACATGCCTTCGGTAACCATTAATGTTCTGTCTTAAATTTGCATTAGGTGGATTTCAGCTTATTCGCATTAGGAATCTCAGATTTCTCTGCGGACATCTGTGAGAGGTATGTTCGCGAATGCTCCTGAGCAGTGGTTTCAAAACATGATCACCCATAGAGCATAATATATTTCATGCAAAAGATGCATTTAATTGGACTGCATAAGGATCACCTCTATGATATACATCCTGTATCAAAATGGTGCAAAAAATATCTGCAAATTATTGACTTACACAATGTTGACAAAACTGGACTAAATGTTCCGGTAAAACCGTCCTTTAGGCATAAATGGTTAACGTATCGAGATCGTCAACTAGTTATCTGATCTCTCTAAAACTTGATAAACTAAACAACCAAATATTCCTTCAATACTATAGCTACTGTCACTTCAAGTCTGCGGACATCCGTCCTGAATGCCGTCGGGAACCATATTTGTTCCCAGGTGATGCAGGTATGTTTTGCGACGAGGCATGAAAAATAACAGCTGATATAACTGTATGACAAAAGTTCATAAAAAATCTTCTCCGGATAAGGAAGCGATATCAGAAAAAAAGTATGACCTTCAGGAGCTGTATTAACTAGTGAAAAATAGTTTACACTTGCTTATTTCTTAGTCTTCCCTTTTCATCATGTGGCTTAAAATATAGGCGTAAAAAATATACAAAAGAAAAATACATCTTTGCTTAAACGTATGAATATCTAAATTAATAATATGTGAATGCGGCAGCTATATTGTCAAATATGGATCGAATTTATGACATCTGAATTGGTAAGCAAGCTATACCTCTATACCGTACATACTCGTACAAACAATAAATATTAAGATTGTGCTAATTTAATATGGTCGCAAACATTGAGATCCTATGGCTTGGCTTATGGTTAAGCTGAGCTTGAATAGAGATTGATGAGTTTGCGCCGCAAGCTTCCTCCTCGCGTCCGCTAGAACTGTTTACATCTCCAGCCTCCACACAGGCCATTATGTAACGTCAACTGTATCACATGCTCAAGATGTTTAAACAGTTAGCGTTTGCTTGTCAAACACATTTGATAATCTCATATTTATCTGATGTAAGCAAAGAAGGTTATGTGATACTTGGAGCATTGAATTGTATAAAGTGTTGTGACTTGTGATCACAATCAGCAGGATGCCAAATACAAACGGATTGCTTGATTTCGAAAGCGGTGGTCTAGGAATGAGTTTATTAATAATTGTCATATTATAGCTATTTGGGAACTTGAAAACTTGGGAAACATATATGTTCCCAAGTGAACCTTCAAGTGCAGAAAGAGAAATGGACCTGGGCAGCTGACATAACTAAGTGGTAGCAATTTGTGGTGATACCAGATATTTGAAAGAAAGAAAAAATAATATGGTAGAGTACTCACATACTCATTCTTTCTATGTCCATATAAATGTTCTTCTACCTGGAGCATATGGTCGTTAAGAATTACCATCATAAAGGTCTGTCAGCCGCCAACGTCCTCGCTTCGTCCTATGTCAGCGCTGTCTCCCGAAGATTCTCCGAGTTTTCTATTTGTATAGTTACCGACAAACTTCGGTCGGCTTGAAGAAAAAGCAACGGCACAAAGATTTATGCTCTCCTGCGGCATTCGAAGTACATGTCCCAAGCAAATACGCCTTTGTATCTTTAGTAACCATGAGGTACTAGTATGAAAGGCTGCCTAATCCGCTCTCTCCCTGACGTTAATTATTGATACAGTTTGTGTTCATGTACTGAATGAAAAGAATTAGATGAGTTCATGTCGGCGCATTGTGCCAATGGCATGCTGCCGGTAATCGCACAATGACCGCATTTCTGTTTGCATCCTAACGTTCAGTGTCCCAGTAGTAGCTGTATCTTATAAAATGTTTTGTACACTCTTGTGTTATGTAACGAGAGCTGTAGTCGAGCACGCAGCATGTTTAAATATTTAGTACAGTTGTGGCAAACCTACAATAATTTTGATACAAGGTTACCTACTCAGTGTGTGCATCGTGCTCTGAAGAGATTATTTAAAGATAATAAATAATGGGAATTAAAGATTTGATTTAATATGTAAATTTAAATGTGCTTACCATAAAAATATGTCATAACGCTACTAACGCCTTTATAATTCTTCATTTTCTACTACTTCTAGAGCTACAATTACTACTACTGCTACTGTTACCGCGTGTTCCTGGTTGGGTTGACCTACGCTTTTAAAGGCCAAATTTTCCAGGCCTTGGATCTCTCAAATCGTCTGATCTCCAGTTACAAATATCCACATATGCCTTGGATATATATATGGCTACGAGTTCTTGCCCTGGAAGCCGTTGGGAACCACGTATTTAGATAACCAGCTGACAGAGCTGTGTGGCAGAAATTTGTGTTAACATATCCCATATATGTCTTAGCTATTGAACAAATTTGCGAAAAATAACTTTGGAAGAAAAGCAATGTCCATGACGACGTAAATCTTTTATGACTACGGATTTACTTACATTATGTAACGTTAAGTCCCGAATTTTATATAGTTTGGATAACGATTGAGTGGGTCAACTATGATTCGCAATCCTAAGGTTTAGCCACCTGCTTTAACGCACTTGTCCCATTCTAAGCGTAATGTTTGTTATGCCTGCCAGCTATGCAAAGATAACTATTATCAACTCATAAGTTCATTGCTCACCTTAACGATTTATTTCTCGTGCACGCTATATTGCATAATTGTCATTTTGTTTAAATGACTAGTAATATATTCAATCCACTTAGTTCGACATCGTTGTTATTTTCAAAAACTTACCTTCGATAAATAAAAAATACTTCGTCGAAGTATGTAAAATTGAATGTTTATATGCCAGATTTATTAATAAAGCCAGTATAATCAATGTTAATTACGTTTTCATATTATATTAATGAAAAGGTTTTCACAATGAAATGTTATCAAAATCCTACCAGAGATTATACTTTGTGGGGGACTTAAAACTCTTACTTAGGATTAGACTTTAAAATATAAGTGAAATGTTCAAAACAGCATGATTATTTTGCTTCTCGTTCATCTCGAAAAATAAATAAATATAATGATTTTTACTCATAACTAGTAAGAATATAAAGAGAGAATGGAATAGATGCTTCAAATTATATGTAAAGCTATTATATAGGCAGATTTGTATTAATCTTATTCACATTCACTACAAAACTTATTATTTTTTAATAGTTTTTTTAGAGAAAACAGCTCAAACGCATACCTTTTATCAAGATTTCAATAATAAGAATAAAAATCTGCTTATGACATCTTCAGTTTTGCATTTTCTACGAATTATTTTTAATCGTTCGCGACATTCAACTGAGTGAATTGAATCATTTATTAAAAAGTTGTGACTCAATAACTTGATCTGTCAATCTTCTTCCAAATCTTTCTTCAATTTTGCCAATCCTTGCAATAATATCCATATTATTATCTTCTATTTGCATTATATTGACAAAGATCTGCTAAACACGTTAAAGACATCTTCTTTGGAACGTTTTAATACCTCAATAATGGATGCGTTTTCGGCCCAAGAAATTGTTAGCATCTTAAGCACGCTACGAATGCATATGTTGTTTGCTTGTATTTTGCTTTGATAGTCCTCGTTTTAGAAAGCTCAAATGCTGTGAATGTATAATGAAATAGTGTAGTATGGCCATATACTCATATCTATCAGTAGCATTAAGGTAATAGATCTAAGCTTGGTTCGTTGCTCTGTATTATGATAATGTTGGCAAGCATTAATTCGGTTATTAGAGTTACTGTCTGTTTGTATCGTGCTGAGACAATACGCTGATGTCAGAGAGTGGGCGGGGCGTTGGTCCATATTGAGCGGGATGCCGCAGAGGAGAATTAATATCTGCTATGAAACAATTCTTTACAATTTATCTATATGAAATAATCTATATGTCAAGGTCAAATATACTTTGATGTTTTTTTTTAACTTTAAATCGCTGTATACAAACATTGTGTTTCATTTAAAAAGTATTTTAGTTCAAAATTCCTCAGTTTTATTTACTACATGAATCTGCTTGGGGATGGTTGAGGGTAGAAACTGTAGAGGGCGCCCTAGACGGGAGTATTTGCAGCAAGTATTCGAGGACATGAATTGTAGTGCTTATGCTGAGCTGAAAAGGATTGCGGAGGACCGAGAAGAATGGAGATCGAGGTGCAAGATTCTGTTGCTGCAAACCAATCCACTGGATTGATACTACGAAGAAGAAGAATCTGCTTCGTCGAGCCAATTTCAATTGTACATTTTTTCCATCTATAAAGTTGTATAGTGATTGTAGGAGTGTATATGTGTGGAAAGTCGTATTACACAAAAATTGATTTTTTTTTTTTCACAAAATATTCTTTAAAAACTGTAGCTGTAAAATAGGTTTTGAGTATTTGTTTCAAATACTTGTGGAATAATGGTTTTGATCTTGTAATGAATGATGAGGTTATAGTGTGGATTCAGCAGCCTTCCATCCCATAGTCGGTCAAAAGACGAAAGTGGATCTGGCTGGGACATGTTATTTAGATGTCACGGGAGAGCATAAACTGCAGCTGCTGTTTCTTCAGACTTTTACCATGCTGTAAGGTCGTCGAAAACTATGCATAGAATAAACTTGGCAAACCTCCAGGATTTTTCTATTCTTTGCTATATATTTTTTAAATACTCGCATCATCCTCATTTATTCATTCATTAATTGGATACTAAGGCTTACAAAAATATTATTTTTTGTTTAATAACAATTATCAACTCGTTCTAATGTTTTTTTTACATGATGTTTTTATGGCCTGTATGTTTTTGTATATAGTAGTATTTTCCTTGTTATTTGTGCAATCGCATGTAGGAGTACATTCTAATAATAATAAACATTAGAAATTATATTTACTTCGTGAGAAATTTATTTTAATTCTTCTTCGTAGTATCAATCCGGTGGATTGATTTGCAGCAACAGAATCTTGCATCTCGATCTCCATTCCTCTCGGTCCTCCGCAACCCTTTTCAGCTCAGCATAAGCGCTACAATTCATGTCCTCGAATACTTGCTGCAAATTTTTAATCCCTACCCGGAGATCCGATTGGGGGACTATTTTATCTCCGGAAAATTTTACTTGAGATGCAATCATTTTTTTTGCTGATACATGGGATGTCTTTAAAGACCTTTAATGTGGTATTTTCCCCTTTATTTCTACATCCTAATGCCGTTGACCATAATGGTTCATCCGCCTTAGGAGAGCATTTACTACCTCCAGCACAATAGAGTGCCCTAACCTGCTTGACCTGATGAGGTTAGCTGGGTGTTAGCTTATTCCGGCCAACATTCGGTCCCTGTCTATATTGGCCGACTGATGTCGCTCACCCCCCACCACGAGAAGGAGATAGTTTAGGATTTTCCTTTCATCGAACCTGTGACCTTAAGGCATTTCGCAGAGTCCTCTAGTACTTTTAGGGGGCATAATTTTAATTATGCGTCTGTTAATGTTTTCTCAATATACAAAACATTATCGCATTAAAATCTGTAAATATTTAATACAACCGATTATTATTGCATGTTTTGTTAGAATATTTTTTTAATATATAAATTCTATGCGACAGAGATTCGGCTCTGTAGTGACATAGACACGCGGATATCTTCTCATTATTCAATAAATCTATTGCCAAATTGTTAGTTTCGGCGCCGCTCCTCAATACTCTAAGATCTAGGTTTACGATCTTTACTATGAACATGTGGGCATTGTTCATGTCCAGTCTGATGAACGGGCCTCACAAACTCGCATACACACACCGTGAGAACGATTCACAGGAAACCGATCTCGATCGCATAAATTCATTCATTCGTTCCTAACAACATTTTATGGACTGTTTCAAGATTTACTGACTAATTTGAGGCAGTTTATATTTACTACGAATTTGTTCAATCGAGCCAAAAGTAATTTAATTGTTCAGATCATAGATTGGTGGCTTTATGACACGGTGCGGGTTCCGCTACGCTTGTTTTAGATTACTTGACAAGCGAAAATAATCGTTTTATTGATATCGATATGTGGGTATCTATTATGTTATTTTGAGTGATATAATATTTTATCAATTACTTATCTATGTCGCCCTGTTATCATTCAAACATCTAGCCGTTTATATCAGAATATTGATTGTAGTTTGATAACAAAATATACATAAATGTTAAAGGCTCAGAAAACTGGAAAGTCAAGGTCATTACTTTTTTGTAATAAATCATATTACCACATATTATGAGCAATTTACAGAGCTTATTTATAGCAATTGCATTACTACCAAAACGAAACTCATATAATATTGTCTGTCGGCTTTTATAATTGAATTCTAGCATCTGTGTTTCCTCTTTGGTACAACATAAAATCTTTTTATCAGAGTAAACATATTCAGAAACGATTTTTGAAATATATTTATGCTCATATAA
Organism: Glossosoma conforme; assembly: GCA_022606575.1. NCBI lineage: Eukaryota > Metazoa > Arthropoda > Insecta > Trichoptera > Glossosomatidae > Glossosoma > Glossosoma conforme. Next base: position 4,246,110 of record JAGTXR010000003.1, on the reverse strand, counting down.
ACATCCTTTCCATTGAATAACTTCTTAGGCTTTCACGGCCAGATTTGATATTGTGGTTTTTGGGCTTAGCCGTGTGTGGCGAATTACAAATTTCCAATATTTCGACCGCCATTGGAGGGGTCTTCTTCAGAGTTGATGATTTAATACTTTCCATAGTATTAATTTGCGTATTCTACAATACAAAAAAAACAATAATATAAAATCATATAAGATATAAATATACATGTATATAATTATTTATATCGAAGCACATAGTTTTCAAATTTATCAATTAAATATTTGTCAAGTAAACATTACATATTGTGAAAAGAATATTTTGAATCGTACTAACTGTAACCAGACATGCGTTGTAATTGATAATATTATTATTGAAATACATTTGCATACTTTTATGCACTGAAATGCCACGCATTCCTGATTTCTTGATCCCGTTAGGAACCTTTTTTTTAGTAGAAAGTTTTACAGAAATGTAGTAATTACTATAAGTTTTATCGTTTTTGGATGAACAGTATGTAAGCGCATTAAATACGAACAAACATACAAGCATTGATTATTATACTCGTACATATATAAGATGATATCTTAAGTTTGTTCTTAAGAATGATAATACATATTTTGTAATTCTTTTTGAAGTCATTCATTAAGCAACGTTCATACATATTTAAGCATTATTCCAATCTCACTGTTTTATCTTTGTAACGCTATATTTAGAAGTTATCCAACTCGCACATTTGACATACAAATTACTGTTTACAAATAACATTATCATTCCCATCAAACGAGTATTGAAATACTCAATTGAATAATTATTTACAAAGATCATAAAAATGTATCCAATTATAATATGTAGTCATAAAAATCTAAAAAAAAATATTCCAAGGGCACTAGTTAAGCATCAACGCGATGGAAATATTTCTTGTAGATTGCTTACTGTTATATTATATAGGGTCCGCCATATAACGTTTTTTTTAACTAGTGCTTATTTCGTGAATGGTAACACTTAACTCATGTCTGATTTGACAGATAATTAGTTTTATCCTTCCGCTAAACGAATATGGTTGTGTATACGCTTGAAGAACGCTGGGAAATATTGCGACATTACTTTGAAAATCATGGTAATGTTGCAGAATGTGTGCGAAAATTGCGTTTGGATTTTGGAAGAAGAGAATCACCGTCAGCTCTGTATGTTCGTTATCTTGTGAAAAAAGTGAAAGAAACTGGCATCCTCATCGATAAACCAAAGTGTGAAAAGCCAAAAACAGTGCGTACACCCGAGAATATTGCTGCTGTGGCAGAAAGTGTGCGTGAAGCGCCATCAATGGCGCTTCCATGCGGCGCGGCCATGTTGAACGAATTTTTGTTCACAAAAATTGAAAAGGAGGATATTAACAACATTTGGTTTCAACAGGACGGCGCTACGTGCCATACAGCCAAAGCTACACTCGATGTTTTGCGCCCGGTTTTACAAAAAAAAAAGTTATTTGGTGGACCCTTTATATGAAATAAGAAAAAAAATCTCGTATTTATATCCTTTAATTTCGTAATAAAAGTGTACGAAATTTAAAAAAAGATTTTTCATACCGTATAATGTCACTAATTTGGAATACACGAGCATAACCAGGCCAATATAAAGCTACATAAATATTAAAATGTTAAGAATTTTATACCTCGTTTTAAAATGGATCACACAGCACTGTTTCATTTGATGGAAGACTGCAGATTCGCGATCTATGAAAGCTTCAGTTACAATATACACTAACGAAATGCAATTGTTGCATTGGAACTGATGAAGCTTTCATACATTGCAAAACTGCAGTCTTCCATCAAGTGAAACAGTGCTCAGTGTGAAAGTATGAAATTCTTATGTATTTTAATATTAAAACGGACTTAAAAGTAAATGCTAAAAATATACGAGTAAATAACGTTCCAACACCGAACACTCAGTATTCTATCCCATGCATCCAAAATACTGACCAACATAATCCTACATAGAATTGAACCAAAAATAGAAAATAGTCTCACTAGCGATCAATTTGGATTCAGAAAAAGAATGGGAACCAGAGAAGCAATCTTATCCCTGCGTATGATCTTGGAAAAGAGGATAAAAGTAGACCAAGATACATATATTGCCTTCGTGGACATTGAAAAAGCATTTGATAAAGTAGATTGGGAGAAGCTCTTCGATATTATGAAAGAAATTGGAGTCAAATACAAAGAACGAAGACTCATATTTTCACTTTACAAAGAAGAAGCTGCCATAATATCACTTGAAATGTCCAAAAGGAAGCAAAAATACGTCAAGGGGTGAGACAAGGATGCTCTCTGTCGCCTGTACTCTTCAACGTATACATACAAAATGCAATTAATAACATCAGGAAAAAATGGGCCATAGAGGGGGTTAAAATACATGGCCAAAAGATTGATATGATAAGGTTTGCTGACGACATTGCTCTGATTGCTGAAACTGAAGATGAACTCACTGAAGCGCTGACATCCATGGAAAACATATTTAATTCCAACTACAATATGAAGATAAACAGCACAAAAACCAAAGTCATGAGAGTAAGCCGCAATGAGCAGCAGAAAATTAACATATCAATGCTAGGAGTACCCCTAAAAGATGCAAAAGAATTTGTATACCTTGGAAGTACGATCACCTGGGATGGCAGAACAAAAGAGAAGTCAACAGTCGAATACATCAAGCAAGGCTAGCTTTCAATAAAAAGCCAAAATTCTTGAGTCAAAGAATATTACTTTTAGGGCTCCGCAAGCAACTTGCCAAAACACTTGTTTGGAGCATCTTAATGTACGGCTGTGAGACATGGTGCTTATCTGAAAGTGATAAAAAAGACTAGAGGCCTTTGAGATGTGGTCGTACAGAAGAATTCTCGGAATTTCCTGGAGAGACCACGTCACGAACAATGAGGTTCTCAGGATAATCAAGGAAGATAGGCACCTAATAAGAACCATCTCAGAGGCGAGCCCGATGGATTGGTCACATCATGCGCCACGATGGTCTTCTTCACGATATTGTGGAGGGATGGTTGAGGGTAGAAACTGTAGAGGGCGCCCTAGACGGGAGTATTTACAGCAAGTATTCGAGGACATGAATTGTAGCGCTTATGCTGAGCTGAAAAGGGTTGCGGAGGACCGAGAGGAATGGAGATCGAGATGCAAGATTCTGTTGCTGCAAACCAATCCACCGGATTGATACTACGAAGAGAAACATATTAACATTTAAAAGTAAAACGTTTGTTCATCAAGTCGGGAATCATGGGTTCGATCCCCGAAGAACCTTTTTTTCATCAATTGATGACCAGCAAATATGTTTTTAGATAATATCAATCAAAATTGGTTGTAAGCAAAATACTTCAAATTTCTTCGATATACCTAGTACATAAACGAGTATAAGACCACCGATGAAAGGGTAATCATTAAGGTGTGGTATGTTTGATGGAGAGTCTACAATTACATAATGTAAAAATAATTTATTTTTTATTAATCTAATCTAGTGATTAACCGTTTCGCATTGGTTGTCAATATATGCCATCTAAGATTCCCCTACCGTTGACATAGGTAGCCATGATATATCGTTTTGCTACTTTAAGTACTCATTGTGATATCTACGGTAGGAACTTGGAACTGCAGTCATTCCCTTAATCAACCTACATGTATTATTTACAGGAATCTGTAAAGCATGTAAATAAATATCGTTAGGTTTCGTCACAGGAGCAATTTTTCTGTAAACCACATGTGTCAATGCCAGTTACATAACGAACGTTTGTTAAATATAATAGTTTTTTATGCATCATCTGATAGCTAAGGGATACAAGAACCAATGTGATATATGAAAGTAGGTCAGATAAGTACATTTATGCTTCAAATACTAGTTTTAAGCAAAAAAAATGGATCGAAAAATTCACGCCGAATTGACAGTATAATTTGTATTCCACCGAGCCGTAACGAAAGGGTTAAAGATACAGGGATGTTTGATATGATTGATTTTCATCGCCACACCTTAAATAGTTTAGCTTATACTAACATCCAAGTACCAACGAATACATGTTTGAAAATATAAGCACACATAGGAGAATATTAGTATTGTGTTTTAGCCCTCCATGGAATAAATGAAGCTCAACTTTGCATGTGGTAAGATCAAATAGTAGTTTTGAGCATGTAAATATTTAGTTTAGCGACAATTACACATCTTTAGCACGGCTTACGTTAGATCATCGAAGTTAAAGTAACATTGGACGCGGACCACAACTGGGATAGGTTAGGTCTAAAAAAATCGTTTGAAAAATTCACGCCGTATTGACGGTAAAATTTGTATTCCACCGAACCGTAACGAAAGGGTTAAAAATCACGGACAACGCGCCGTCACCTTATTATCAATTTGCATAAAATATTTTGACGTCATGATGCTGCACGTCCACTTTCGCTCTCGTCTGCTCTAAACTGAAGCATCCGCCCGGAGCATGCACCTCACCAGGCCAGTCAGCATTTAGCATGTTCACCACCGTTTCATTATGCGACCTTGGTCTTCCATCAATAGTCCAGCTGATTTAGCATGCGATGCGATGAAGTCATAAACAGAATGCAATTATTACTAATGCATCAGATATTCACGTAATCTTCAAAACGTTTACATTACGCAAAGAGCACTTTTTAAATTCTTAATATGAGCAATAGATTATACATGATTTTGCCAAAATATGATTAAAGCTATGTAAATAAATATTTTGTGTCCTTGATGTTGAGGTCTAATTTACTTTTGTCAATAGTTATTTTTCCTCGCGGCAGTTGTTACGGATATAATGGTTGGCCGGCGGCATAATTCCGCCTGGCCGCAATGGTTTATCATAAATATAATCAAATGCTTCTTTTTTTTGAGGATGTCAAAAGCTATGTACATAAATAGTTCGTGTCTTTGATGCATGTCTATTTACTCATTGTTATTTTTACATATCTTTTGTTGGATCAAATGGTTGTTATAAACTAACGCAATGGTTTTCGCTACGTTTTATGTCATCGTTTCTTGGCTGAAATAAGACGCGACAATCTCTCAGGAGACAAAAATGCAGATGTATCGGAGAAGATATCCAACCAGAATATAAAGCTGACGTGTTTGATGTACATGGAATCAAAAGAGGCTTCGGCGTTCTACAAGTGGATAACAAGCTCTTTCTACATGCCAATGCTCTCAGTGATATGTACACCATGACATCCGAAATATATTATATATATTATATATTTGATCAAGAAAATAGATGGAAGGCATTGGTTTGGAACTTAAGATCCTGTAAGTAGGGTGTCATCTTTTGCTACATAATATCCGATATTAAAAAAATGGAAAAAAACTAGGTGCAAAAAGAAAAGTATCTGGAAAGTTGGGGACTGATGCAGGAGGCCTATGTTTAGTAATATAAGAAAGCAGATAGATAATAAAATTTATACATTTTTTCCAATGGTTGTTTATATAATTTGTTAAATTTCGAATATAACTTAACATAAGCTAAAATAATTTAAAAACATATTCAAAAAATATCATATTATCTGAATACAAAAACATTCAGTGGCAACAAACTATATATTTAAAGCTATGCCTATTTTTACGTCTTCTATTACTGAAATATTCAAAAACACTTTACCCGCAAGCAATCTCTAGAAATATGATGTTTACCGAGGGTTGAAAACGGCCCTAAGTTTTCCAGTCCCCACGTGGCACGATGGTAGATGGGAAGGCTTTGTTAAAGGTTCCGGAAAAGCGTTGAGGGCAGAGCTCTCGCAGGGTCGTGCAGGCACGTGGGAGGCTTCAGGGGTGGATCGATAGCCCCCTGCGGAGCCTGCGTCCCCCTAGACTGGATGCTGCGTGCAGCGGATGGGGACAACGACCCCTAAACTTGAAAAGCTTTTGTGTAACCTTGCTGCTTGTTCGGTAGAGTGTTAACAATATTTTGCGATACACGCACAATGCAATTTTATTGTTTCATTGTAAATATTACTTTGAATGCAGCTAATAAAAATATAGTTATAATTCCAATAATACAAGTGTAGTAGAAAATATTATTTATATTTTATTGGTCTTGGATTATTGTACTCGTAGTAACTGTCTTAAATACTAAAAAATATTAGATGGTTCCCAACTACTAAGAGAGCCAACTTTAAGTTTCACAGTTGAGCCACATACTGTTTTTGACAACTGATATAGCAATTCATGCAAAAAAGTTCAGTTGATTTAAATCAGTAGTTTTTGTTATGTACTTCGTCAAATATGAAATGTTAAAAGCGGATTATTAGACAAAGCATATTTTTTTACTATCAAAGAAGAAAAAATGTGTATGAAGCAGGATGTACTGAAAGGCAGTGTCAGTGCCAAGCTGCTTTGCTATATTTCGTTATGATAATTTAGAAGTTAGTAATTTAGAAGAAAATTCACATTCTGGAAGGCCAGTTGAAGCTGATGAAGAAACAATAAAGACATGGACAAGTTCATAGTCGTGAGATTGAAGACTGATTCAATTGATCGAATTAGACCGTTTCTAATTGTAAAAAAATGAATTATACATATTTTTATTATATTTAACGTTCATATAACACCTTTATAAAATGCTTTCATAATCTATTAAGGTTCAAATTACACAGCATTTTTACCATTTCCAATTAAAGTCACAATGATTTGCAACACGAAAAACAATCTAATTTACTTTAAAAAATATTATTCTATTTAAAAAGAGAACAAAAAAAGAACGCAAAAATACATTTTTCGATTATTCACTTCGAGACGAAGGTACTCAAAAAGCAGCCACGTCAGAATGACTCATCGGGAAATGATTTGCGTCATTCTATCCTTGGGGGTCGAAGTTATGTGATTTTGATGGAAGGGAAGTATCTTTTGTCTGGTGTGCGTGCCGCAGCGTCCCGGCCAGGGATGATTCTGAGAGGGGAGGACGTTTTGTGTGGCGAATAATGTGTTTAATTTCGCGTTCACGAGTGTAGTTATCATCAATTACGTCCATTTTGGACTCGGGTTCATGAAACAGAGCACTAGTGACTATTTGAGATTGTTTTTAGATAAGACTGTAATTAAAATACATTTTTTAAAACACCAGATTTTATCATCAGAGTTACTATTATCAAGTGAATTACGCAGTTGTGTGACTATTCAGCAAAAAAGAGTTAGGTATTAAAAAGTGAAATCTCTGATTATAAATGATTATTTTGTACGAAATAAGATGTAATATTTGTATGTTATATATACTTAATATTATCACCATCATCATGTGTCTCTATCTGGAGTCTCCATCCACATCAATTCTCCGCCTTCCAAATCCAGTCTTTCTTTGCATTTGCAATGATTTTATTATTTCCCTCCATTCTTGGATAAATTATAATCTAAAAGTAAGTCAATATAATACCAATCATGACACACAGTACCGGCTTTAGACTCTGCGACGCCCTAGGGTATTTTTTTCTTGCGGCCGAAATTGTTTATATTTAAAAAAATATATGAAAAATTTGTTCCCCTCGGCGCCCCTAGCTTATTCGACGCCCCGGGGCACTGACCCACTTTGCCGCCCCTAAAACCGACACTGATGACACAGCCCATTCTTAGAGTCGTTCGTTTTAGTGTATGTATTATAAGAATGGGACAAAAAGTTTGCTAAATATTTTTGGTACAGATTATAAATGTAATATTACATCTTGTCAATTATCTTGAACAAAGCTTATTTCTCATAAATATCAGGAAAATAGTTTTGTAATGTACAACAAAACATGGATAGAGTAAGGACGTACGGGGAAGACGTAATAAAATGTTTTTGAATTCAGATTAAACACTTTTCTTCTGAAATTTTATTAACTGGCTTACATATATTAATGTTTTGTGTATTACACGCAATAGAATAAATAATATTATTTTTATATTGGTGCCAAATATTATTTGAATAATTTCAAGTTTTGTCTGTACGGCCACCTAGCGAAATAACATCTTAGTTCATTTTTATCGAGGATGCCAACCGCTTTACTTCCACGTTACAACCATTGTTGCTTTGATTAAAGAAACATAGACCTTTTAACGTATTAGAATAAAAAATCTTAACTTATGAAATTATTTTTTATTAAATAATCAAACAAATGTTATTTCAAATTTAAGGCGTTGATAAAAATATATACAAATTTTAATAAGTTTCTAAAAAATCCTATAGATGTCTTGAATTATTTTGTCTACTTGGTAACGTGTTGACAATTTTCTTATATAGATGGCAGTGTAAATCCATTACTTAAATGGGATATTATAATAATTTATATTTGAATAAAACATTATTAATTTGATCAATAGCATAAAATGTGATTAGTGGATTGGCGGATTAACAGAGAAGTATACAAAATTAAACAATAAATCCATGTTTTTACGTAAATTTATACGCATTATACCTAAAACGAAGCATTCTTTATTTAGTCATGTTTTCATGTCTTATTATTTAGTCATGTTTTCCAAGACCAAATATTGAGATTGCAAAGAGTTCGCATGTGCATCATGTATGTAATCTCCATTCCTTGTAATTAGTGCTATGTTTATAAATTATTATTTTTTATCTTTGATGTATATTTTGTTGTTGTTGCTTATTGAATAAAAGAAAGCATGTTGTTTAGAATACAAAAAATATGACATATAATTATAGTAATGAGTAATTATTAAATAATTTCGGATATTATGTATGAACGTTTTATTAACGACTTAAAAAAGGCATGAATATTTTTTTGCTCTCGTTAAATACCCATGTAGGTTAAAATATCTTAACGAAGAACAAGTTTTTGTTGTTAACATCCTCCTCTCTTTATAAAAGGTTGTTATTCCGTCGCGTGGTGGCAGGATAAGGATTAATAACACAGACTTTTCATGAAGCATTTTGACATATATTTACGATAAACTTTACAAACTTCCGGCCCAGGCGGAATAACATGCCGGGCCGGCCATAATGCGCCCTTCTGACGGTCGACACGCAACTAACTCCGTGCGGCACCGTGGTCGGTCACACAGCGCCCCAGTGGCGATATATGTAATTAGTTCAAAATGCCAATATGGTGACATGCACGACAAGCTAACAGAAATAAGAGACGAAAGATTGTAAATCGTGGTTTCCGGTACCAGTCAGCAAGGGCTATATCATGTTGATGTCAACGTATTTGGAACATTTGTATAGTGTTTCGAATCTCAGCGTCTGCCATTATTCTAATTTCACTCGTGGCTAGCGTATATATACGTAATACTCAGTTAAGGGATTAAAAACATTAAAAATGAACGGCATACGCGGGAATTCGAAATGCGAACTTTGTATGCACCTTCCTTCTTGATCTTCTTGACCCAATGTTGACAGATCAGCCATTTTACACTGCCCGTCGAGTAAAAAAATTAGCACATCTAATCCTTGAGTCTGCCATTTATATTTTTCCAATTTGCTGATGAGAGACATCATATAACTCAATGTTTAATGTGAACTTGTATGTGTATCAATTGTAATTTATATATTGTCATAGTCCACATTTATTTCTTTTTGGAACATGTTTAACATTTAGGTATAGATAACGTATGCTAGAAATGTAATACAAAAAGATTTTCTTTTAAAATTCGTTAGGATTCGTGCTCTTTCTGATTTCCGGTACAGAGTTTAGCTGTAACCTGGGATTCAGGTGGGATTTAACGACTTGTAACCTTTTGATGGTTTGCCGGCTAATGAGATAACAATCTCTTGTGAGCTGGCTGTGAGATGGCGGAGGCAGACACGATAGGAGCTATTTTTATCATCATATCGATTACCTTCCATTCGGCCAAACTTGGATATCTGTAAACTCGACTGAGAGAGTCATAACTTTTATTCAGACAATTATGAAGTTTGCGGAATTATTTGTGATCTCTCCGGAAATGCTCGAAGCCTTAAAAATACTAAATTTATTATTTATTTATTAACAAAATTTATGACCTATAACTTTAAATATGTACATTTTATAAATTTATGAAAATACGCAGATTATAATTAATAAAATTGATATATTATAAGTAATTAAATACACACATACAATTCTACATCAAATATTTACGCATCAATTCATTCAGAAAAAAAATCGGCAGAAGCGGGATTCGAACCTAGAGCGTTGCACCTTTGCTCTATCGTATACACCACGCTGTCCACACGACCATTCTCCGCCTGGACAGATACGCGAAACTTGATGTATATATACCATTTTTAACATCATATAACAACAGATGTCTCTGTAGTATATATTTATAGTATGTATATCATTATTTTATGATTGAATCAGTCAACATTTATTCACGAGATTTTTATTATTAGTTACCGACAGTCTATTTATTTAGTAAGTATTTGATGACAATTGTATGTATGTATTTAATTACTAATAATATTGAAATATAGATCAATTATCTACAAAATAAGATTAGAATATTGAAAAATATTCAAATAAAAATTAGAAATAATCCAAATGATATATTGTAATTTAAGTGATTACACAAAGGAGACCAAATAAACATATTACAAATACACGTATAATCATGTTTGAAAGATGATACCAAAAATAAAACATGAAAATACTCTTACACGTAACAACCCTTTCATTTTAACATGTATCAAACGACATATACAAGTTTGTGCTTCATTTTATATCCGTTCCATTTTTTTATGTAAGCACGTACAGGAAAATACCGACAGATGGTGATAGTAATTCTGAAATCTCATCTGCCGAATTCTATGACGCTTACCGTGATACATATGGCTAAGCGCTGCATGTGGAGTGTTGATCCGCCAACGTCATAGACTACAGCCCGAGATTCATGCATAATCCTTTATTATTACAGGAATTTACTATGAATGGGTGGTCTTCACGGGACGACTTTCGTCTACCACCAATTTTAATTAATAGGCTATGACTGGCATTTTACGCGTGAGTGATCGAATTCACGCCAACCGGGGTATTTTAGAGCTCAGAAATCAATAAAAAAAAATTTTTTAAATCTCCGTTGGGGCTAGAACTCACGACGTTTGGATTACAAAGCAAACGCTTTGACCATTGAGCTATACCTACCGCTTATCACCCGCCTTGTTTCAAAAAAATTAACTACAAATCATGCTGCTTTAGGACGCTACATCGTTCAGCATTTAACCCTTTCATTACGGCTCGGTGGAATACAAATTATACTGTCAATTATAAAACTAGTATTTAAAGCATAAATGTACTTATCTGGTCTATTTTAATATATCACATTGGTTCTTGTATTCTTTAGCCATCAGATGATGCATAACAAACTATTGTAAGAAAGTAGAAGAACGATATATCACGGCTACCGATGTCACAGCTAGGGGATTCGTACACGGCATATATCGGCTACCGATGCGAACTAAATTACTTACACTCCGTGAGATTTATTGAATTATCTTCTGACATGAAAATTAGTAAGTCGATCTTTCTATAGATACATTTACAGGATGTCTTTAGGAATTAAGCATTTTACTGTAAGCCGACTTAAACCAAACGAACTAATGGACAGTTTTTCCTAAGAAAGTAGCAAAACGATATGTCAACGGTAGGGGAATCTTACACGGCATATATCACGGGTGCCGATGCAAACAGGTTAAAGCATAAAAAATAACGTTTTTCAATGACTTAAGAATACCTTTACCTCGAGTAAGAAAACTATGAACTATTAAATTTAACATTTAAAGGACAACAATATTATTGATATGATAACATTAATTTTTGAAAAAATAGTTTGGAAGGTTGAAAATATCAATCGGTTCATTCATTTCTCTTTCTAGACAATATTTCCTGGATTTTTTTTAAATTAAAAAAGCATAAAGCATGGAACGTCTTTTAAAAACAAAAATATCGCGACATTTCAAAATGCCAATCACCGCTTAATTAATTATGAAAAACGGTACACAAAAGAGCACAATTAGTCATTACGTGGAAAAATATCTTAGCAAATATTGTTATAAAAGCTCCATGAAATATGAAAATAAAATTTACAATTACAGTTTTTTCTCTGTACAAACAATTAAACTGTTTGTTCCCTTTTGTAACACAATTAGTTGATTATGACATTCAAATAAATACTAGCATTAAAATACAATTAGGTGGTCTCTGTATTAAAAAAAAAAAAATGAAAATGTTAATTGACAAACTATGTAAATTTTGCAAATTTTTTTTTGTATGTTGCACATGTTTCTTACGTATATCATATAATTTTGACGTAACTATTGAAATCAACGGCTTTTTTGGAGAAATAGAGTTTAAAGTTATACATCTATTATGCTCTCTTGTTACAATATTAATGCAAATCGATTAATTACGTATAAATAGTCCATTTTTCTCTAATTTTGTGAATTTGGTATAACTTTATATTAAGGTTTCGTAAGCTACAAGAAGTGTTAATTGCAGTGGAAAGATATACTATAGGGGTTCCGCCGCATTTCGTTCCCAGACAATTCGTTCAACGATTCATCGGTAATAACGTGCGGCGCCCTGTACGGGACATTTGTTACACGGGATAAATTGTGAACTGGATGTCTCGCTAACCTAACCTAAGTAATTTCATTAACGAGACATATGGATCTCTGGACTATACGATCACTGGACAAATCCTTAGGTTAGGTTAGATTAGCGAGTGCACCAGTTGTCCCGTGCACCAGACGTTCAGTGCGCCCCACGTCGTTACCGATGAGTCGTTGAACGTATTGTCTGGGAACTATAGGTCGTGATACCACTATAGGAGTATGTAATAATTGTATGAATATATGCTAAAAATATGTAAATATGTTCATATTGGTGTTCAGCAATTAATAAATAGAATCATAATGAACGACCTACGAGTATGTAGACTGATGATGAGTACACTGTATAGTGCGTACTACACTCGTACATTGTGTAATCACAGTCCCACTATAAAGGCATGGACAAAGTTTTGCATTTTGTAACATAGTAATTAAAAATATCACTTATATATACTTATTTTTCTTATAGATATTAAAGTGAACGCTATAAGTTTCAGCAATAAATATTGTTGAATATTTTTTTTGGATATAGCATATCCTCTGAAGTCCTATTGGTGGCATCTACGACGCATTGGCGTTTCTCCATCCTCCAATGGGGAAAGGGGGGGTTGTTACCCTCGAAAGTTTGTGACTGGTAGAAACTCTAGGAAGATGTAGAAGTATGGATGGGTTGCGCCAAATTAGATCTCGCGGAGTATTGAATTATGTTGGGATTGGATATAAATGTAATCATAAGCTCTGGTTGCTCTTATTTATCACTACACTCAACGCTCCTATAGCGTACTCTTGTATAGAGGTTTTTCTTAAAGCCTTTATGGCGGTTTTTTATATAACGTTCCCTTCTATTGTGTGCATTTTGTAACGTTTCATTATATTGCGTATATTTTCGCCTCGGAAGCGTTGGGTTAATCAAACAATCTTATTAAAAATATGATTATGAAATCATGCAAAATATACGTCGTACATTACAGTAGTCATCTCTTTAAGTTCTTGGGTTCCTGCTCTAGAGATCATACATTTTTTAGATAGACCTTTAGCGGGAGCGATGCCTTGAGACAATATATAGAACGGATATGGGGCAAGATTATCTTTATAAAGCGTGTTTTCCTATAGTAAAGTCACTATTTCAACGTTATGTTAAGTTACGTAAAACTTATCATAAAAAACATTTTATTGAATATCCGTCGAGTATTTCTATGAATGAAAATTTGAAAACGAGAAATGAAAATATTCATTTAAAACATTTACTAAAGGTTAATACTGATTTCGTTTTTGAATATATTTTATATTAATTAACACATAGCTCGCCGATTTTTTTTTAAATTTAACAAAAGACTTCCACAAATCTCTTCACCATGAGCTCCGTCTAACGTTTTTTGTGGCATTTCATTAAGTAAAGTTAACTTGTGGTGAGTTTTGGTGTCCATATTGTGCATCCAATTGTCATCTAATTGAATTTACAATAAAATAATATTTGCTAGAATTTAATCAATAAGTAAAGTGTACAGAGAACGTAATACTTTTATCTTAGATGTTCGTGACTTTTTTATATACATATATAAATTCAATGGTATTGACATCCTCATCTCTTCAGGAGAAATGACATCACGTCACCGGGATAATTATCGGATCGCGTGGTGGAAGTATGAGGAGCAGATTAAAAACACACCGACTTTTTCCGAAGCAAATTGACATATATTTTTCGATAAAGACTTGGTTTCCCCGCTCGACCGTAACATGACGTTACTTTCGCCTCGGTCGAATGGGACTTGACTGACGGCGCTCGTAATGGACTGCCCAGCGTCGCAAGTGGTGATCTACAGAATCAATGGCGCACCAATTACAACAGCTACTATGTACATAACGAACATCACACCCGTGACCGAACTTGTCAAAAATTCCAATATGGCGACACATACATGTACGATAAGCGAACAGAAATAAGAGACGAAAGATTTTATATCGATGTTTTCGGTACCAGTCAGTAATTTTATAAATACTGTCATCATGCTGATGACAGTATTTATAAAATTATTTTATTACATATATATTCTATTAATTGTATTCCTAAACGCTTAAATTATTTTTATTTAACATTCACCAGACTACATATTTGCAAAGTTTAGTATTATTGTAGTTACTCTTTGTTTAGCTCATGCACGCGAGTCACCCATCAAGAGGGCGCAACTAACTACAATTCATTGGTTCATCCTTCACTAGGACGGAGTAAAGGAATGCCATGGAACGGCAATATTTACATTTTTTTTTGTATACGCCTATGACCTTTTAATCACTTTTAAACTAGTTCTTAAGCTCACGTATTTTTGACATTAATATTTAAATATACATTTGTTGAAAATATGCTACGGTGGGTACTATTATTCAATACGCATATTTTGTACTACGCCGCAGTTTTAAAATACAAACATATATTTATTTCCTTACGCGGGTAATTGTATTTAATTTTGTATTGTAATTAAAAGTAAGTCTGATTATTTAACCCTTTCGTTACTGCTCGGTGGAATACAAATTATACTGTTAATACGGTGTGAACTTTCCATCTATTTTTTTTGCTTAAAACTAGTATTTGAAGCATAAATGTACTTATCTGACCTATTTTTATATATCACATTGTTTCTTGTATCATTTAGCTATCAGATGATGCATAAAAAATGAATATATTTAACAAATGTTCATTATGTAACTCCAAACATGTGGTGGGATTGACACATGTGGTTTACAGAAAAATCGCTCCTGTGACGAAACCTTACGATATTTATTTACATGCTTTACAGATTCCTGTATATAATACATGTAGGTTGATAAAGGTTGATAGGTAGGGAAATCTTATACGGTATATATCGACAACCGATGCGAAAGGGTAAACTGTGTGTTAAAATTAATTTAAGCCTTTAAATTAATTTAAGCATTGCTGAAAAAAATATTACGGCACTGGAGAACGTCTAATAGAACATTAAAATAACATCATTTGAAAATTTCAAAAGACTACTTGAACTAAGTTGTAATAAAGTATGAATGATATTTATGCTGCGATTTTTTTTGATTAGTTAAATTGTTCATGGGTTCAATTCTGATCAATAATGTCAACTCTGAAAAAAGTAATTCTTAAAGGATATCATCCTTGACCTTCCTCTCAATTTATTGATTGGCCGTATCTAGAAACTGATATCGTACAATCCGATATGTCTCGTATAAATTTACATGAAATTTCCAATAGTACCAAGTGGGTTACTGAAAAAATCCTGAAATCTCTAGACAACAAACTATTTACTTATTTCTTCAGTGCTGTTCAGAAGGATCTCATTTCACAAACAAGAAAAATTCACACTTGAAATACTCGTATATTATTTAACGCTGAAAATCTTTCTTATTCTAGGTTTCCAAAACGTTTCAAAACAAATACCTAACATATCAAAAAAAAAAATTGAAATCTATGTTTTATCTTCTGTTTCTTTAAATATTCAGATGTATTGGATTTAATTGATCTTAAATTCAGGATCGGTCACATCATGCGCCATGACAGTCTTCTTCACGACATTGTGGAAGAAATGGTTGAGGATAGAAACTGCATAGGGAGACGGGAGAAGTTGCAGCAAGTGTTCCGAGGACATGAGTTGCAGCTCTTGTGTTGAGCTAAAGAGGGTTGCAAAAGATCAAGATGAGTGGAGATCGAGATGCAAGATTTTGTTGCTGCAAACCAATCCACCGGATTGATACTACGAAAAAGAAATTCATAAATATACGCATTGAAATGTTATTTATTTGTAATCATAAATATATATTTACTTGTTGTTTATAATGTATGCAAAGCAAAATATAAGCATTTAAAGTAAATGATAATATTATTGGAGAAAACCTCCATACAAGTAAATTTAATTACATATATCCCACACATACAGTAAGGCTAGTGGATTTTTTATGTTTCAGTATGTTATAATTAAAACCTTTTTAATTACTTTTAGTATATTCTCATACACGAAAATCAAAATTAAAATTTAACTTTGCATGGTCAAAAAGGAAACCTTTACTTATTTATAGATTTTTAAATTAACATTTTCAAAATTCACATTATTTAATTGTGTTTGTAAGAAAATGGATGAAAGTAAAAATGTAATATGTAAATAAAAAAACGATAAGATTAAAATGTACAATTTCAATGATTTTCAAAAAATGTATTGTACAATATTGTGAAAAATTCCTGATGCGCCTGAAACTTGTTTGTAAAAAAACCTTAAAAAATAAACACATCCCCGCCATTTAAAAAAAACTTAGACTCGGATTTACGTTATTTATATGCATAATTTAAGCAATATTTGTGGTCAGTGTTTATTAGATTTGAAAAATTAATGAAGATTGGCAATATTCAAATGAATCAACAGTCCCCTTCCCTCCCACCAGCTGTTGTCTGGTGTCCCGGCATCCTGACCTGCTTCCCGTTGCTATGGCAACACCCGAAAACAGTGACCCGAAACCTTTTACTACCCAAAAACAACTTGATATAGACCGTTTGCCAAAACCGGGCTCCCACTAATACACATACATTTGTATTATATTGTGTATTTTATTGTGCTAATTATGTTCTAAAATGAGCTGAAATAGCCTAAGACACTTTCAGTGTATGCTCTTCTGTGGCATCTGGTGAACGTGTCTCAATCAAGTCTATTGGTAGTGAATCAACATTCGTTTGCTTGTTCTAAGAGCAATTTACGTAATATTTTTGTAAATTTAAATGACATTAAAAAACCTTATCATTAAAATAACTACAAAAAAAACCTTAATCACATTGACTTTTTTGCCTCCCACTTTTAGGGTTTTGAAGAAAAATAGTTTTGAAAATATAAATCATTTTACAATAGAAAGAGTTACCAATAATATAGTTTTTACGATATCCATTCCATATTTGGAGCATATGGACACCACAATTTGTCGTAGAGAAATATTAAGGTGTTAAATTGTCAGGGTATTTTAAGGTGATCGGATGATAAGCTCGACGTTCCCGAAGCCTGGAATATTTTTGTTTTGCCCTTAAGTGGTGGTTCAACCCTACCGGGGGCATGTAAAGAGCTTAGATTCAATAAAATCAATGTTAGAAAATCAAGCTTGGTCGGGATTTGAAACGACAGCGTCTGAGTAAGACACAATCGCTTTAACCACTATACTATGCCACACAGCTAATAATAAAGCGAATAATATTTCATTTAAAAAATAGCCTGCATTTTAAAAGCTATGTATTGTAATAATTTTTATGCATTTTGATGATTTATTTACGATTATTTTATATTCAATAACGCTGTCGCGTTAAGAGCAATAATTTAATTACTCAATAAATTCAATAATATTTAACGATAAAAAATAATAAATGATAATTATGCAAAGTATTTTCTAGTCAAGCTGTACTGTGTGCTCATGCTCGATTATGTTTTATGTTATATTTAAATGTTACTTAGATATTATAATATATAGTTGAGCTCTTCAGAATGATTCCGAACGTCAAGAACATCGGTCACGTTTGTTAGCCAGTAATTACTTGTTAGTGATGTGTTAGTAAGTCATTGTAAATTACTTGCTAGCCTACTTTCATAATGTAAAATTTAAAAAAATCTGTGTTTTACTTTGTGCAACGTAAATGTGATTTTTTTCTACGTATGCTGAAAAATATGTTTAGTGTGTTAAAATGACTGTTACATACACTGCGGAAGTCGCAACCTGTAAGGGCTTTGGTCGATTTCTAAAACTTCTCTTCAGATGGCGAGGCAGCATTTACAAGCTAGTGTGGCTGGATCTCATCTGCTTCTTATTGTTATACTACACCCTTAACATCATTTATAGACTATGCCTGAACGAGACAGGCAAAAAGCTATTCGAATCCATCGTAAACTATTGTGATTCATACAGCAACTTGATACCTGTGTCCTTCGTGCTCGGTTTCTACGTAACAGTCGTGATGAACAGATGGTGGAACCAGTATCAGAGCATTCCTTGGCCAGATCCAATAGCAGTGTTTGTTAGCGCACATATCCATGGACAAGACGAGAGAGGAAGGCTGATGCGTCGTACAGTTATGCGATACGTATGCTTGAGCTTCACAATGGTGCTTACCATGATATCTCCAAGTGTCAAGAAACGCTTCCCCACATTGGACCATTTAGTCGAAGCCGGCTTACTGCTGCAAAGTGAGAAGTTTATCATGGACGATCTCAATCACAAGTTCCCTAAGCACTCTAAGCACTGGATGCCGATTGTTTGGTCGGCAAGCATAGTAACAAGAGCGCGTAAAGAAGGACGCATCCGTGACGATTTCGCTGTCAAAACCATAATCGATGGCATCAACGCGTTTCGATCCAAGTGCGGTCTTCTTATAAGCTATGACACCATAAGCATACCATTAGTATACACTCAAGTTGTAACGCTTGCCGTTTATACTTATTTCTTAACAGCTGTCGTTGCCCAACAATGGGTAGACAATAAAATCGGTTCAAGTTTGTGTACAAAGAACTGCGTTGACGTTTACTTTCCCGTGTTTATCGCTCTTCAGTTCTTCTTCTACATGGGTTGGCTGAAAGTCGCCGAGTCGCTGATAAATCCATTTGGAGATGACGATGACGATTTTGAAGTCAACTGGATGATTGACAGGAACCTCCAAGTGTCTTATATGATAGTGGATGAAATGCATCACGAACATCCTGAATTAGTACGCGATCAGTACTGGGATGAGGTTTTCCCTCCTGAGTTACCATATACGGTTGCAACTGAAAGTTTACGTGGGCTATATCCGCTGCCTTCTACGACTAACATAGAGATTTCTGTTAAAGATCAAGGAATAATCCCATCTCATTCACCGTTCGCTAAGATAGAAGATCTCAATAAACATTATCATAATCATTCGTTTTCTGAAATAAGTCGCGGTGGTCTTAGAAGGCCGTCTTCGTCCTCATCATCTATTGCTCCACCAACATCTAGAAAAAATTCCATCACATATGTGCTGCGGAAGATTTTTGTCAAAAGTGATACTAACAGTGACTTATATCAAAACCCAATATATGTTAATACACTTAATGCGAGTGAAAGTGGTAAAGTAGCCGAATATGGTATGAAAGTCATCAAAGAGTCTGATGAGTAGAAGGCCTCAGTCAACTTGCTTCATCATGACAACTTATTAGTACTGACACCAGCACGATGTAGCCCTTGCTAACTGGTACCGAAAACCTCGATAAACAATCTTTCGTCTCTTATTTTTGTCGCTTGCCATACATTTATGTGTCCGCCATGTTGGGACTAGTTATATAGTTTTGCCACCGAAGGCGCTGGTGACCGACCACGGGCCGCAGAAGTCTAATCGCCGACGAGCGCGTCAGTTATGTGTTGACAACCGAGAAGGTAGCATACGGCCAGCGGCACGTCATCCCGCATGGCCGGAAGCTTGTAAGGTTTTAAGTAAATATAATCAATTTGCTTCTACAAGAAAGTTTTTGCTTACTGACCTGCTCCTCATCCTGCCCTCACGCAACGGAATAACACCACTTTAGAGAGAGAGAAGGATGTTAGTATTTAATTGTCTAAGCACATATTAATTTTTGATTTAAGAAACTCGACACTTTCATTAACTTTGTTTTACTTAAAATATTCATGTAAATTTTTTTTTAATAACTCGTTTGGTGGTATTTTAGTAAATAATAGCTGTTGTATCTTAAAGTTTATATTATTTTTCCAGGGATTATTTTTATTATTTTACGATTATTTCTTATCGCTTAAAGTTCTTAGTAATAATTAATCAATTGACATTACTTACACAATAATGTTTTGTTATCAAAATGCAATATCCGGTAATATAAAGTTGTAATTGCTTATAAACATTATTTTAACCATTGTTTCGTTAGCTGAACTGCTCATAATATGTATATATAATATAGTTAAAATAATAATATCCAAGAGACTGACTCACACGTCGTATAACGATGTAAATATGTATAATTTTCAAATTATTAAAATAAATTGTATTTTTTATTAAATAAATTTAAAAATACCATGTCTTTTGAATTGAATAAATTTATACTCACGAAAATATAACATTACCCTATTTAATCTAATAACGAAAATAAATGTAATTTATTCATTGATTCTTTCAATGATTTTAAGTATTTTCCCTTTTTTAAAAGCATAGATTCTGATAAATATAAATTATATAGTTTATTATTTAGGGATCATGATAAATTTAAATTCATGAGTGCTTATATAATTTTATTCTGGCTTTCGGGTTAAAGCTTAGAAGTTATTTATATAATATTGTTGTTATTTATTAATGTTTCAAAAGTGCAAACCAAAAGTGATCCATATCTACCATCAAAACCTACTCCTCTTTCATTTGTTCATTATTCAATTCACTATTCAATAAATACATAAATTTTAGGCCTTTGTTTTTTAAAGCACGATGCATTGCATAACTGAGATTTTTTATTATAGTTTTTGGTTTTAAAATTAATTGTTTTTTGGTTTTGAAAATGTTGACACCAGCTGATGTTGAGGGTCTCCCGTAGACCGCATCGATCCAGCGCGAAAGCCTCCGTCTGTACGTTTCCCAAGTTATTTTGTGTGGGGAATCGCTTCCATCCTTTCTAGGCTCTTGGGTATCTGATGGACGTGGATCGGTTCTGATTCCGGAGATCTTCGCCTTTGAAAAATGCGAACCGGAAAATTTACGCCAGCCATTTACATTTCTTCGCAGGTTTTTTATTTAAATATTTATTAACCTTCGTATTATCCGTCATCAATTGTTACATACGTGCATTATTAATAGTAAGTTATTGAAAGTTATGTAAAGATAAATCAGCATATGGAATTTTTTATACGCCCATTGGACTGTTATGTAAAATTATTTATGATTAGAGATTTAATAAGACAAAAGAGAAGATATATTGATGCTTGTTTATAGTTAGTTACGGCTATAATCACTGTAAAATATTTTTAAAAATTACAAGATGTTAAATTACTTCTATCCACATATATATTATATCTAAATAATGATAAAAGAGAATAATTATTTAAAAAAATATAATTTTAATAACTATGTTTTTTTTAAATGAAGTATTTGTGGTAACATTTGGTTCTTAATAATACCACAATAAATTCAAGTTCTTTTGTATAATCCAAGAAGCATCAATACGAACAATGCTTAATATCTATATAATATAGTAAAATAATCATTAATCAGAGCATTTTTTTTCTAAAATCCTTTATCATCCTTCTTATCCCCTGATACTTTCTTTAATATGCTTAGTTCATGATATCAAAAATAATACATGTCTTCTGAAGAACATATCAATCATATTTTTAGGTAACGATTACAAAACCATTAATAAATGGCTAAGAAAACAGTTGGATGATAAACATTCTATCGGTCCTTAATGCGTAAGACTTTAACTATATGATGTCGTTATCCAAATAAATGTAAAGAGCATTGGAAATTTCGATATTATTTGTATAAGTGATTTTCATTTCATCTAGAAAAGAAGAGCAATTCTACAGTCAGTAATAACTATGAAAAAATAGTAGCTTAGTAGCTGGTACTGAAAATCATGTCAGTAATGGGTACTGAAAAAGGTCATCATTTTTGAGTGACGTGGCGTGAGCGGTGGAAATAATATTGCAGATAGTCTACTGCAGGTATATCACATCAAAGTGTCGTTCAAGATTTTCTATTTGACTTCAAAGTTTTGTACAAAATTGCTCAGAACTTCACTTATTCTAATATAACTTTCTAGTAAAAATTTAGCTCGTGAAATATGGATCACTTTATATTTTCTACGATGCATTGCTTAATAAATACAATGTCATTAATACAGTATGTAATTGTTACGTTGTTTAATTTTAAGCAGGGTTTGAAATATAAAAATAAGATTATACGTTTAACTACAACCTTTTATTTTTACTGTACACTATTTATTGCAACTATATATTCGTAGAGTATATAGTTGCAATAAATATTTGACTAAGTAAAACAACCTTACAATTTATACAAATGAATAAATTGATTTTTCTTAAAAAGCTTTGAATAAATAACAATCTAGTCAATAATGTTATAACGAAAACAACTGGAATATTCCATATAAAATGTCACTTTCTCGAATGATATAGAGAAAAAGGTAAAGCTTCGTTCATTTTCTATGCTTCAAATATTAATTTTGTTTAAAATAAATATGTATCAGTGAGAGGTAGTGGTTCCAATCTGAAGCAATTAATCAATAACAATTGATGTTGACATTATGTTCTTAATTAAAAGTCACGTAATGCTTATTACAAATGAAAAGTACGAAAAAAAACATCAAAGAGAGCTTGAAAAAAACTTGATTTAATATATTTTTCGTTATATAAAAGATTCGGAAAGGTCAGAAGTGAAATTTCAAGGATTCCTTATGAAATTTTCTACCTTCAAGCAATTATTAGATATAAATATAGAAAAAAAATCATTACTCTAGATTCAAAGAAGTTTTCGGCCAACTACATTATATTTTATATATACGTGTCTGTACATATATATTTATATATGATGGTTTACATTTATTTGAGTCTTCAGTTGTACGCCAATTAGTTATTCAGAGCATTTTCTCTTTAACGTTCCTAGAAAAATGACATATTGAATGTTATATAATTGTAAAAATTTTCCTTTAACAGAATATTAATTTCTAATTAAATAACTTTTAAGTGAATGAATAGCCAATATTTTTATTGAATCAATAAAAAATTTACAATATTCTTAATATTTTATCAATAAATCAATGATGACTTACATAAATATTAAATTAATGATACACATACAAATTTATAGCGAACACTTTTTTAATGACATTTATTTCATCAATTCATCTGAGTTTGAATGATGCAGAGTCGTCACAGGCTGCCTCAAACCAACACCCATTTCAAAACTATACCTCTTGCTTGGTATCGCACCACCAAGCACAAGACGCAAAGTCATATGCGCCGAATACAAAAAAAAAACTAGACGAGGTGGTTTGAATCCCCGCGTCCGTCGTTTACTTTTCTCCAATTGATTGATAAGATATGATACAAATGGTGTTTTTTATATTAATTTGTTTTTGTATCAGTTGCTGAGTAAATTAGTATTTGATTATGGTATCTTTACTTTGTAGAATTGTAAATTGAAACATATATTTTTTGTTACAGGTGAGATTAAACATCAATTTAACGGACTTACAAAGATATTCGGTAGTAAGTATTGATAAGTATTTCTTATTGTATTATTATTTAAAAAGTCACATTTGAGTTTAAAACTACTATCTGATATGATATGATTTCAAAATCTATATAATATCTGAAATATAATGTTATATAATTTTAACTACGAGTATGATGTAAAATGTAAATAAAGTTTATAAAACATGATGATATATGCAGTTATATTAAAATATATTTCAACATTCTAGGAAACCATAAATATAATTATGTTTATTGTAATCATACAAAAATATTACGATAAAATATTATGACATGATGAAAATATAATAAATTATGGTAATGATAAAAAAATATACAAAAAATGTTGTTATTGAACTTGCTTTTTTCCAATAGATACACTTGTATCATTGTTTCTACATCTGCTTCCCTAATTGGAGCATACGGGCGTCACAAATTGTGGCCATAAACCTCTGTTAATCGTCTTTATCTTTGCTTCATCCCATGTCATCCTTACCCCGCCGAGTACATTCAATGTATAGCTCTCGACGGCCTTTTTTCTGGTGATAAAGCAGCTATTGTACATTTGTTGATGCGGGATTTTAGGTACATATATACTTCAGGGTTAAAGGAAGAAACTGTAGAGGGCGCCCTAGATGGGAATATTTGCAGCAAGTGTTCGAGGACATGAGTTGTAGCTCTTATACTGAGCTGAAGAGGATTGCAGAGAATCGAGAGGAGTGAAGATCGAGATGCAAGATTTTGTTGCTGCAAATCAATCCACCGGATTGATACTACGAAAAAGAAGATATATACTTCATCTTTGGTTTGTAACTAATTGTAGTATGGAAGACCGCCTTGTCACTTCATATCATCATAGTGAACAAATACAATTCATTAAGTAAATATTTTGGTGTCAGATGCAAAAACACATTTAAATTCATGAATTGTTTATTATTTTTTTTAGAAGTAAAAAAACAAGGCTGAAGCGAATGACATCTGTTGGAACATTTATCACAAGCATGAAAAAACCTGCGTGTGGGAAAATTGGAAAAACTTTCAGGAAGGTTTTCCCGTTAGGAAAAGAATCATCCTCGTGTCCTTTGTACATATTTGATTTATTCATGTTTAGATTGTGCGGATTTAATATAAAACTATATATTTTCGTACAATTCCTATCAAAGTAAATTTTATTACAGCCTGAAAATCATAATAATTGTTTTTTCTTGTTCAAACAGCGACTAATGTTTTAGAGATAAATTTATAATGTTAGTGAAGTTATTTATACGAGTACATCTATAGAAAACTAGTAATATTGAGACAATACGTATATCAAATAATTTGAAAGTATAAAACGTAACATGTTTCAGACCTGACTCGCTGTTTTACTTCATCAAAACAAACCTATATACAGCCCTTGTATAGTCTCCATTATTTATTACGACTGCGAATCTTGTAATAAGACTAAAAGGTAGTGACATCGTGTCATGGGGCTTAAAAAGAAATAGCTACGTAGAATGTTGGGGCTACGGTAGTTCGACTATGTGAGGAATAAATAGATGAAAAAGTGGACAAAGCAGTCTTCCATATTACATGTTCATTGGATGCTGCAGGAAAGCATAAAATACAACTGTTTTTTAAGCCCTCGAGCTTGCGCCGTCTTGGAAAGCTGACAGGAAATATTCATGAAATGGATTTTTGGAAGGAAAACTGATAAAATGTGAGGCAATGAGCATTGCGGCTAATAGAGTTGTATGGCAGCTGTTTGTAACGACCATATGTTTCAGTTTGGGGAGTGGACATGTAAACGAATATTGTTGTTTATTCACAATGTATGTGTATTTATATAAGAAGTTTATTTTATATTATTATCTTTTACTATCTTTGAGGTAGTGGCTATTAACCTTTTTTATACACTTAGCACTTGAACTTATTCGGACAGTTAATTCAAACGTTTTTATAAGAAAATCAAAATTAAAATAAAATTCGTGATTTAAATAAATCACCTAATGTAAATGTCAAATGTTTAGAGTCATTATATGTCCTCCTTGTATAATTTATACATACTTTGTATGTGTATATTTTTAGTGGATATAATAATAAGTCAATAGAAAATAATGAAAAAGTACGCCCTAAAGAATCTACGATGTTCTCTCATATTACCATACATAATATATAAGGTTTGGGAAGCTTATAGATGCCTAAAGTTTCTTTCAATCGATATTCTCGTGTTGCGTTGAATTTATTTCCGTATTACAGGATTTGATTGTTTTCGTGTATTGAAGTCTCAAATAGGTTAGTTGTAAATGCTGCCTTTTGTGCGATTACAATATATGTAAATTATCTTTCAATATTACCGAATGTGCCTATTGTAGTTAATTTGAAATAAACATTAGATACTCGAACCTCAAAATTTGAAATAATTTTCCGGCGGATATGCTTACAAATGAAACTTAATTACGAAAGTAGTGGGTGTAATCACCAATGATGATTAAAATCAAAATTAATTTTAATGAATTTAAAAAAATATATGTTTCGGCTATTACCCCGCTTTTGTGAAGTTGATATATATATAATCGTGTCGGAAACAACAGGATCAGATCTTGTCTTCCTAGAAGTGGGTGACGTCGATGACGTTACTCACGGCTATCATCAGGTCTTCTTGGGTGCAGCTATTCGGACACAGCGCACACTCCAGAAGGTGTGACAGGTTCTGCTCCATGCCGCAGTCACATTCAGTCGGTCCGCTGTAAAACTGCCAGGCTTTCATTTGTGTCCTCGTCTTGCATACTCTGGTCCGAAGTCTGTTAAGGGACCTCCATGAAGTTGATGAATTACTTGTAAGACATCAGCCATGACTTTTTTACTTACAACCCTCAAATTGAAATACCAAATATGTATATTAATTTTGAGCATTTGATTAAGCAAAAAATATATTTTTAAAGTTTTTTCATCAAATAAATACTCAATTAACACTTTTGTATTACGATAATTTGATCCATTTTTATAGCTGATACAAATAATTTTTCTAGATGGAACAAAAAACAACTATTTAACGTGTAAGAAATTATTATTCTAGAATATACATAATATTATTTATTACTCGAAAAATCTAGAAATAAATAACATAGCACATTTACGGTGCGACATCTTTTAATTAAAAATAACTATTTAAAAAACTAAAAGTGTACAAGCATTTTTATTACACTTTACATATTGTTTAATCTCACTGAAACAAAATACAACTTCACTATGTTAGGGTCTAAGCTACAGATTTACATGACTTCATCCCAAGTGATCTTATGCCGTACGAAATGCATTAGCAAGCAACGGACGTTCTTTCGCAAGACTCTCGATGGTTTCATTTATGAGAGTGCTATTGGATTGATTCTTCGCAAACCTGCACCAAGCTTGGTGCAATAAGGGACATGATGTGCGGGCAGGTGGGCGGAAAGTGGGCGGACCCGACTGAGGTGAGGTAATGACCCTGGGCGGGCTGGGAGTAGGCGGAAGCCGTAGAGATTTCCGCGGCCTAGGATTAGCAACTCTGCTCGCTTCTACTTTGTGCAGACATCGCCAAGAAATCTGAACATTCTTTATAATTCATGAATTACCTAGGTCTATTACACAGTATGCTGTTACCAATGATGCGAAAATCTTAAACGAATGTATAATAAGGTTAAATGTAGTATATTGGGTTATTTCACTTCGTACATATGCTAGACGGCTATACAAATATTGAAAAAACTTATTATACGAGTATTTATAATAAAAAATCTACGTTTCTACAAATAACAAGTGATTTTTTCGCTTTAAATATAAGAGCGGTATGTGAAACTTATTTTACGTCGTATAAAAAAGGAAGTATATCAAGATGGAAAGAGCTACTTCTTAAGACCAAAAAGTCATCAAACTAATCATTTCGTCTCCTTAAATTGCTTCTTAACAAACACTCGAATATGCCTCGCATACTACGTCGGCCGTTTCTTCAAGTCATCGTGCTATTTCCCTGATGGCTGTCGGAAGCTATTTATATTCCCAGGTGGAGCTCCAGGGTAGAGATAACTTTGGACATCGTGGATATTAGAATCAGGCATAATTGTGTGGCAGCAATTTGTGGTGGATATATGCTCAATATATGGAATGAAGTGGATATTGAGAGAAATAAGAGGAAAAATTGTCATAATATATCGAATTAGATAATTTTTTTAAATAATTAAGCATTAGAAAATTTTATAAAGTTATTATCGAATATTTATAGTTTGATCATCAATTTTATGAATTGTTGTGAACTTTTGAAACAAAAGATTTTTATTGTTTCTTAGAATATACTAGTGTTATATAATAAAAATCATTAACAAAATAAAAAAATAATTGCTTACTTCTAAAGGCAGTAAGCAATTATTTTGCATCTTTAAATTCTGCATTATTTTGATGTATTATTTATTTAATTGAATATAAGTGCCGTATTTCAACACATAAAAATATAAAACACAACGTTCTTAGTAATGCAAACATTATATATCATAAATTAAATTTCAATTAATAAAAACGTCATGAAAATTACTTAATTCAAACTGAATTTCCTACTTAAGCATCAGCACGAATATCAAATCAAACTCATTACTGTGCTTTTATTGGTAATAAAGTAGCATAATTAAAGTTCGATATAGTACCATCACGTAATCTACATTGAGGTAGTCACGGCGTCGTGACGTAGAGTTAATATTCACGTTAAACACTTCGCAAGTGGGTAATTTTGCAAAACGCTTTGATAACATCTGCAGTAACTCGCTCCTGCTGCTACAGAACCTGCTCACGTGAACCTATTAGACTGTCGATGCATTACCACCTGAGAGCTTTTCATTTCAGGAAGATTCGTACCCCACTCAAATTCAATACTGAAAACATTTTTCGAAATACCTTATGCATATTAAGATATTATTAAGCTTTCAGTACTTGTAAAATGGCAGAGCGGTCACTTTGAGTAAAGAAATGAACGTTAAACCGTTAATTTTTTCATAGATTTATTGATGAAAAAAATGTCATTAAACAAAGCGTTTATTTTATGTTTGAATGTGCATCAGTTGTTTTATTAAAACGGCTTCCAATTTAATACAACTTTTTGACAAGCACAACAAAATAAATAATTGGTTTTGCTTACATTATTGTTAACATTAAGGTTATCAACTGACAATACTTGGTGAAACTGCATAATTATAATTTTAGAATCAATTTTAATTAAAAAATTAATAAATTAAAAATATTTAGTTTTGATTCACAACATACTTTTGATATGGTAAATAACTTCAAAATCTTACATGTTGCCAATAAAGGGAAAAAATTAGATAACTTGGAAATATTAGAAATTAATCGTTGTAGACTCAATAAAAACATTAATTTATTAAATGAACAGACAATCTTCACATCATCTCCTTTATTATATCCAATCAAAAAATAACATACTAATGATAGATTCTTGAGAAACTAAAATAAAATAATAATATAGATAGTGTTACTAAATGAACTACTTGTTTACCCCTGTCTTTCTAATATTGGCATGTACTATTGTCTAATAATAACATTATAAAGTCGTTGATACTGCTTAAAATTATTATTCTAGGTATCAATCAAGCTGATAAAAAAACCAAAACTCCCAGGGACTAGCCATCATCAACACCGAAGAATTACAAGGAATTTTTAATTTCAGCACATCAATTTATTATTATAATATCTTAATACATTAAAATCATCTAATACTCAGTAATTTTATATTCCTTTTTAAATTGAAATCAAAAATTTAGTATAATATAATAGCTTAACACATTAAAATGACAAATACCCAGTAACTTTATAATTACATAATGCCCTTTTCAAATTAAAAACATAAATGATTACATAGATTAGGAAATCCACATACTCATTAATTTTATAATTTATTTTTTCAATTGTATATCCCGCACACATATACAACCTGTAAATATGTGTGTAGGAACTAATTAACTGTCCATGTCTATATAAGCCTATGCCTGTTTTTATTTTTTTCATTATTGAAGATGGTCTTCAGGAAGGCCGAAACATGTAATCGTTAAAATAAATTGTGAATCAAAACTAAATATTTTAAATTTATTAATTTTTGAATTAAAATAAATTCTAAAATTCATTATTGTTCTTTAAATTTTTGGTATCTAATATAATATAACATAATTTTATTAAACTTCGCAAGAAATGGTAAATTAACATGATCATTCGGTAGGTCTTATATACATAATATTATTTATTTACGGTGACCCGATTACATTAGTGAATAAGATATAAACTGCATATTTGTAATTAGGTCAATCTATTTGGTGGAATATAGTCCACTTGACATCTTTCTTTCAGCGTCTCTTATTTCAACTCTCTCTAGGTTGAGCACTTAGTAATTAGATCCACGACAGAAATGTAAATTTTTGATTACAAATTGAATTTAAATTTCTTATAGTAATTTCTGTAAGACCTTCTTTCACCACTTTTTTCATCAACTGGTAATAAAATATTTATAACTTAATGAGATTTAATAACTGAACAGTTTGTTTAAACAACACTTGTTTTTAAAGGTAAAAAAAGCTTTTAAGAAACTGAAAAAAGTAAATAAACAATTATTGTAGTCGTCAATTACTGTCATACACGCTCCCCTAATTGGAGCATATGATCTTGACAAACTACCCCGTAACTGGATAAATTAAACTATTTCTTCACTTGCAAATCTATAATTTATAATTTTACCAGATAGGTGGTAAAACAGGCTCACTATTTAGCTTCAAGTTGACAAGATATATGTTTTTTGTATATGTTTCGAATCGTCACGTTTACTGTTTATGTTTCTTTTATAAATTCATGAAATACTGTCACTTACGTGGTATTTTTATATATTATATCGCTTAAAAATTGTCGTTCATTTCATTTAAAATAAATTTCTACGTTTAAATATCTCATATTATGCAAATAAACACACAAAACTAATAGTATCCACCTACTTTCAGTGATTTAAGCTTTTATATACGCCCTACGGATTCTAGTAAATATAATATATTATATTTACGTAAATAGTGAAGGATCATTCTAAATTTTATTTAGTATAGATCATAATATAAAATTAATTTCATTCGCGTTCTTTTCCTACCTGAGTGACACGACTAGTGATGTCGTTGACATTTGGAGGCGGCAAGAATAAGGGTCTTTCCCCTATTTTTGTACAGTTTACCCACCCATTAGCTAGAATAGTGGGGTAATCGAATATTAACAAACAGAAAATATGGACAAATGCATTAATGCACCACTCCAACAGAACAATAAGAACATATTTCTGAATGCATTTTTAACTGAAGATTATTTTATAACACACTATAATAAAGTTGTTGTTGAGTTTATCAATAATATCATATTTCTTATGAAGATCTTTGTTTTTATAGTTTACCGTATCTGTTTGCAAGTCAAAAAGGCTTAAAGAAAAATTAAGTTGTACTTTATACTTTCCTTTTCATTTTAGGAGCATGTCCAAGCTACGAACACCATCGTATTTTGACCGATTTTAAGATTAAAGTGTTCATTCTGTCGTCACGTTATTCTTCACAAAATAATTTAAATTTTGCAAATTTCGGTGTCTATATTTCGCATTTACCATGAAAAAGTCCATAGAAAAGTTATTTGCGTGTTATTTGCACATCTATGATGTTGTATAACCCTAAAGATGTCACTAAAAATATCACTTGAGAATAGCTTATTAGAGGAAAGTGAAACATGTATTAAATAAAATTGTAGATTTTTAAACAAAAAAAAAAATTAATTTACATATTGTATTTATGTAATTATTATAATATAATAAAATAATTATATTATGTTAGTATTATATCAAAATCATGTAAATATATAAATATGTATATATAAAACTCTGTATAATTATATAAAACTGTAAAATAACATACATGAATCCCACGCCACACACAAGATCTTATCTTTAAGTGGTGTGGTAAGCGAATGTAAAAAAAAAAAAAAAAAAATACTGTGTAAAAAATTACTGTGTAAAAATGTATTTTATTATATTTGATTAAATAAAAAATATATATATAATAATAATAGAAAAACAAAATTAAGCGCAACGCTTCCTTATTATGATCCACTCACACCTCCGTCAACATGCCCGAGGCACTGCACTATCGCGGCAGACCCAACAATTAAATAACAGTATACACCTAGATATCAACAACATTATATTAACAATTATCTATAAAACAATCAATAAAGTAACTGTATTATAAAATTATTAATATAATTGTAGGATATGATCAAGTCAATAAATTGAATAATCACTAATGAATGAATTTATTAATTAATTATGAAGTAAATGACAAAATAAATTTAAAGTTTAAATTAAAAATGAGTCTTTATACTAGTACCGGTGGAGAGTATTATGTCTTTAAGAAAAATGTAAAGTGTACGATATATAAATATTTTTTGGCGTAGACTTCAATTTGATTTTGGTTGGAAATCTTTAAATATACGGGTTTAAGAATATCTGGAAAAATTCTGTATAAAAAATTTCATGTGTACACAATATCAAGAAGCCGAATTTCATATCAGACCATCGGTTTCATGCAATATTAATATTTTACCGGTGAATTGAAATGTGTTCCGAAGTTTGGGAAACTTTCATATTTATTATGTCTTTTGATAATAATAAAATGGAAATATTAGTTTTTATGTGTATATAATATAATGTTTTATCAATATTATCATAAATGGTTTGGAAGTTGAATTTTTGATAAAGGTGATAGAGTTCTCTCTTCGGATTTAGTATTTTATAAAAAATCGTATCCGTTTAACATCTGAAACATGTGCTTATCACAAATTACCGCCACTCACTTCTGTCAGTTGTTTTTGTCTATGCCTTGTCCAAAAACACACATAGACCTTCGGATTTACCAAATGTCCAGATGGAAACATATATTGTTACCAATGACCTCTAGGGTTGGATTCCGGGGAGTTAAAAAGGCAACCCCTGTAGTTTCCAAGTCCAAAGAAATCCAAGCTTTGGTAATTGGTTTATAATAAATTTTAAGAAATTAAATACACACATAAAATTCTACATCAAATTTTTACGCATCAATTCATTCAAAATAAATATCGACAGACGTGGGATTCGAACCTCGAGCGTTGCACCTTTGCTCTATTATACACACCGCGTTATCCACACGACCATTATCTGACCTAGTCAATAATCTATAAAATAAGATAAGAGTGTTGGAAAATATTCTAATAAAAATTTAAAAACCTAAATATTTTAAGAAAATTTGATGATTAGCCTCACACTTCCGGGACCTGTACCATTTGGTTCAAAGAGGGAGTGAACACAATAAAGGACACGCGGTTAGCAGCCAGGCTGTTATCTATCAAAGTTTCATCCCGTGTCCAATGTTGTTTAACTTAGACATCTAACGAAAGTCATGTAAAAAATATGATTTTTCTGTTAGTTTTATTAAAGGCATATATTATAATATATTGTAGTCACTTTATTTAAAATACTTAAACCAATATAAACATAAATCACGCAATTATTTACTTCCAAATATATCAATATATAAAAACGTATACAGTGAATACATTCATTAAATATTGAAAAGATAAATCAATGCTAGTTGTGTTAATTATATGAATCGATCAACGACAAAACCGAAGGCTTTGTTTCAGTTATTGCGAACACTGCACTCAACAAAACAACCTTCAGAAAAGTGTATAGTTAAAAGTCACGGATGGGATCGTCTTTTTGTATACAGAGTTGAAATATATGCAGAACATGAGTCCACTTGTCGTGGCTTGTATATCATTTCGGCTGCACCTTGCGGTGCCGTCTCCGAACGAAGAGTTCTTCATGGAAACCATGTCATAAATTATTCAATGTTCTATTCGACTCCCAAAACTAAGCTCGCGATATTGCAATATCTCGATATGCATTAAATTTATAAAATACTGCATGACTCAGACATACAAACATTTCGTATTTTCAAAATTGCGAACTATTTCTTATTTTTAAAATTACTGTATCATTGTTATAAGACTACATCCTAAATGGGTGGTGGTTCGGGAATAACTGTGCTATTTTTCGTTTTTTTATCTGCTATGTAGCTGAAGCATATGGCCGTCATTTAATTATGACTGCTGTCATTGTTCCACAATTTACATTTTTTATAGTTTATTCCTATTCATGCATCATCATCCTTACAACAACTGACTTTTTATTATGGTAGAGTTAATAAGCAACTTTTGTTAGAATTGAAAGGGTAAGCAACTGAAGAATAGATGGTGATAGTAATTATGAAGTCTCATCTGTGGTTTTCTATGACGCTAACCATGATGCATATAGCTAAGCGCTGCATGTGGAGTGTTAATTTGCCAAAGTCATAGCATAAAATTTGCAAAGTGTGAAAAGCAAAAATCGCTTGTTTTTAGAGAGTCTCCGTATAAATAGACAATGCGTGAATACCATAATGTAGTCAATGATGTTGTCAGATCAACATTTCAGGTACAACGTTTTAGTAAAATTTAAAAATGGAAGGTTTCATAGGTTACATATATGACATTTATCATTAATCTTCTGTCGATATTATTCTTTATTTGTTAATATAAGACTGTTTTAAAAAAAACACAAATATATCAATAATTTTCTTCTTGACATTTGTTCATATCCCAAGAAAAAAATTATCTAAATTTCTTTTTAGCCTCGCCATTTCCCATCATCTGGGGTCGGCCCTCCTTGTGGACATTCGCCATGTCTGTCTGTCCTGCGTTGCAGAGTTTTCAGATCCTTTAATACAGTTGCAGTCCAGGTTGCCTGTGGACTTCCAGGTCTTCTTCTCAGCGTGTGTATGTTGAGGGCTCTCTTTACCATGTGGTCCTCATCTCTCCACGCCATATACCCATACCACCTTAGGCGGTTTTTCCTTATCTTTTCAGGTGTGGGGGCCACCCGAAATGAAACCCGAATATGCTCATTTCGAACTCTGTCCACTCTAGTCAAATACAAAAAATATCCAAATGTTTCAAAAAAATCATTTTGGTTTCATAAAACGACACAGAATTGTGGGTCAAAGACATGTTGCCGCATGTTGCCACATGTTACCAGGTATGTCATCTGGGGTTCCGCCGGCCGGCGCCGCGGAAAGTGCCATCGGAAAATCTAAGGACGCCATTTGCCCCGCGCAGTCGCAGTCCCTTCTGGGCTTCTACTGAAAAAAGGGACGTCTCGTGAGAATCATTCTTAACAATTATCCGTTCATTTTGAGACACTTATTAATTTATGTTTGGACACTCTTTTTTACTCGGTGACATCTATTGCTTTACTTTGGTCCCTAGTGGTACACGTGGAAATATATTGTGATCTTTTAAAATAACAGAAGTAAAATTTATCGATAAATTTTATGAAATTAGATATTTTTGAGTTATTAGACGTTTTAAATGTAATATATTGACAGGAATTGAGACACATCACAGTATATTCTTTATGTTGACGTTGACGTTTGCTTTTGTAACAATAATGCCGTGTTATTTGTGTGTCAACCATGATATACTTATAAAATGGTTTTTGTTGTTACATGTCCAACTATTTGCGTTGAGTATCCCGACATTTGTTTTGAGTGTGAGGTCATTGTCACTTAATGTGTCAATATATTAACAACGCCACACTCATATGTTAGTACCTCAATAATGAATCAAATGTAATATATTTTGTAATGTTATCGAACGAAAAAAATAAAGAATTGAATTGAATTATATTGCAAAGTATTGTATGTGGAGTGTTTATATGCTAATGACATTAAACGTAGAATTATTGGTGGTGTTCATTGAATGAGATCTGCCATCAACATTAATAATTAAGTTATGTTGTATTTTACAAGTAATGATCCTATTTATAAATATATGCAGAGGTTTTCCCAGATTTGTCAATAGATAAAATATGTTTTTTCATGCTTCATCAGGGATTGTACCCACGACCTGGTGCACGGTAGTACAGTACCTTACTTCTAAACCATATTTATAATGTTTTCAATATATTAATTAATATAAAATATATCGAATATCAATAAAAATTTGGTGCAAAAAATATACAAACTTGTAAATGAAATGTAGTAAAATCTTCATTAGGTAAGAGATCTAAAAAGTTCAAATTAACTTTTTTTCTATATTAAAATGGTATTATTTTCATGTAATATTATAGATCACGTTTGCTATAACGGGTAACAAGAATGGATATTTTACTGATAATATTAAAAATGTTTGTCAAAAATAAAGTTTAGTTTTAATATAAATAACAATAAGAAAATTGATATTCTAGCTAATTGCAATTATTTAATTTAAATATTTTCTTTTTTCTATCGAATCATTACATATTCTGAGCTTATTTTAATCATTCAATTAAATAATTGTCATTTTAGTATTGGATTATGACATGGTCTAGTTTTATTCTTTACGACTAATTGAAAAAAATATGTAATTAGGATACCAGTATATAAGAGTAACAAAAAATAAATATATGGAAAAATGTACGTTTGCAATGCAATCTCGATGTTAAAAGAAGACCGTTATAAGCCATATTGTGACAAAAAAATTATTATAGTAAATTATTCAACGTCTACTTAACTAATTGCATTTACAAAAAACTAAGTAAACATGAATCATAAAATATGACATGAAAAAATTAATCAACTAAGTTGCTGAAAAAAGTCTAAAAAATTATTATTTAAAAAAATATGACATTCCGTCAGTAGTTTGCCACTCCCAAAATGAAATGTATAAAACGAAAAAAAAATGAAAAAATATTTTCACGCACTGCAATGGTTCTCGGCCGCCTGAAATGCCTGGATCTGGCCGCCGTCGCGTCAGTTCGTTTGCCTGCTTACAGGCGCTAACACGTAACGTTAACTTCTAGTATTGTGCCCCTCGAACGAGCACACCTCCCCGAACGACATTCTAGAACGATAACATATACCTCCAAGCAAATATAAAACAAGGGGCTCACTGTCCGCTCTTTGTTCGCGTTTAAATCAGCCAGGTAAGTCAGTTAAGCTATCTTTATATATATATCAAAAATTTCACCTATTTATCGAGTATTAGCTTCGTATTATATTATACTGTAGTATATATATAGGAACTGTTTGTATGCGTATACAGATGCAGGTGCATATTCACGCCGTGACGTTTTATTTATTATTACTAAGGCTTTTAACAACAATGGCTATTCACCAAACACTCTGCTTCAATGTATTGTAAATTTTAAGTATTTTTGCAATTTACGAGTAGCTACGCTTAAATCAGCTTAATAGTTGATTATTAATGTTTTAGTTTAATTTTAAGGACGTTTATTTTTGTTGTTGTTAAAACAAAAAGATAAATTTATAAAAAAAAAAATACTAATCAAATTATTTTGTAATTACGTCGCTGAAGCAATTTATTTGATGTTTATGAAATAGATAAATGAACGTTAAAATACATTACACAAAATACATAATAAGAAAAAAAAAATTATCATAAACAATTTAAGATATATTTAAAATATATCATTTATATTTTCTTTCTTTATAGTTTGTTATAATAGATAACCATGACACTTTAAGATCAAATAAATATTGTAACAATGTCTTTTTAGTAAATAATTGTAAAGCATATTGCTTTATACTCCATTTAATCACTGAAGGATAAGTTGAAAAATATTTAAACAGTATTTGTAAATACAAGAGACCATTTTGTGAAATCATCTTGATTAATGCTTTTATACATATATTTACATCTAATAAGACACATTATATGATAGTCAAATAAATAATTTGGAATGAGTAAAGTATTTTAAAAAAAGATGGCGTTTGTAGACTTACTTTTTTATGTTATCTGATATTATATGATGCACATCCAGGTTATTGAAAGATACACGTAGAAAAGGTATATGACGTTTGTGTACAAAGATTGCAATTTATAATGGATTATTCAAAAAAACTCCTTGTATGGGAGATAAAACTGGAAGAACATTCAAAACATTTATCGGTTGTACGAGTACGTAAGAAGTATGTTTGTCTGTTCTTTGTCAACATAAAATACGCATATGTGGATTTAAGAACTATCTATAAGAGAGGTTGTACTAGTATTAAAGACGAAATTTCAAAATCTTACTATATTTATACTAATTTTATGTTTGTTTGCGCTTAAAAAAAAATTAATTACGACACCAATTAATATAAAGATGATAATTTCGATATGCTCGTTTATACATATGACATATTAAAAAATAATATTGTTAAAATGAATGTCTAAAATGAAATAAAAACATTTTGTAAATCTTTATAAAGTCCTGGGTGTTAATTTTGCTCAGTTATCAATTAGTGTTTCGCATAGGAAAGCTAAAAGCTTCCTCGCCGTTAACCGATATTTCATTCCACGTCATAAAGCCAACTATGAGTTAATAATTAAATGTGTCACGTAGTTCAATGACGGACTAATCTAATGAACGATACAGTACACTCGTAATAAACGAACATTACAACCTTCATACGAACTTGACCAATAATAGAAAACACGCTTTAATTATACTTGTTGTTTTTGTTTACTTTTATCGGGATTACTTGACATAAAACGGCCGTTTACTTGTTTTATTGAAATTTATGGTAAATAAATACTTTGAAAGCGAACTATATAATTTAATATACTGTAAAGGAAGCTTTTATTAATTATAGTAAATTATTTTTCTATTTTATCGATCCACTTGTGATGTATATTATAAAAAAAAAAAAAAACAATATTTGTTAAAGATATCGAATAATAAACTCACTGCTCCCGAAACTTGTAATATTCGCTCCTTAGAGCGGCTCAACCCATTCAATTATACACGATAAACAATAGGCGGTAACCCATTTATGTTTTATTCCTCGTCCAATGTTGCTTAACTTTGGTGAACTAATACAAAAAAGATTTTAAATCGATTTCTGAGCTCTAAACTTTAAAATAACCCCGGTTGGTGTGAATTTGATCCCTCATCCGTAAAATGCCAGTCATAGCCTATTTATCAAAAAAGTTGTCCCATAAAGACCACCCATTTATAGTAAATTCCTGTAATAATTAAGGATAATGCGTTAATCTAGAGCTGTAGTCTATGACGTTAGCGGAAAAACACTCCACATGCAACGCTCAGCCATATTCAGCATGGTAAGCGTCATAGAATTCCACAGATGAGACTTCAGAATTACTATCACTATCTGTCGGTATTCTCCTGTATGTGTTTCATACTCGTATTCACACATATTCTAAGCATTCATAATAAACTATTAATTTGTTTTTCAAACTATTTGATTTATTATAATAAATTTTAACCGCGTGTTTTAGTTTCAAAAGGTCATTTTGGGGTATTGCGCTCTCTGGGGTTGTAACTCTTCTGTACGTGATCTGATAGTTAACGACTTGCTATTTGTTTTTGCTCATCAAAAATGAATGATTACTATATTCGACACAACAATACCAAGTAACTAAACTTTAACAAACTTATTCGTTTATTATACTCATAGTTTCTTAACATACCGAGTTATTGATGGAATATTTGTCTGTCTACGCATATACATATTTATAAGTGATAATTTTGTAACCATTATAAAGACTTTATGTTATATAATTGTTAACACGAATATACTATAATGTGTTTTAATGTAGTTACATTTTTTCTAATGAGTGCTATCACTTAAATTACTTCCTCCGTCTTTAAAAAGGTGAAAAGAATATAATATAACAAATAAAATGGCGTATGCAAACGCCGTGTTATATAAAATTAAGACTAACATTATTTTATGTGCATGTCAGGCGAGCGAATAAAATTAAGAGACAAAAAATTGTTTTCGAGGCTTTTCGTCATCAGTCTAAAAGAGCTATATCAAGCTTACATCACTACTTTCTATATCAATGAAAAGTAAGACTTTAAAATGTGCTTAAGATGCGCAATTCGTATTTTTAATTGTTATTTTTTAAATATTACATTATTTTTACTATGCTTTCCCAATAAGCAGTTCTTTTTTATTATGTAATATATATATTCGTGTTTTTAAGATCAAAGAAATTAATTCATTTTTAGATTACTTGTGAGAGATATTAAATACTGAGTTAAGTAAAATATGATTTATTACACGACTTAAGACTTTGATGTCAAGTTTTATTTTTCTTTAAAACCATTATAGAATTATTGATTTAATTACCTATTTAATTAGTCAAGTCTACGGCGTAAAGTCTTGTATATAATTATTTTGCTATAGTTAAGTTGTAAATAAATAACTGTCGTATATACATATAAAGTAATTTAAGCAGAGAGCATACATTAAATTTATAATTACAGATTCAAATAAAGGCAAGATAAAGAGTATTAATTTTCATGGTTTGTTTTTATTCTCGTGCAAATTCATGAAGTAGTATAAAATTAATAAAAATTAAAATGACAAAAAAGTAATACGTGTCTCAATGTTATACACCATTAAAAGTTATAATATTGCTTTTATTCCAGCAGGATTGCGTGGGTTGTGCAATACCCAATCTGCCATATTTTTAAATACATATAAACATATAATAATTTACTATTGATTTTTAAGTAATGATATTTTAAAATCAATAATAAAATAATATATTAATAATATAATATGTATCAAATATTAATTGCATAGATATCATATACAAAAAAATAGTATTTATACATTTTTCCTTGATTTAATTTATCTTTTATGCTTGGATTTGCAGTGCCAAAACAAAAAGCGACATTAATCAATTAAAAAAAGCCACTATTTTTGAAATTATTTTGATTATATAATCATCATGAAAAAGTCACCTGAAAAAACTGTTAAATTATTAATTTCTCATTATTGATTAAGCGGTTATACCATTATACTCGTTTATGTGTTACTGTAGTAGCGATGAGTACAAAAGCGGCAATGCATATCGAAAATCAATACTGTTCCTACGTACAATGAGAAAAATTCAGACATAAATAGACTGATAGTTCTATTATACGTAGAGATACTCGTACATTATTTTCTGATGCCAAATACAATTGCGCAATATACAAAGTTAAATTAGAAGTAATATTAAAATTTGATTTGATCATTTTTTTATGTAATCACATACACGAGAATACCGAATGGTGATAGTAATTCTTAAGTCTCATCTGTAGAATTCTATGACGCTTACCATGGTGTATATGGCTAAACGCTGCATGTGGAGTTTTGATCTGCCAAAGTCAAAGACTACACCCGAGATTCACGCATCATCCTTTATTATTACAGGAATTTACTCTGAATGGGTGGTCTTCACGGGACGATTTTCGTCTACCACCAATTTAAATTAATACGCTATGACTGGCATTTTTTTGGTGATGGTTCAATTCCAAACCAACCGGGGGTATTTTTGAGCTCATAAATCGATTAGATTTTTTTTTAACTCCTTCGGTTTCGAATTTATGACCTTTGGATTGCAAAGCAAACGCTTTGACCATTGGCCAGCGGTAAAAACATTTAAATATTGCGCGATATAAAAAGTTCTAAAGTTAAATTAGAAGTTATATTAAAATTTGATTTGATTAATAAGCAGTCGATTGTATTCTTACGAAAGTTCATTATTAGATTTATATTCTCATTATTGTTCATTCAAAGCATTATTATGTTAAGGTTTCGCTAAAATTTTGCAGAGTTCGAAGTTTTGACCTATACCAAAAACCTTGATTTAGGTCCGACTTTCGATAATTGCGTATCCGAAGGTAGATAATTTACGTGGAAGGGTGTCACAGAATATATAAATATATTGATACCAAATACGTTGTGAAGAATATACAGGGAGCGGCAAAAAAGGGTTTTTGTCGTTGTTTTGATTTAAAACCGTCAGCTTTTTTTGCCGTTCCCTGATTATTTACGAAAAATAATGTTGCGTCTGTTTACTTTTTAATAAATAAACTGTTTTTTTTAATATATATAACCTGTAATATAAAGACAATGGAGAAAAGAAAAACTAGTAAGTGTTTGCGTAAAAACAAACATTAAAAAAAAAACTTTTTTTAATTATTATCATTGTAACAGAATTGTATTTCGAGTAATAACAGTATTTATTCATAAAAAAAAATAGAAAAAATTAATATGTTTTGAAAAGTACATTATCGGTAGAAAGTGGTTTATTTTTTATCAATTTAAATATTAGTAAAAAAGTATACGATAAAAAAAATATGTTCTTTCTAATACGACATGATTAAAAATCGTTTAATGGTTTTTTTTTTAACTTAATTCATTTTATGTGAATTCTTATGAAACGCTTTTGACGCCTATAAAGTTTGACAAGTTTTGTATGCGGAGAAAACCTTCAAAACATGTCATAAGAATGGCTACGCATGTGAAGGTTTCAGATCGTCAGTGGTTCCAAAACATAATACTTACTTGAGATTATATTATTTTCACACGAACTTCATTGTATAACTTTTTTCTTTATCATCTTCGCTTCCTAGATGAACCGAAGTCAGGTCACTACAAATTTTAGTCATGCATTTTTGTCAACTGTAAATATTTTTGCTTGGCCCAAAGCCATGTTTATATTAAGAGCTTAGTTGAATACTGTGAACAGTTTTCGGCGGCCATAAGAACGAAAATCCGGAGGCTTTTTACTTTATATGTTAAGAGTATATTTAGGCGTAATTTAATCGTCATTTTATGGAAAGTCGATGATTATACCGACGTTCCCGAGAGTCAGATCATTGGATCTTAAGTAATGGATACACCTTAGATATTATCATCTTACTACTTAACTATGTATTCATTACAACTTGTTGCCACTTAGTTACTTCAGTTGCATCTATCCATGAAATGTTCTAAGATATCTCTACATTCAAAGTTTCACCTGAAAACATATATGGTTCCTGATGACCTGCAAAGCGGGAGTTTGACGACTCAAAAAGACGCATGACTCAAACTTTAGTATCCAAAGCATATTGTAAGCGATTTTTTAATCAGAATATTTAGGTATATCGAATGATAAGCTTGACACTCTTAAAGCTTGAATCATTTGATCCTCAAGAGCGGCTTAACCTTATGTACGATACAAAGCAAGCAGCAGACTGTAACCTATCCTTAGTTTACGTCCGATATTGTTTATCATCAATGATCTAACTAGAATTTTGATTTCAAATCGCTTTTTTTTTGTAAGTATTTTCTATATTATATAAAAATATTTATTGAAAATCATGAGGAAGAGTTACAAAAAACATTTTTTACACTTATTAAACACACTTTCATTTTTCTATTGACATTCTCCTCTCTAAGTTAGTTTTGCTTATTGAATTGCGTGGTGGCAGAATAAGGAGCAGATTAACAACACAAAGACTTTTACTGAAGCACATTAAAATATATATTTTGATAATTTTACAAACTTCTGGCCCGGACCTAGTTACAACATTCAAGCCAGGCCAACCACAATACGACCTCGCTGCCGTTGGCACTCAACTGAATGGGTCCCGTGGTCGGTGACACCCAGTGCCGCATCTCGCGATCTATATAACTAGTCCTCCTAACGACATTACAAAATGACAACAGATGCGTGTCTGATGAGCGAACGAAAATAAGAGATGAAATTGTATACCGAGGTTTTCGGTACCAGTCAGCAAGGGCTATGTCATGCTGATGTCAACATATTATTATATTTATACTATATATTATAAAATTTTATGTTTTTATTTAATCGGTAGTTTTAGAATAAAAACTTGGCGATCGCTGGTTTACATTAAAGTTTACATCAAATAAACTTTCGACGTCAAGGATTTTAATGGAATCTGCAGGCAGTCGGTCGCAGAAACCGCCGTTTCATATTGTTTTAGCTGAAGCTTCTGAAAGCCCAAGACGAGCGCCTC
This sequence comes from Glossosoma conforme, assembly GCA_022606575.1. Classification (NCBI taxonomy): domain Eukaryota; kingdom Metazoa; phylum Arthropoda; class Insecta; order Trichoptera; family Glossosomatidae; genus Glossosoma; species Glossosoma conforme. The sequence goes on along the minus strand of JAGTXR010000003.1, from coordinate 4,202,397 downwards.
GCACGAAACGTTACATTATTATTTTTTAAACTGGATTGATTGAGGTTAACGCATGCGTAGATCCCTTCCACAAGAAGACACGCGAGATTATTTATTAGCGAGAAAACGCTTGGAGCATCACAACCCTTCTTGTACTTACATCAATTGAAAATGACACTACCTCTAACATTATACCCGTATAATATATTTAACGTGACACGAATGAGAAATAAATAAGGCTTTCATGTTTTAAGAAATGATGAAAATTAATCAGTCTTTTGTTACGTTTTTAAATTACATACAAATATTACGGTGTAAGCATAGCATTTTATTTTATTTTTTAAGAGGCAATTTAATTGTGTTTTCTCACAGACAATTCCACGAATAAGCCGCATAATGATTACATATTTTGATAGATGATGTAGCATTGTTTGCTTAACAAAATGTATATATCCTTTCAAAAATAAAAAGTAAAAATCAGAATCTTAGGTATATTTAAGTTTTTTGTCAACAAAAATGCAAAAAAGCTGTTGAGTAAAGAAAAAAACTATCCAATGTGTAATAAAAAGATATATTGCTAAAAACTAGTGCCAAAACTAGATTGAAAAATTTAGATAAAAAATTTATGTTTTAAAGGCACCATGTTCGGTTTAGCTAGTTGAAGCAGATAAAGACAATCCTGTCTGCCCAAAGTGGGTGACGTCGATGGCGTGGCCATCATTGGTCTTCCTGGGTGCAGCCATTTATATTTAAACATTAGTTATTTAGCTCTTGAAAGATAAAGATTTGATGCACATTGGCGAATTTATATTTAAACATTAGTGCTCTTAAAGATTTCGAAAGATCACGTGTGTGAATGAATAACTTGTAAGACTATGTATATAATAAAAAAGGGTTAATAAACCGACTGAACGTTTTTGTTTGATAGATTTAGGTTATATTTAGGATATATTAAGTAAATAGTGATCAATTTCGAATTTGAAAGAAGATATTGTGCGGCTCAATGGCATAGATATGTTCCACATTGTGATATAATAGAATGTAGCATTTCAGAGGATGGTTATGGGGCTTCTAGGGTTAATGGAATATCTCGGTGGAGTTGACGACGTGAATTGATGGAATTTAGTGGAAGCGAATGTCCCGAGGCATAAATAAGAGGCTATGCTTGGTCGTGACCCGATTGCCAGCGTACCACCCTTCAGACTTTACGATTTTTGATGTATATAAGCTAATAAACAATCATTTTTGTTCGATCGCTTCGGAAAGTGAATTCAAATTTTATTCGCTTTTGGCAATCTTTTCAGCAATACTTAAACGTATTGAATTTGGTGCTTTAAAAACTCTTTAACTCAAGAAACAATATTAAAAAAATATACATATAACTTCTTACTCTAATTTACGAGTATTTACTTTATTAAACTACCATAATTATTTTCAATATAAAACAGCTAACGTTTATTGCCTTTCTTTACATGGATTTCGTTGAGCAACTGTTTAACGTTACAAAAATTAAGACCGTAGTAAGTAATTGTATACAAACGAAGACCTAAAAAAACGAAAATAAGTACGAAACCGTGATTTTCATTTTCGTCATTAACTTTGGCTTTACGTGACCTATGTTAAAATGCACAATTAAAACAAGATTATAATAGTTATTTAGTCATTTTATATTTGTTTTATTATTAAACAAAACTTTCAATATATTTTGTTGTTAACAAAGGTGGTGTTTGTAAAAATATTTTTTTGTTGAATGTATTAGATAATGGTTTAATCAACCAAAGTGTAGGTCACTTAAGTATCGTAATAGTTGATCGTAAGTTATGTTTACAATCTTTTAAATGAAGTACTTGGAGTGTTGTTACATGGAATTCAAGTTGAAAATTAAATTGTATTACTAAAAGACAAAATGCGTTATGTCAAATAAACTATCTATTTTATTTGAAAGCTTTACGAATAAGATGCAATATTTACCTAATAAGTATCAGTAACTTGTTTACAACAATTTATTGTTTTGATTCTGATTGATTCAATGCAGCTTGAAACATTTTTATTTTTTAAGACAGTGAGCTAACACGTAGAAACCTTCTAGTTACGTCGATAAAAATTCAGGTACGTTCTTGAATTATGCAGGTGGAAGCATGTGGCCAGAGAGATAAAAAGAACCCTCAAAAGGTCACCGGAAGTACTCAGGTGTACAAGTGCAAGAATGTCACATATTTTACGCCACGACCGAGGAAGCTTATTTTATAAAACAAACCTTTTAAGCAGCTACAATGTTTATCTTAGATAAAAAAGGCACACGATTGAAATAAATTGCACCATCATTTTAAAGTACCACGCAAGTTAATTCTTTTTTATACGGAGTATTTGGAAATGTTCTCAAACGGTTTTTCTTTGACGAGAATTAATGTTTTGAATGATAAGTCCTTGATAAGTTAGATGATAAGCCCTTGAAATCTTAAATTGTTATTCCTACCATTTTTTATCGTTATCAACATTCGGCAGAACAGATTTAATTATGTGGTGGTAGTATGAGGCATTTTTAACTTGGTCCGTACATTTCCAGATTGATCTTCTTTTGCCTCGTCGATCTTTAATATTTTCCAGTTGTAGCAATATTTTTTTTACTATCAATCTTTCTTAACGCTGTATAGTCGATAAGCATTAGTGTAACACATCGGAGATCATTGAAATTGTGAAAGATAATGATGTAGAATCAAGGCAAGCATCATCTAATGTGATATGTCTATCATCAATAAAGTGAATGATATTGTGGCTTTTGGGTTTAGCCGTGAGTGGCTTACTTCTTTTATTTTATTTAAATTACTTCTTTCCAATATTTCGACTGTCATTGCAGGGGTCTTCTACAGGGTTGATGACTTAGTTGATGACCCTGAAGAAGATCCCTGCAATGACGGTCAAAATATTGGAAAGAAGTAATTCGTCACACACGGCTAAACCCAAAAGACGCACTATCAAATCTGGCCGTGAAAACCTAAGAAGTTATTTAATAAAGTGAATCAATAATAGAAATAAAATATTTGAAACCAAAACCTAATTTAATAGAATCATTGAATTGAACAATTTTTCTGTATAATAAAAATAAACTATGGGTAAAGCAAACTACTTTTGTAAATGAAATTGTGTAGTACTATGTAATGCTTAAATATAAAAGTGAGTTTTATCACATTTTCAGTAACCGTTATATATCAATAAAAAGTACATAAAATAAATTTATTCTGATGTATAAAGTCAGTCTACAATTGTTTTTTTATCGTACAAGATTGGTCTATAAAAGAAAAACGTCGTTATGCATTTCTTGGAATTGAAATTGTAGGAACAGTTTTAGGGGTCATTACGTCATGTAGCGACTGTGTGGCTTGAGGTATGTCAAGTCTAAGTGTTTTGTTCGCAAATTGTTTGCCTTTGTGATTTATTGTGGAACTTGAAGACAAATATTTCACAATCAAAACCACCTCGCGAATTTTGTAGGTAGCCGATTTTTCTTTTGCATCTACTAAACACGGAAATACATACATGGTACATACAAATATATATATTATTAAAAAATAAAAAACAATCAATGCAGTTACGAACGTACAATCAGCTTGCATTATTGCGCAATATTCTTTTTATCACTTACATTCTTTAAAGTATTTGTTATGTGTTCATCACTGTATATTTACACTCAGGTTTAACATCCCTGACATTCCAGACTTTCCTTGAGGTAGCCCTTTGAATGAAGCTGAGCAAAGTCTTAAGACATTCCCTAATATTGAATTCACAAGAGAAATTTAACAAAAATCTGAACTAGTTGGATGAGTAGAACTCATTTTTAAAGAGCCAACTATCATGGCATTTTTCCAAATAAAATTTGCAAAGAAAAAGATTTTAGTAGTTGCGATGACTTAAATATAATTAAAATTGTTTACCTTCTATTTTGGATTTCCAATTTATTATTTATTATTGTTCACCTTCCATTTTGATTATGACACTATAAGTTTAAGATAAGTATTTCCGTAAATTATAATATGAATTACTAAATAATTAAGTTAAATAATACACCATAAATCAACATAATTGTAAACCCAATTGTTGCATCGAGTAGATGGGTTATTATTATATCAAATGTTTCCAGATATAATAATTACATAAATAATAGTTCAAAAATGAATAAAATTTCAGACAATATTTTCAGGAAATAATTTTTGTAAATGAGATCATAATATTGAATTTATAGACTAGTCTTGTATGTAAAACATTATTTTCACTGTTCGTTAATACAGTCAGTTATTCTTTATTTTATAATCTTTGAATGCACTTACCATACATACTTTAAAATCACTACAATTTGACTCTTTATATAGCTTATACAAAAATACTACTACAGAAGAAACTTATTTCAAAAATATTTAATTAAACTAACAACAATTCATGACTTCAGAATTTCTGTAAAAATTAATGATTTTTTTAATTTTCTGATAAAAAAGACTAATAGCTAATCCTGAACATTTTCTTTTCGTAAATAAATCATTACGTACGTTTTGTTATTTGAAAATATGTACAGCTTTTTGATCATGAAGTAATACTTGTTATATATTAGATTTCGAATATATAAATGGCGTTAAAGTTTTCCAATCAACTATAAGTAGCGTGATATATAAATAAAAAATTGTGTATTCAGTATATGGAACGAGCACTTCAATATTGATTCGTTGCTGTGCTGGATACTTCACTTTTCTCTATCAAAATATTTGCCAATTTAAATTATTCCTGGACTCCGGCACTCAAGTTGAATAACATCGCTGAAACAGCTTTCGCATTATATACTTTTTGCTAGTGCACGAGAACTTATTAGAGAGACCATCGTTGAAAAAAATTCTGATCGCTTCGTATACAAATCCATTAAAAGTATTACAAAAAAAAAATGTTGATAAAAAGTATTCATGATAATCTGTAATCGATTACAGAAGAAAAGTAAATAATACTAAACCATTTTTAGTATTATATTTATAAAATGTGGTCAATCAAGTAGACGAAAATATGCTTTGACAAGTAGCTAAGAAGACTATCATTATATGTCCCATAACAGCCATTTAAGCCATCAAATTTAATTATAAATTGTAAGTTCGTGAATCAAGTTACGTAAAAACCAAAATATATAAGAAATTGATGCCGACGGCGTTGGTGAAATATGTTAGTAAAAAAGCATCCATGTGTGCTGGAAGTCTATTTAGAAACGTGATTTTAGGTACTAGCGGATAAACCTATCTGTAACGTAAAGCTTGCAAAATTAAAGGAATCATCAGTTACACTGCCTCGAAAAATAAGCAATGAGTGTTTGTTTCTCACTGTAGTAAATTATTTTCTATGAGACTACATTAATGAAATGAAATCTAAAAAAGTTAGCAATATGAATTGTTATGATTTTTTTATATGGTAAAGTTTTGTCACCCATAAAAAGATTCTCGTGTAAAGTTCAAAGCTTTCGGCCGTTTGTTTGTCCTCCAAGTTGGGCGGGACAGACAACCATAGAGCTTCAGTTTTCCATAATATAAAAATAGTCAAAACTTTTTCACAATTTACTGCATAATCCATTTCATTTATCATGTCGAATGGGAAAATAAAAATGCCGAGCTTGCGATGAATTTCGTGATTATTTGCGACACGAGAAACTTTTTAGAATTTCTTTATCTGTTTAATTATTTGATAACATGTAATTTTTTTTAAAAAGTACAACCATCACGAACGAATTTCGAAATGTATTTTTATATTCATAATTTCTCTATTAGAAAACATTATACAGCCCTTTCAACTGTCAATGATGGAGACAGTTATAAGTTATTAAACTTTGAATTCAAATTATACTTTCATAAATTTTCGAAATAAACAATTTAAATACAGACTTCAATTTTTAAATACATGTACAATTGCATTTATTGAAGGTTGTTTGGAATATTTTTTAATCATATGATGACATTTTATCTACGGTTTCACACCGTTAGTAAACAAGGAGGGCTTACTATGTTGAAAACAATGATCACTCGTTACATTCTGATTTAAAGTGAATAAAATGAGTAGAAATTCGAAAAAATGAAAATATTCAAAGATATCGCTTAATTTTATAATAGTTGATGTCAATAAGCAGTAAAATTGACATTTAATAGCTAAAAACATGAAAAACATCAGACGAAGACCTCAAACGGCCAGACGCACCTTGGCGCGTGAACTTCCGAGAGCTACTAACATTACTTAGCTGTCGACATATCGATGAGCCGACGCGCATCGATATCATTCAGATCTGGGTATTTTTTAATTTTATTTTTGCACACGCTTCCGACAGGTCAAATGAATTCATGACAGTTGACGCGTCTTGATTGTAGTGGTGAATTTATTCCGGATTTTAGAAAAATATTTCTCGTGTGCCTATTATTATAAATATATATTTTTTCAATTCTTAAATGTATTAAGGAGGAATACCTAAAATCTGAACCCTGTGTGTATTATATTTACAGAGATATTTAAGTTATTACAAGCAATGTGTAGTCGATAGACATGACCGGGGAGGAGAGGTTAACAAGATCACCACCTAATTTGAAAATGGTTCTGCATTAATGCAATACCTGTATTAAAAATAAAAATAATGTGAAATAAGTTAAGTCCAGGGTAATGTAAGCTGAATTATAATTCCATTGATAAATAATTTTAGTTTTCGTACAAATAAATTCCATTTTTATACACGGAAATTGTAAAAATACATTTTATTCAAATAATATCATCATTATGAGTATTAAACATAAAGGTTAGCATGGGACTTTTGTACAAATTATCAATACTGAATTAGAAAGATATAATTAAAGATAAATCTAGGAAAATAATTATTTGACGCACAGCAACGGGTAGCAAACGCTAGTAGTCGATTATAAAACCGGGCATGGGGAGCGTCGTTGCGGTTGTAAACAAATATAAAAATGCATAGTAATGTCGTTATCTTATATTTTTATGACGCCTGGTGACGTCATTGAAGGGCGTGGAGGTCACGTGACGCGGTGTGCAGCAACACCAGGGTTGGCGTGTGCTGGGCGCGGACCGGAAGAGATTTATTTACATTAACCGGGTTGTTACCCCTCCGATGACTGCGAGGCAAATTAAAAAAGGCCGTACCCAGTTTTTTTTGACGAGACGCCACTGCCCCCTCTTTGATAAAATATATAAAAAAATAAATTGAGATGGTTTTTGGGGTTCTTAAATATAATTACGTATATAATTTGTTCATCCTAAATAATTACATGAAATAATGTCACATTATTTTAACCAATTACTTTACTGAAATGAAATAACAAAATGCTTACTTACTCGTACATAATAAGCTTATAGACAAAGATAATAAAGTAATACTACTTAATTTAATGTATTCATTTTGACTTTGAACTTAAAAAAAAAATTACCTACAGAAGAATAATGAGTTTTTATATTATTGCAACATCCTTTTCAGATATGACATATAATTAGAGTTTGCATTACCGGTTAAGTTAATCAATGCAGTAATTGTAGTAATTTATAATATATGTCGGTATTATGACTTTATAAACCAGTGCATATCGTTTTTGTGAAATTTATCAGATAAGAATTAATAAGTCTTAAAAACTTTTTATCTCAGGTGTAATATCTTTCATCTGTCATCCTATAATATTTTTCTAAAATTCATTGCATCGAATATCTTTATAAATATAAAGCGTCGCTTGCAGGTATGTGTGTAGTTTGTTCCTATTTGTGGAAGTAATTACCACGAGGCACTCCCAGGGGACTTGACCCTTACGAAGGTTTATGGGCGTGAAAATGTGACCCTATAACGGTTGGTCTATTTATATATGACCTGTGCCATTAGGGACCGCTTCTTCATTCATTCAAGCCGATGATAATTAAACAAAATGATATTACATACCATTTGACACACGCTTATCATCGTGTATTCAAAAGTTGTTATTGGTGTATTAAAAAATAAATGTTATAATATCGGAAAGTTTCAAATATAATCTTAAAAAAGATATAAGAAATGCAATAATTAGTATTTTTGATGAACTAGATTAATGTATGAAAAATTTGTTCGATTAATGTTTCTAATAAGAATATAAATATTATCCAGTATCATTGCTGTTTTTCGTGCTTAGATTATTAAAAATGTGTTGGATCAAAATAATTCTTAAAAAATATCAATTGCTCAAATATGCATGGAAACCTGGAGCTTTTCAAATTCGAGTCATACGTTTTTGAACTAATATTTAACAATTAATAAATTTAATAAATCCAAGAAAAAATTAGACACAACTGTTGAAAATTACAAACTAGACGCACTTAGCGTAATAAATTCGAGTGCAGAGATTATTTGGGATGAGGTTAGGCACATAGCAAATGATAAAACTGTTGAGTGGAAATTGTAACGTTCACATGCTCCAGTTAGAGAATGGATATGGATAAGTAAAATTAAAAAAAAATTGAGAACTTGAATTTTCGAGCCTTATTGCTGGTTAGAGAGAGAAAATACATTTTTTTCGTAAACAAGAAAAAAACAAGAAAATATGCTGAAATCTTTGTAATAAAATGTGACAAAAAAATACGAAAGTTACATAACGACATCTACTTGTTAAAGTTCAAAATTATTCGATAAAATAAATTACCATAATAATAACACCCAATACCTGAACGAGAAAACATGTTTATTAAACATGACACTTTTCCGCTCTTTCGAATATCAGTGCAAAAGATATTACAATAAATTAACATCTTTACAAACAAAGGCGAGCAATACATAGCGCAGATTTAGTTTATCACTTTCAAAAAACGGCCTGATTTATGGGAGAGCTTTGCGCTGAGCTTAAAATTCAAAGCTCGGGTGATTACTGTAGCAGGTAGTGTCTGTCTTACTCCCGCCTTCACCTACCTGACGTACTCGCTGAAGTCTTTCCTGAAAGCGCCTCGAAAGAGTTTCATAAAAGCCTCGGTGCCTTTAAATGAGACACTTCAGTGTTATCGTGTGAAAAATCAATGCTTTTTTATATATCTGTTCCATATTTGATGCACACGTTCACCATTAATTAACACCATACGGTTCTATTAGGTGTCATTTTTGCATCCGAATGTTCAATCGCAAACATTGTTTCTCAGCGGTCTCTAAGCTGAGAGCCGGCATCTATAGTATCAGAGGGATATGAAGTTTTTCAAGATAAATTATATTTTTCTTTCGTAGTACCACAACTCTAATAACTCTAGTCTCGTTTATGTTGTCTGGAGTTCGAATTTCACGTGTACCGTATATTTTTTCTAGTTTAGTGACGAAATAAGTGACATATAAAATTTTAAAGGCTTTGGATTTGTATGCGTATTGAAAATTAAATTTTATCTCTAAAATTTTATTATTGTATAAGAATATTAGAAAAATATTATTTTGTAATGAAAATAAACTGCAAACTGTTTAATTGATTTAACAGTGAATTCCGATAATAATTTGATATACTGTGACTAACTGAAAAAAAAACAATTATATGGTAAAGTTTTTAAAGTAAATAGCTTATACTTAGTGTTTCTTATGCTAAAAAGAGTTTCAAATAAATGAATTAAATTTAAAAATGGAAAAACTAAACTTGTAGAAACTACTAAAATATTGCCATTTTGAATTTGAAGCTCGTGCAGACTGTTCTCCTCTTTGTTAAATGAATACTTGTCACATTTGAAGTTGGTTGCTTCTAAACAGTAACCATGATTTGACGACATTAATTAATATGCAATAGTTCCTTTCGTGTATTTGCAGTGGGCGGACGTTCAGTAACAAATTGCAGTGTGGTTATGCTCTCTAACAATAATTTATTGCGAAAATTCAGCCGTAATATAATACTCGTATTTACTCTAAGAGTAGAATGATAAAAATTTCTATAAAAGATCTTTCAGTCCTGAAAAATTCAGGATTACAAATTGCACTATTTTACTGCGAAAAAAAATGTAGAAAATGAGTTAATTTACACGATTTACTAAGTTATGCTGATAATAAAACTAACACTAATGTTTTTTGTAAGTTAAGCTATGAAATGTTTGATTAATGCTGGATTGGTGGAATAATTTGTAATGATAAAAATCATAGTGTGTTTACATTAAAAATATGTAGATATTATTTTGTCTGTCACAAAAATGCGATAGCGAATTCAAAATCATCCTATATACTTTTTGTATCTACATTATATACGCCTTATAGACATATATGAAAAGATTTTATTAACTTTAGGGCTACATACTTTAATGGTTAAGATATTACAAAAAACTTTTTAAAAATAAGTACTTTATTTTTGTTCTAGTGTTAAAAGTACATATTTCATACTTTTTTCTCTGCGGTTACTTATTACTTACAGAAACTGTAATATAAAAATAATTACGGAAGAATGAAAGCTGTTGAATTTCACAAAGGGTTATTTATTACAAAGGGCCGTAACGAGTAACTTTGAGGTCAAAAAATGCGTGAATTCATCAAATTTATGGTAGCTTAATTTTCATGCAAAGAAATTTAACGGCCGTTTATTAAAATAATTAGGTTGGCGTACATTAATTATACTTATTTTTTAATAAATAATTTTTACGTACTTAAGCTAACCTTAATAACGTCTAGCACTTTACTTTAAACCATTTATACTATTCAAAACATAATCAGTTTTTATATTTTTATGTAGCGAATGAAGTACTCCTAAGATAAATTAATAAAATATGTCATAAAAAATCATCTTTAGTTATTTGTTCTTGGACTTTTAATATTTACATAATTTATAAGAAAATTAAGTTCAAAGAATATTTTCTTTTGATAATTTAATTATATTTAACCTTGGTTTATAATGGATTATGTAGAAAAACTGTTAAAAATAATTAATGATATTTCTACGCTATGCACACTTCATCAGTCAATCTTGTCATTGATCACCAATTATTCATTTTTTAAAAGTGATTAACTTTTGAAATATGTAAAAAATGAGTTTTACCAATCAGATTCCTGTATTTAAGAGTTTACTCAACGCGATAATGGTTGGAACAGGGTAAACTGTTATTATTTACATATTATAATAATACTTTTTTTCATGAAAATGTCTTACAAATTTAATGCCAAAAATATATATAACAATTTACAAATAACATTTAAAAGACATAAAGTTTATCAATTTAATCGCAGAAAAAGAAATGGTAGATGTGAGGATTTAAACCTAAAAAATAAACCTTTTTTTCATTCGTCTATTAAATAATAGTAGTTTAAAAATACTACTCTTACTAAAATTCTATTTTATTTACTTACAAGACTGTGTATTTATATATCAGCATACCTTTATTATACATCTCAACTTTGATTAAAAAATGAGACGTTTTGGAAATAACTTTCTTAAAATTATAACTCTATCGACAGATTTTATAAGGACAAAAGTTTTCCTTTGTAATCCTGTCGCATTGACACTTTAAAACTATAAGGTATTTTCATTTCTTCGCTGCTGTAGGCGAATGTTTCCTTTACTAACGTCATTTGGCTCATCTTAAGCTTTTCGCAGACGATCCCCAGAGACGTTCCCTGAAAGTTTCAGCCATACAAGAGCTGAAATATTCAGTTTCATAGAACGAGCTTGCCTCTATAAAGGTAAATTGTCGCAAAAGCGTGAGGTGCGATCATCGCTTTCTAGTAGACTTAGTAACTTGATAATTACACCATACAACTTGTTATTAAAATGACTTTAACCTTATATTAAATCCGTTCATGTAGTTGTACACTTATATAATTAACTTGAAACATACAAAAATAAATCTTGGTTCGATGTTTTGGCATTATTGGCTGAGCTTTCGACGCGTTACGCAAAAAAATATGATTTTAAAAAATCCCGGCTTAAATATTTGTTAAATATAAAGTCTTTTATTTTTTTCCGATTTATTTATGATAAAAATATCACATAAGATTCTTTTTGATGAAAATTTGTATGTGTTTCAATAATCAGTTGTTGAATATTGATAAGTCTTCATTGGTTTATACAAAACTGGGAATTTTAAAGAAAAAAGAATCACCCAAAGGAGTTAAAACTTATATTTTAGTGATAGCAACTCAAGATTTTCAAAGGAAATGAAATTCGTCATAAATTTTTCTTCTAAATTTAACGTTCTGAAATATTATTTTGAAATAGAAATAAAAATAATATACATATTTGACATGTTTCGATTTCGTCACTATGACTTTTAGAACACATTGATTGAAAAATTGAGGAGCTTATAGTTCGAAAATTTCTTTTATGAACTGAATTTGACCAAAAATTATCGATCGAAAAAAAATACACTATATACGAGTTTTTAAAGACATTTTTCAGTTTATATTTATATTATTTAAAACATAATACTATCATTACAAATGGATGAAATAATGTTTTGTGTCATCCGTCACAGTCTTCACCTTAATAAATGTAATGTAAGATATTTATTAAATTCACAATTAATTTAACTTTATATACAAATTGAATGATTTAAATAAAAAAATACAATTAACTCTCAAAATTATACATAAAACGTAGAATACAAGTATGATGGGACGTCATTAATTTTCATAAAATTGTTTAAGTATGATGAATTACATGAAATATTATTTTAATGAATCGTGGAATGATTTCACGTGAATAAACGAAAAGAGAATTAGTCTAAAAACATTTTCAGTTAGTTGATTGAAAACACGATCATCTATCCGAGCTTTTGTTTTACATATATTATCATACTTTCAGTAATTCGCTGAGGCTTACATTCGCTAAATTAATTCAAATGGAATCGCATGAATTCCTGTGCAAAATATACAATTCTTTGGAAAGACGTTTCGCATTAAAACACTCTGAAGTATTACGGTGCTTTGCCCAAATTAAATACCTTTGAAATGATTTGATAACTAGAAATAGAATATCACGGCATTATTAAATTTTTACTAAGATACTCGTAATTCATTACTGAAGAGTATTTTTGAGAATCGTTTCATTTTGACGTGTTGCCTTGATGCAAACATATAATATACCAAATTTCAATATGTTATAATCAATTTCTTGTGTGGTACTACAATATTTGTACAATCGTTTTTTATTTTTTCTTTATTCTTAATGGAATATAACAAGAATATAAACACATATTTAATATATATTAGATATCTGCCGATTAGCTCAACGCTTCAAAGTCCTTGGTCCGATGGGTTGAATCAACGTCGCAGTAAAATCATCATAAATCGATATTTGCTCGTCGTCACTAATAACCACCAAAAGCTCTGTCAGCCACTATGGTCCTTGTCTCATCCAATGGCAGCTCTGGCTCGTGAAATTCCACTAAATACGTTCTACGCTTAGTTCCAGGTGGCCTTGTAAAAATTATTCTTTCTTCCCATATTTGGAACATATGGTCACCAAAAATAGCCATCACTTAGTAATGTCAGCTATCACTCTCATTTCCTCATTCTAGGACAAATCTGCACCTGAAGATCTACTTGGGAACATACAAGTTTCCCGACAATCTCCAGAGCAGACGTCTAAAAATTTGAATAGGGGGAATCTGTAGTATTCGAGGCATATTTATGTGTGATTTGTTAATCGGATTTTTTAAGGAAATCAGATGATAAGCCCGAAGCTCCTGAGGCCTATACTATTTTATCCTAAGGGGCAGCTCAACCTGGCTCAGTAAAAATACCCAAAATTTATTTTACAGCACATTTGAAACATTATTTTAACTAACAACCTAAAAATGTTATCTTTAATATCGTACTTTACTACCAAAATATGGTTAAAAACGTTTCAAAAATAAATATAAATAACCGTCATAATGTTCTACGTGGTTCTGGATATTTGTGATTTTATATGACAATAATTTCAACATATTTACGAGTATTTGCATATTTTGTCAACTATAACCGAGTCTGTTTATGATTTCGTATAAAAAACTGCGCGAAATTTCACACAAAAAAGCAATACAGAATGACAACACAAAAAAACTTTATTTATTCATTTTTTATGGGTAGGGAATGTTAAGCGCTATGGGAAATGTAGGATCATAATAAATTATTTGGGCTTTATAAGCGAGCCTGAAAGGTACATAATGTTTATCGGACATACGAAGGAATATGGATAATATGGGATAAGCATATTATTTTTCAACTTATTTATTATATAAAACTTATAAAAAACTTTGTTTGTTTTTACGGAAAAGCTTAGGAGACACTAATACGTTACTTATAAAAATGGTTGTAAGGTTTTGGGTTACTATCACGTTAAAAAAATATTATCATTGAACAATAAATTTTGACACGAAAATTATAAAGTACGTAAAAATCTATGATCTAAGCAGTGCTTTATTATTGCTTATATTATTTATAAAAAAATCATTATCAGATGTTTTGTGCTTCAATTGATATCGGTAAAGTGTATTATATATTAATTTATTGCTAAAAGTTACCACTTGACATTCCATTAAACCAAAACCAGTGTATAGGCTACTGCGGTGTGGAAGAAGTTCAAAACTCGGTACATTACTATTAACTAATAAAACACACTAAGCAGTAATAAATAGGATAGATGAGTATTTACTCATGCGAAATAATTATTTTCATGTCGCTTATTAATGATAAAGATACGATTTGAAAGAAGATGATCAGCAATTACAAATTGATTAAGCTGTATTTGTAGTTTGTACAATTTATTAATATAACATTTGCTGAAATGAAGACTCTTCAAGTTATAGAATGACTGACAGTCTTTTTTTTGGAGGAATTAGTTCTTTAAGTTCCGAAGAGCAGCGATCGTGGTAATAACGGTAGAAAAGATTAAGAGAACCAACCTTACGTCTGTGTTCCATTGATTGTAGATTAGACGTAAGGGTGTCATTGTTTATCAAACGAATTGCTCTTCTTTGAACTGAGTCAATTAAGTTTAGAAGGTATTTTGGGGCTCCAATCCAAAGGTGACTGCCGTATTCAAGGATAGGTCGGATTTGTCCTTTATATAGAAGAAGAAGTTGTTAATCGTTGAAATACCGACGTGATCTATATAATACACCTAGAATTTGGAAGCGAGACCGGCTTTACACTTAATTGACTCGTAATATTTGACATTATTCGATATTGATAATCCAAGCATGTTGATGGAGGTTGCTTTCGGAAGAGAACAACCGTTGAAAGATACAGGATCCATAGCAGTCTTCTTGGTGGAGCAAGTACATGATTGGGTTTTTGAAATCTTGAAACTGACGAGGTTGAGGTCACCCCATCGTGAAACCCTTTCAAGAGACATGTTCATCTTCTCCACCAGAGATTCCCTAGCAGCAGATAGTTCCGAATGTTTCGGAGGTTTATGGAAGAGGCAAAGAAAGTCTTGTGACATCAAAGATGTTATGCTCTAATTACAATCAACAATATGGTACTGGAGAGATCAGGATGGAAGAATGTGTGCTCAAAGAATATTGAGCATAGCAGGCAACAAAATTCCATTAGGCATCCAACTACATAAAAGATGGTGAAACACCTGACAATCTATGTCGTAAAATCGGTAGAGATTTTTTTTAGCTAGTTTTGCAAATTTATGGTTGGTTAATAACGATTCGACGTTGTATTATACAAACGAAAGTGTCTCAAATAAGAATGGATTTTTTACTTTCATACTTCACAATGACGTTTATGTTTCGCTGTAGTATTCCTGAAGTACATCCAAAGTATCAGTTTTGTGTGAATCGTGAAACTACCACATAAACCTACAGTGTAATTACTCCAATCGCAATCTAGATGCTCCACTTTACCTTCAGAATGATTCCGAATTATTAGACTGCCGTACATTGTTGGACCTTTGAATTTATTATTATTTTACGATTCGGTCGCTCAAATCACGAATTACTTCTATTGATGGAAAACTTTTCAAATGAATAGCCTGCACCAAAACAAAGCGAATCGATTTTGAAGTTTGATAGCCTTTAGTTGAAAACAAAGCGATAACAAAAAGGTGATATTTAAATCTCATCGCTATAATGGTTTTCGTTGAAAAGGAATAAAGTTTTGCCTTCAATAGTTCAATTATTCTTATCATTCAATTTGTCAAAGAGTTGTGTCAGCGAATATGAAATCATTGTGCATAAAAACATATTTATTTTCGATATACTGTTAAAATGCTACTATATCAAAGAAATTATAACATGATCTCCGGAGTATTCACCAAAATAATTGATATTTATTAGAATTTTTACGTAACACACGTTTTCATATTTTTCGATCGAAAGTTTATGGTGAAATTCCATTGTTTCAATAGAAATAAGAACATATTTCAATTTATTACAGAATTTTATTTTTATGCAACATGTTGCGGTATCATCAAAAAACATTATTAACCGAATTAATCGTAGATAACCACTTACATTATTCACATGAAAATGGCTTTTGGCAAAGCTGAAATATGTCACATGAAAATAAAATAAACAAATACGTTACTAATTTCTCGCATAGTTTTTCAGAAAAGTTACGTATTTGACTTTTTATATAAGCTCAAAATACAATTTATTCAGTTAAATAGTCAAGTATCGAGCTAAATTTTATTTAGTAAAATGGTAAAAGATATTAAGATATAACGGTTAAGAGAATCAAGATATAACTATTTTTAACTTGTATATTGCACTTATAAAACAATAACAAGTAAATTTGATACTATTACATAATGGACACGTCACTTCAGAGAACTTCACGTCGCAAAATAGGATTAACCTTTCAAATGTTAAGTGGAAAAATATTTTATCATTTCTGAGCAAAAAGTATTATAAAAAAAAATACTTAACATTGCACTGTCGAGCTTCAGTTCTCTTCTATAAATAACATAAGCCTATTAAGTAACCAAAAAAATGGCATGTTACGCTAATATATGAGGCTTTGTAATACTGCCATACAACAAGTTAATTCCACACGATATTAAAAGTTCATCAACCTCGTTTTGTATTGTAAAATATTTTATTTTTGTTTTTTAGAATATAGTGTTTATTAAATTTTATATCCGCTCACTGAACTGGAGCACCTAGTCCTCACAAACTGTCGCCATAAAGCTATCTAAATCCTCATGGTTTCTCGCCTTATCACATCAGTTCAAGCTAGTACTTTCTAAGTAGTGTACCTGACAGGCTATCAAGAAAGCGATAGCTTGGAGCCCCCCAAAAAACGCTGCTTTAGTTTAAAGTCTTGTGCGGCATCCGAAGTTCTCGTACATGTCACAACTAAATCGGTATTTGTCACTTAAATGAGTATTGAAGGCAACCTTGTCACTCAGCTCGTCATTCCTTACATGTCAAGCTATTGTACTCCTAGTATTCTACGCAAGCATCTGTTTTAAAAAAAGTTATACTCGTACATCTGCATTGCCTTTTATTGAAATTCCAACAATTAGCAGTAGTAAAAATGAATTGTAGTAATACTGGCACTGTTTAGGCGGCAATACGTTTTGATCTAGTATCTGCGAGTCTCAAACATTTGGAGCTAATAGACTGGACTGGACTGGACTTTACCCGCCTCACACCCGCATCACACCGGAGAACAGTTAAGTCTCCTTGATGACGCGCTCATTCAGATTATGATCAGTTAGCAACGATAAGTCCAGCGGGAGTACCCTCTGAACAATTGAGGTCACTGCACAGAAGTGCTGAAAGAAATAACCCGTGAAAGAGATTAGAATCGCATTCATGGGTTGTAGAGCTAATAGACTATCTAGCATTCCGAAGGCATGAAGCGAGCTTCTAATTCAAACTACTGCTTTCAGTGACCTGTATGCCGAGATATCTGAAACTCTCGCACATGAGTCTTTACATAACATGTGGTGAACATTTTTTTAATGTGACAACATGATAAGATGACGCTCTTTTTTTATAATTATCTAACTGCACCCTTATAGACCATAAGACCAACATAAAGTATCTTAAACATAAAACACTTATCAAAATATTATATAAGAGATAATAAATGGATTTCTTTAAAGACCTGGGTGAGTGACCTGTCGGAAAACAACAAGTTAACTCTCCACAATATCAAAAGGTCGTCGACCTAATTTTTCGCATAGTACGTGTACATTAATTATAATGCTGCTGATTTTAATACATAAGCACTAACGACGTAAAAGTTCAGGTATTACTCTCTTACCCTAGCAGCGCTGAATGAAAGGCAAATTTTCGGCAATATTTCTTCAAAGTACCAGCAATCTACTTCATTGATCAAGCGTAACTAATGTTAAAGTACATAGTACGCGAATAAAATAGTATAATAGGGCGTAAATAAAAAACTTTAATATTGAAAATAAAAAGTAATATAATTTTAATCGTACACGAAATTAATTATTATATTATCTATCTAATTTATCCAATTATTTACTGAGTAACGAGCATTAGCTTAACTGAATGGTTTGAAAAGCCGAACGTTCTAATTCAAAGCCAAATATTCTGACCGATGGGTTCTACTTAAGCCGTAAGCAAAATTAATTTATTTTAATCTACTATCCCATCTCTCTATAATGTAAGTACAAGTATAATCATTGGTAAATTTGTAAATTATAAGTAACAAAGCATTAAATCATTTCTATTTTAGATTATTTTCTTTGAATCCGCATATTTATTGAAATTCCGATTAAATACAAATATTTTTATAATAAAGTATTATATTTTTCTAACATTATTTATATATTAATAAACCTATTCATATTAACAGAAATATTTTACAATTTCTACACATACAAGTTTATAGCAAATATCATCTTATATGACATTTATTTCATTGAATTAACTCTTTAGCAAAGTACATGAAATTTGTACAGTGTCGTCGATTCGAAACCTTACGTCAACCATTTAATTTTCTTGGTTAATGTTAATTGATATTACATATACGATTATATGTTCATATGTATATGTATATAGTTTAAATTTCTACATATTAATAAAAATGTAAAATTAAAATTGAAGTAAAAGAAAAATAGTACAAATAATGTCTTAAATACTTGTAATTTTCAGTTAAGATTGATTTTTACGTTAGCTATTTTATTATATATAATAATTCAACAAAAATGTCTTTTAATATTAAAAAATGGGTATTATTTTCTAATACCAAATGCTTAAAAAGTCGTCGAATATAATTACTAACTACAAGAATTGTATTAAAATACTTTCATTACGTTCAGAATTATATCGATCATTTCATGTCTATTATTGTCTTTTTAGATCAAGTTCCAAAGTAATTAATTATTTAAAAACGTAGACAGAAAGTAACTACAATTTTCATTGTTTTCAGTAATGTTGAGGATGAAACGCGGAAATCAATTATCTTTTCACGGCCCATTTCCTAACCACCCCGGAAATTGCCGTGATCTAATAACGCTATACTAGAACAAGCTTAATGCATTATAAATAGAGCCTCCGTTGAATGGAATTAGGAATGAAACCAATCTATACCGTCTGTTCAGACACGTAACGCGTTTATAGTTGATATGTTTAGTCAAATTTTATTAAACTTCATAACTTTGTTCATAACGTTAATTTTGAATCATTGGTGAGAAGTTTTCAATAGTTATGGACTAGACAGACCAATGAACAATTTTCAAGCGTAGTTATCGCTAGATAACCGAAGATAAACCATATTGAACGCAAACTAAAACGTTATACAGTTACCACCTGCTATTTACCGCATGCCGTTTGTTGACTGGAGCCACTTTTTGGTACTACACTTTCCAAGCCTTATCGGGTCAATCATCAAATCTTCATGAAAATTATACTAAACAAATAAAAATATAAAATATCAAAAAAATTAAATTGGATACTATAGATGCCGTCTCTTCAAGTTTCCGTGCCCTTGCCATGAAGGTTGTAGGGAAGTATGTTATCAGGTGGAACTTAGGGTGAAGATATGTCTTGTGACAAGGCATGAACAATGACAATGGATACTTGATGTGTGGCTATCATACGTTCTAGATATGGCACGGATATAAGAAAAAAAAGTAAGCGCGTTATAAAGACCTTTGTTTAAGTATTCGATTTTACAATACATAAGCATCTTTCAAAGAAAATCGAATCATGACGAAAATGGTCACAAATTTTGGTGTGTTTTTTATTACGTTTTGAGACAGTTAAATTAGAATCTAAAGACTTTAAAAACAACAACAATGTTTTTTCATTAAACGTTACCTCTACGAAGCCTCTACGTGTTGTATTATATCCGATACCACATTTTCTTTAATTCCGTCGGAAAGAGCTCAACTAATGTGGACTTTATCGATCGTCCACAGCCCACGCTGGTCAATAAAACCGAACCAACTTTTCCGCCAACAAACGCTTATTTTTGTCAAAGGATTTCTACTACGCACTAATAAATTAGGGTCACTTATGCGAATATATGAATATAGGACAAGATTATTGTTTCACGATTCAAATATTGACTAAAAATGTATCAATGTTTATTCTAATTAGTAATTATAATATTTGAAACCAAGAAACTTGTTCAATATATTATATTTAAAACAACTTTATGATTTGAATGTTGATTGCTTCTTTCTTTAATGTCTTTTAGAATCTACTGCGTGATTAATTAGGCTAAGTCACCTCTAAGAACCAAATATTGTAGTCCTCGAGAGCATCGTTTCAAAATACTGATAATTAGAAAATGGTCAAAATATCCTCTACGAACTAAATTTTCATTTCCGTTTTCTTGGATGGTACATATAGTAAATACTTGAAGGAATAGAGAGTACAGAGATAATATATGACTTCGAAGGAGTCATGCATAATGGCAGTTGACATAGTTGTGTGGTGAAATTTATGACAACTACATGCATTAGTCTAAAAAACTAAAGCTTAAAGTAGATTTATTTAGTTTTTTATCTGGATTTAAGTGAAAGCAACATTAATTAACTATGATTTATGAAAATTATATAAAATACGATCCATTTTGAGTCAATTTATTTTGATATGCAAATTTCACAAATGATTCTTGGAATAGGTCTACAAGTGTACAAAATTAAAAATAATATTCCCAAAATAGATCGGTATGAAATTGAAAATATTTATTTCATCTCTTTCATAAAATCCATAAATAAATGTTTACGGATGTAGCACCCTTGTGGATAATAGTCCTATGGATAAATTATATCAGAGCCTGAAAAAGAGTTCACTTGATTTCCCTTGCTGAAAATCCGTGAAGCGATGAATTCATAATTCTTAATACAGTAAAAGAAGCATTCAATTAATGTTAAAACAAAAAAAATCACCACTCTCACATTTTTTTGTAATATTTTTTTATCAATTGTGTTAATATGAAAATATGGTAGCAATGTTTTGAACAATTTTTTTCGTGACAAAATAATTGAAATAAGGTTTTTACATTGTTTTTTGTTGTTGTTAATAACTATATAAACAAATAACTTCTGAGGTTTTCACGGTTAGATTTGATATTGTGGCTTTTAGGTTTAACCGTGTGTGGCGGGTGAATTTCTCCTTTCCAATATTTCGACCGCCATTGCAAGGGTATTCTTCAGGATTGATGACTTAGTGACTTAGCTAAGTCATCAACCCTGAAGAAGACCCCTGCAATGGCGTTTGAAATATTGGAAAGGATTATTTCGCCACACACGGTTTAACCTAAAAGCCACAATATCACTATATAAATAGTTATTCAAGACTTAATACTATTAAATTATTCTGGATCATTAGTTTATTTTATTGATTTATTCAATTAATTATATGTCATGTCGGTAAAATAAGTTGTATATTTTATTTACAATTTGATTTTCGTTTTAATGAAGATATTAAAATTTTGAATTTAATAATATTTTTTTTAATGATAAAATAAGCACTTTTATCAGTATTTATCATTCATAAAATTGCATTTAATATTAGAACAACATAATACTAACCTACATTTGTCAATAATAATCCATATTTCTGTTGTTGAAAATTGTATGAATACTGGTATACACACATAAAAAGCTTACATCACCTTCTTTACGTTCAGCCATTTACAATGTTTCCAAAAATAGGTTCAGTTTTTACTGAAAAAAAAATAAGCCTTCTTCACTTTTCAGGAGCTTAAGGCCAACAATTCAATGTTAAGTGGCTCTAAAGTCGTCAAATTTACGTAACGTACATACATGACTATGAGAATAATACCTTTTGTATTGAAAACTCTTTTATGAAGCTATGAAAACGATTTTTTTCCTCCTTTATTGTGCTAGTGACTGCTGTAGACAAGTTTTGGGAATTTTATTCAGTATAGCAGCGACAATTATTCCGACGCATTGAATTTATAAACCGTAGCAGTTAACGTAAGAAAACGTTAAAATATTTCAATTAAGTAATATTTCTTGAATTCAAATAGTATTTTCTATCAAGACAATGGAGTATACAATATCTTAGCTACGTTAGACTTATTTACCTAAATACAATAATTTAATATTAATATATTTTTATTAAAAGTTAAACTCTTGAACTACAGTTAATCTTATTATGTATTAAATTTAATAAATACTGTAGTATGTAAATTGATAGATAAAGCTTAATATATATATGACTTTAAAAAATTTCATACTCTTGCACCTCATGTGTATTATATTTTATATGCTTAGTGGTTAGATGATCATTAAAATTAAATAACAATTGTTTATTAGAAATGTAATTAACTAATGAATGGGCAATTGCCTCATATAAATCTTAGTGTCCTTTTTAAGTACATTTATATTTCTCTAGCACAAAATGTTTCGACTCTAAATATATGACATAAATGTGATGAAAAAATATGTGCACAGTATTTAAGTTAAGTTTATTATTATAAATTAAAGCCTTAATGTTAAGTTGTTTTTCACATTTAATGTAGTTATAATGTATTATAATATACCTCTGTTATTATATGTTTTTTTCAGTCTGGCAAAATGATCGATTTATATTAAAATGATTATAGTTAAAAAATAATGCATTTAACATAGCAAAAATAGTTATTTTACTTAAAGGATAATTCGTTTGACAAATTTAATGTAACTATTTTTAAACATATTTTTCCGTTTTACATTCATAGAAACGTTTTACATTAAACATCTAATAGAACTGGATAATTTTATATCATTGCTAATAAATCTCCTATAATGCATAAAATTTAAATATTCCATAGCGCTTAAACCGTTTATTAGATGATAAAACATAAAGAAATACCAAGCGAAGTAATTTGATATTTTTTTTTGTAAATGTGCCAATTTTTTTATTTTTGGGAAAAAATTTGCGTTGTTTCACAAATATGATAGAAAAATCAGCTTACTTGAATTTTCTATGAATAAATATTGTCAAATAATTTTTGTAAGCGCCAAAAATGTAAAATCTTTACAAAACAAATATTTTAAACAATCTAGACCACTTTAACATGATAATTTTAAGCAATATTTAAATTATGCCAAATGCGTTATTTGAAATACTTATATATTTTCAGCATTTTTTTATTGACAAAAGTTTAAATTTATATAAAGAAGCTTTGATATCCACGACCTTGTAATCAGATTTAAATTAAAATGCAACGTTGTGTGGATTCCATTAATCATTTTTCCGTAATCGTTTTTTGCCTGAATGATGACAATGTGTGGTAAGTCTCACAAGGTTATTATATACATAATATTATCTAGTATCTAGTCAATATATATTATAATGCTTAAACATGCGTCACGAAAGCTGAATCACTAAGCGACTACGTTGTTAGTTAATGCTGTCATTTACTGACGTAAATATAACGCAGGAAAAACGTTTTAATGCCATACTTTATTACAGCTGCTTCATTATGAAAAATCACTCAAATCAATCGAAACTGAAAACGCTTAGTAAGAAAAAATAATTATAGAAAGCACATTTTTATTTATAGGTTAGCTATTAAATATGAGCACGTCAATTTTAACATGCTAATATATTAATGATATTTGTATTAATGGTTATGTTGTGTCAACACAGTTTGGCGCTTACGCACAAAAAATAATATTAAAATTGCCTGGATATGCCACAGAATACATTTTTTTTAAATATCCTGTATGTATGTAAGTTATAAAATATTATTGTATGAAACTAAATAAGTAAAAGTAGAGTTTCAGTTATTTTTCAATACCCTTAAAACAACGCCACTCGAATTATATTTATTTGAGCTACGTTGAAATAAAAAAAGACAAAAAACTGTTACAAAAGTTTTTTTGAAGTAAGAAAAATATGTATAATGAAATATTTTACTATAAAAGATGAAACTTAAACTTTGGTGTATTTGTTTTATTCTGTTTCACATTATTTCTTACAACTATAAGATTACTTTGGTTTTAAAACTAAAGTAATATTATTATTTCCTTCGCTACCCTGCAAACTTTTAAATTCAAATGACTTTAGAATAAACAGTTAATGAAGCTCTTCATTGAATTGTAAGAGACTTTTAATTATCTTTTTAGCATATCCAAGCAATTGTTTGAGTACTTAAATAAACTTATTGAATTTTAATTGCAAATATCCGTTTTCGTTTTAGCTTTCGTCCTCTTCGAGAGAAAAGGATTGCGCAAAGAAAAGAGCTGATTTTGTAACGATTTTACTTAGGTGGTATTAAAGTGGGTTGTATGAGAAAAGCTAACCTCAGAACTGGTTAGGCATAATCAGTGTCAAGATGTCTGCACAGCCTCAAGGCGCAATGCCGGATATGCCGCGCGACCCGCAGTTTCCGGTAAGATCTATTGTAGAAATTTACCGGATGTACGAGACAGGTATTGAAAAGAACGGAAGCAATTTAATTATTATTCACTTAGTATTACAATTTTTTTCAATAAATTATTTTTGAAATTCAAAATAATTTATTTATAGCAGAAAGCTTCAAAATATAAATGTAAATTGATGTAGGATTATTAAAGGTAGTATTGAACGAAATTATTTCAAAAATACAGCATTTATTTACTTAATTTTATTGAAATTAATGAAAATTATAAACTAAACCATAAATACATTTATTTTTATTATACTGAAATTTCTGTACATTTTTTTTTTCAAGAAACTATTCTAAATAAAAATACAGGTTTATTAATATTACTTATAAATATAAATTATTAATCTTTCGTATATAAAATATAAGAATATTTTGCATATTTGTATATTCATTTTGTGAACAATTACTCATGTACATTTTTTTCCTTTAACCTAAATATTACATCAATGAAGCAAATTAAAAAGTATTTAGTATTATTCTTCAATTTTATTTTTATGTGAAGTTAAAGTTTTGTCATGAAGCCATTTTCAAATAACATTGACTTCTTATCGAAACTGAAACACATCCCATAAAAATAAAATTTTGGAATAATTTAAAATGATGTTCTACCATGATGCTCTCTCAAAAACTCGAATAACTTAGTCTGATAATATGTTGAAATGAAATCTTTATGAGAATCAAAACGTGATAATAAAATTCATTCAATCTTAAATAATGTTTTTGAAATAAAAAAGATTATAGTAAAACATAATCGAATAATTTTTGATTTTTTAATACTATAACAATAAATAAATTAAACGATTATTAATTCTGAAAACTTTTTTAGAATAAAACGATACGATAGCCATCTTCAATAAAACTGAGAGGGCAGCATGTCAAATTTCCCCGAAGGATTCGCCAATACAAGGAATGTATAATAAAAAAAAGTCGTAATTGTTTTCATAGTTTGCGAAACGTAGACAGCTTATTATGATAATAACCATAAATTTTACGTGTTTTTGGTTGATTTCCATGACAGCGCAGTGATTTGGATATACCTACCGAATTCTGGTGCGTGCATGGCGGGAATATCGTAAACATAAACAATATTCACGACGCGGGAAATCTGAGCCTAGCAACTGGCAACACTGGCGTATTATGTATTGACATTATGGCCTAACATAGAACAAAACTTGAATATTTTTTGAGCTTGGAACGCGAATTATTATGCCATCAGCGCTTACTACAAAACACACAAAATACGTTTTATTTTATTTATCAATACAGATAATATGTATTTATTAATTTATTATGTGATTGTACTTTCACATTTTTTGTGTGTTACTATTTAACACATAATTTATTTACATTTTTAAATTATTCACAAATTCTAAATGGACACTTACCGATTGTTGGTCATTATTTCATTGTGTAATTCCATAAATTATGTATCAAATATCTTACATACAAAAATGTTTAATATAAATGAATGTTTTATTCATAGAATAACAAGCTACTCCTTGTTAACATACTTTACTTCAACAAGGTTTACCCACCATTTAAATGAATATGATTGTATACTTGTGAACTAGCAATAACAATTAAATCAAACAAAATATATTCCTATTTGGTCTTAGAGCGCGGCTCGATATACCCTCCGACACAAGAACCTGGGTCTGTCACCGCCTATTGCTTACAGGATATAGTCAGTTAGGTTGAGCCTTCGCTTAGGAGTAAATGGTTCATGCCTCAAAAATATTTGGATACTCATCCGATTTCATTAAAAATGTTGATTGAAAACTCCCAAAATATGTATCAGATACTACAAAATAGTGTTTCGGTAACACTTGAAAACCATATACTCCCATTGTTAATGAATAATTGTTCTTGTTATGCTTAGTGCTGGAATGTCTTTGTGAATTGTTTCAAATAGCATAATTTACAAAATTAAATCTTAGTGAAATTTCAAGCGTAAAATGAATATATTTAAATGAATTATTTAATCTTATAGCATAATTATCTTTTGTGCTTTAAAACTGGATTTCATTTGCGCTAAATTGTCTTAATGAAAAATGCTAAAACTAATTTACAACTTTCTCTCGAATATTCTAAAACCATTACTCTCGGAAACTTAAAATAATGACGAGCCCGTAACAATGTTCCCAGAACTGGGTGCGACAACAGGATAAACAGAGTAATTTATTTGGAAATTGCTCCGTAATCCATTTTAATATGCTGTATCTATCTTACGAAAACCAAACTACGTTATGTATAACGATTAACGGCTTATCCAATCTTTTAAGCAAACCTTCCGAGCTCTCTGTTCATATTTGATAGAGTATGTTAATCGATTTTATTCAAATTAATTTTAAACGTCTTTGAATAAATTATTTTCAATGCCAAGTTCGTGGGTAAGTAAAAGACAATAAAGGAAGAATTAAATTTTACTGAAACAATTTAATAAAATTTTAGACGTTTTTGATATAGAATACTATATTTAGACACAAATGAGACCCTTTTGATGATGTCAGATCGATATTTCATCGTGGAATTTCATAATTTTTTTTTCCAATAAACACAGTTAGATTTAATTGTGTTGTGGCGTAAATAACCATAATAGCTCAGATTCTATAAATAAAATCATTGGTTTACAGAACTCATGATTGGGCGTGGCGTTTTTAATGTTATTTAAAACTCATTTTATTTAGTTTTATGACTTCACAGTACATATTTTTGTACTGTCAGAACCTCTTTTCAGAAAGAGGGTTACTTTTACACGATTTGATTAAATTGCCATGGCGCTATTAGGCATACATACTAAATGAGTGACAAAATTAATTTCAGTTCCTTCATTAATTTTATTCGTATTTTCAGTTAGATAATTATTCTTTTACATCTTCTTTAACCCATGACTGTGATTCTAGTATATTTTACGTATTCTTAATCTAATTACTTGTGCATTATTAATAATTAATTAGAGGGTATTCCTGTTGGACTTTTGTATGAATTGGATTTCCTCTGGATGAATTGCTAACTATATAAGCTGAATAAATTTCTAATCAAAGACACCAAATCATTTATTGTGATGAGGAGGTAAGGCTGTAAAAGTTTTAACCAGCTTAAGTAATATCGATTCAATTAACACAAGAGTTAATAACTTATCTCTGACTTTTGTTTGAACCTTATTTAACTCTAACTTTTGAAAAGCTCCATAGTGAAAATTGCTGAAACAATAATGAAAATTTAGAGAAAGATTAATATTTTTAAATGGATAGAAAATTTTATTACTTTTTATTTAACTCATTTAACTATTAATTTTCACTTTAAAATCAGCCTATATTATCTTAATAGTATATGAAAATATATCTCCATACAATGAATATTTGAATGGAAAATTGTTATGTACTGCGAGTAATACATATTTTATTTCTTTAACAGTCTGGAATACCAAATAACTAAGTATGTAATAGAAATACTTCATTATTTTTTCGCTCCATTAAATACTTACTGAAATGTAAAATCGAGAACTGTTCTTATATCTATCTGACGCCAAAAGTGAATTGATAAATTTTGAGTCAAATTTATTCAACTACTGTAAATAAATAGAATTATTATTTTAACACTACGTTTGTCGTGATCTAATATATTAAGATAAAAAATGACCTAACAATAATACGAGTATATTTGTAAGATATTAGAGCAACGCAATATTATATACCCTCTATTAGCAATGGTAATTAATTAAATTAGTGGCATTGTCACGGAAATTCTAAATGAGATAAAGTAATAATCGGCTGCGTCATCTTACGTAAATTAATTAAAATGTCATCGCAACTGAATATAAACCCTTAGTATTCAAGTATGATACTTGTAACTATAAAATTAATATTTTATTTGGGATTTATTTTGTATTGAATTTTAAAGTAAGTATTATTTACCTCAAACGTACCTTTCAATTTACTGATAAAGTTTGTAACTAAAGCAAAACTTACACTGTAAGAAAATATGATTAAAATATCATGAATTTAGTTTTTGAATAAAATTGTTTACGGAGAGTACAAGAGCTCTGGTTTCATACAAAATTTAGATCATAAACATCGCATTGCTCGCCTCTGTTTTAATTAAATAAAAATACGAAATTGTTTAAGTGAGTGTTATTATTTTTCTAGACCCTAAAATGATGAGTTAATTTATTCTCTCTCAGTTGTTGCATGGAATAATGGCGTGCCAGTTTTATGGAGAAACTTGGAGGAGCTGCTAAATAAGTTGTTTTACTAGAAACTAATATGTACTTAATAGTTAGAAATAATATATATTAAAGCATTTAGTTTACTGAAAAATATGCTGAAAATCCACTTATATTTTGTAATTAAATATGTCTAAATGTATTAGAATCAATACATAAAAAAAATCATCATTGTTTCTTTTGAAAGTCAACATTTAGATTAGCGGTAACACGTCAATGTCTATATTTATTTTAATGCAATTTTAAATGTAATAAATGCAATTCATGATGTACTTGTAATTTTTCGGTGATATATCAATCTATAAGTTAGTTTCGTTAAGTTTACTTGTTTATTTATTTGTAACAGGTTGTTATAACAGCTAGCATTATTACGTAATATCGATTGGAACAATATTAACTGAGACTACGTGACCGATAGCACGAGTTCAAAGTGTACATAAACTGTATAATTAACTAAGTATACAAACGTAACAAATAATAAAATGCTATTATTTAATATTGTCTTGATACGTTTGATCCAATTATGACTGTTGTATATTTCTATATGGGTTAGATCGAATCAGAATTTTTTTTGAATTTACATTGTAGTTATGCTCTAACATTTTTTTATTTTACATATTTTATTAATATATTCAAAGAGTTTGAATGTGATACCGTCATATTCAAATGTATATTATATACTTTTTAATATAAATGTAGAATAATGAAACACATAGTTTTATAATTATATTTGTTTATTTATTAACATTATTGAAATTAAATGATGAGATTACGTCTGCTGTTTGAATCTCACTTCACTGTTAATTTATCTATGATTAAATGACAAAAAAATGCAAGTATGATGCTATTTGCTGTAGATATTATGTTTATGGATAATATAGTCTAGACTGTCCATGTGGTAGCCCCTTGTAGGACGCTGAACACGTTATGTGTCATTGCCCAATATTAGACTTAAGTAGTGAAAAGCTCTTATACGTAATCCAACATAAGCCAGGACCTTTTGGATATGTCGACCTCATCGCTACGTAGTTCAATTACCATGCCTTTTCTTTATACGTGGCGAGCTTTGGAGAAGAAGTCAAAAAGTCCAAATTTTAACGTCTGAACTACGAACTTTTACACCCACATTTGGTGTTGCTCACCGAAAACCATTACTTATATAACAAGAAAGTGCTCTGAAAACAATGCCTTGGTAAATGCTCCCAAAGAGCGCAGGTATAAGGGGATCGGTCCGAAAAAAGACCTTATACGATATGTTTGTATCAATAATATTGAATTTGTCGGAATTTTTTTTAAATATATTTAATAAAAAGATACTTTTCTTACTCGTATTTAACAATACGAAATATTCGTAAAAAAATGGTTTAATAGATGATGATATTTTATTTTATATGTAAGTACTTGAAAATACACTAATTTTATTGGAAAAAAGTTTAAAAAGCAATTGATAATAAGCTCTACTGAACTGTGTTTGAAATAAGAACATCGCTGAAATATCTGCATTTGCTTCACTGAAAGCTGAATATTTGATCAAACTGAAACATTCGAAACGAATGGGTGTTGTTTTTGTTTCGTGTTGCCAAAAATGTGAGTTGTTTTACAGTTCACGTAAAGGCGAATACGTTGGTTTGTATGGAGCTATATTTTCTGAAAATAATGATTTTATAAAACAATAATTTAAGTTGTAATACGAGTATTAGAGTGAAGTCACTTTGCAATATTGGGTCGATGGTTCTTGGTGAAATTTAATTATTTATTTAATATTAACAACTGTGTACAAAATTACAATAAATAAAACGATTTTTTTATATTATCTTCAAGAATAGTTTCTCTAGATCTTTTTCACATAGTTCTTCATAAAAATATCGTATAAATATATGTTATTTTACCTTAAAAAATATATCTTGAAGTGTCCATATGTATTTATTATAAAAATAAAATTTCAGGCAACTTTATATTGTACAACAGTATATATTTTTTATATCAGTAAAGTATATTTTTATATTTAAACTTGAATTATTTTATGATTAAAAAGATATTAACTTCATAATCGTACAATCTATATACAAACGTTAAAAGACTACCTTAACCAACTTTCATCCACAGCTGGGTGGGTATAAGTCTTCATTATTGATTACCAATTTATAACGTTTTGGACATTCCTTAAGCAATGCTATAAAGTTTGCTTGTCTTTCCGATTATAGGTATGATTTTTTTTTATGTAAGTAGAACTAGGAGAATACCGACAGATGGTGATAGTAGATCTGATGTCTCATCTGTGGAATTCTACGACACTTTACATAGTACATATGGCTAAGCGCCGCATGTGGAGTGCTGATCCGCCAACGTCATAGACTACAGCCCGAGATTCATGCATAATCTTTTATTATTACAGGAATTTGTTTTGAATAGGTGGTCTTCACGGGACGACTTTCGTCTACCAACAATTTTAATTATTAGGCTATGACTGGCATTTTACGGGTGAGGAATCGAATTCACACCAACCTTATTATATTAGAGCTCAGAAATCGATTGGAAATAAAAATAATAAAATCTCCGTCGGCGATCGAACCCACGACCTTTGGTTTGCAAATCAAACGCTATGACCATAAATCAGAGATTTTTCATTAAAAATAAAGAAAAATGTACATTAATTACAGTTTTATGAACTTAAAGAAGGCTTTACTTTTTGTGTGGCCTTTATTCACTACGCCACATAACATCATAGAAGTATACATAATTTAAACAAGCTCCGCACCGCTACATACCACCGTGACTGGCACGCGTTTTGAAGAAACCTTCATACTAAGTACTGAAAATCTGTTTCAGTAAATTTGTGATTAGAAAAATCGTATTTTTCAGTAAAAAAAAAACAATGATTATAAAAATAATAAGTTTTAAGTGATACTCAAGAACAACATGATCAAACGAAAATATTTTTGAATATAATTTGGTTCGATACTTCTTCGTACTATCAATCCGGTGGATTGGTTCGCAGCAACAAAATCTTGCATCTCGATCTCCACTCCTCCCGATTTTCTGCAACCCTCTTTAGCTCAGCATAAGAGCTACAACTCATGTCCTCGAACACTTGCTGCAAATATTCCCATAAAAAAAAAAAACCTGAAATTCCATTTATTAATAAAATACACCTAAAATCTTCATTATTTAAATAACTTCTTAGAAAATAATATTAAAAATTTATATTATTTGTATTGGTTGACATATGACGACTCAAGACGAAGTGTCTTTTCAGATCATTTTTTACCTCCACATATAAGCTTTGAAACGGTCTCCCAGGATATTTATTTTCTTTTTTGTATGTAATATGAATCTCTATAAGAATCGGATAAGTTAACACATGGAATCTATCCGTTTTTTCATGCGTAATCACCATACATAATTACTAAGCGCAGCGTCCAGACAACACAGTTGAACGTGTGTGAAAACACTTCTGTACATAAATATCACTATTTTTGATTGCGTATTTAATGGACTAGTTTTTTTAAGAAAAAACGTGTATTATTTTCATTATTTTACTTTAGTTAGGCATAATAATAATTTATACGAAAATAAAATATTCAAAAGTACGTACAGTGTAATTTCACCTTAAGCCTGCTATTTCGTTAATGCTTTCAGTGAGCGATCATTTTATCCGAACACTGAAAAAAACCCAACTTGACTTACAAGTACATTTTTCTGTCAGTATGGAATAAAGAATAGAGTATAATTATGTTTTACAAAGTTTGCGAGCAAAAAAGCTCTTCGTTCGGACAGAGTGCTTGCCTAGGTAAAATAATCATCCCTTGGGTTCACGTTGGACAGTTTGTGATGTGCGAAGCCTTATGACTTCTCAAAACAAAGTGAGCGAAAGAAAAAAAGCCTTTTTCAGCGAGCGAAAAGTATTTTTTCAGTCAAAGTAGGTACTTTCAGTTGATTGTTTTGTACAAATATTATAGTTTTATTTTTTCCTCTCGAAAGTAATAAAATGTCTTACACTTGACATATAAGAATACTTCTTAAACGTGTGTAAAAAAAAGAATTCTTTCCATATAATGATAATATTATTTATATGAAGATTGTCTCAAATTTGATGTCTTTCTGAGTGACATAATCTTTCTCCTAAATCGTAAAAATAATAAAGAGCCTAAATCTTCGCATTAATATTATGTAAATCAGCAGATGGTATTTGTATTTTAAGTATTAAATATATACTAAAGTATTATTTTACGACCAAATTAAAAAAAAACTTAATATTTTAGTTTTATTGTATCTATTTAAAACAAGGAATAATATCAATTTCTCTTTAATATTTAAACCACATCGCAAAATAAATGCTACAAATATACATAACGACTTAATTGTCAATTGTACTTTACTTTACATTAAAATGCTTTTGAATTACATTACATGAACACCGAAAACTTATCACGTGTATAAATAGTGTATAATATTTATGATTAAATAACAAGACGAATACATAAATAATGCTTTTCTTTTCCAGATAATTTCACCGCGTAGTACCATTGTAATTATATTACAAAGAAAATCGGTCCGCGAAATTCCCAAAAGATTGCTATCTAAAAAAGCTTTACATCACCTATTACTACCGGAGTTTTATTGGCCATTCATGATACCTTCGTAATAGTCAGTTCTGTAGACTCCTTAGGCATTAGGTCTTCCATAAATTTAATTACAGGACTCAGCTAACATTTGTTACAGTATTTTATTGGAACGAGTTATATCGTAAAAGCAATAGATTTTACTTCTTAGTGTATTACGCAATCACCCATTCGTACTACGCTTTTATGTTTCATTGAAAAAAAAATTAGAACAATGAAAGTACATTTTGATACATAGTAAAAACACGTGATTGTTAAAGTGAAAAATACATTGAAATTACCTACTATTTCTTCTGCTTCTCTGAATGATGGTGAAAAATATGAACTTCATAAACGTATAATTTATATACAAACGTTATAAGACTTCCTTAACCAATTTTCAACAAATTTTCATCCACGCTGGGACTTTTTTATTGATTACCAATTTATACAGTTTTGGACATTCCTTAAACAATACTGTAAAGTTCGCTTGTCTTTCCGGTTATAGGCATGACTTTTTTATTTTTCATGTAAACACATACAGGACAAACCGACAGATGGTGATAGTAGTTCTGAAGTTTCATCTGTGAAAGTTATGACGTCAACCACGGTGTATATGGCTAAACGCTGCATGTGGAGTGTTGATCCGCCAACGTCATAGACTACAGCCCTAGATTCACGCATCATCCTTATTATTTTAGGAATTTACTATGAATATGTGGTCTTCACGGAACGACTTTCGTCTACCACCAAATTTGATTAATAGGCTATGACTGGCATTTCATGGGTGAGGGATCAAAGGGATCAAATTCACACCAACCGGGGATATTTGAGAGCTCAGAAATCGAATAAAATCCTTTATTTTTTAATCTCCGTCGGGGATCGAACCCATGATTTTTGGTTTGCGAAGCAAACGCTTTGACTATTGACAAAGATTACCCGTCGGTAATCATTTCATATTGAATAACACAAAGATACCACTTTTCAAAAGGAATAAAGTTATTAATTTAAAATAAATATTACGTTTTTCTTGCTCTTAGAAATACGTGTATATTATTTTGCCGGAAGAGCTTCAAAAATAATAAAAAAATACTATTACAAGCAACTGATTAATATTTTCCTATAAATGAGTTTCTCGCAAAGTTTTCCAAATATTTCTTATTGCCTTCCCCAGTTCGGCTGCTCAATAAGACAAGTCGCTTTGATCCTCGAATGTCCGCTCCTTATAAATCAAACTAAGCGACTGTTCATTTTGAACTTCATCAGTTTGTATCGTTCATGAAACTCAATCACCAGAAATCTTTACAGGTCATTCAGAATAAACGAACTTGACTAAACAAGGTGTATTTTCGCTGTCAGTGTTTTAGTCAATTCACTGACAATGTTTTTTATGCAAGCAGTGATTAATAAATAGTTGATTTTTCACGCGTAAAAAATAATTTTTAATTAGTAATTAAATAAACACATACAATAATACATCAAATTTGCATACGCAACAACTCATTCAGAAAAAATATCGGCAGACGCGGGATTCGAACCACGAGCCTTGCAATATTTGCTCTATTCTTTTACACCGCGCAGTCCACACGACTATTCCCCGCCTGAGTAGATACGCGAAATTTGATGTATTTATACCATTGTTACCATCGTATAACGATAAATGTCTCTATAGTATATTTTCAGAGTATGCATATATGTTTTTTTATTATTCAATCAGTCAACATTTATTCACAAGCTTTTATAACGGGTCCGCCAAATAACCTTTTTTTTTTTAAATGGAGTGCAAAACATCGAGTGTAGCTTCGGCTGTGTGGCACGTAGCGCCGTCCTGTTGAAACCAAATGTTGCTAATATCCTCCTCTTCAATTTTTGTGAACAAAAATGGCCCGATTACGATCGCCATTGACTGTAACGGCCACTCCTTGCTCATTTTCGAAGAAAAATGGCATGATTTTCAAAGTAATGTCGCAATATTTTCCAGCGTTATTTAAGCATATACACAACAATATTCGTTTAGCGGAAAAATAAAACTAATTATCTGTCAAATCAGACATGAGCTAAGTGTTACCATTCACGAAATAAGCACTAGTTAAAAAAAAAACGTAAGATGGCGGACCCTATATTATTAGTTTCCGACAGCTTATTTATTTAGTTAGTACCACTTGGGTCTCAAACCGAACTATAGACTGAATGGATGAGAAACAACTTCTTGTAAGTCCTACGTGGACATTACAATCAGTCATTGACCTGTGTTACTGATAAACCATATAACCTTATTGTGTCTTAAAGTGACATTATTCCATGGATTTATTTTTTAATTATTTTTTAAGTAACTTATAACTCTACTCGTAGAATTTAGAATAAGAACTTACGAGTTAATAAAAAATATATAAGGACCTCTCAAATTTACATTTACAACATTTGTTTTTATAAACTTAACATTTTGACCAAACAAAATTACCACATTGAAATCTTGGTTCTTGCAAAATCACCAAAGTTGAGCAACACAACACAACACCCTAGCTAATTCGGCGCCCTAGGCTGCCTACCCACTGCGTCAGCCCCTATAACCGGCACTGAATCTTCTTCACTGATAGGTAGGCAATATAAAAATACGGCAGTGATACTTGCTTTTTATATTCAGTAAAAACTTCACGTGTTTTCGTGTCTTATGAAAGTTACTGAAGAGTTATGGAAGATTCTTTACGACCAGAGAAAAACTGCCAAAGCTTACCTTTAACAGAAAATTAAAGTATACTGTCATTGACTGGTGTAAGTTAGTTCATACAAGTGTTTTGATTTTGTCACGGTACTGGTAGTTAATGGAGCGTGAGTAAAATAATTTGTCCCGTATTATTGTGACGTGTGGAGTTTTGTTTCGCCGTTGGAAGACAATCGTTCCACTTATTAAGTTAATGTGTACAACTAAACATGGATTAAATTGCGCAACTTTCAAGGATGAATACTTTCGACTTCTTATCATTTAATGAGACAGAAGTATTTAACAAGTTTGGCGAATAGAGTATGCAGCACAGCAATTGACTGTACGCAAGAAACACGCTATAGTAAACTGACATTATAATGTATTTAAAAAATGATAAGATCAACTTGTTTATGAAGTGAGAAACCAATTATAAGTTTTAATCGCAAAACGATAGACTTAATATCAGTGTAGTAATTAAAAGTTACTTCTTGTTGGCGAAATTTCAAATTCATTCTTAATTTTGTCTCTCTATTAACTGATTTCTAGTGCTCATTGTTAGTGTATTATGTATTTATAATAAACTTTGTTATCTTGAAGTAAGAGGGTCCTCTAATATTTAAAAAGTGTAAAGTTAGATGGAAGAAGTGATCATCTGCATTTTTCTGTTTTCAAATTTCATTATTTAGAAGGCTTTAAAAGCTTCAAATTAAATTTAACTCGTTTGTTTGTTCACGACAAATAAAATTCCGAAGTTAAGTTTAAAGTCGGAATTAAAAAAAAAACGAAAAATCGAGAACGCTGACAGATGATGATAGTAGTTCTGAAGTCTCATCTGTGAAATTCTCTGACGCTTACCATGGTGCATATGGCTAAGAGCTGCATGTAGAGTGTTGATCCGCCGACATCATAGACTACAGCCCGAGATTCACGCATCATCCTTATTATTACAGTAATTTACAATGAATGGGTGGTATTAACGGGACGACTTTCGTTTAATTTGAATTAATAGTCTATGACTGCCATTTATGGGTGAGGGATCAAATTCACACCAACCGGGGGGGGGGGGTATTTTAGAGCTCAGAAATCGATTGAAAATCATTTTTATTTTAATCTCCGTCGGGGATCGAACCCATGACCTTTGGCTTGCTAAGCAAACGCTTTGACCATTGAGCTATACCCGTCGGCTCTTTCCTTACTCTTTCACCTGTAATAAGGCATTTGTAATTGTTTCAATTCAATTACTTTTACGAGTGTTAAGCGTTTGCAATTATTTTAAATTGGCGAAGGCGTTCATGATAATTCTTAAAATGAAATGATATTTTAAATACAACATTATGTATCTAATTGAAATTAATATTGAAATATTGAGGACTCACTTAATTTTGTGTAAAATAAGTTGTTTTAAAAGGCGTATATTAAATATAATAATAAAATAATTATTCGCCTTTTTTCAATTCTAATTTTAAATAGTCTACCTAGTTCTAAGCAATTTTTTATGTTAACACTTGAAAAGTAATGTAAGTACTCATGTCATTCAAATAATAAATACTCTTCTCTAGAACGTTCTGTTGGGAGACTAGCGAGAAATTCTTTAAAGGTCAAAGGTGGCTCCTTGGTTTTCAGGAATATCATTAGATTTGTGTCAGAAGCAGCCTTTTATAAAAGCTATAGTAAAAAAACTTCAGGCATGTGAAGAGTGGGACGACAGGTAAAATGAAACCATTTTTTCGAATGAAATTTTGCGTAATATTTTGGTTGTTGTTTTGTGTATATTACAAGTACTTACTACATGAATTGAGTTTAAAGATCATCTTATACAAATATTAAATAACAATGAGTCAATACACGTTTCTATAGTTTAGCCATTATTAATATTTAGCCATTAAATCATTATAGTAAGCGATATGTAATTGTCATAGCTAAACTAGCTTTTTTTATTCCTTAAGCTCACGATGGATTTACCATTGCTAACCAGTTTTAGCTAAACATCGTACTGCAGATTGAATGAACGGAATTGAAGTTATATTCTTCGATTTAAATTTTTCTAAGAATTCAAATTATACTCTTTGATTTTTTTAACATATACAGGAGAATACTGAAAGATGGTGATAATAGTTCTGAAGACTGATCTGTGGAATTCTATG
This sequence comes from Glossosoma conforme, assembly GCA_022606575.1. Classification (NCBI taxonomy): domain Eukaryota; kingdom Metazoa; phylum Arthropoda; class Insecta; order Trichoptera; family Glossosomatidae; genus Glossosoma; species Glossosoma conforme. The sequence continues at coordinate 4,163,960 of JAGTXR010000003.1, read as the reverse complement.
ACGCTTATCATGGTGCATATGGCTAAGCGCTACATGTTGAGTATTTATCCGCCTACGTCATAGACTATGAAATTAAAACTTATTTTTCTGCATATACTCGTATTATTTTGATGTTAATTCAATAATTATTTTTATGTTACATTTTGTCACCCAGTGACACTAAAATGGTACGCCCATCAAATTTAAAAGAACCAATAGAAATTTAGCGTTTTAGCGTTCATTGAAACGTTTTGTGACCCCCTGTTTACACATACGATATATCTGCTTTTATAAGATAATATTATATTAGGCTTCTATGCAGCCGTTGCCTAACCTAATTGGTACAATTTCACATGTACGAGTTCTTTATAAAATAGTAACTCGAACCTAAAAAACTACGTTTACTTAACAAACTTTTATTAAAATAGATTTCTTACAATGAAGAAGTTATATATTTTCCAGGAGAAATTTTATTATGTTGAATGTTAGTATTCTATAACCATTGGTTCTATAGAGATAATAAATACGTGGAACAAGTTACAATAGTGATCGAATTTCAATGAAAATTTAATGTTCTAACATCATCCTCTCTTAAAAAGGCTGTTATTCAGTCGCGTGGTGTCAGGACAAGGAGCAGAATAATAACACACAGACTTTTTCTGAAGCACATTGACATATATTTACGATAAACTTTACAAACTTATGGCCCGGACCTAGTCACAGCATTCGGCTGCCCAGCCAAAATACAATATGCTCTCGCCGACGTTCGGCACACGACTGCCGTGATCGTGATGGGCTCTCGCCCACCGCCACAAACGGCGGTCTATACAACTAGTCCAAAATGCCAATATGAGACGAAAGATTGTATATCGAGGTTTTCGGTACGAGTCAGCAAGGGCTATAACATGCTGATGTCAGTTCATTACAATTTACTTCATACAAATAAAAATATTATGCAACTCTACTGGGATGCATAGAATAAGCCACAATAGTGTTGAAATAAAACTAAGTTATTTTAATCAAGTTTAACGATAATTACATTTGAATGCAATGAGTTTCGTTTGGTAAATAGCCACCGCAATTTGCAATGGTAGTTGTTAATTGACTATTGATTCCGTGAAATGTTTGCCCTCAGTTAATTACATGAACTTTTAGTTAGTGAAGTAATTAATTCAATGAATCGTCCAATAAAAAACATTTTAATTGCTAATGTTAAAATAATGAGCTGTACAATAAATTAATTTAAATTGTTTGCTGATAAAAGGACATTATTTTAGATTTATAAAACGAATCGAAATATTAATTTAAAAATAAATGCCATAGGATATTATTTTTTTGCGAATCTATTCATTAAAATTATATATTTTTGCTTAAATAAATGTAGGGTTAGTTTTGTGAATCAATTTTGAAAATTAAATACCAAGATTTTATGACAACATTGTTAATTTACTAATTGAGAAATATCCCTTGGGTATTATATGCATTGCTTACTTACTGATGAAGCATGCAGTGAATGACGATTAAGGCGACCGATATTGCAGCAACTTGATGTGATATCAAAACAGAGAGTAAAACAAATAAAGTTATAAAAAGCATTGACTAATAAGTTGATGATGAAATGTTACCGAAACCGTAGGACTATTAAATGAAATTGAAAACAGGGGTTTTGTACACGTTAAGACTGTTAAAACTTTTATATGTGACAAATCACAAGTTCTTTAGTTGTAAGGTAAATTAATTTTTTTGGCATCCTCAGGCATTGGTGTACATTTATTGGTGTCCTTAGGTTGGTCCTCCATTGCGGCTCCCCGCTCCAGGCCCCCCGCGCCCCTTCCTGCCGGGCGGCCCTGTGGCTCCAAGAGGACCTCCGCCAAGGCCTTCGGGTCCCAACTCTTTTGCTCCTCAACAACCACCGCAACAACAACAACACCTACCACCGCGTCCTCAGCAGCTACCTTTCAACCAGCAGCCTGGACCCAACCAGCAACCACCAGGAAACTTTAACCCTCAACATCAACAAATAAGAGGACCTCCACCTCAAAGGCAACCACCACCACAGCAGCTCCAACAGCAATCTTCACTTGAAAAAATTAACGCAAATCAACAACCGCCTAACATTCAACAACAAAGACAACCGGCTCCTCCGCTTGGACAAGTTTCCAGACAAGGTTCTCTCGCAGCTATCCCTGACCAACTTGGTCAGCTTCGTCGTCCTCCGATGGAGCCCGAAGGCACTCCGCCTGCCATCATCAAGAACAGAAGCTTCAGCATCGCTGGACCTACACCTATACCAGGAGTACCTCTCCACGACGAAGAACGCCGTCGATCCATCAGCGCTCTAGGAGCAAGACCAGATGAACCAGTCTCCCGCAGCCCTGCACTCGCATTCATAAAAGAAGGCGTCCAATCTTTCGACAAGAAAGAATCTCCTCTTAACATCGGATTAACCAGACTTTCCAAAGAAGATGGCAGAGGCTCAAAAGAGAGCGTCAAATCTGATTCTTCAGAAAAAGGAGGAAACGTTATCGACCGCCCAGAATCACGACTATCCGGTTCGAAAATGACAGATTCCATCATGGGATCGCTGGACGTCGACGAACGAAAAAATGGATCCCCGAAACCGCAATCTCCTTTCCCTAAAAAAGACGACGACGATGATGTCGTGATCAACTCTCAGGTGAAATCTAATTCACCAGCTCAAAACGGTACACCAAACAAATCACCGTCTCCAAATCCAAATCTACTTGAAAATGGGAAGAATTCCAGCCCGGCTTTGGATCGATCGCCTTCGCTCAGCCGAAGCGATTCTTCTCCTGATCAAAAGCCGGGACTTCCTCCTCCTAAAACTGAGTCGCCATTCAGACCACCGTCCGTATTGTCTAATGCTTCGAAGACTCCTGATCCTGGAGCTAAATCTTCTCCAGTACCTCATGATCCAAGACCAGCTTCCGTTTTGTCCAACAAATCTGAAAAACGCATGGATACACCTGAACCGAAGATACCGATTCCTGAAAAACGCGCTGAAACTCCTGACTCTGTGAATGCAAGGCCTGGATCGAGGGCTGGAGTTAAGCCTACTGATTTTGCCAGTCCTATAGTACATTCGGAAAATGCCGTACCCAGAAAATGTGTGTCGGCTCCTAAAACAAGAAGAGGTATTTGATTGTCTTTTAAATTTGTAGATTGAAACTCATATGTGACTTTTTATCTTTTCTAATGCGTGAACTAAATAATATGATATTAATTTACTCGTATATTTTAAGAAAGTATTCGACACGATTGTAATGGAAATTTGTTATTTTCAGAAGGCGACAATGACAGTGGCGTAGACGAGTCAACACAAGGAAATGTAAGTTATCTCACAAACAAATATATTTTTTCTCCAAATAAAAAATTTCAACAGCTCTTGGCTTCCTTCAAGGCCTTTAGTAACTATTAATAGATTTTATTATGAGGTATTTCATGAAGCGATTCTTACATAGGACAACCTGAAGACCATCTAAGATGACATAAATTCAAAGTATAAATATTTTTATATTTGTAGTAGTATTTTATTTTAAAGTATAAATATTTGACCTTTCTTCTTGCGACGCATGTCCATTTGATCCAGGCATACAACAGAAAATAAGACATACCGTGATGGAGTGCATCATCCATGAGAATAAGAAACGCGTTCTGTGTGTCGCCTGAGAGTCTCTGCTATTTCTTAGGAGGATTTTCATGAACTGCTGCTTAGTTCCGACGGTCCCTTGCTGTTTAACTTCATCAAGAAAATCATCAGAGCTAAACGCGCGGTTAACGAGGCTGACATGGAATAGGATCATACGTTCTTCAACTATTTGTCAGACGCATTATCTAACATTGTGTTTAATTTACAGGGTACCACGCGCAAGTAAATATTTTTTCTACATTTTTTAAAGAAAATGCAGTATAAAACAAAGGAAAAATAAATATAATTATAACTAAATATAACTGATATAACTAGGAATTCGATATGTAATAAAAATTATAATAATATGTTCCAAATTAGAAGAAAATATGTTGTTTATTTGAATTTATCGTAATATGCTTATTATGTAATTTGCACTATTGAACATTTTCGTGTCACGTACTTTTCAGCGTTCACTATTTTCGTTTCAGGATCACGTGAATGGTTCTAACGGATCTCCTGGCAAGAAGTCCCCCAGCAAGATCCCTGGACTGAAAGGTCCTGCCCCAGCATCAGCACGTGCCGCAGCTCGAAGCCCCAGCAAGCCTCACACACCCAACACTCCAGACTCTACGGCTAGCAATGCATCCTTCGACAAGAAAAGTGAGCTCCATAACAAGTTTATACGAACCCACTTAGTAAAGTAAATTCCACAAAAATCTTTGTGTTAGTCCCCAGTGCAGAAAACAAAATTTTTGATACCTTTATTAGGATTTCATATTTATTTTACTCTGAGATTCTATTCAAAGTTGTATCCATTGAACCACTTGTCACTGTTTGTTAGCATTCAGAAGGATCTCCTAAAAATCTACTTTTACTCTCTTACGAGAGTTACTTCTCTCTCATACTATATCTCTTTAATATTTCGACCGCCGTTACAGATAACCCTTGTAACAGCTAAATGTCGTAAACAAGGATAAATTCAAGACACCCGGCTCAAGTCAAAAACTAAGATTCCAAATCTGGCCGTGGAAACGAATGAAATTATTTGCCGAGTTTTAAAAATATGACAAATAATTTGTATGGTGATTGTTTCAGTTCCCATGAACAAGGTGCAAGTAGGAGCGGCTCCTTCTCCCAACATCAAGTCTGTGAAGTCCAAAATTGGATCCTTGGACAACGCCACCCATAAGCCTGGTGGTGGAAATATCCGCATCGAACACAGACGCCTTGACTTCAAGGCGTCGCCCAAGATTGCGGCCAAGAATGATACTTATGTCCCTGGAGGCGGTGACAAGAAGGTAAGATACAATAAATCATTAATAAATAATACAAGTGCAGTATTCACGCAATAAAACACCAATTGATAACAAGATTATCAAATACCTGGGAAAAAATAAGAGGAAGCTAGCTGGTAAAACAAGTATAGAAAATAACCGTTTGGACTAAATGCAATGCAGTGCTGTAAATTGCTAAATAAATGAAGTTTACATTAACACAGTCATAAAAAAGTAAGTGTTACTAAGTAAACGTCTATTTTAATAGTAAATTACACAATTTTATTATCAAATATATTTTAGCTGTTGCGATTAGTGTTTTTTTAAATTTAACTTTTACTTTATTGTCGCAAATCTTCCCATGAAGAGTTTTTATTTGTGTAAACTGGGCTCAATATAATCTTCTCATAGTAATTGCAAATTCATAAATAACGAAATGACTTGAATATCACATTGCGATTTTTCCACAAAGTATGATAAAAATAGCATGTAATTGCGGATGTGTATTTATAAGAAGATATAACATGCCAGTTTATCTATATTGACGAAAATAAAAAATATATGTTTCCATAAAAGTAAATAAAAACTTTCTTAAGTGTGAGATTGGCTTTTCGCCAAAATATGACGGCGAGAAATGGAATTATACTCATCCATCTAAAATATTCATTTAAAATCTGGTTGAATTGTTATATATTTGTAGCGACACCTTTTTAGTTCAAATTAATCCTTAAATATTTATGACTAACTATGATGAAAAAATACTTGTAGCTTACGAATGAGATAAATATTTTCAAATTTTCTCAAACACTTTTTCAGATAACACAGAAGAAGCTGACGTGGAACGCCAAGTCCAAGATCGGTTCTTTGGAGAACGCTACTCACAAACCTGGCGGCGGAGACAAGAAAATCGAGACAGTGAAGCTGGATTTCAAAGACAAGGCCAAGCCAAAGGTGGCCTCCACCGTGAACATCACCCATAAGCCAGGAGGCGGGGACGTGAAGGTAACAAGACACTCAATTAACACTAAGATCCGGCTACATCGGCTGCGAGGTGAGGTCCAGCCATGGAAGTACAAGCTCAGCTTGCTGAAATTAAATAATAAAATGGAATATTTGAACTGTCGGCTTTTTCACGCTTAACCATAGCTTACGATAAAAGAATGTTTTCAGCTTGTATCGTTGGTGTATTTTAGCTTTATTTTTAATTATAAGGAAGCTTTTCCACCTCACGCACTACAAAAGAAGATTTTTCTGTCTTTTAAGTGTACTAGTATATTATTACTATTTAAAAATTGTTAGCCAATATATTCTGAATATGTATTCAAACTAGGTGTTTATTAAACTAAATACAAAATACTTTTTACATTATTTTGACACGTATCACGTTAAGAAACTGTAAATCATAACATGAAGGCTGTAGCGGAAGTAACTATTTGTAAACGAAGGACTGACAAAGCCTCGTTTGGTATAAAACCGCTTTATTTATTTCTGTGATTAATAGTTTCTTCATATTATCCACAATAAAATATATGAAAAAATATTCGATAATTTAATTAATTTTTTAAATTGATTTCAAAGTGAATGAATATGTAAATTTTACAAGTATATATTTTAGTGGTTTATACGTAAATATGATACAAAATGTCACATACATTTTCTTAGAGAAAGATAAATAATGGTAAACTAAATTTTTAAAATTAAAAAAAAAACATATATTTTCATTATTATATGATATTATCATGGAACCAGATATTGATGTATTGTGCTGTGGTTAATGGTGAATAAGCTGATGGTAAACATATTAATTTTTTAAATTTTATTTCAGCAAACTGATCTGGGTTTAGTTTATCTCACTATGGTGTTACAATGTGAATACACAAAAATATATTATCCTAGAAGCAATCAGTATTAGATACTTTCAGTTTCAATTTTAATTACAATCTTTCTTATAAGCTTTTGCACCAACATTTGCTGTGCATTGCTGAGCATTAGCGTTAATTATATTGAACAATTATTTTAGAAATATCAAAAGTCGATATAAATTTATAATATACTTTAGAAAAATTACTACAAACATCTCAAATATAGTTTTTACTTATAGTCATCAACTAATGGAAAAGTATTATGAGCAATTAATTTTTTAATTACACTTTATTACATCGATTATAGGCACTAGTTCTTTATTTATTTAATTATTTAGACAAGTCAGCTGAAATTATAATTAGTTTTTTAATAATAAGATAGTATTTGTTATATTTTATTTTAATTTAAAATTTTCAATGCAGAGTACTAATGCGAAGGAGATCAAAAGGGAAGTGAGTAATTGAAATAGAAAAAAAATCAGGAATCACGAGTGTGTAGTAATTTTTTTGGTCATTGGGAATTATTAATTGGGAGTGGATTTTTCGGTACAAAAATATTGATTAGTAGAGCACCTTATATGAATGTAATATGTTGTAGGAATTGAATTGCTTCTCCTATATTATTATTCAAGTGTTTAAGGAGAGTACTAAACCTAAATAAAGCAAATAAATATATGAAGTTATAAAACAAAAGCTAATCAAACAAGTAATGCAATATTTTTTAAATTACAGAGATATTTATGATTTAGTATAAAATACTTATAATTTAACAAAATTTTTGCGATAGATTTTGCTTTGAGTAAAAATATCAGCCATTAATTTCAGTGAACAATTTTTAAATCTGTTTCAGTAAAACACTGTTAAAATATTGAAAACTGTAGACAAAACTATATTATTGTATTTATGTTTAATTTTGATTTAGTACTCTCAATGTGTATCGTGTATCAAGTAGAGAGTTTATGAAGTTATGAATTTTAAGTCACAGTATTTTGTCACAAGCTAGTCGCGTTTTCAGTAAGTTATTACTGCTGCTACCTGTCGTCTGTCGCCTTGTTGATGTGTGGCCCCACTGAGTGTCGTTGCTTCTTCTAGTTTGTAAGGTGGCCCGTGAGGAGATGGAGGGCATCGGCATCGAAACCCTTACCATTACACTCTCTGTGGAAGGTTAGTGCCGGCCATACAAGCGGCATGCTCGACCATCGACTTGTTGTTGTCCTCACGAAAGATACATAAGACACAACTATTTTATCACAGAACTCCACAAATTTATTTTATTTTTACTATTATTATATCAGTACTTAAGAGCGCTGTTTTACGACCAAGTGGTCATTTCAAAAGCGCTTCTTTGCTTCTCAAGGTAAAAAGGTGGGTATTTATTCTGCCTTTGAAGGATACCTCCGTTATCCGGTCTCTTATAATTTTGGGCAGCCAATTCTAAGCCGCTTGTGCCTGAACTGAAAGCTCGATTGCCAAAGATTGTACTGAGACTGGCTCTCGACAGCTGCTGGGTATTTCTATTAGCTCTGGCTGATCTGAGTGTCTCTCCACGCGCGATTATTTCCGATAGCTTGATAAACTATGTCCTAAAATATGTAAGAACCACGTACGTAAGACATATAAGAACACAAAAAAGATAAGTGAATTTAAAACATAATAAAATTTGCTATTAAAAGACAACAAACATAAAGAACAAGCATAAACCATTAAAATTAGCTTTTCAATATACGTATTTACTTTATCCACTTAAAATTATTATTTATAGTAGATATTTACATTATTATTTTAGTTACATTGACAGATATATATTTTTTTACAAAAATTTAGAATAAATTTGTGGAGGTTCTGATCATTCGCATGGTTCGGCACTGGCGCACCACAGACATTCCTCTAATGGTGGATTCGAATTAGAAAGTTTTCGCATAACGAATCAAGATTTTAATAAGTGTAATTAATAAGCCATTGTATAAATTTCCGTCAAATTTTGTACAAAAATACGCGATGATATTTTTTATTTAATTACAAAATTTGACTAAGATCGATCCGATAGTTTGTCATACACACTTGCTCGAACTTTGATTCGTTATGCGGAAACGTTCTAATACGAAACCATCATTACAAATTATACACACAAGTGAACAAAACGTTTTGTAATCTCACACTCGATACATAGATTGCAAAATCACTCTCCAAACGGAATGAAATACCATTACACACACATCATAAAATTCGTCTTCTATACACCCATGCTTACATCAGATGATACATATTTTTTACCATCGACACGTCACCGATTTAGAATTTACCTGTTTGTGTCTGTCAAATAGGAATATCGTTCACACAAAATATTCCCCTTATTGTTGCAAAATTGTCATCTTACACACGTGAATTTGCATCGATACTGTAGCAAACTCCTTTACACAAAATCATCATATAAACTGAAAACAAATGATGATTATCTTTAAAAAATATTCTTTCAATTATGTACATCAAAGAAGGTTTATAAAATTAATTTTAGTCTTAATTTTGGTGTTACATTTCGGTTTCGTGTGTGATAATATTTTTAGATCTACTATTTTATGCAGTCATTAATGTCAAAATATTATCACACTGAATATGGCTTCTTGACGTAACATATCGTCAAAAATAAGCCTATGCAATTTATTTCAAAAAACTCCTTTGTGACTAACATAATTGAATTACGGGATTACAAATAAAATCATTGTTTCATACTTTGGTACACATGATTATATAGTTTAACAGTAATATTTCAGTCATTGTTTTTAAAACTAGACATGCTCTACTTAAAAACATAAAGCAAAAACCAATTTCACTGATGAAAATTTAACGCCTTTGTATTTGCCAAAAAAATTTCTACAATGCACAAAATTACTTGATTAATACAAATTCACTTTACTTTAAAACGACGTTTTACAATTATTACGTCTGACTTTACGTAAAAAAGTCAGAAAAACGTAAATTTGGGTTGTTTTTTTTTAAATAATATTTTTATCTTTACATAAAAATTTCGTCATTAGTCTCGTTATTGTATTATCATCGTAGCTCTCAAACTGTTGTAATTTTCTGTTCACGACACACCACGAATGCGGTATATTCTGTCATTTGTGTTGCGAGTGAAGTTGTGTCAAAGGTGTTGTGTCGGATATTTGACAGATTGAGAATCAGAAGGTGGAAATTAAAGCGCATAGCAAAGTCGGATCTTTGGACAACGTCAAGCACAAACCAGGTGGAGGAGACATCAAGATATTCGACGACAAGGAGTACCTGAAGCAGATCTCAGCGACTGACGCGCATGCCACGAGCGAGGTAAATATCCATACCACTATATCTATCTTTAATTATACTATCTTAACCCCTTCACCGCGAATATATCATTTTGTATGAACATACTATTGACAATGGAATACTGAATGTGATGGAAAAATTGATGGTTTCTATGACGTTACCAATTTTATATGGCCAAGTTCTGCATGCGAAGTTTCGATCAATATATGTCATATTACATACCGCCGGACGCCAAAGTCAAATGGTAAAAGCGTTGGTTTGTCATTTAAAGGCTGTCGATTCGAAACCCGACCAAGCTTGATTTTTAAAAAAATATTCAATCTTATCTTAGTTCAATACATGCCCTAGTAGATACCCCTAAAGAAAAAAATGTCCAGGCCTCGGAAACGTCGGGCTAGTCATCAGATCTCCTAAAAAACCCTAATATTTATCTGGTGCAACAGCTACAGTCTATGCGTCTTCGCAGGCTCTTGCTTTGGAGACTCCCGGAACCATCTATGTCCCCATGTGGACCTCCAGGATACAGGTGTTTTGGGAAAAGGCATAAAACAATCTGAACTTAAAGAACTTTGAAACGGCAATTTGTGGTGTCCATAAACTCAATGTATGGTAAAAAAATGGCATATTACAGCCCGGAATTCTAGTATCATCCATTTTCAAAAGGTCTCGCTATGAATGGGTGGTATTTTTTGAACGACTTTCGTCTACCACTAATTTTGATTAATATACCTATGACAGGTAATTTACGCATGACAAAACAATTTTACCCTTACCGGTGGTATTTATAGATCTTAGAGAGCCATTATAAATAAAAAAGCTTTGTCGGGTATAGAACCCACGACATTTGGTATGGTTAGCAAACGATTGTCCTTTACACCATATCCTCTGAAAATTTTACCCTCTGATTACATGTAAAAATGGATGGTGCGTAAGTGTTAACCCGTAGTTTATGACATTGGCGGATCAACATTGCATATGCAGCGCTTGGGTAAACTTAAAAATGACAAGCGTCATGGAATTAGCAAATGGGATTAGTCCATCACCATCTGTACTTCATGAATTTACTTAATAAAATCATTTAATTATGTCAAATAAAATAGCATAAAACCGAAAAGATCTCAATTTACTCTTCTTTTAAGACCATTAGATTTTTTTCTGTAATTGTTCTAAAAGCGTATATTTCTACTTATCAATTAACTGTTAATTGATGAGATAGAATAGTTATTATTTCAAGCGTGAAAGCGGGCGACTAGACCGGAAATTATACCGTATGTCTACGAGATAATCGATGTCTGGCATTCCCAGTACAAAAGTGTCTACGCCGTTCACATAAATAGCTGCTACGTCGTAGCGCTCTACTCTACATAATTTCGTTTAATATACTTAGATAAAGTAAATCTCTAAAAAATATGATTATTTCAAATTAAAAACTAACATTTTATAACATTACTTTACTCAAAATAATAAAACATGATTCTTGACTATTTGACTGAGTAAATTATATTAACAAGAATTCTCTAAAAATAGGGTATTAGTAAAAAGTTGCTTGTAAAGAAACTTTCCTATTTTCAATATAAACGTAAAGTTAATACTCAAAAAAAAAGTTTTATTTTTTTGTATACGTGATGATTATTTTAAACATATTATAAATCTAGAAAAAATTGTGAAAAATATACAGCATAACAAAAATAATATGGTGTGCCTAATATTATTATTTTGCAGTCTAAGCCTTCAACGAAATTGGTTAAAAAAGATTTCTGATTGTCTCAAGAAATATTTTAATACATATTGATATTTTACTGAAGGTACATTTTGAAATACTTTAAATTAGACTGTCAAGAGTTTCGTGATATTAAACTAGAATCATATTTTCAGCAAGAGTATCTATATACGTATTACTAGACCTGACCACGTGGACGAAAGGATTAAAATAAAATGGTGATGCCAGGTAAACTATGTATTAAAGGCAAACTTGGACTGTGAAACTCTTCGTATTAACCCAAATAGTGTGATTATAAATCAAATGTAGATAACATCCCCCGGTTTATTTGCGAGGAATGCTACGAACGCCTGCAGATGAAAATGTTCCCAATATTTGCGTAAATCATTTTTATTCTTCCTACAGATATTTATGTCTCGAACAAAACGAATGTGCTACTTAACTCTTATCGTGTGCAAGACAATTAGTTAGCTTTTCGCTGAAATTTTATTTATAGCTTTGTTATAGCGATATCGTGACTAAAGAAAGATGGCCCAATTTCAGGATACGTACATTTACATTGATTACCTGAATACAAAGATAGTTAAAGTATTTTTATAAATGAACATAATATAAAGGCTGCTTTATATATAATAATTCCTAGATAAATAAATTAATAGTTTAATTTATTTTAAGATAGTGAAAATTGTGTCACTGTAAATTAAATTTGAACAATTTATAACTGTAGAAAGATTATTTAAATGAGATGTATCTAAAAAATGAGCTCAATTACTCTAAAAAATAGTTAGCTACACTTGCCTCAAATTTAAGATGGACTGTCACTGACTTTCACCGTCTTACTCGGATTTTTGAGCATTATTTACAAATGAATTTCAATGTTGTTCTGTGCAAATTCAGCTGAATAATATAATTCATCAGATTCGAGTCCACCACTTGACACATTTGTTACCTGGAAAATACATTATTAAACATAATAACTGCCGTAAAATCAATCAATAAATCTGCCCAATAATTTTTAGTAAATTTTAATTTACTAAACACATATGGTAGGAGAAACTTTTACGCTTAGGACAGCATTTTAATAAAATAACATTTTTATTATAACTGTCGTACATTATTAGGCCGTTCAAATAATAATTAATTATACAGTTAAGAATTGCCTCGAAAAATTACTGATAACTATATGAAAAAGGCCGTTTGAAGACACCTAGCGTGAATGAAACACTACATATATTAAATGAAATTTGTAACAAACAGGTAGACCAATTGAAATATCTTCTTTGCTATTTAATATGCCTGAATTTGAGAGAAACAGTCAGCTTCCTATATTTATTGTCTTAGCACGGTGTGTGTGCGCCAGGTTTCGACAAACGGCCTGTAACGCTGTTGGGTACATTTGTTCTGCAGACGGTCGTACAGGAATGTTGGCATGTGTTTATTTGGACTTAATCATGTATTGTTTGTGTTGCAACTTCTCCAGAGCCCCGTCCCGCAGGAGCAAGCGCCCGTCTCAGACGAAAACCTCAACAGGGACAGTTAAACCGTCGGCGGTCAAGAGCGGGGCGACCCAACCTAACCTAACATACCAACATACTACTACCATTACCATTGCCACCAACACTAACTAGCCGGCCGCAAGTAGCGGCCTATCGAGCACGAATATCTACTAACGTAACACATTATAATGTTATAAGACCGATATACGAGTATTACACTCACTTCCTGAAAGAATAACCATACAAACCAAATCATTGTAATATTATTTATAACCTGTACAAACTGAAACAACTCCTTGTTGATAAAAAAATCTCAGAAAGTAGCGATATAATATGAACAACAGTGCGTCCAAATTAAATTAATCAAAAATATTATTTATTGAGTTTATATCAATCATAAATAGTAGAAAAAGGTTCACATAAAGTAACAAAAACTCAATGAAATGCGTTAAAACAAAGGTAAAATATCTTGGATCCATGGATCACGTTGAGTAACTGTTATTTATAAAAATGAGATCTCGATTTTGTAAGCTCTGTACCATTCGTCAATTTACTGCTGGTAATGATACTCTAACTTTTAAAAACAAAGTAAATTTAGATTATCTTTTTAATACATAAATATGTAATTGGTAATAATTTAGGATAATGTGAAGTAAAAAAAATAATATTTTAACTACTTTATTATAAAATATTTATTCGTGTTAAATCCAGGATAAAATGTATTATTAATACAATAAATTGTGTGTTGTAGATTAATTTTTTTTTCTAAATTGACAAGAGTTCTTTCTTATTGTTTATTTTTTATTATATCTCGGTTAAATTTTGGATCTTGTGTTTTATTTTGGGATTTGTGAGTGTAATATGGTTATCGGTGAATTTCACAATGAAGCTCCTTACTTTAAGAAAACAGGGCATGAATATGAAATATTACAAAGTGAAATTGAAAAAGTTGTGTATTATTTGCATGAATTATCAGTGGGTTGCATTAGCACTTTAATTACAAGTACTGCCAGTTAGCGTCTTAATTACGTAACATTGATATCAACAGAATCTGCAATTTTAACTCATTCGTGATTTTGAACCCATTTGGATAATCAATAAATGATAATAATGTTTTCTGAAAGTGGTACGGTATGAGAAAAGACTCGTTGATTGACAAATTATAAACATGTTGCTGAAAAGAAAATTACACATGAATTAAATTGGATAGGATAAATGCGAAAGAAAAAATCAAGTAAAGAAAATGAATTTCACATGATATTCTCATATCTCAGTGTGAAAAATTCAAATAAATTATACCCATAAGGTTGATTTAAGCTGCTAATTGGCGGTAAAAAATTAATGTGCTAATATGGTAAATATAACTTGTTTGGTGTAGTGTCGGGATGAAATAATTTCAAAGTTTCGATTATATTTCAATATAATATGTAGATTTTTTGAAATGTATTTACAAATATGTGTGTGCCATTCGCTCGTCCTTTATAAAATTATGATAAATCATCTAATATATTCAAATAATAACACAGTATATTGAGTAGAATTTGAGGTGTATTATAATAATCGCGGATCACTAACTAAACTACTCGTAAAAAATATATTTTTTATTTTGTTTATTTTTCAATTGAATAATACACTTAATTCTGTGAGGGTTTGTGGTGTTTTACAACTCTTTAATATTGTACAAAGTAAACACTTGATTGGTTTTCAGTTACATATTATTTCCGATTTAGTATTTTATTAAATTAACGAAAAAAAAATCTATGAAATCACAAAAATATATCGCAGCGCTTTGTTCCGTAGGAACATTTTTCAAATAGATTTAAAACATTTGCATTATATAATAATATAATCAAATTACGTTTTGAATTTGGAAAAGCTTAGCGAAAAGGGATCTAAACAACATTTAAACAACACACACACTTGATTGTCATTATTTTACATTACATTACACGGTAATATAAAAATTAAATTCACGTGATGTAAGTGATGTTAGCGTTAAAATCTATTAAGCAAAAGGATGTTGGTTAGATTCCCCTTTCGTTGCGTCTATTCATTTAGTTTTTATTCGCTTTATAAACATATATATTACAATTAATTATATATTTTCCATTCTTATGATTAAGGTTTTTGCATCAATCTTTTTTAAGAATTGCCGACATTGTTGGGAGAGGATAATAAATTAAAGTAATAAGTGAAACAACAACTAGTGGAGATTTTTTTACCAAAATGACTGACAACATCAAGGATCAGAAAATGTATCTGAAAGTGATAAGTAAAGAATAATAGACTTTTAAGAGTAAAATTTTATAATTCTTTCTATTAGTTTAATAACGTCTGCTATTTTTTTATGATAGGGCAGAAAGTAATCCTGCAAGCTTGTAGCATTGCATTTATTGAATACCTAATAATATATAATGTATTTTCATTGTACTATATAATATTGAAGTGTACACTTGGAATCATCAAATAGGAACTACGCAATGCAATTTCTCGTTTCTGATACGTTTTTATTACATACAAAAATGTATTAATTTGCCTGATTTGAAGTCTTTTCACTTTGAAATGAGTTTTAGCTTATTAAATTTGTAAAAATAATTTCATAATTAACTAAAATATTTTATAAACACTGTTACTACTAAAAAGCATTCAATTCGTCTACCTTACTTATAAAAAATGCTTGTAATTTTATATTGTGTATTGGAAATTTGAGATTGCAGAGCGGGATATAATATTTTTAAGTAGAATACATGAATAAACGATACTTATACTAGAACATTCACCCCTTCAGTGTTACCATATAAATCCTTATTTCAGTCAGGCATCAAGAGAAATCTATTATATAAAGATGTTAAATAAGTATACTCGATGTAAAACCACATGTGTAGTATAAATACGATGTAACAGGTTTCTGTAATGTTACATTTATTATTAAATAAACTTGTTTTATTATAATATGAAAATGCACTTTTGTATTGATTTTATTTACGTGTGTTTATTATACAGAGATTGACACTTGACGCAACAACGTTAAATGAAAATAACGCTTTTTAACAACAACAAAAACGTTAACGTAAATAGAAAGTATTAAGAGCAGACGTATCGATTTTAATGTATTTTACGTATGAATCCTTGCGTCTGGCGCGCGCCACCTATACTTATTTTATTTTTAATTTTGTTGCCGTAAGTATCGTTCTCCTGTATATCTTGTGACATCACCGTACCCTCAGCTGCAAAGTCACAGTAGTAAATATTCACAGTTATTGATACACAAGCACAGTCTTGGAGTGTTGCCTTTTTATTGTCATAGTGACTAATGTATTGTTCAATGTTTTTTAATCGATTATTAGAACCTACACAGGGTTACCGGCTTTATATGACGCACTTTGGATTGCAGATTTTTAAAAACACAACTCGATAAAATATCTTACACAAAGCACATATTATGCAATATATTTATATATTTTGAGGTTATTTTTACAATCTCAATTATTTCTACATATAGATGGCGTATTTCTATCTATAATAATAGATTTTTTAATATTATTTTTAAAGTATTGGAGTTCTCTGCGAAATTCATTATGGTCCCAAGTTCGATGAATGGAAAATCCTGATCTATCTCCTTCTCGTGATGGGGGATGAGCGACATCAGTCGGCCAATATAGACAGGGACCGAATGTTGACCGGAATAAGCCAACACCCAGCTAACCTCATCAGGTCAAGCTGGTTAGGGCACTCTATTGTCCTGGAGGTAGTAAGTGCTCTCCAAAGGCGGATGATCCTTTATGGTCAACGGCATTAGGATGTGGAAATAAAGGGGAAAATACCACATTAAAGGTCCAAAAGACATCCCATGCATCAGCAATTGCAGCAAACTAATCCATCGGATTGATCCTACGAAGAAGATTCCTAACTATACTTTATATGCTACATATATAATTTATATGGCTTAATTCATAAAATATACTTATTTAACCCTATTATTATGCCCTAATACACGATATAACATGCCTATAAAACACGTTCAATTATACAAAATATAATGATTCGAAACAGCGGTTCCCAAATAAGTTGGTAATTTTAGAGTTTCATGGGGTAAAAAGGCAGTGAATCGTGGTTTTTTAAAGTTTCATGGAGGCTTTTCAAAATAATGTTTTCTTTCGCTCATTCCGTGCCCTGCAGGGGAGTAGAACAAAAAAAACTATTCATGTATTTTGACTATTATTAAAAAAAAAATAGAAATGCTGACATTAAACAGAAATTAAATAAATACCAATTGATTGTCTTTACATAAAGGAATGAACTTCTTTCAAAATTCGAATAAGATTTGAAAAATGTTTTCAAACAATAGGAGGTAGGTAGTCATAATCAAATTTTTTTAGTCGAAAATTTATCGAGTCATTGTATGAAAGAATTTAACATAAATGCGATAGTACACATTCATACTGTGCGTCTATTATTACGGAGATCAATAAATCTTTTTCCTTTGAACTAATATTGACAGGGTAAAAAAATACATCAGTGATATTATTTTTTACGATAGTGAATATTTTTTGGCTGGCAATTTATTTTTACGAAAAAAATTAAAATATATAACAACACAACAGAGTTTTTTACATTATATTTTTTTTATTTGCTTTTAAAAATCTACAATCCAATGCTTATATAACCGAATCCCGACAACACAGAGATGTAGCACTTTGCTATGCATTGAAATTATTATAAAAAGTAATGATGGAGGAAACTACAAGCGGAATATAAGGTAAATAATCAAATTACATTATTATTCTATAATCTCAATGATTGATCAATGTTTACTTAAAATGAAACAATCATATTCAAAAAATCATTCAATCATTTTCACAATAATTTGATGATAAATATATTTTACAATAACAAATATCGTCTTTTTGGTAATTTATCCGCCAAAATAATATTAAAAAAATCATAACCACTATATTTTGGATGTTTTTTTGTACGAATTTAATAAATGTTGTGCAAACACTTCCCGACCGAAAATTCTCAATTGACGAAATATGAGATCTCGCGCACTAATCACGCGTGCAGAGTTTCGATGTCTAACTGAGATTATTCGAAACAATTACGCACTAATAGATGAGTATATGGAAGATACAAATGTGCATTTATAGTGATGCGTGTCTAATACATTATTTAATTGATAATTTAAAAAAAAAAATCACAAACTAATCTCTGCATGACAGTAAAATCACGATGGTTGTCATTTTTATTTGATTTTTAATGGTTGTTTCTCTGTAGGATTCTGACTACATGTCGCTGCAAGATGGCGGTTACCGTCGAGAGTCTCTGGGGCCTCGTTCGCTGATGGGTCCCCAGCGCAGCTCCTTGCGGCGCCCCCAGCGCCCTCGTACAGCTAGGGAACCGTCGGCACAACGACGTCAGCTGTCTCCAAGGAAATGTCAGACGCCAAGGATCGAAGTTGGCATGGAGAGACCGCCGTTCAGGATCTATTAAATCAGCTTAACACCTCAAAAGTTCAGAAAGATCGATTATTTGTAGAAAAATGTGAAGAAGTATT
This sequence comes from Glossosoma conforme, assembly GCA_022606575.1. Taxonomy (NCBI): domain Eukaryota; kingdom Metazoa; phylum Arthropoda; class Insecta; order Trichoptera; family Glossosomatidae; genus Glossosoma; species Glossosoma conforme. The sequence continues at coordinate 4,145,120 of JAGTXR010000003.1, read as the reverse complement.
AGTCTTGAAAACGTTGTCAAAAAATATTAATACTGGCTGGAACGTGGCCGCTTTATCATTGAGAATTGACACGTGAAAATTCATCTTGTTGTAAATGCTGCTGAACAAGTATTGATTGTCAATCTTTACAGACGTACTGGCGATATCGTTGTCCCTTCTCGCCAGTTGTCGGCCTTCGTCCGGTTTTTGGTCGCGACTCCAGAATCTCTTGTCATTTTATCTTTTGGATACATGGCTAAGTCTGAAATGTTTCGTGTGGAAATCTTTTGAGACAACATACTGTTTTAAAATCTCTCGATTACACGACGTGCAAATAACTAAATCTCGAGTATGTGTGTCTCGAGTTTAAAATTTTGGATGATAATTCGATTTGTATTTTTTTTCGATTGTCGCCAAAGTGAAGTCAAAAAATATGCAAGTTCGCCACTGATAAACAGAGGCGTAATTACAGAAAAAAAAATCTAAAAGAAAACGTAAAAAAAAATCTTGCATAAATGATGCCATTCAGCATCTTATAATCAGCTGTGTCTAATTGTAAATCCTACGAATTGGGTAGAACCCTACAACTGATCACAGACACATATATCATATTTTTACCCTTGAGCTCAAAAAGGTTAAATATAATATTGATAGATGTTTGATATTTTACCATTACATATAATTATATGTAATATCATGTACACACAAACAACACAGAATCATCATATTGTTCTCAGGAAGAATAAGTAATAAAAAAACACAATAAATTAGAATTATCATTTAATTAAATTTTCGTCCTTTTACGTAGCTATTCCTTAATGGAAAATATCTTAATTAATTACAAAAAAAAAAAAACACTTTTTAATGTCATTATTATTACAATTAATTATTTTGCGCATAAAATCGTTTGTATGTAATGGCAAATAACTATAAGGATCACGAATAAATTATTAAATATAGTTTTTATGTTAAAAATACACATAAAATTAAATCATTCATCAAAAACGTCATTGTTAATGATCACATGTCACTGATTTACCAATTTATTTGGTAATTATCATGCCTTTTTAAATAAAATGAATGTGAAAATACATTGATGTAATAGTGCAATGTTTTACTGTTAGCTTTTTAGTGGAAGAAGAAAAGCGTCGATTTTTTTCTTCATATTTTAGAGGTTATATAATTATTATTCACAATTTAATATTTGCAAATACGTTTTCTATTATTCACAAAATAAGAGTACCTTCACCATTTTAATTGCATATTATTAAAACTCAAGCTTATTACATGAATACCTAACCTACTTATGATTATTTAATATACTCTAATAGTAGTCTTTATTAATATCAATGTAAAAACTTAAAAAACTTACATTTTAACTTTCAAAATAATAAGTAAATTTATCTATGTCATCATAATATTAATAAATATATCATATTACTATTCACCTTAAAATTGCATAATATACCTACTATATGTTAGAAATAATTAAAAATCAATTATTTTCATAAAGCAACAATCGAGATTATGTAGAAAAAATAAATTGATAAAAAATGTGTAGTTTTTACCTAAATTATAGAAATATGTAGTAAAATATAACACGTTATTTATCCAAGTTTAAAATAAGAGGAAACCGTTACAAAATAATCGTGAATTGATTGAATAATGGAATACTATTTCGCCATATTGTGTCAACAATGGCCATTAGTTTAATCATTGATGTTTGATCACAAAATATAAGTTATATTTTGACATTTATAAAAAAACTTGTACTTTTGAGTATATATTTAAATATATATATACTTATTTATAGAACATGAAACCTATGAAATTTAAAACGGATTAAAAAAAATAGGGTGGAATCCAATTCAATCAGACCAGCAGAAAATTCACAATAAGACTGTTAGTTCTGCTAACTAATGGTTGATGGAAGCGATGTAATGTCGATTTTCATCAGCGGTTCATGGGTCCTTAAAGTGTCGACGATTATAGTGTATCTTGACGTGCCGGGTTCTGGGGACTGACTGGCGAAGTCCTCGTGCTTAGTGACGTGTCCATATAGTGTTGCCACAGAGGACTATTATGAGGTAGTTTAACTTTATATTATTAGTGGTATATAAAAAAATCTATTCATATAAATATCATATTTCATCTTGGTGAAAAGTAGTAGAAATCGCCACAAATATTATTAGACTTGGTGTTTAATTTTTTTAGCATGATCACAGCAAGCATTTACATGTTAGGTTAATTGTTTAACTACTGTATCAGATAATTAGAGAAATCCGAATTTATGTGAAAGTTAATTTACTTCTGAAAGTAAAAATAAATAAATATATTAAAAATAAATAATTGTTTTATTTCTCTCAACATGTTATTAACATTACAATATAATACTACAATTAATAACGAATTAATTCTTTATACTAAAATTAAGATATGAAAATAATATATGTCCACATATAATACTTACATCTATAATTGGTGAGAAGAATCCAAACTGAAAAAGATAAGTCATCAGAGAGAAATTCAAATAAAACTGTATTCTACAAATGTTTTTGTTATATTATTACTTCATTGTACGAGTATATTATATTGTTTTATTCCTAATAAAGGAACTGTAGTATTCTTCTTCGCAGTGGTAGTAACAATCCGGTGGATTGATTTGCAGCAAAAATATCTTGCATCTCAATCTCTACTCTTCTCAATCCTCTGCAACCCTCTTTAGCTCAGCATAAGAGCTACAACTCATGTCCTTGAACACTTGCTTCAAATATTCCCGTCTAGGGCGCCCTCTGCAGTTTCTACTCTCAACCATCCCTTCCGCAATGTCGTGAAGAAGACCGTCGTGGCGCATGATGTGACCGATCCATCGGGCTCGCCTCTTTGAGATGGTTCTTACAAGGTGCCTATCTTCCTTGATTATGCTGAGAGCCTCATTGTTTGTGACGTGGTCTTCCAGGAAATTATGAGAATACTTCTGTATGACCACATCTCAAAGGCCTCTTGTCTTTTTTTATCACTTTCAGATGAGCATCATGTCTCACAGCAATACATCAAGATGCTCCAAAAAAATGTTTAGGCAAGTTGCTTGCGGAGCTTTAAATAATTAAGAAGTTGATAACCTTATTTACAATGTTATTTTATTACCTACAACTACTGATTTTAGTATTCCTCCTACATTAAAATTATATATTTTATAAATGTAGCAATTATAATTTTATTGCTCCAATTATAAGATTTTTTTATTTTTTTATTTAATCAAATATAAAAGATACATTTTTTACATAGTAATTTACATTCCAATCTTTTTTTTTTTTACATTTGCTTACCACACCACTTAAAGATAAGATCTTGTGTGTGGCGATTATATAAATATGTATTATATAATACGAGATTATATAAATAAAAATATTCTTCAATTGATATATGTACTTACAAATCTATAGGGAATACTATCTTATCATATTTATTTCATCAATTAATTAGAGAAAAGGTAAGCATGAGGATTCGAGCCCCAGACACAATTCCCGTTTCAAAAGTATGTCCATACAGATTCCTTTGCATTCCCTAGTGAAACATTAAATTTTCAAGCAGATAAACCTTCCAACGATGAGTGGCGTGTCCGTATAGTGTTGCCACATGGCCCCCCTCCAGCATTAGCACAGCTCGTGCCAATGCGATTTTAGCTGTCTTCGGATTCACAGGAACCGGCTTGGAAAGTGTACTTTACTCCCTGATCTGGTTGATTTACCTGTACATTCAGGTTCTGAGTTTGTAGATGGAAACGTGTTATTTGTTTCAGATTTCGGTGTGATTGTTGTGGCAACACTATGAATATATTATTTTTTTATGCAACAAGATAGAATTTGGGAAAGGGTACAGATCAGGTTGAAGACATCTGGTCTATATTTTTTTTTATGTAAACTCTTACAGGAGAATACCGACAGATGGTGATAGTAATTCTGAAGTCTCATCTGTGGAATTCTATGACGCTTACCATGGTGCATATGACTAAGCGCTGCTTGTGGAGTGTTGATCCGCCAACGTCATAGACTACAGCCCGATATTCACGCAACATCCTTTATTATTACAGTGAATGGGTATTTACTATGAGTGGGTGGTCTTCACGGGACGACTTTCGTCTACCACCAATTTTGATTAATAGGCTATGACTGGCATTTTACGGGTCAGGGATCAAATTCACACCAGGGGTTATTTTAGAGGTCAGAAATCGATTAAAAATCCTTTTTTTTAATCTCCGTCAGGGATTGAACCCACGACGGTTGGCTTTCAAAGCAAACGCTTTGACCATTGAGCTATACCTGCCAGCAAAATTAGATTCAGGTTCTGCATTTGTAGATGGAAATGTGGTATTTGTTTCAGGTTTCGGTTTGATTGTTGTGGCAACACTATATGAACATGCCACTAAGCATGAGGGCTAACACCAGCCAGTCTCCAGAACCCGGCACGTCAGAACACGCTACAGTTCTTGATACCTAAAGGCCCCACTCACCGCCGACGAATCTCGATATTACAACGCTTCCATCGACGATAAGTTAGCAGAACTAACAGATGAAAATGAATATGATGTAGAAAAAAATAAACAACAGTGTAATTTTTTGTTAGTTTTAATGAGTTATATATAATATTACAAACTTGTCATTTCATACAATATGGCACTTAAAATAAATTAACATAAATGGTAAAATTTACATTTTTTTAGTAGAAATCATAAATATGATACATTTCTCTTTTACACGCCCGTCGAATGGATCGAAAAACGTTATTACATCATCATGTCGGAATCGGAAAGTGTGCATTTCGGTCGTTCGTATTATTCATCATAAACATAACCTTTGGTCGCCCTGCGTAAAGCTCGAATCACACAAAAGCCCTTTGCAGTAACCTAACACTGATGGACAACACAACACAATGCTTTCTTCGTCTTAAACCACAACAAGACCTTTCTTTCATTCCTCGGTTGATTTGCGAACCGTTAACTGTCACTTTCAAAAATAAAAGAATTCACATTAAAAAAATATAGTATCATAGTAAGCTTTTAGTGAAGTCTCTCGCACGCACGTTAATCCAAAGTGACATAAATCTAACTGCAACATCTTTTACTTTAATAATTGTCAACGAAAGGTTTGTTTACATATAAAGGCCACAAGACACATTCTGAAATCACGTAAGCGATAAACAACTATTACACCTCACACTCGCGTCAGAGTTCTGTAAGCTAGCTACACTTAAGACTTAACTATTAATTAATATTCTCAGTTTATTTGGGATTCGCTGTTTACCAGTCAACGGATATTATTTGTCACCTCGTGATGTAATATTAAGACGAAAGACTAAAGTAATATTAATTACGGGGATTAATTTATAATTTATAAATACGTGTGAATATAAATTAGAACAATTAATGAGATTCCGTAAATGTAATTATATTTGGTAGTCGAATAATACAATAAGATAATTAATTTATTGACAAAATAAGTGTACAGTTTGTTCTGAAGGGACTAAGCTCACGTACGAAAGTCAACATATAGAATACGCCAATAAGAAGACACGGGTGATTACATACAAGCAGCGTGGTTGAATACACAATACTGACACAAGCCTCTCGAGAGAGTAGCCTACAAATTAATCAAAATCAACACCGGATATATATACGGTATTGAAAATACTTTTATATCTCCGGTATTCGAACGCATACCCGATGCACTAATAACACATCTAATTACCTAAACACTTAATCAAATAATACATTGGATACATTGATGTCATCTCAAATTGTTCGTTACAAATATTTAAAATATTCCATTCCTACAAAAACAACAAAAAAAAACATTTGGTTTGAAAGTTATTTAAGTAACCAGCATGTTAAAAGAAAAGAATGCAAGTTGTCAAGTCAAAATGAAAAAGAAAAATTAATTTTAAAATTCGATTACCAGCCAAATTTAAAATTGATATGCTACCTATTCATTTCACAATCTGCATTTCTTGGTGAAGTTCCATAAAATCATAAAACTGAACATTAACATGAGTTGTACTTGACTATGATAGGTTGATGAATATTGTCGTTTTTTTAAAATTTGTGTAAAAAATATTTACTTACTTTCATGTAATATCTTGAATCATAAAGAATGGCTAACGATAAAAAGACAAGGTTTGATACAAATCCAATAATGTTTTTATGATCGGTATCGCGTGGAAAGGTTTCGTTGGAAAAGGTGCATGCTGTTAAGTTTATTTGCAGTGTTAAAGAGTACCAATCGCCAATAATTAATAGAGAAACATCAAACCACAAGTGTTCAGATAAAGTATATATATGAATGAGTAACATATTCAATGTAAAAGACTTTATAAAAAGATGGACTGGAATGTTGGAAAAAGGCAAGCGTGCAGCATGCTTTTAGTAAGACAAAAAATATTAATTTTAAAGTCATTTTTATATATTTTTATGTTACTCAAATAATTATATACTTTTATAATGTTATTACCATCACCCATAGCATTTGTAGATTTATATATCAAGATAATCTATGTCTAAATTTCATTTTTTCTTGGAAAAACGAATAAGAATGATATCGTATGAAAATCATCGGAAAGAAGAGCATTTGACTGGCATCTGAAGGTATTATTATTGGTTTTAATACCCGACCCACATGAGCTCTGTGAGTGTTAGTAAAAAAAGACAATAGAAGAGAAAAATAATAAAAAAAGTTTTGCAAGAAGAAATAATAATCTAAAAAAAATATAGTAGAATAAAACAAAGTAAAATAAAATGCAATTTGAAAAACTGCATGTCAATTTGTAGAAGGACTAAACTAAGTATTTAGGAAAGAAATTAAGCATAGAGAAATTAAAATAAATAAGTACTAAAAGGTAGATGGGGACATCAGTTAATAAGAACTTAATCATTTTTGAACAGAAATTATCACATTCCTTTACGGCTAAAAAAACATTGTAAATCTTAAAAAGTACACGGTTTTCCAAGGGGATAAAATGTAATAATAATGTTGGCCAATAATTCATATCAACAAAACTAATATCACACGCTTAACAATCTAAGGTAAGTAATATACATCCAATACATTAAAGAAGCAGAATATAATCTAATATATAAACTTCGAGGTTATGTAAAAATACAGATTTTAGATTACATATTTAAAACACATAATGTGTGACTAAAAAATAAAGAGTTTCATAAATCATTGTGAGATTCTTGAGAATGTTTAAAAATAAATATAGTATTTACAAAATTAATTTGAAAATATTATATTTTGCATAAATATACTCTGTAGATGACAATTTAAAATTGACTTTAATTTTATTGCACAAAATTATCTAATCCATAGATAAAAATATGTCTTCCTTTACCAATAGAACACTGAATCAATAGACAAAGGAAAAGATAAATCAAATTTTCTGTTCTGAAGATAAAATATTCTTTCTCAAAAAGTGAAGTAAAATAAGTGAATTTAAATATTCAAAGATTTAATACAGGGAGCGGCAAAAATTTCTGACGGTTGTTTGTGTTGTTTTGATTTTAAAAACGTTAACTTTTTTGCTGCTTCCTGCACAAGCAAATTTTCAAAGCTGACATTTATGGCCGATACACTGATAGCTTGTAAATAAATATGAAAACCTTACATCGTAAAATTATTGAATAATGACAGATTCAAAAGGCATAAAGCGTATTGCATCATATAAAGAAGTGCAATGTAAAAAAACTTAGTAATAATTTAAAGAATTTTAATATTTAAAAAAAGGACATCATTTCAATTTCAAATGTGAATGGCAAAAGTCTGTTTATTTTATTTTTTGTAATGTATTTAAGAAGAGGTATTGTTTTGTTGTTTTATAAAATTAATTTCAATACAGAAATATCATTACATTACGACACAATTATTCTAAGATACAAATTGCGTTTTCAACATACATGTATATAATATTTGAACAATTATTATTCAATGATTTTCTGGCTGGTAGATACATTCAATGATCCTTAGTCACTATTTAGTAATTTTATTCCTAAAATATTTTTTATGCACATTTGTAAGTATAAAAAGTGAATTAAATAATTATTATTGTATATAAGTATGCTAACCAGTAAACTGACTAAATCCTCGTGTATACTAAAGTTTAAATATTTACTAGTAATCTACATTTATATAAATACATTAAATGAATACTTTCCTGTCAAAATGAATCCACAATCGTGAATAATGGATAATTGTCATTTAAAACATATTCAAAATCTAAATAAATGAAATAATACAATGACCGATCTAATGATTTTTTGTAAAATTATTGTTCAAAATGTTTTTTTTGTTTAAGATACAGGCAGAAAAATGCCTATATAAAGACTGACTATAATCTCACTTGAAAACATCTATATAATTTATTAAGCACATCTAATTAACGATTTTTTTTTAAGGAAGTAAATGTGATAAATACATTTTTATCCATTCTTCACAATTGTCAATCATCTTGCTACAAAAAGCCTAGTTCATACTATAAAGCTTTAGAATATCTATGTATTGCAGGAAGCCTTTGTTAATTCTATAAAGCATTTTGTTTCTAATCTCATAGTACGGTGTCAATGGATTTTCACTAAGTTATTCAATTATTTATAACAATTACACATCGTAAAGGTAACTCCGTTAGTACACATTACATTAAAGCTACTCACGCATACAGTTCATGTGGCCTTTTACTTAATGTTCGTCATTCACGCTGATAGATTTCGTTAATAATAATTACATTATAAAAATACTCCTGGCTAATCAACAAAAATAATTTTAATCTGATCATTGTCGTGAAACTACATGAAAAATATCTATATTAGTACAATTCAATCCGTGACTCATATACTCGTACAGAGCATATAATTACCACAAAAAGTAATCAAGAACTTCTGTGATACAATTAGTTTCACCGAACAAAAACATATGGAATTCACTAAACAAAAGTTAAAGTACAGTGGTACCTTGATATACAATTGCCCCAACATACAAGATTTTTGAGATACAAGCAACATTTAAGATACGAGCAATCGAGTTAGCAAGAAACACCCAGAAAAAGTCACAACTGGTTGAGCATCGGAGCTATTTAATGACACTTTAAGATATGAGTAATTTGAAATACGGGCAAGGTTACGGAACGAATTAAACTCGTATAATAGATTTTTTTGTGTTAAGAACTGTTACTGTGGGTATATAACATTAAGAGGGGATTCAATAGATGCATATATTTCTTATTTTAACAGCAGATTAACAGTAATACAGATTATTTTTCATGCAGTTGTAACACACATCAAGTATTAACGATATTCATTTACATTATTCATCTCGAAGTTGAAAAGAAACTTGCTACAAAGAAATGTGTTCTACGATAAAATTAAAAGAAAATGTCATAGTGTAAAACGTAAAAACAGAATTGTAAAAATGCACACCTTACAAACGCTAGGGAAAACTTACTGGAGACAAGACTAGAAATTCATCTGCGGTTTTCCCACATTAATACCTACGTAACTATCTACACGTGACTGGTAGACCATCAAAGCGGCGCCCTCTCGAGAGCGCCATTCAAACTTAAATGCAATCTTCATGCACACAAAATTACAACTAGAAAGAATAGTTTGTATGACGTATCACCATTCATTGAGCAATTATATATTGAAACAAATATATAAATAACTTTTCGAACGTAGAAAATCTTTCTAGAATAAAATTGATGCATAGACAGTATACTTTCCTCTTAAACCATACAGACGGAGGCTTTTACTGGCCAATTATTTCACAGCAATAATATTTAATACTGTGATGTACAGAAGATGACTTTTATTTTTATACAGTATGGTTTACAAGGAAGATATATCACCGTAAACATACCAACAACACAGATTTGACCAAAGACTCATTTACTCCATTGAAGTACCGGCTTTAGAACCCGCGGCGCTATAGTGCAATTTTTTTCCAGTGCCCCAAATTGTTTATATTTAAAAATATATAATAAAGATTAGTTGCCTTTGGAGCCCCTAGCTTATTCGACGCCCTGGGGCACGAACCCACTTCGCCACCCCCTAAAGCCGGCACTGCTCCAATGTATCAATAGTTGCAAATAAAACATCACATTATATCTTGCAAGTAAATTTTCATGTTAAAAAAAATAACTAAGCGTCAATCTCTCTACCAGCATTCATAAACAGACTGTCAATTCAACATGTGTATTATAATATAATAATAATCATTGATCATTGTAACCGTAATGATAATACTTAATGATATAAAGCATACAGTATATTGTAAACAACAAACGTATCCATATAAATAACATCACGATGCCACCATCTTGAATTCTTGAACGAGCCAATTGAAAATTCTTCACTATTCACTAACATAACCTCACTGTTCACAAAATGTGATAAACACATTCACTATGTTTGTTTAACGTTAACCAAACACTGCGTACTCCACAAGTGAGTCTAATTTTAGAACCCCGGTTGATCCTTCCGAAAAACAACAGTAAAATGGAAAAATAAATATTTTTAAAATCACACAGCCGTAAACAAGATATATGACGTATATATAAAATGAGATCAATAAATTGTTTACAACAGTCAAAGGAATAAAATATAATTTTTCGAAAAATAAGTTATATTCTGGAAGAATCTACCAAAGGAATGGAGTTAGGTGATTATTACACCTAATGTTTTTTTTAATAAGTGCGGTCTGTCCGACCAAGATATGGCAAATTGTTTTATTATATATTTTAAATGGCTGATGATACATGAGCAATAAAGCTAAATATATATTATTCTAATGTTTTATAAATGAGTTTGATTCATAAAATAATGCATTCAACAAAAATGAGATCTTCTTTGATTTTTTAAAAATTAATTAGGATAGCCTCTCAAGCATATAAAATAAAATAAAAAAATAAAAAAAAATAAAATGGCAATAGTTTTATGAATATATAGGAAAATTTTACCATGACAATGCCATAGTGTTTTTTTTTTGACAATTAATGTTTAAGCGACTTTTTAAAGTCTCATGATTTGGAATGTTTCAAGAGATGAATGGGACTTTATACGTACGTCAAACAATACGGCATTTTACAGCAAATGTGACAAATAAATAGTTAAAAGCGTTATTTGCGATGTTGTGGCAATGTTGTATCGAAACGGCTCAAAATTCCGATGCCCCAAGCAAGAAACGTAATTCAGAAAAAATATTTATAACCATTAAAAATATCTTAATTTTATTTTAGATATAAATATGATCTTTATTATTATGAATAGCTCATTCACTATCTAGATACTGGTGCTGGGATCAAATCCCAGCATTTTCAAATACATTTTCGCTTAATTTATAATGAGTATCATTTGTTTTAAAAAAGATATCAATTATTTGTTCAATAAATAAATAATTACATTAATTCATTAAATTAACCTGTAAGCTGAACATCACAAACGAACTGTGTGAATTCTACTTCAACAATAAACTTGTCTTTGTTGTTCTAACATTTCAAAAAGATATGTTTTACATTTATTAATGTAGCTCACAAGATGACTAAAAGAAATTAAAAAATGATGAAAATTTCTCGCTTAGGATGCCGGTAAATGTCTCGATACACCGGTCAGATCCCACTTTTGTTGAAAGTCGTCGTTAAACTAAACCTAAAAAATGATTATCAAACTCATCGATTTGTAGCAGCACGCAAAATACTAATATTTTTAGCGGCCAAACTAAAACTAATGATTGTTTGTTTGTTAACTCATTAATTCATCATGACTCAGCAATTTTTAACAGCGATCCATTTGAACTGTTACTTAACCTAAAAATCGTTTGTTGTGTAAACGATTATTGTTTTTTGGTAAGCGGTTCAGCGACGTGATATCGGCTGCCGCTTGGCCTCGGGTTAAAACCTCTGCAACGCCGTGTCGGGGACCGGCATGACTGCGTCGCGGGGAACCAGCCCCTTGTGGGGCCCCCTGCAGCAGAGCAGCCACTGCTCATCCACTTCCAGCACCAGGCGTGAGACGCTCACCCTCGTTGAAGGCCAGATGGCCCGAGTCTGACGGCAGCCGATGCCACAGCGTTCTCACCATCCTGGAAATTACATTTAAATTATTATATATATTTCCTAAGAAATTACAGTAGAATGTAGATAAACCAAAAATAGTATACCAACAATTGGAGAAATTATTTTAAAATTTTTTTTTTTTAAAAGATTCAGTGTGAAGATACTCGTATATTTGGAAGGCTAATGAAGAGTTCATTAACCATTCATTGAATAGAGATCTATATAGACCAGGGGTCTTTAACCTGGTACTTACCCTTTCCCACATCATATCTTGTTGAATCAGCTTTCGGTGTAGTTTAATCATCTTGACAAAACAATGAAATCATTTGAAAATCACTGAAAGAGGACACCTTCCTTAGTTTTGAAGAAAAATGAAACCAGACATTAAATATTTAGTAACACAGCACAAACTTCTCAGTAGTTATATAATTTGACTTTTAAAATGTCTTGTTACTTTCAATATACATACATACATGTAGATGCACTCTTATTCTTTTGATATAAAATGTGGTTATAAATACTTACTTTTTTAAAATCTCCTGAATTCCTTCTAGAGTTTTTTTCACTCATATTCTGGATTGATATGGTGTCACGACCTATCGTTCCCAGACAATTCGTTCAACGACTCATCAGTAACGACGTCGGAGGCACTGGACGTCTGGTGCACGGGACATTTGGTGAAGAATACAGAGACTAAAGTTCATACTTGGTTGGTGCGTTCTGGGTGTTGTTGTGAGGCGCAGCGGGGCGCGGCTGTGACGTGGAAGCAGCTCTGCGGGGGCGCGACACGGAGGGCGGCGGCGCCCGGCGGTACGGCAGTGACGAGGGCCGCGGAGCTGCGGGGCCGTTGTTGCACGCTTCAGCGCGGCTGAGCCTGCAGATAAATCGATACATATGTAAAACACAAAATCACTGACATCACTTTGGGATAATTATTAACTTGAGGGACTCGCACATCATTAGAAAGGTTATTTATATAGGTGTGCTTTATACGGGCATACAAGTTTTTAAAAGTAATCAAAATATTGACATCGCATATTTAGAAAATATGACGAAACGGTCATTCCAAAAGCGCTTCTTTTCCTCTTTAAGTAAAAAGGTGAGTCTTGAGTGTACAGGTACCTGAACCTGTAGAGGACGTCTCCATTTTCAGCTCTCTTATACTTTCCAGCAGCAAGTTTCAGGCCGTTGGTCCTGTAAAACTAAAAGTACAATTGCGAATAATCTTGCTAGAACTACTGTCTCTCCACACGCTGATGGTTTTATATTCTCTGTCCAATAGCTCCGTGCAGTTCCATGAAGTGCCTTATAAGCTAAAAGGCAGAATATAACGGTAATATAATCTGAAGCTGGCAAGAAATATAATGTAATAGATCACCTGTTGGTGTTAGTAGTTGATGTTTTTTTGCTGGCTGCACTGGAATTGCCAGAGACTCGGCTTGTTCCGGAATGGCCGTGTGGCGGCAGGGGAGCCTTGTGACTTGCTGAGGCAGGGGGGGTGGTCACCTTCTTTCCCGTTACCACCGCCACAGGTATCGACCTAAAATTATTTACAAAAAAAACATTTCTTTGATTGATTATCTGTCATTTTTCTTTCTTTGTGAGTGATGCCTTTTTGGCGAATTGATTTACGGGCCGAAAATATAGATTGTAATATATTTTCAAGAGAAAAAAAAATTGACAGTTGTCAAACATATGCAATTAATTATAAATTCAGTGAATTTTATAAATTCAAACAGTACATTACAGCTTTAACATGAGGCGTAAAAATTCATGTAAACCACTTTGTATATACATCATGCAAAGTAATTGTAAGATAAATTTTCACTTTAGACAAGCTGAAATTGATTAGTAGGATATATTTTGAGATTTGCCAATTTTTTTAAATATTTTCTTTTATATATGACTATATGTAACATTTATCTTGAGAACTATGATTTTATAAGCATGTTAAAAGTGGCTAGGTAAAGAGACCATTGGCTAGCATTAGTATAATATCATGCATAAGGTAATTCTAGATCACCAATTCTGTTTTATTACAATATAAAAAAATTGGTATTATAGAATTCATCATCCACTGTTGAACATAGGCCTCCCCCACATGAGACGTCATCCTTCTTAAACATCTGCATCTAGGCTAATCCTGCTGTTATTTCGATGTCATCAGTCCATCTTGCAGGGGGTCGGCCAACACTCTGTTTGCGAGGTATTGGACGACACTCCAACATTTTTCTTCCCCATCGACCGTCGCCTCTTTGCAGGTATGTCTTGCCCATTACCATTTGAGAGTGCCTGTTCTTTGGATAGCCTTCACTCTTTTAGTTCTTCTTCAGATATTTTCGTTTTAGAGTAGATATTCTTCAAACATCTTAAATACTGAAGACAATACTTTCAACAAACCTCTTGACTGGCGACACGGCAGTAGTTGGTAACTGTGCCGTAGACCTCACTGGTGAAGTCACAGGTCGGGGAATTCTCGACCTTCCCGAGGTGGATCCAGGTGTGGAGCTGGCTGACCCGGGAGTGGATCCCGTGGAGCCCGGAGGATTGGGGCTGTGGTGGGGGCTCCCCCCTCCCTCCTGGCCGCTGAGCAGCTCCCAGCGACGCTGAAGCCGACGGAATTTTCCACCACGCTCGCCGCTCCATTCACCAGAAGAGTTTGACTGAAATCATTAAATTAATTTTTAAATTATTATTTTAATAATAATAGTTGTTTAATCAACACATTAAGAATTCGATGATTCTGAAAATATTTTGAAGTAAATAATAACATTTAAGTTAATTATAATTCATTAAAGAAATATCAACTTAATTTCTTCTAGATTATATAGTTGGGCTATATAATCTTTGCTTCTATAGTTGGGCTTGAAATGATTTCGGTTATTACATTTATGATGTCAAACATGTATTTTTAAATGTACAGAGAAAACTACATAAAATGAATTTCTTTTATATAAGTAAGTTAATTTTTTTTACTTGATGATCAAAATCATTTTTTTAACTGTTATTTTATTAATAATTTCAATACATTTATTTATTTTAAAATTATTCAAATTCCACTACAGTAATATTTTTGTATGTAATGATTTGCAAAAATTTGAAGCCAAAAAAATACAAAAAAAACTTTTTTTAAGCATGTGAGTTGTTGCTTAGCAGAATTATTAGCTTAAAGTGTAGGTAAACTTAATCATTATGTGAGATGAAATAAAATTATTTCATGTGTAGCAGTCAAACCAAAAGCGTAAGTTGTGTGATTAAAAAATATCAGAAAGCCATGCAAAATATTTAAAAACAACAGCAAAAAGTACCAGAAAAACACAATAAATTATACAAAATAAAGTATTGAAAAATAAAATAAGTGCTTTTCCTTTTTTTGAGTGAAGAAAAATATAGCCTTAAAATTTTTAGGCATTTTTTTTACAATTTGCAACAGAAGAAAAATTTATAAATTAAAAAATAAATACACCAAAAAACATTGATTCAATCGTTATTGTTGTCGTTACCTCTTCACGAGGGCATTCCAGATTGTCCTTCTTACTGACAACACCGGATTTCTGCTTATCACTCTCTAAGCTGTCTGTATACTCTTCGCTATCGTCGTACAAAGCGAGTCTGTCGAAAGCTTGGATCAGCTTCGAACCGAGATGCACGCCGGACCACCTCCTAGCAGGATCATAAGAGGAGCTTCCTCCACTGTTGGAACACTCAGGATTATTCCCAAGCGATATGTTATCAATCGAAGGATTCACGCAAGACCTCGGTCTTGTCTTTTCGTTGAAATGCGTCTTTGTTCCACCAGAGTTGTTCAAGAGATCTGGAAGTGTTGCCTCTGAAGTAGACGGTTTATTTCTCAGGATGACGCTGGCTTGTGGGGTCGGTTCCGGCTGATCATCGCTTGACTGGTTGAAGCTCGACTGTATGGAGTGCACAAGTCTCAGGATGTTTCGTTGGTTTTTAGATAGGCTCGTCGATCCAGAAGTTGCAGTGGACTGGTTGTGTTAATTGGGGAGACAGAAAAAGACAATTAATGGTTAGTTGTTAGTTTTGATGATTATAACAAAAAGGAGGCGATCACAACAAGCTGTTAATATCAATATGGGTCCTGTAGATTACGGCATGCGATGGGCGGAAATATCATGACAATGTTGAATTTGAATCCAAGCGAAATATTGATGAAATTTTAAATGTAATAAATGATAATTGCAAGCATTGATGATTATGAGTATTATAAGAAACAAATAAACATTTGGAAATTAACAAATATTTATTGTATTGGATTATTTTAGGCTTTGCAAATTAAATAAACATATAGTACATAAATGTGAAAACAAATAGTATTGATAACACTACTGTCTCGGGCATTCTTTTACAATTACATTTGAAATAGAGCTTGTGATTTCAGGTGTCGAAAGCAGTGCATCTATGACATAACATGTTTCTATTTGCTCAACAAATTATATGATTTCATTTAATTTATAACAAAATGCTCTGTTTAACTGCTTTCCACAAGAAAAACATGTATTTAAATGGGTAAATTATGATAATATTTTTATGTTTACACTTGAATATATTAATTTAATTCAATAACTTTAAATGCTATATTTTGAATTTCGAATAATAATCCTTTCCATTCAGCTGTCTTTCGGATTTGAATTGAGTAAACATTTTATGAATAGGTTATTAGATTTTTAGGTTAGATTGCGATTTTGTACTATGGAGAATAAACCACCATTATGTCACATTTAAATGAATGTTCAGGAGACTAGTTAAAGTGCAGAAGTAAAAACTTCATACCTATTTAAGCAATTGAGTTAATTTAAATTGAGACATTTAAATCAACATTTTTTATGTATTTTTAGAGGAGATTATCATGATAATATCTGTATTAATAATTTAAAGTGGATAATCTTCCAGAGTATAAAGACTAAGAAAATGTATTAAATTGTATTAAAAAAAGATTGTAAGCATAGTATTTAAAAAATATATTAATTTAGCATAAATAATTTAATGATGTGATAAATCAATATCTTACGTCATTGGACATGAGGTCTTCCATTCTGCGGAAACTGCGATGCATGTCTCTCAGTTGCCACAGGAGATCCAGTGCGAAGGGTTCAGCGGCCAGGGGGACTAGAGCCGCGGCCAGGGAACGCCCCGCGGCCCCGCCCAGTAAGCCTCCACCGTCACGGAGCAGCGCCCCCGACGTGTAATGGCGGCGTAATACAGACTCGCGTGTGCGAAGGTACGACACGAAGGCATCCAGAGAGCGGACACTGGAACAGTAAAAATTCTTTGTTATAATTGAGTTTTTTGTTTTAAGTGTTAAAGCATCATGTTTATTAAATGGATATACCATTATTAGAATACTGATCGTAAAAAAAATTATGCGAAAGTCAAAGTCCAGAAATTAGTCTTGATTGCCCATACACTTCTCATACAAGAAGGTTATAAAGGTTCCATTTCACGGCAACCACTATAAAATTGACCTTATTTGTGTGAAGATTGCCGTTGACAATCTATCATAATGCAGAATATTATACAGTGCGCATTGTCAGTGTGGGCTATGCATTTGGTTTGTATATCAGAGTTATGTGTCAACTGTAAAAATTGTGCATATAACTAAGTTAGGTTTCTTCACAGGAGCGATTTTTCTATAAACCAAATGTGTCAATGCCACCATGTTGGTTTGAAAAATTCACACCGTATTGACAGTATAATTTGTATTCCACTGAGCCGTAACGAAAGGGTTACAGATTAAGGTTTGTTCTTGAATTAACATGTAGAAGTCCAACTACATGTTTAAAAAAAAAAAATTTTTTAGAATGATCTATTGAAATGTAGTACAAATAATTTTTGTTTCAGTGCTTGAATACTATTTTATTGTATGATACAAATTTTTAAAATCTCTTTTACAAATCTCAAATATAATATAAATATCATGTTTTAAGTTATCCTCCCCAAACATGGGAATTTAATGCAACTGAGATAAAGGTAAATAGCCTCATTTAAAGATTGTTTTAAAATTATTATTTTATCTAAGCAGTTACAAAATGTTATACTATAATAGATATTTTTTCTTTTAAAAGAAATATTGTATGATGAAATTGTACTTACTTAAGGAGTCCAATGATGAAGGCATTGAACTTCAGAACACTCTCCGATAGAGCATCTTCACTGTTGATTCTCATGACGAGTTCATTCAAAGACTTGGTGATTGGACCTAGAAAACAAATACATTAATTTATTATAGAAAACCATATTATTTACACCTTCCATTGAAGATGTCTAAAATTAAACAAAACTTATTCATTTGAACTGATAAAATTTAATAAATCAATATGTTAATTAAAAAACATTATTTTGCATAATTATTTCCATATTTTTTGTTAACCTTTTGGATGCCATGACCCTGAATAGATCTATGCAACGCCTCGTGATTATCGAAGATTTGAACCTCTAAATGGTGTCCAATTTTAACCAATTTATTTCTTGGGCAGACGATAGATGTCGCTATAGACCCAAGCTTTAAAATTTACCGAAAATATACTGTTTTATAAAACAGCGGTGTGCTCACGGCACTGGCGGGTTTCCCGCAGCATTTTATTAAAATAAAATAGCTATATAGAAAGATTAGGGTCTCTGGCTCATCGGGAAGTAAGAATATAATGAAATGCAAAATTTATACATAACAAACAGATAAGTGAGTGAAAATATATATTTCATTAAAATATTTTTAAAAATCTAAAAATTGTAGACACAACTATTATGATGCAGATTGTATAAGCTGTTATCGACGGAAGCAATTGTTTCGATGGTTATACCTTGTCTTGCAGATGCTTCAATGACCTGCCATACAGAGTTGTTGGCGGGGCCGAACGAGGTCTCGATGGACTCTCTCAGGCCGTCCTTGAGCAGCGCGTACAGCGCGGGGCACAACGCTCCCACCACCAGCCGGGGACAGTCGGTGCCTTCCTCAAGGATCATCTCCACTGCTTCCACCACAGCTGTTATCAAACCTGGAAAAAAAAAGCATTAAGAAATACAATGTAAATCATACAAAGAAATTGTAACACGTTTCACACAGCAGTAGGTGCCGTGTTTTTTTTCTTTAACAATATCTGCTCCATATTTGGAACACGTCGATACCACAAATTTGCCATTTCACAGTTCTGTAAGCTCAGATATTCTATGCCTTGTCCCAGAATACCTGTATATCCTAAGGTCCACATGAGAATGTAGATGGCTCTCCGAAGCCTCCGAACAGGGCAAGAGCCCGCAAATTTGCAAAGACTGCGGCTGTAGAACCAGAGAAATATTTATTTGCTCAATAATGAGGGTTTATTTAAGGAGATCATATGATTGGCCCGAAACTAATAAAAAACGAGGCCTGGATATTTTTTTTGTTCTTAAAGGGCGGCTCAACCCTACTGGGGGTACAGTGCTTAGATTTGATTAAATTAATTTTTAAAAAAATAAGCTTGCACAAATGCTTTTACCACTAGAATATTTGTGTGTTCAATCATCAGTAGTATTTTTTTTAGATAAATATGCACTTACCTCGTTTCTGTGCTGTATCATTGGATGCCGATCTATGCAATCCATGTCCCATGATTGGACTGGCATATCCCTCGGGACTCGATTCACCTTCCTCGCGAATCGGTATTTCAGCCAGATTCTTTGCCTAAAACAATCATTTATTAAAATTAGCCCACATTCATGTAAAATCTTATACAGCCAAAATATATGCAATATCATTATTCGTTACCTGGTAATGCCTATGCATAGGTGCAGCAACATTTGGTGAATTAGGCGGCGTGATGGCCTTCAATTCATCAACCAATTTCAAACTGTTTTCACCGGAGCGTTTGCCTTCGCTTTTCTCAGCAAAGCTCACCGATTTCTTGCTGTGGCCGCTGCTGCAGCTCGAGTTCAGAGATTCTTTACCCTCTTGCGACTGTTTCATGCTCAAAAACCTACTCACTTGGTTCCTGACCTTCTGCATGTGAGTCGTATCCCATTCTTCCATGTTATGACAGCTGATGCCGCTGTGCTTCAAGAAATCTTCAAGTTGCTGCAACTCCAAGCTTGTTATGACAGGCTGCTGCAGATTCGGCGGGAAAACAATTGGACTGGCCGCCGTGTGCGGTTTAGGAAGAGGCGGCGTCGGTGGTCTCGCATTATTGATATCGTGCGACTTTCCTGAATCCAAGCTGCTCTCAGTGCCAACGCCTTCATCATGGAAGAATTCAATCTCATCCATGTCTTTTCCGCGGCGTCTAAGAACTGTTGAGAGAAACGCTTTGCAGCAAGATCGTTGTTCTTCTTCATCTCGACAATGGAGTTGTTCTTCAGCAGATAATACGGTTCTTGAAGCGATCTGCGTTTCATGTTCTTCTGTTCGGCTTGCATGTTCATGCAGGTGATGGGATCTGCAGCGTGTTCTTCCATTTCGAACATGCTGTAACGTTTTGAGTTTGGAGGATTTTTACGAGTTTTATCAATGGATTTTCTTAGAATGCTTTTTGGCAGCGGTGGCCTGGGAGGGGCCACGTCGATGACTTTTCCATTGATCGCCATTTTGTTTTGTTCAGCTAAAGAAATTGATCGCCTCGGGAGTGGCGGAGCTTGTCCCGTTCTTTGTTTCTCGTTCATGAAGCTCGCCTCGGAGCTGGTAGCGCTGTCGTACTTGTAAACAAAGAGAGGGTTGAACCCTGGCACGGGTGCTGGACTGTTTTGTGCTGAGGAGTCTGTAAGCATCGTTGAAGATCCACGATACCCAGAAGATGGTTGAGTGGCCGTGCTAGAACTAGATGAAACGTTAGTAACGTTCCCACTCATCAAGGATCCGCAGTCACAGCTGACCGGTCTCGTCTTGTGTCTAACAGGTGGAGAAACACAAAACAACGGCCGTTCTTTTTGACGCAGCACTTCATCTTCTTTATCTCTCAATTGCTGAACGATCTCGGGCATCTCTGAAAGAATCTGTCGGTACTCCAAAGGCAACAAGAACGTGAGAGAATCCCAGTCTCTGATGTGGTTAAAACCTTTTCTTCGAAGTCCCTCGACGTCGTTACAAGAGAACGGTCGCTTACCTTTCTCTGCATTCTTGTTGGATTTTTTTCCCGATTCTTCGGGCGACGGCGCATACTTCATCGGTTTCAAGAAGACTTTCTCCATGTCATTTTGCTTCATAAATTCTAAATCCGGCAACGTGTAATTAGGATAAAGCACATAGACCGGTTTAGGATTATCGCCTTTTCTCAACTTCTCAAGGAATGAAGGCTCGACGATTCTCAAAAAGCTTCTCTCCTTATTAAGATGCATGCTGGTCATGCACGAAGTCTGCATGCTTTTATCCATCAGGTCCATAGGAAGCTGTGTGGATGTCGCTTTATGATCGAACATATCCTTGCCGATAAGCTTATGCATCCTTGTTACTTGCGTGCCTTCCGATTCAGAACAGCTAGAGATGCTGTTGATCGATGAGCTGACAGACTTCTTAGTCTGAGTCGTGGCGTTCCCCCTGACTCTGATCGGGCTTCCCGTGCCTGCTCCGAATTTCTCAAAACTGTTGTTGTTATTCACATTGAATCTTAAAAGTGGAACTTTGTTAACGGTCGCGTAGATGTTCTTGTCGCTTTCCAGTTCCGATTTTTCTGACACTTCGTCTTCTTCGATTATGAAGTCGTGCGTTCTCTTTTGAGTTTCCGCGTTGTTAGTGGGCTCCACAAGGCTGTCTTCGAACGCGCAAGTGGAGTAGTGGTTAGGTTCGTTGTCCATCCATTTGTTAGTTTTCGTTTCCGGTTGAGCGAGCTCGCAATCGTCGCTCTGGTAGTCTTTGTCGCTGCTCAAGTTCATTTTGGTGACGTTTCTGTTCTTGGGTTTGGATTCGGTGCTGAAGGAGTCACCACTGTCTCCACCCTCAGAGCTGTTGGGCCAACATTCTGAAGACTGGTCCATGGCGGATCCGACGATGCCGTCGTTGCTCATGCTCTTCTGCTTCATGAAGAGCTTCACCAAGTTGAAGTTGTGCGGCCGGGTGCTGTTTGGTCCTCGGCTGTCTCCTGAGGAGCTCATGGCTTCAGAGGCCTGGCTTCCTGTGGAGATGTTAGCGCAGTTGATGTTGTGGGCATTAAAAACCTTCACGCAACCCCCGGGGACGTTGAATCTGTTTTCGATTGCGTAGCTCTCCATCTGAAATAAGATTACAAGAATATAATAACAATTTTAATAAAATTTAGCTGCATAAGAAGAGTGTATTATTGTTGGCGCTATTCAACATTGAAATGAGAAGCAGCCATGATCTATTGGCTGAAATTTGTTCCTAAAAATGTATGCGAATATTGTAAGTATTGCACACCTTTTTTTAACATGGATCACACTGATCACAGTTTCACTTGCTTGAAGACTGCAGTTTGGCGATCAATGAAGGCTCAAATAAAAAAAAATGATTGAATGCTCAGTGTGATCCAAATAAAAACAAAGCATGATATATTAATCCATTTAATATTGAAATGCATCTCAATTTAAATGATAAATATAGAAAGAACACATTTTTAGTGTAAAAATATGACTGAAATGTGGAAAAATATGGACTAAATAATATAAATTATTTGCATCGTATGTTTTTAAGTTAGATTTCATATTTTTTCAACCCATTGTAGTAAAAGTAAATTATATTAGAGAAAAAAAACAAGCAATTTTAGCCAGCCGTTGCCAGTGATGGTCATTTATACAGATGAACTATAAAATAACTTACATTAGAGGCTGTCAGTGCTTGTGTGCTGTGTGATGAAGAGAGACAATGACAGGGCGGAGGCTGACGCAGATCAGGCGCACTGCGACTCCTCATCACGGGCAAGCCTCCCTCGCGAGTCAAGCTTGGATGCTCGTTGTTATTGCCGGATGGGTGCCTAAAATTCAATGAGAATATAAGTAAATATAATTATTATTAATTTTAAAATTCATTTTCAAATGCCATCTTTAGTGAATGCCATGACGCCTTTATTATGCTTCGATCATCTAAGAGGGCCTCGCATAAAATAAATCTCCAGTGTATTTTAATAGTCAAAGCATATCAAACAATTTCAAACTAAAATTTGAAACTTAGTCAATTATTCCAAAATTGAATTTATATTTTTTTGGAATTTTGCAATAATGTTATGTAACAATCCATTTTTTCAATTCGAGTATTAAAAAATAATTGTCTTAATAAAATTAAAACCCAGCTTATAAGTTAGGTTAGGATTGATACATAAGATATTATAATAGGTTGATGCAAAAGTTTTGATCGTTTTTTACATAGACAATTAAACAATTTTTTTTTAGATTTATATCATTTATTTAATAAATTATATAATTTCCATCACTTCTTATAACCTTCTCTTAACTTTTTATCAACTTATTAATACCATAAGTGTAAAATTCTGTAAGTGTAAAATAAGGGATGTTTTTACCTGCTCTATTGTATCAAAAATTTAATCATTAATTTTTTTTTGCAGTGATCGGAATAAATGAAAATCAGAAGGAGCAAGATCTGGAGAATACGGTGGATGCTTGATAACATCCCAATTCAACTCATTTAGCTTGTGTCATAGCCACATGTGGTCGCGCGTTGTCGTGATGTTGATAAGTTAGGTTAGGTTAGGTTGTTAGGTCACCTCCTCAGCTGCGACTGGCTGGAGCGCGTCTTGAGCTTGCTCCAGGTGGTGAAGCCAGAGTCGCTCTGAGCCATGGAGGCGTTGAGAGGCCGCGACAGTCTGAAGGACTTGTTGAGCTTCTCAGTGGAGTAGGTCGTTGGTTCGTGGGTTTCGCTGGATGAACTGTATTTCGCTTCGCCGGGAAGATCTTGTTTTTCTGAAAGATTCAAATAACTTAGCATTAAAAATATATATATAATTACTGTGTTGTATGTTTATAATAGGGTGCATTTAGACCAAATGATAATTCGCACATTCTATTAACACTACTATGAATTTGTTTGATGTAAACGGTAAGTATGTTAAGTGTTGCTTGATTTACTTTCACTGCGACTTAATATATAAAGTTGGTGTAAACGTCACAGTTAGATGAGGTTTTAGCAATACCGTTTAATGGTATTATGGCTTTTCGGTTTAGTCGTGTGTGGCGACTTTCTCTTTTTCCCATACTTCGACCACCATTGCAAGGGTCTTCTTCAGGGTTGATGGCATTGTAATGAGTTGGTGTCTGGAAGTAGTTTAGCCGTCAGCCTAACATACCTCCACGAGATCATGTCAGAGAATTGTGTCATACTCACCGTATGAACATACCCACCATACACGATTCTAAACCCAAAAGCCACAATATCAAATCTGATGGTGAAAACCTAAGAAGTTATTTAATACCGTATGTTACGTAACAAAAATTGTGGATCCAGTTGTGCGGTTACGAAGCACTGATGTAAAGGGTTAAAGCAAGGTATAAAATCTTCTTATAAAATGTTTATAACGAATTTCAAAGTAAGCACTGAGATGTTCTAAAAATAAAATACAAGTATGTTATTATGTTTATTTTTAAAATTATGAACTCCATAATCGACAACTCAATATTATTGCAGGAAATTACGTTCAATGTTCCCTCCCGGTTCACTAAAGGCAGTAACCTGTTTCATGCAAGGACATCCAAAACCAACTACGGTTTCTATTCCCCTATGTTGAGAATATGTAGACTAGTCAACCTCCTCTAGTGACTTGGACTTTTTAGGGCAGGACCTTCCGGCATTTCGCAGATCCCTCTACTGATGTGCGTGATGCCTGTTTTATTTACTCATGTTTATGTTTTGTCCAAATGTATTGTCTTAGCTTATATATTTATTATGTATTACCATCTTCTTTTATTGTATTTCTAATTTAAAACCGTATGTTAGCCTAGGCCGTTAATAAAATAAAATAAAAATAAAATTACCGTTGGAGATGTCCTGGCAGTCGCTGTCCTCGGAGTACATGGTGACGCTGCCCTCGAATGCGATGGTGTAGTTGTGCTTATTAGCCTGACAGGTCAGGATCAGGTCCTGCTCCAAGCGGTCGCAGTCGAGGCTGTCCACGCTGAAGTGCCCTGGCACCGCGGCCTCGCGCACCGGCGAGAACAGCAACTCCGACTTGCAGATGGACATCGTGTTGATCGAACCCGCCGTAGAGTCCTCACCCTGGACGAGACCAAAACCAATCAAAAAATACGCTCATCTCACTGCGAAATATCATGCTGTTATTTATATTTTTAGTATTGACTTTCAGATCCATTTAAATATTAAATATTAAATATTTAAGTATTTCATACCTTGTTTTAACATGGATCACAATAAGAACTGTTACACTTGATTGTAGGCTGCAGTTTTGCGATATATAAGCTGTATCAGTTCCAACGTACACAAAAATATGTTTGTATACGTTAGTACTGATGAAGCATTCATAGATCGCAAAACTGCAGTCTTACAGCAAGTGAAACAGTGCTCAGTGTGATTCATGTTTAAACGAGGTATGAAATAGTTATATCATGCGTTACCATCGACAGTATTATTACATGATTTTATAAATATTTTCAGCATTCACTTTGAGATGCATGTCAAATTTTAAACATAATAATATTTTACATAGTTATAATTGAATTTTCTAACTGCCTAAATGAATATTACATTAAATTAATTATTTCGATTTTTTCGATCGATATTTCTTGGTGGAATTCCATAATATCAGAAACAATTTTTATATATCTAACATTCAATTACTTAATTCTTGTTTAATTCATTAAACCACAAAAATGACAATTGAAACGTATTATTAAAATATATATGTGCCTTAATTATAAAAGTTGTGTAAGTCATGTTTCTTTAATATTGAGATATTTAAAGGTTTACATTTTGATGTTGGTGGAAATCCGATGAAAGTGACAATTTCGTGTCGCATAAAATTCTGTTTTTACATTTTATAAAATCAAGGTTGGATGAAGATTATATTCATTTACAACAATATGAACTGAAATTAATGAATAACAGTTTTTTTTTTTTGACTTCCATTCGTAATTATGGACACATATGTATTTAATTGTGATTTTTTATAATTTTTATAATAATCTTGATATTTTATTATATTCTGTAATCTTAATCTCTTTAAGCACGATTTAAACGGATAGTATGAACCAACGTATAAACTAACAAATTATCATACAAACACACCCATTATTTAACAACCGATTAAAAGTCATATGATAATGAAATCAGTACATAAAGTTCTCTTCTGCACGTAATCAGTATAGTAATATCTATAATCACAATACTGTTAATGTGTCAAAAACTCACCCCTTTCATTTGCATTAAAATTTCCCAATTTACGCACATTTCGATAACTATTTCAACATCAAACACATCAGACTGCTTGGATACATAATTATAGACTAGAAAATTATGACTACTCAGTCAGTTCTCTGTTTAATTACGCTTGATAAGGAACATACGCTGGTTTAATGTGATTCATTATACATTGAAAGGTCCAAGGAAGTGGAATCAACTTTACATTGACGTACATCCCAATTGTGATAATTAATTTTACACATTTAATTTTCTTTCCATAAAATATACGTATTATTTTTACAAATTATTATTATTGTTGCAATCGCTTTGATTTAAATTAAGTTGTCAAAACAAGTACCTAAATTAGTATAAAAATACCTGTAATATATTTATCTAGATATTTATATAAATATGCAGGGTCGTTGTTTTGGTTTATAACTGTCAGTTTTATTTGCCATACCCTGTACAAAACAAAATAATGTTTAAAATTAAAAAATAAATTTAACATCTTTCCTGTCAATGAACAACATACTAACATTAGTATTTTAAGCTACCTATAAAAAGGTTTCTTTAAGCATTTAACTATGTATATTAATATCATAATCTGTATTAAAAAATGTATATTTTGATTTGATTCGAATCAATTTATCTATGAGAGCTCAAAACATGAAACTTTAATTCTACTTAAATTGTTCCTAGTGATGTAAATAATTACAAAATAATTGCTTACTCTTGATATGACATAAATTTAATCTTATCTAAAATATTTATATAACAATATTTATAATATGATTTAGTAAAGGGTTTTTGTAACAATTATTTCTTATGTATGTAATAATTAATTTTGCTATGATATGTTTCAAACAATGCTCATGCACACATGCAGTATGTAATTAATATTATTATAAATGTGATAAATCATAAATGCCGCTATCACAGTTCAGGAGAACATCAACTCCTGGGGTAGCCATATTTTTCATATTATTTGACCTTATATCTGAGAAAGAGAACCCAGAAAAGGGACAACCCATATTGTTATCACACACTCAGTTCATTAAAGAAACAAATATTTACAACTCAAAGAACAAACCAGAAACATTCAATGACATCATAATTATTGATATGCTTGAATATTCTATCTACCCACTTGCATTATGGGTAATTATACTTTATGATTTCGAAATTATTCCTCGATATTTGAATTAAAACCAATTTTAAATGTCATAAACATAAAATTATAATTGAAAACAAGAATAATATGATAAAAAATATTATTTTAGGCACAAGTTTTTTTTTCTGGTTTTGATATAATGATAAATTAATTCGTTTTTTTTTTTTAATTAATGATTAATTCATGCAGCATCTAAGACAGAAAACCAATGATCAATGCAAATAAATTTATTAAATTAACATACAATGATGATGGCCTAAAAATTCCTAAACATTATTCTGATGATTTATTTAATTACCTAAAACGATTTCGAAAATATATAATTAACATATAAAGAATACATTGATTTATTTTTAATATCATATTACTAAAATGTAAATCAAATATTGTTTTTTTGCATGTATCACGTAATCCAAGAAAATTATCTAAATTATTTGTTTTGACAATGTTAATTTATTATTTTTTAAAAACTAATATGATTTTAACTAAAAATATTAATGAACTATGAAAGAATACAATATTATGATGTTAAAATGTAGCCTTATAATGTATTCAATATCCTAATCTAATATAATGAAACCTAATTAAATATATTTATTAGATATGATGATGATGAAGATGATGGATGATACAATATACATTTTTCATTGCTTTTTAATATTATGTAATGACAGATAAGACTATTGACTTTACATAAAGATAATGTGGATAAATTAAATTTAAACTATGAAATTGCAAAAATATATATTTATTTTTTAAATATATGTTTTATATTTTAATTATTCCCACACATTGAGGCATAAAGTCAATAGATATCTAGACAGTCCATGGAAGTGGTGGCTAGGGGGTAGTAAATATATTAACACAGCGGCATTCCTTAAACAATCTATAATCTAAAGGTAAGGGTTTCATTAGTGGAAGAGACCATCTATACACATAATTTAGGGGTTTGTATAACACATAGCAATCCTCCAAGAGGTGGGTCTTGGGTCTGATGGTGGTTCAGATACCTGAGAACTACTATGCGGACTGAACGAAGAGTCAAAATGGAACTTTTCCATTAGGGAACTGGTGACGCTGGCGTACATCTCGCCGCGTCTGTTGCTCTGGAAAATCAACACAAACCGGATGCTGGGATCCATACAAGTGGACAAACAAATTTTGAAGCTGAAAAGCCTTATTACACACATATAACAAAATAAAAACAATTCTATAATCTATAAAGATATTTTCACATTTAAACATATGATTGGTTAATCAATTTATGATGTTACAGTTTAAGTGTTAAGATAATCCTAGTGTACGAAAGATATTGCGAAAGATAATTGAAGGATAATTGAAGTATTTGAAGTAATAAAACATAGTTAACTATTCAGATATCACGGCAATTAATCACGCTAAAAGTTTGTTTATGAACAAATATAATCTTTTTTAATGACACCTTATTCAAAAGCATCTTTTGAAGACAATATGATTGATTGTTAGAATATTTTATGCTATATTTTATGAGACCTTTTCGTCACACACAGATGTCACTAGGGCTTACAAAACATTATGGTTAAGATTAACAGAGCACATCAGAAAACTAGGCAAGAATGAGCGAGTTGATTACAGTTTAATAGAAAATTCTGGGAGCATTTCAAATTTTTAGAAGACTTTACACTTTTTCACAGCATTTATTCACCAGTCTAAATTGCATTTTGCAATAAAAATGGAAGCAATACTATTTCTATAGTCCTCAAAATATCTCCGAGTGTGCTCTATTATGCTATATTATTTAGTGTACCCTCCAAATCACTTCTAAACTATAATCTGAATAGAATCCCTGCGTCTGCCATTAACATTTTCTCTGATATTGATGTGAAAAAATCGCATTTGAGATATTTGCTCTAGATTTGCATGTGTACATCAATCTTTTAAATAATAATACCTTGTGTTATTTTTGAGTCAAATATGAATGTTCTTATGACGTGGTTATTATTGTTACAATTCCTGAATATCGGAGTTCGGTATTGTGTCTCCACTTGTTTTGAACGTGAGGTTGTTGATACTAAATATGTCTATACTTAAGCATCCTTTATATAACGAGTACACTAATATTTTAATAAGTAATAGTAAGAATCAAGAATTAAACGGGGCTTGTACTCACATCTTCTTGCATGAGGTGACAAGCGGAAGGTGGCAGGTGCGACAGCAGCGCGTGAATGTCCTGGGTGCGGAAGCTCTCCATGTCAGCCTCTGCCAGGTTGGCGTCAAGATCTCGTGCCAGTTCCTCGTAGCAGGCCAGAGATGCCAGGCCTTTGTAGGAGCTGGACAGCGACGACAGGACGCTGGCGTGCTGACAGGAGCCGTCGCGGTAGCTGCAACACGACAATTGCTCCATGTGTAATGGACTGATCGTCGCGCGGAAAATTTACAAGGTTTAATACGCTAACTGGAGACACAACAATGTTGTTAGTGAACACTTTTACGTGTTCCTTTATCTTTACATTAATTTTTAGTACATTCAATATTTTAGTATTCATTTATAAGATCGACTAAAGATACAGTTAGTAAATTTTACAATGCTTTTTTAGCAGCAAACTATAAAGCTTTTGTGTCTACAATTTTTTTTTTTTTAAATAAATTTTAACAACCCTTTCGTTACGGCTATGTGAATACAAATTGTACTATCAATAGGGCGTGATTTTCTTTTTTGCTTAAAACTAGTATTTGAAGCATAAATGTACTTATCTGACCTATTTTAAGATATCACGTTGGTTCTTCTATCCTTTAACTATCGGATGATACATAAAAAACTATTATATTTAACAAACGTTCATTATGTAATTCCATACATGTGGTGGCATTGACACATGTGGTTTACAGAGAAATCGCTCCTGTGACGAAACCTAACGATATTTATTTACATGCTTTACAGATTCCTATAAAGAATACATGTAGGTTGATCAAGGGAATGACTGGACTTCCAATTTCCTACCGTAGATGTCACAATGAGTACTGAAAGTGGCAAAACGATATATCACGTCAACCGATGTCAACGGTCGGGGAATCTTTGACGGCATATGCCGATAACCGATACGAAAGGGTTAAATAACTAAAAAGGTTGAGATCTAAGCATTGAGCCTCATATGAATACTACAAATATTTAAATACTTTTATCGGCTAAATCAATTTTTAATTTGTTGTGTATTCAATTCATATATTCCTCCCCAAATGTATTTGACGAGGCTCCGAGAGTGGCGATTCGAGGACTAGTGGTGGCAGTTCTTGAAGAACAAATGCTCTAATTTGGGCAGAGTATGGAATGATGATAAAAATTTAAATAAAAAAGTCATGAATTTAATGACATGAAAGTCTCCTAGGAATATGTAACTATTAAATTATATTTAAAAAAATATTCAACTTTTTACTGAAAAAATGTCTAAATGTAACTCTAACCTGAAAATCGATATTTTGGTTATTTTCTACGAGATAATGTTATTGATTTTTTACATCTAGATATTTATAAAAAAAAATACATAATTGTGAATTATTATAATAATAAAAATAGTACACACTGTTAGTTAGTAAATAAAAACTATAAATAATTTGCCGGTCATATAGTAGTGGGATCCTGTCAATTGGTAATATTGTTACAATGGAAAGCGGGTAATTCAATCTTGAAAGGACATCAAAATATATGATAAACATAAAAGTTAAAAATTTGAATTATTTAAAAAGGAAAAATTTAAAAATAAACTGAATTATTCAAACTATCCACAAATTGGAGTAATCAAAAATTATAATTAACAATAAAATTGAATTATCCGAAAATTAAAAAAAATGTTAATTGCAAATTTTGAGAATAGTTTTGCTATTTTCCATTACGTAATAACGTAAGTACGCAATGAAGTAATAACAAGAGGAGGTGGCATTAGCATTGACAATAAATAAATCATCAAGAAAAATATTCATGCTCACTTTATGAATGAAAGCTAAGATCCATATGCCATTTCTTCTTTAGTTATTAGTTCCGTGATTACAGTTTTATTCGTGTTATTGGGGGTCGGACTCACTTGTAGTCGAGGAACCACTGGTAGTCGGAGCTGTCATGCGTAAAGTCCGCATCATGCGGGTTGTTGTTGGCGAGGGGGTCCGGGGGCGCTCCTGGCGGGGGCGGAGGCGCGGGCGGCGGGCTGCCCGCTGCCTGCTTGCACGCCGCGCCCCCAGAGCGGGCTTGGGCCCCTGGAAACACCACAAACAAAACCCAATTAAAAATATGCTTAACAGTGCTAAAGGGGGAAACCAAACATCTCGTCAATACAGTGATTGAGCCTAAAAAAATATATTCGGACCTATATTTACATTATTATATGGACACCGTAAATTGTCGTTTCACAGTTCTTTAAGCTCATATTGTCTATGTCTTGCCCCAGAACACTTATATAACCGGAGGTCCACATGGGAACATATTTAAACATCTCGTCAATACAGTGAATCATCGTGAAAAAATACAATATTCGCTAGATATGATGAGTAAATGGACACTGGAAATTGCCGTTTCACAGTTCTGTAAGCTCACATTGTATTATGCCATGTCTCAGAACACCTGTATCCCTGAACATGGAAACATAGATGGGTCCCGGGAGCCACCAAGGCAAGAGCCCGCGAATTTGCATAGACTGCAGCTGTAGTACCAGAGAAATATTTGGGTGTTCAATAATTAGAAAACGTATTAAAATTATTCTGCTTTCTTTCGGGTTACGTCGCATCTTAGGACAGATGGTCCAGGGCTCGGAAGCGTCGGGATAATAATTTAAAGTCCGATTAACACATCACCCAAAAATATGCCTCGGATATTCCGAATTGGAGCAACTCCCTCAAGCGGCATTCGAACTTCTGCTTTGGATGTTATCGGGAACCATGTGTTTCCAGGTGGACCTTCAGAGGTTTTGGTATTCATACGCTTTAAATTGAAAGCCTATTTGTTATAATGTATTATAGTTACAACTTATTTCGTTAGCTTATTTGGTGATATCGTTGACTAGGATTTTAAATTATGTAAAATGGCGAATTTCACACTAACCCGCCGACAACGCGAGCTTTCGGTCCAAATGCAAGCGACAGAGGAATGATTCAATTTAAATTCCAATGGCGATTAGTTCTACAGAGTGTATCACACGTATGTATGTATGGAGCAGTGAAGGAAGACCGTTTAGTTCGTGAACATAATTACAAATATCATATTTTTGAGCCACGCATACAATGCAGTGTGATCATGGTGTGTAATGATATTTAATCTATTTTTCTGAGATTGATTTACCGCAGATGGTCGGCCAATCACAGCAAAGATCGCTTTACGATGCGACAAATAAAGTTATGTATCTAAATATTTAATATTCGTCGTATGCAGGTATATCGTGTGTTGAGATATAGTAAATACAGAAATAATTTCACATTAACTATTAATGTCTTTGGTTAACCTACATAGTGTCTAAAAATAGTAATGCACAAATCTGGAGGAATTTTACGGGACACACTAAACTAACACTGAAAAACCAAGTACAACGATTCGCTAGTTGACATACGAGTATTAATAAAAGCAAACAGAGTACTAAAACAGACGTATTTGGCCCTCCAGTGGACTGTATGATGTTCAGTTGGTTTAAACACGTGCGTGTGCGAATTGCAATTGATTATTAATCAAATTAAATTCGAATCATGTAACTGTTACCATTTAAATGATATATTAAACACTTAAATTATACTCGAATTCGGGCTACATTTCAAAGACGAGTTGTTTGCTTGCAGTTTGCAGTTTGGTTGATATTCAATTAGAATACACGAAATGAATAAATTAGTTGATAATAAGTAATATTTTAAAATAAAATCAATTATTAAACCTTCAAAAAATCTGCATACAGTCTGGAATAGAGCCACATGCAAATTCAAATAGTAATTAATCAGAAGATTTTATTTTTAAATTTTAAATTGTTAAGAATAATGAAAACTGTGACGGATTAGTCGACTTGCGTATCACGAATTCGAATCACACACAGGCGATCGTTTATTTGTATCTATTGGATTGAGAATAATAATAAATTTTCGATACGATGTTCTTTGTTAGGTTTCGTATGCACCTTAGAAAACAAATATTATTAAATCAAATGCACTAAAACAATCGTAAGCCAAAGATGTTCACGTAATGAATTCAAAGCTATATGTATGGTCAATATTATTTCACGCACGAGTTCCAAAGGTTTGCTAAAGGGCCCAATCGGAATTTGTGGATTAAGTGGCTCTCTGGTGGGAATAATAATTCTGTTATCCCAGTGTATGCAGTCATACAAAAAGCATAGTACATTACATGTTTCAGGGAACTGAAATATCCTTCGTTATGCGTAGTCCCATTAAATGTATGGAACATAATATTCCGGTGGACAGAGTGTCATCATTTCATACGAGGTAGGTTCGAATGGCCAGATGCTTTGTCATACCATTAGTTCGACCACGGTGAACAAATTCAATTAAGTTTAATTATTTTTAATTAAAAACGTCTGTCTGGGGGCTGCTATTAGAATGGAGGGTGTGAAAATAAAATTCAATCAACATTCGTAGAACAAATAATCAATCGTTATAATACGCTAAGCTCACAAAGAATTTGCCGATGCAGACCATTAAAAAGTAAATATTTATGGTAGGTTTTTAACCCTCGCCTTACTATGTTAAAAACTTCCGCGCGTTCCGATGGTGTGTACTCGTTACACATTCTGATTTAAAGTGAATAAAATGAGTAGAAATTCGAAAAAATGAAAATATTCAAAGATATCGCTTAATTTTATAATAGTTGATGTCAATAAGCAGTAATAATTGACATTTAATAGCTAAAAACATGAAAAACATCAGACGAAGACCTCAAACGGCCAGACGCACCTTGGCGCGTGAACTTCCGAGAGCTACTAACACTACTTAGCCTGTCGACATATCGATGAGCCGACGCGCATCGATATCATTTCGAACTAGCCGACCAACTGAGGTTTCTCGTCTCGCTCACTCATATTAGTACGTCAGAGAGAGTGAGGAGTATAGATGCCGACGCATCTGGGTATTTTTTAATTTTATTTTTGCACACGCTTCCGACAGGTCGAATGAATTCATGACAGTTGACGCGTCTTGGTTGTAGTGGTGAATTTATTCCGGATTTTAGAAAAATATTTCCTGCTCCCGATGAGTGCCTGTTATTATAAATATTTTATTTTTTTTTTCAATACGTAAATGTATTAAGGAGGAATACCTAAAATCTGAACCCTGTGTGTATTATATTTACAGAGATATTTAAGTTATTACAAGCAATGTGTAGTCGATAGACATCACCGGGGAGGAGAGGTTAAGCGAGTTTAGAGTTGAACATTTTATTACCAACTGGTCTAGGCATCAGGAGCGACGGGATAATCATCCGATGTTCTTAAAAATGCTGATTTTGAACAAACATAGTATATTTAAGTGCTCAAGAACTCACACGGAAGGTCGTCAGGAACTTAATATGATCCCAGGTGGACCCATTCGTTTGTGATGTGCGAAGCTACTATTGTCGATACTAGTATAGATTTAAATACGCATTAAAATAAACATACATTTGAAATTCAGTAACAGATTGGCCAAAAAAATCTCACCAAGTTCGTTACGGCTTGGTGGAATCCAAATTATACTGTCAATACGGCGTGAATTTTTAAAACTAGTATTTGAAGGATAAATGTACTTATCTGAATTATTTTCATATATCACATTGGTTCTTGTATCCCTTAGCTATCAGATTATGCATAAAAAACTATTATATTTAACAAACGTCCATTATATAACTCCATACATGTGGTGGCATTGACACGTGTGGTTTACAGAAAAATCGCTCTTGTGACGAAATCTAACGATATTTATTTACATGCTTTACAGATTCCTGTAAATAATACATGTAGGTTGATAAAATGAATGACTGCACTCCCGATTTCCTACCGTAGATGTCATCACAATGAGTACTGATTGTATACAAACGATATATCACGTCAACCGATGTCAACGGTCGGGGAATCTTTGACGGCATATATCGACAACCGATGCGGAAGGGTTTAAATATAATACTCGTATTTAAATTATTATTTTACAGGTCAAAATGTTTTTGCACTCTTTGATCCCGCATTTGGGTCACCGTTTTAGCAGAAGAAAGAAAACTATTGAAACAATTCGTCGCTCTTTAACGTCTTAATGTATTTTTACTTCAAAAGGCATTTACTCAAAAGTGGACACTATGATGAATACAAAACTGTTTGCCGGTTTGCTAATTATTACCATTGTTGCTATGCGAGGTCATGAGAGAAGTATATCAAAGTAAGTCACCCCAAAAAAGATTTCTCAAATTCGTAAACGATGACATCAACCGTAACTAACTATCTATATATACTTATTGCTAATTAAAATTACTCTCCTTATACCAGGCACATAACTATGAATACATAAAATTGTTACAATATATATTTTGACTGGACGCGTTTCTACAATTCAGTAATGCGAAATAAATCTGCTGCCTATAAAGAGCTTGTATTACTTACAGACATGTGCTTGCGTTGAAATCTGAGGGTACGATGATTTGACTTTGTGTGGAATGACGAGGTAAGGTGCAGAGAAGGCAGCTTTCCAAACTGTTGTCGGTTTAGAGACAAAGACGGCCTTGACTAACACATACTTCGGATGCCAAAGGAAATCATAAACTAGAGCTGCATTTTCTTCTCGCCGTCTTAAAAGATCGTCTGGAACTATACTCAGAATTTACTCGGTGGAACTTCCAAGAGGCAGAGCTGACGTGGGTTGAGGCGAAAACTAGTGTAGTAAATTATACAAAGTAGAAATAAATTGGAAACCACGATTCAGCGGAATATCTCAACAGTTTCATAATATTACAGGCTTGAATTTTTTTTTTCATGAAAGCCAGGTTATTGAACTGACGATATATAAAAAAAAAATACAGTCACATGTATGTCGCAATCTGTTTATTCTTTGTATTGAAGCCAGACGTCTTATTACACAGAGCGATTTCCTTGAGAGTCAAACGATCTTTGTTGCTAGGCGAGGAAGTGGGATGGAAGATGAGGCATCAATTGAAGTGGTCTGGATGCGAAGACGACTGGAGGAGCAGACGAGGAAATGTAAGCACTTCCGCTGATCTTGGAGTAATCCTCATCAAGACCATTCAGCCTCGAGATCTGGAGTATAGAGCAGTGTGCTTAGAAGTGGTGTCATACATGTATTATGAGATCCATTAAATAAATTAATAAAGAGACGTCAATACCAACGTGAACTATCATCCATCGAAACAACCTAAATACACTCAAGAAACTATAGCATGAACCCATAGTATTTATATAAAATATTTTTATTGGTTATACTCGTATTTTTTAATGTTTTATACGTTTGCCCCAAATAACTAATCTCTTGTGTGATCTACTTGCAGTGATTGTAAGTATTTTATAAATATTATATGTAAGCCTGGATTCTAGTAAACATAACTTAATTAGTTAACGTAAGAAAGAGAAACGTTGCACGTGAGGATTCGAACCTCAAACAGTATATTATGTCCATTATCATTAATTTAAGCTCAACGCTCATCAGTGAGCCATTTTAAAAAATATTGAATTTATTTCACCTGTTCGCATCGGTAGCCAATATATATCCGTTTAAGATTTCCCTACCATTGACATCGGTAGCCGTGATATATCGTTTAGCTACTTTCTTAGATTTTTTTATGCATCATCTGATAACTAAAGGATACAAGAACCAATGCGATATATGAAAATAGACCAGATAAGTACATCTATGCTTCAAATAATAGTTTTATAATTGACAGTATAATTTGTATTCCACCGAGCCGTAATGAAAGGGCATTTAATTTATAAAGAAATTTAAAAAATCAATGAAAAATACATAAGGATATTAATATTATTAACGTATTAATTGAACAATAATTATTTAGTGGTCGGCGTTGGATGCTATGAACAGGATATGGGTATACTGTCTGCGGTTCGCATCTGACGTATATCGTTTATTTTTCATTGATTATTTGACGAAATAAACGTCATATAAATGGTACTACTATAGATTCGTATGCGCATCAATATTCTGATTAGTATGTGTGCGAGTATGTATGTGAGTATAACCACAAAGGACTGAAATACGATATTTTAACCCATGTTAGGGTATTAATAAATCCACGTCACCTTACGAAGTCAACGGAATGGCGAAAGGGCATTATGCCCAAAATCTAAATGTGGATATGAAGTCAAAGTCTATTTTTATGGATACCCTGCATAGTAGATATAATACGATATAAGAAGTAACTATGTAACATAAATAAAACTAAAGTAACAGATACTTTTGAGTTATATGTAAGAAGCATTTATGATTAGAGGCATCATTATCCTTTATTTTTTTTAAATCCGCTACCTAGATGGAGAGTATGGTCGCTACAAATTAGTGCCATAAAGTTTTCTAAAGTATTATTAACTTTCCCTCTTTCCATGTCATGTATTCACAAGTTACGTGTTGCTTCCTACATTCCTTCGAGAGGAGAGCCTGAAGATTTGAAGCAAAATCAGCTGTAGTATCCGAGACAATAAAAATAGAGATTCCTTCTGATGCTCCCGACACCTGTTCACTTTGATACTAGATAATATTGTAAATAAAGAGCTAAACAACGATTAGCAGTGCTGCCAAACGTACACACATTCATGTATGAGTCTCGCCTAATCGATGCTTCAACATAGTTTGGTTGTTGATCGTTACGTAATACTAAAAAAATTACCTTGTAAACTGATAACGCAGCTATTGTATCCGATATATATATTTAGGCGTACGTTAATCAGATTTTTAAGGCCTAGAACATTTGGTTAAGAAAACGGTACAATCAATGGAAAGATACTCATGTAATTATGTCCTGAAAATGTAATTTTCTTGTATCATCAATCAGTATTTTTGATTAAACCTAATTTTTAAAAAGTAATATAATAACAGCTTAATCTTTAGAAACAAAAAGAAAATGAGTGTTGTGAAAAATATTGCCTTCATAATGTAATCGTTCTTTACATTTTTTTTCTAAGAGAAAGAGTACAGAGGAAGTAAGCTATCACGTGGGTAGTGTTCATTGTTGTTTATTTGTTCTATGATAGTAAAAACAATTAAGTCATAAATTTATAATCCTGAACAATAACGTTATATTCATACATAATTGTGTTAAGTTAATCGTAATAATGTAAATAAAAAAGAGATATTAATTATGTAGTATCTAAAATATGTAATATGTGCGGCAAAGATAAAAGCCGATAAGGCTCTTATAAATATATCAATTATTAAGTTTATTACACATTGAAATCATTATTGAGTGTATTACACATCAAATATAATAATTTATGTTAAATGTGATCGAAATATGAAAAAAAAATACACAAACGTTGTGTAAGACAGTATAATTTTTTAGATGAAATTGCGCTCCATTATGGCAAATACAGAGATCAATAAAAACAAATTAACTAAGATGTTGAGATTTTTTTATATAACAGAGAGAATATAATTTTTTGGAAGATCATTTAGAAGGGTCCATTTAGTTGGACTGAATTGGATACACGAAACTCCACAGGTAGGGAATTCCACAGGTAAAACCTTGAATTGAAAATAACTATGAGCAAATGTATACCCATCTGGAACGTAGGACTTATATCGTTCAAGAATTAAACAGTAGTAAACACGCAGAAGAACTCAAGTAGTGGACGCTACCCAACGAGTAAGCACACTCAAGTGGCAATGGGCAGGCATATCTGTCAAAGAGACGACGGTCGATGGGGAATAAAGGTATTGGAATGGCGCCCAAGAACTGGCAAACGAAGCATTGGCCGACCCCCTGCAAGATGGACTGACGAAATACGAAGAATAGCGGGAGTGACCTGGATGCGGATAGCGGAGGATCGAAGAGGATGGAGACTCATGCGGGATGCTTACGTTCAACAGTGGACGGAAACAGGCTAATGATGAAATACTCGTAGCGCAGGTAATAGGAAGAAATACATGTTTAACTATCTCCCAACGGAGTCCATCTGTTGAAAAAAACTGACGACAAGTATAACGGTCGTCTGTTTGGTCATCCATTGCTGTATTGATGTAAGTTTCCAGTGCAGGCCGCCATTATCGTTGGTCTTGTTGTTTGGCGGTTGAGCCATTAATTGAAATGGCGCTGGGTTTTATTAGCCAATTGAAGGATCTCCCCTTCCCCCAGGAGCGGCATCACGCTATATTGATCTGACCGAGAACGTCTGACAATGTACTTAATATAAAATATGTATTTATAAATCTATATATCATTATTCGAATGGCAAAGATTCGAATTGTGCCGAAAAATATGAAATGTGAAAATTTAATTTCTCCGATGGTTTATTATTTGGCTGAGGTAGACTCAACTTAACATTTATATAGTGTGTATAATTAATTGCTTTTGATGCTTTAAATCAAGATTACCCATTATTTTTTCAGTCAATGATATATTTTTTAATTTAATTAATACTTATTTACATCGTTATGTAAATTGTTTATTCACAATTTATAATTCCAAAAAAAAAACGAAACATTATAATTTTTCATTTCTTTGGCAAAATTTTTTAGATATCCTAAGTAATGCCAAAGTGTTTTATTATGAATGTTTTCAACAAATACTACAACTTTTGCCAAGTTAACAACTATATTCAAGAAAAATTATGTACATATTTGCCTAATTACATTATATACACTAGAATCCGGGCTTATATAAAGTTAAAGTGATAAAAAAAGACTAGAGGCCTTTGAGATGTGGTCATACAGAAGAATTCTCGGAATTTCCTGCAGAGACCACGTCACGAACAATTAGATTCTCATGATAATCAAGGAAGATAGGCACCTAATAAGAACCATCTCAGAGAGGCGAGCCCGATGAATCGGTCACATCATGCGCCAAGATGGTTTTCTTCACGACATTGTGGAGGGGATGGTTGAGGAGTAGAAACTGTAGAGGGCGCCCCTAGACGGGAGTATTTGCACTAAGTGTTCGAGGACATGAGTTGTAGCTCTTATGATCAGCTGAAGAGGGTAGCGGAGGACCGAGAGGAATGGAGATCGAGATGCAAGATTCTGTTGCTGCAAACCAATCCACCGGATTGATACTACGAAGAAGATAAAGTCAAAACACCTAAAATCACTGAAAGTTAGTATAAGTGATTAGTTATTTTGGACAAACGATTGAAACATTAAAAATTATAATGCATGTCAATTATGCAGGTAAACTCAGGGGTCATGCTTTATTTTGTAATATAGGATGAAGAGCATAAATTTTCATAATAAAATTTAAAAAAAAATATATTTTTAGATTTACAGTAAATAACGATAATTGTTACATTAACAAATATGAAACGTCTGTTCCTCGCCTTCTAATAAATATTAGTTCCACTTTTCGGTAGTAAAAAGTTCTCCAACAAGCAGTAATTGGTTGATAGGCGCACAGCCAGTGTGATAGTGTAATATCTCTATTAGTCCATGAGAACGAAGTGTGACGATGATATAATGCAAGCTTCACAGTTTGCATTATTCGAAGATCAAAGAGACGATCGCGATGTGTCAGTTGACAAAGATTAGTTTCACTTTTAACCCTTTAGCGTCGGTTGTCGGCATATACCGTCATAAGATTCCCCGACCGTTGACATCGGTCAATGTGATATATGAAAATAGACCAAATAAGTATATTTATGCTGCAAATACTAGTTTTATAATTGACAGTATAATTTGTATTCAAACCGAGCCGTAATGAAAGTTTTAAGAATTTGTTTAACAAAGTAGGTACATAATAATAAGAGGAGTATGTTTGATTAAATAGTTAATTGATTAAACACAACAAGAACGAGTGTCATAATTGGAAAATATGGTTGTAAAAACAATTTTGAAAATTATATAAAAAAGGTACATTTATATTTTAAAAAAAATGACTAAAAAAGTAATTAGAGAAGACAAAATAATAGAATAAACTCAATAAGATCCATAGGAAAACGAGTTTAAAATATAGTTCTCATTGAAAATACTGATTTAATACCAATTACAGGAGATTATAAGGCTTGTTAAATTTTTTGTGGTGACTATTTGAATACAAGGCCAAAGGAGAACATAAAACGTCCTATACGAAGACCTCTGGTTCTCGATATACAAGAATGCGGAAGGATTTATGATTTCAATAAGTGGAATGCGAAGTATGGATTCGGAGCTGATTGTGTGAAGTGTGAATTTTTTGAAAAACAGAAAAAAGAGTAAAATCAAGATTATTTCATTTACATTTAAAGATGTACAAAAAAACACCCTTAGAGATAATTCAAATTCAAGAAAAATAATTATTAAATTTGCTACTTTTTTTGCTTGATAAGTTTTGTAATCAGATAAATGGCTGAGACGCTAGATAACGTTAAACTTATACAAAAATTAGTAAATATTTTTGTTAAGAGAAACGATCTTCCGTTAACTATTTACAAAAGTTTGTATGATAAATCATTACCAGCTTAAAGATAAATTTATCTTCTTTGACCTTGTCCAGGAAATGGAGTGCGACAATTTCGCAATCCATAACATTGTATTCGGTTTCAATTAGTTAATGATGGCACACAAGACAATTGTTATGTCTATGCAGCCAATGAAGACAAGATCCACTTTTCAGAAGTGATAAGTGGTAAGTGATTCATTAATGCTTTGAAGAGCAATTGAAGTCACAAGTCGTTCGGTATCAACGAACAATTCAAACAAAAATATATGTTTTTTTTCATGTAAATACTTACAGGAGAATACCGACAGATGGTGATAGTAATTCTGATGTCTCATCTGTGGAATTCTAAGATGCTTACTTACCATAGTGCAAATGGCTAAGCGCTGCATGTTGAGTGTTGATATGCCAACGTCATAGACTACATCCCGAAATTCACGCATCATCCTTATTATTACAGGAATTTACTATGAATGGGTGGTCTTCACGGGACGACTTTCGTCTACCACCAATTGTAATTAATAGGCTATGACTGGCATTTTACGGGTGAGTTATCAAACTCACACCAACCGGGGTATTTTAGAGCTCAGAAATCGATTAAAAATCCTTTTTTTTTATCTCCGTCGGGGATCGAACCCACGACTTTTGACTTGCAAAGCAAACGCTTTGACCATTGAGCTATACCCGCCGGAAATAAGATCATAAACAAAAGCACAACAGTAATTTTATTTGTTTATTTTTACCTTTATTCTGAACAAGAAATGAATTTACTCAAAAACGAAGATTTAATTAAATTCTAACCAAAAAGTCATAAGTCATATTCGAATTTTGCTATAGATAATTTTTGGTGGATTTTAAAACTAAAAAACTTCTTCATTTTACGCATTTTAATTTGATTTCATATTATTGTAGTACAAAATAAACTGTACGAGAACCATCTGTTGATTGTTATTGAAATGATTTTCCATGCAGTAATATTTTAGTCAGAGAGGACTCGTGTGAGTTCAAAGCTGTACTCAATGCCAATTTTAAGTACATACTAAATTTGAACGTTGACTCAAATGTTGAGTCATAGTCTCAGAAAACGTGGGTAGGACTATCTTTATGTAACAGATATCATAATTACATGTAATTATTATGATTCATACATAAAACTTGACAGCTATCAATATAATATCATTGTATTTCCAATAACAACAAATACAATACACACTTATTTGTTCTGTATGAGTATGTATTTACTTTTAGAGAGTTGTATGTAATATTTTACCCGACCTTTTGCTTTAACTGAGAATGATTAAATAATGGCGGGAGTAGGCTAAAGGCGAAAATCAGATGTGTAGAATGGTGACTCGTGTACAATACCGGCACCCTAGGGCATTTTTTTTTCTGGAGCCTCATATTTTTAATATTTAAAAAAATCTAAGAAATATTGAATGTCCTCGGTGCCCTCAGCTTATTCGACGCCCTGGGGAACCGACCCACTTAGCCACCCCCTAAAACCGGCACTGCCCATGTAGGACTTATGGCAGTCAAATAACTGTCAAGGACATTTTTTAAAACCAATATCGCACAAGCGATGATTAATGTCGAAACATTGTTACTCGCCTGATAACAAAAGTTAAGCAATATTGAGCGCGAATTGTATTTGGATGGGTAATCGCATGGGTCCTAATGATTCAGGCCTTGAAGATAACCACACGGCTCAAATCAAGAAGAAGTTTCCTACAGTCGAAAACGGAACTGGTGATACCTGAGGCCACCCTGCGGCTGAACATGTGGAGAAGCGCAACTGAAGGGAATACTTGGATTGCCCCGAAAGAGGACCTAGCCCCTGGACACGACCAGGGGTGGAATATATGGAGGTCCCTTAACAGACTTCGGACCGGATTATGCAAAACGAGGACACAAATGAAAGCCTGCCAGTTTTACAGTGGACTGACTGAATGTGACTGCGGCGTGGAGCAGACCCTCTGCCACACCTTCTGGAGTGTGCGCTGTGTCCGAGTAGCTGCACCCAGGAAGATCTGATGATGGCCGGGAGTAACGACATCGCCCACTTCTAGGCAAACAGGATCTGACCCTGTTGTTTCCGACACGATTATACATATTCAGGCCTTGGGAGCGTCGTACTATTCATCCTTTCTCCTTTTAAAATGCTGATTAACAAACTGACTTCACTATATGCTCTCGGATTCATATTTCGGAAGCTGTCGGACGCTATGTATAGCATGATATGATGACTTAGGATGAGGC
Organism: Glossosoma conforme; assembly: GCA_022606575.1. Classification (NCBI taxonomy): domain Eukaryota; kingdom Metazoa; phylum Arthropoda; class Insecta; order Trichoptera; family Glossosomatidae; genus Glossosoma; species Glossosoma conforme. Next base: position 4,100,747 of record JAGTXR010000003.1, on the reverse strand, counting down.
AAGAATTATAACAGTAGACTGAATTATGTGGAGGCAATTCATGGCGACCATACGCTACAGCTTGTGAAAAATATATGAAAGAACAAAAAATAATGTCTCAGATAATCATACCTTTAATGGTTATGAGTATATATTTTTTTGATATTTCCAAGATACGAAAGAGTCAACGACATTGTGAGGTCGAAATATGTTTTTATTCAATCAATTTGCTAATTAAACTAAGAAAATATTTGTGATAATACTTGTATTACTGCGGTTTTATTGATACCCATTCAAAAACTAATTAAATTAAATTATTGTGCTATAAAATGCTTTCAACAATAGTATTAAACTGACAAATTAATCATGTTCAAACCTTATTTGACACGATTACATACCCATTGAAGTGATTTATACAGTTATCAAATGATTATATGAAGTAACAAGTATCGTCTAAATCTTAATTGAATATACAACAGTTAAGGTCTTCCGATAATCGTTTAAATACATAATAAACATTAATTTATTATTTCATTGATTCGGTGTCCAATTTTTCAATTAGCAACCGAGTTGGCAACAATAATAATAACTATTGATTGGCATAATTAACTCGACATTTTAAGTTGAAAGTTCAAACTTTAATCGTCGTACTTTTGTTAATCGCAAATCGAAAAAGAGCGTTGTCGTAAATTAATTAAGTTCAATCACTTGAAGAAAAAAATACGTTCACACGTTGGCGCAGAGACCAATAAATATAAAGAGTATATCGAACAATATCACATTATTTTATTTACAAAAATTTTTTGGGACACCTAATGTACATATTTAAAAATGTGACAGACTGGTTATTGCACAACCCAATACTCCTAGAATAAAATTATTATGATATGTCATTATTCTTTAGTAATATAATATAGTAAAGGTAATGGCAAGAATGGAGCAAATATTTCGATTAAAGATCTAAGGCAGATGAATTTAAAATTTTGATTTTAAAATCAATAATATTATTAATTAAAACACATAAAAATCTAAAACAAATACAATACCTTTTACATTTTTATCAATCAATCAGAAAAAAATAAATGATCAGCGGCATTAGTTAGGGACGAAAAAGATTTTGTAGAGAGCAAAATGCGCCCAATAAAGAGTTTACGAAAGAAAAGGTTTTTGTCAAGAAAAACAAAAAATAAAATAAAACGTAAAGACACAATATACGTGATTTGTATAGAATTTTGGCTTGACCGTGAAAGCCTACGCAGATATTTAATGAATACATCATAATTAGAGTGCCAAAAACTTTGTGTCTAAGTGGATAATGACTGCCGGTGCTGTCAGTTGATCATAAAAAAACAAAATGACGACATTTCAGGTGTTCTTTGTATTTCATGGAGGTAATGGGTTGGATTTCTTGGCGTTCATCCATCACAACTTGCTGCCGAGTTTCTATGAGCTCTGGAATAATATTATACACAATAATTAAGCTATACTGTATGAGTCTAAGTACTAGAGAAACTAATGACATTCGGTTCAATAAGTTCATATGAAATAAAAATGCATAATGAGAGACAAGATCGTAGTCAAATAGATTTCGCAGTCATTACGTCAGCAATTTTAGCTCGCTGTTTCACAGCTGAACACAGTATACGTGAGGTTCTCGTTAGATCACCAGATGTATGCCTCGGATACAACAGCGGTCGTCTCATTTAGACCGCTCAGGAGCTCTGTTAATTTCTTCATCTCACTATACATCTGCGCAGTATACCGTATTCCCGCGGACTAACGCGTACTAAGGGTTTCATATAACAATGTGGATCGTGTGTGAAGGTACAATAAGTAAAGGATGATTTTGCATTAAATATAAATCAACTGAACCTATTCATAAAGGCCTTAGAATTATGGCCATATCGATATATTTTTTTCTTCCCATATCTTGAGCATATGGTCACTATAAATTGCCGCCACACAGTTACCTGTTAGGATTACGTTGGGTTTTGCGGATAGAGAACATATGCGTGTTGCTAAAGGAACTTCTTTATTACAGTGACAACTGACAGTTGACAGGATATATAGGGTCCGCCATCTAACGTTTTTTTTTTCAACTAGTGCTTATTTCGTGAATGGTAACACTTAGCTCATGTCTGATTTGACAGATAATTAGTTTTATCTTTCCGCTGAACGAATATGGTTGTGTATACGCTTGAACAACGCTGGGAAATATTGCGACATTACTTTGAAAATCAGGCCATTTTTCTTCGAAAATGAGCAAGGAGTGGCTGTTACAGTCAATGGCGATCGTTATCGGGCCATTTTTGTTCACAAAAATTGAAGAGGAGGATATTGGCAACATTTGGTTTCAACAGGACGGCGCTACGTGCCACACAGCCGAAGCTACACTCGATGTTTTGCAATGTTTTTCAAAAAAAAAAAGTTATTTGGCAGACACTATACTATACGGACATACGATGTCTGTGGTGTTTCCAGCAAGATCAGGAGTGTTATCCCAATATTACCCTAGTATGTATTGTCTCAAGATATTTCTACACCCGAAGATTCACTTGAAAATATACTCGTATATAGTGCCCAATGACCTTCATAGCAGGAGTCCCGGGACTTGGCAATACATGGCAACTATAGTACCCCAAGCATATTTGAGGTGTTTTGTTAATCTAAATTTGAGGAGATTGGATGAATAGATTAACGCTCCTGAAGCCTTGACCATTTTTTCTAACTACGAGGTAGCTAAACTTTGATAGAGATAAAGAGAGTAGATAACGTAATATATGGTCCATGCATTTAGATGCTGTGATACTGTGAGCGGAGTAGACAAGTCGGTAGACATTTTGTCATAGCTATTTCGGCTCGTTGATGGCCGGCTGTATGTGCTCGGTAGTTATGCAGACGAGAGGAATCCGCTCCTGTGGGCGGGGATAGAGATGCGGCCGTGATGGGCGGAAGAAGAGCACACAGTCCAGCAGGATATGAGCTGGCGATGTTAATGGCAAAACATGACTAGATGCATTGAAGAAGATTTATGATGTGTTTAGTAAACCAGTCGCAAATCGGTGTCGCCAAATAAAAGAGAACATAAAACGACACTTGTGTTGTAAATCTATTATTATTTTTCGAGTCTAATACCTGTCTGATGCCCTACATAAGGTACTGTAAAGAGTATTGTACATGGGGTAGGATTTTAGATTTGATGCAGTTTGAAATGTTCAGTACATCGTATAGCAGTGAGTCTCTCTGTTGCAGCACTCCCTATCAATGCAGATTCTTTCGTATTCTTCCAATTCTGGTCTGCAGTCTGTTTAATGACTTCCATGCCCCCAAGTCAAGGATTTTACCATAGAAAGTTTTTTCTTTAGTATAATTAAATCATCATGCGGGATTTGCTGTTACTGCTGGAGTCTTTCAGACTTTTTAGGTAATTCTACAATTATATTTTTGGCAACATAATTCAGTTTTGTTGAGATAACATTCTTGAGTGTGATAATATTAAGGCATCTATGAGGATATAATGATCAAATAAAGTCATGTGTTTTCGTAATCCTAAGTCAATTCCATTATGTACTAGTAATTGTGACTTTATACATGTTTCAAGACATATGAGTATACACTCTTATTTCCTTAGTCATTGACTATATAACGTCTCATATGTCTACATATTATTAAATTTAAGAATGGTTAATCAACGAAGTTGAAACGAGTCGTCATAAATAAAAATAAGTTTTTTTTTCTAAAAAAAAACAATTTTTATTCACATAATTAAAATTCTGGAATTCCACTAAGAATTCTCGATCAGAAAAGTCTTACTTACGAGTATGATGACTAAAGCAATAACAGCTTTCGAGTCAAGGAAAGGATATCAAATTATGATGATGTACAATAATATAATGATGCCGGCATCATTGATAATGTACTATAACAAATTTAGGGAACATAACAATGATTGGTAATATAAGTGTCAAATTGAATCGATTGCCATTTTTTAAGTATTTTATTTCGAACTGGTTAAACAACGTAATGCGTATCCTACAATCGCTTCCGATAATACATCGCGAGTATGTATTTATAAATGAAACGCTGTTGCCAAAAATAATAATATAAGAAAAAAATTTCGAATCCCACGCAGACCGTTCGCGAAAACAATAAGTATAAACAATAAAAATGCTGTGAAAGCACATTTTACCAAGCTGTTATCAAATGCAGCCGTGTAATGAAGTGTTTGTTGTGATTGATTTACCGATTGTAAAAAATGAGTAGGAGATCAGCAGCAGCCTTCCATCCTACACAAGGATAAGAAATGAAATTGGACATGGTTAGGTCATGTTTTTTGATACAAAAACTAACTATGTTACTAACTATTCTTTTGACTCCTTGTCTTGCGCCATCCTGGAAGGTTGTGAATAAATATAACGTATTTGGAGGATTGAATGATGATGATGGTTGCAGGCACATGTGATTTAACTTCGTGACTTTTAACTTTATTGCAACGTGAAATTTGCCGCAGCGTATACTTCAAAACTAGGCTGGACCGGAAGTGCTCCGTCATTAGGGCCACTCTCGCTTCATTAGCCACGTACATAACCCTCCATAATAAATTATTATACTCGTGCCATATGTCTCTTCTGTACCGAAGTATGACGAGTACAACTTTGAGCATCGAATATCATGCGAGAGGTCACGGGATTTATCCCCAATGAAGCTTAAAATGAATACGAATTTTTACTCAATTAATAATATTTAACTGTCGCAGATATATATCACACTCGTAAAATACCCTTGATTGATGTCAAACTAATCACTTAATCGTAAAATGCCTTCTATAGCCTTTTTTCATAGAATTTGTAAGTAGTTGATTGTCACCACGTAGACAACACCCCTTCTAAGTGATTCCTAGATTCTCTGTGTTGCATCAATGCCAGGATTTAGTCTTATAATGTCATCTTGCTGCCGGCAGGTAAAGCTCTATGGTCAAACCGTTTGCTTTGCCAGCCAAAGGTCATGGGTTCGATCCCCGACGGAGATTAAAAAAAATTGAATCGATTTCTGAGCTCTAAAATTACCTCCGGCTGGTGTAAATTTGATCCCTCACCTGTAAAATGCTAGTCATAGCCTATTAGTCAAAATTGGTGGTAGACGAAAGTCGTCCCGTGAAGACCACCCATTCATAGTAAATTCCTGTAATAATAAATGATGATGCGTGAATCTCGGGCTGTAGTCTATGACGTTGGCGGATCAACACTCCACATGCAGCGCTTAGTCATATGCACCATGGTAAGCGTCATTGAATTCCACAGATGAGACTTCAGAATTACTTTTACCATCTGTCGGTATTCTCCTGTATATGTTTACATAAAAAAACTTATCTACATTCTATATAGAGACCTTAGCTATCCATAAGAATGGAAACCGTCAAACTACAATGAGATTTCTAGCCCTGTTATTATCCTTTAACCAATTTCAAACATAATATCAGCTAAATGATATGTACGAGTAAATAAGGTCACCACCTCATATATTTTTGCCAAACGTTAACCTGGTTGTGTATAAAACTGGTAAAAGTGTTTTGCGAAATTAAAAGAAATATATATACTTGTAATACAAATGACATTGATTCAAGAGCCTTATATGTACGTAAGCGATTTAAAATAACACTCCATCAATAGTATATTAATCAAAACTAGTGGTTGAAAAAAAATAAACTGTAAACAGAACTTGTTCATAGTGATTGGACGATCTTTGAATGCCGTGATTATGAGGTTAAAATTATGAAGTTGCAGTATTAATACTAACCCATAATAGCATGTTACATAGATAAAATCCTATAAAATATATGGGATCTCTCAACGACTGTTTAACAGTATAGTCATGTACGTTTTCCACAAAACAACACTTGGTGATATCTAATAATTATGACTGAATCCTAAATGCAATCGAGATGAGTTATAAACGTCCGTGGCCCTAGCTCGGAGTTTTATGACTATGGACACTCTTGCTTCATTCGCCACACCCATAATCCTGAATAGCAAATTGTGCCTCTTCGGACAAACTACATTTACGACTTGTATCAGAGAGCCACATAAACTTGGTGATTCTTAACGTGATACACAACATATGTGCATCGAAAGGAAGTAAAATCTTAAGCCTCGGTCAAATATATAATATAACTTCGCAATGAAGACTAGAATATTATAATATAGTGTAAGGGTTACCAATTGACCCCAGCCAATTTGAAAAGTCTGATTGTCCATGGTTTGTACTAATACAGTGACATCCTCATCTCTCTCAAAAGGTTGTTATTCAGTCGCGTGATGGCAGGATTAGGAGCAAATTGATAACACAGACTTTTTCAAAAGCACATTAATATGAATATCGATATCGATAATACGATAAACTTTACAAGCTTCCGGCCTAGGCGGAATGAAATGCCGGCCGGCCGTACTGCGACCTTTCCGGAAATATATAAGGTTCTTCATAGTCTCCAAGGCAGAAGCCAAGATACTTTTTTTATTTCATTTTTATCGTAGAATATGTAGAAAATTGTTTGTGTGTGATACCCTACAAATTAAACACAAGGTTACTTACTTTATGAAGGAAATAAATAAATAAGAGCTAATTATATTTAAACCTCATTAACTGCGCATATTATCCAAGCAATACTTTTAATTATTAATTAAATATACATATACTATACATAAAATTATTTTTTCAACGCGTCAATCCAAGCACAAAAATAACGGCAGAAGCGGGATGCAAACCGCGGACCTTGGAAACCAACTATGCCCAGGTATTCATACCGCTCAGCCAACTAGGCCATTGCTATGCCTAGACTGACTTGCGTTGAAACTAGTGTTTATATATGGAATTTTTTTTTTTTTATTAGAATATTATTTTATTATTTCAATATTCTAATCTACTTTTATAGATCATTTACTATATTACAATATTATTAATAATTAAATATACATATACTCGGCTAAGCGGTATGAATACCTGGGCATAGTTGGTTTCCAAGGTCCGCGGTTCGCATCCAGCTTCTGCCGTTATTTTTGTGCTTGGATTGACGCGTTGAAAAAAGAATTTTATGTATAGTATATGTATATTTAATTAATAAATTCATATAATACTTTTAATGTATTTCAACAGAAAGGGATTTCAGATGCAGTTCTGGAATGTATTGAGAAAAAAAATGGAGAGCACTGTGGTAGTTGGTAGTCGATACTCTAAAGATAATTTATTGATTATATTGAAAGCATTAAAAATGCACTTCGTAACAATAATAAATAAGAAGATTCCAGAAACTAGTATTTTTCTCTGATTACTAAAGAAGAAAAATAACGTAAAATAAATCAATGTCGTCGTCCCACGTCAATCTCACTGAACGCTCGTGTTATTGTACAAGAAAAACTCTGGCCTTCTCCCATAATATACAGCCTCAGCGTAAAGTGTTGGAGAGTGTATACCAGATCCACTTTAGACTTGATAATAGTAATGGACTGCAGCAGATGCCAGTTATACAGTCGCTTGAAGAGTGTTTCTCTATCGGACCGATACGAGGAAAGTGCTCTGCCCTATCAGACGAGCAAATCTCGTTTCTAGCGGAGCAACTGTAACTTTCTCGCTTTCATAGAATTATTATGGATAATAGTGTACCTTCCAATCTCCATCATATTTCCATTGAGTAAGAAAAAAAAATTATATCGTTTTTATAAATTTTATATTCTATTTTGTCATCATTTTTGAACAACACAAATTTGATATTACAAAGCATATATAATTCTCGAGAGTCGAAAACCATATATGCTTCAAAGAGGAGTTTCGTGTGCCGAGTTATCTTGGAACAATGTATAGTGTGGCAGCTGACATAACTGAATGGCGCGATAGATTGATAATATGCTGAAGAAATGAAATGAATATGGCCAAAGAATATTTAAATTATTAAAAAATATTGTCTTTGACTCATATTCGCTTTAAATTCGATTATAATAAAGACCCTCACCCACAATGCAGCTTGATAAAAAATGCAATCATCTCAATGGCTACACGTGATTTACCAAAAGCTTATTCTCGTGTTATACTATGTATGTTTAAAAATATTTATAAACATGTAAAAATTGATATACTCTTCTCTAATTTCGATATCGAATTAATGGGTGGGAGGATGCAGGAGCTGGTTCCCAAGCAAAAGAACTTGTTTTCGTTTCACAATTCGCGTTTATTTCTCAAGCACTTGCTTTTTCGTCCACCCATATAGGCGTCCGCCATAACGGTCGCGAGCGAGCTCCAACTGCCGGCCCGCTGTCACATCTAGCGCCGCCAACAATCGCGGCAGAAAAAGCGAATTAAAGATGACAGTGGCACTTACATGAAATGGGCCAACTATCATAACAAATAAATGTCGTATGCAAACACCGTGTATTATTATATAACTAAAACTAACATTATTAGATATGCATGTCAAGCGAGCGAACATAAATAAGAGAAAAAATATCGTTTTTCGAGGCTTTACGGCATCAGCCTACAGGAGCTATATCAAGCTGATATCATAATATAAAGATACTTTAATAAGTACTTATTTTATAACAAAAAATGTTTTGAGTTAAAAATATTTTCTATTTATTTAACGAAGTTGTTTGGTTTTATTGCCCGCGATAATATGGATAACTTTTCCAGCGTATGAATTTAATTAAGACTTTCAAGAGGTGTTGTGAGTTTTGCTGAAGTTTCAGTAATCGCCCATTTGTAGGCATATGGAAACTTGGTTATTACATTTATCGCGCTTTGGCCTTAGGAGATTTAACCAGATAATGTATTCCACACATGTCTTGGAAGCCTGTTTGGACTAACTTTGCCACTGTGTCTTGTGTATTTATCCATTATGGGACGTACACATTATGAGATATAAGTGTGATGTGTCATACGAGGAATGGTAATGAAGGGAATTGACTTCTGAAGTCAAATGTCAAACAGTTTTAAATGAACACTGCAGGAACCAATTTAATTTTTAGCATTCACATACCAATGCATTTAAATTTTCAATTGTAGGAGCATACGAGTTCATATGTATTTTTTAATTTATTTCACACTCGTAATAACATTTATTGCAATGATTTTTTTCTTTCTCCCGGCCTTCAATGGTTGTTTTTTTACTATCGTTATACCAGCGGGTAAAGCTCAATGGTCAAAACTTTGCAAGCCAAAGTTCGTGGGTTCGATCCCCGACGGAGATTTAAAAAAAATATTTTTAATCAATTTCTGACCTCTAAAATACCCCCGGTTATTGTGAATTTGATTCCTCATCCGTAAAATGCCAGTCATAGCCTATTTATTAAAATTGGTGGTAGACGAAAGTCGTCCCGTGAAGACCACCCATTCATAGTAAATTCCTGTAATAATAAGGATGATGCGTGAATCTTGGGCTGTAGTCCATGACGTTGGCGGATCAACACTCCACATGCAGCGCTTAGCCACAGGCATGGTAAGCTACATAGAACTCCACAGATGCGACATCAGAATTACTATCACCAAACTAACATACAAAAAAACTCTCTTATCCTTGTTGTTTTGTACATTTGATAGTGCTGCAAAAATACTTGGCGATTGCTGTTACTTTTGTGGATTTATTTTAATTTGATTGTATTTTATCATATTTTCAGATACAATTTATGTATATTTCTGCGCATTGTTACTTGTATTTAATACATTTTGAATTTCGCGCTGATTTCCAAATTATATACATTTAAAAATTATAATTTGTCTTGCGTGTGAATTTGATAGAAGATCCCTCTGTTATAAGAACAGATTCGATAATGTAATAGGGACACTTATGCCTGTTCTATCTACTTTTAGTCGCATATTTATATATACTTTTTTATATATTGTATCTACAACTGGATAACATGTATGAAATGATTATCTACTTGAATTGTGTGACGGAGAATATTTAAATATTTAATAGATTCAATAAGACAATTATACACTTTATCTTAAACTTAAAATTTATAAAACACGTTCACAACACATCCTCCTATGCAACGCCCAGTGGTCATCTATACATGTAATAAAATCATTTCAAGTTATATAAGTTAACGCATAATACTCGTATATTCATTATTTGCATCACTTATTGTGTTAATTCAAAAAGAACTATATAACAAGTTGATTATGATTACGTTATTGAAGAACATACCGGAAATACGTAATTATTAATCATATATGTATTAATATCCTGCTCCATCGTACTCTTGATTAATTATAATATATACAATATTATTGAAACCATCTACTGCATCTTTGTTCCGAAAGAGTATTGTCGCCGTATGTTTCTACTAATATTCTATGCGCCTCAGCTGCCGTTGTCTTTCGATGGAAGTAATGTAAAAGAATTCCCCGCATAAACGGTTTTGTAGGCACGAACTCAGCCATGTTTAAAATTTCGGATATAAACGTCTCCACACTCCGGCAGTTGATATTGGAATGATGTTTGCAGCGTAGGGTTTGAGTTTTCAGATAAAATTTATTTCAGCCCGTTCGGATATATACCTGCCGAATTGTAAGTCTCAATACAAAACGCTTGAAAAAAAAATTCAAGATACAAATTGTGTATATTGCACAATTATTTAAGTTGTCATTACGTTTTTGTATTTAGATGTTTTTAAAATAAACATCTAGCCTGTATTTAAGATGAATACATTCATTATTCTAGTAAAATCTAGGAATATTTTAAAGTAAGGTGCCTAGGTTTGCAATACATCTAGGATGAATTTAGTAGTTTAGAATATACTAAATGTATAAGTTATATTAAATTGAACATATAGTGGAACCTGTCATAACGAGAATAATTCGTTACAGAATCTTGCTCGTTATGTGAAACACTCGTTAAGCGAAACTAATTTTCCCATATAAATCAATGTAAAACACGATAATGCGTTCCATGCGCAACATTTTTTTAACGTTTATTCTAGTAAAATTACATGCTTATAAATTGTTAAAGATCGTAACAACCTGGATAAAACATTTTTAAAAATCGAAACTAGCTTATAATTTATTAATTTATGACAAACAATGAATTATTTTTTTACTAGAAAGCTGTCTAGAGACATTTGTTTTAGCCGACTTATTAAAATTTGGTGAAAATGTGACACCTCCAAACTCTCAAAAAAAAATACAAATAATGTCTGCACATAAGTTATGAAAACTGTGTGTTCACATGCAACACTAACGTGCTAACGGTACGAGTGCTAAACACAGACTAACGCAATGACGCAGAAGTCCTGGCTTACAAGTGCGTCATACGTTATGTGACTTTCCCTTTCTGCGTTACTCGTTATGCGAAATGTCGCTCGTAAGGGAGCAATTTTTTCACATTTTATTTTGCTCGTTATGCGAATTACTCATTATGAGAGGTTACACTGTATATACATTTTTTTAACGAATGCAAAATGTTAACCATTCAAGATAGTAGCTGTTCTGATAAACAACAAAGTTGTGCAGTATTGTATGTAATTAATATAATAATTATTCAAATCGTGAGATGATTTGCATTTCACAGTTACCAACTGCATTCTGAGAGAGCAATATTTATCCAAGTGTTCCCGCCTCTGCTAAGTATAGATTCGACTTGCTTTAGGCCACACAGCAACTGATCGAACATAACTTAAGTTCTAAGATCAACATTCAATCCCCGCTATGTTTCTGCTTACCAATAATAGAAGGTGTAGATGGTGTATACATGTAGTCTTGTGAGTAGTAGACATGGTGTAGTAGAAGGTGTAGATAGTGTAGACATGTAGTAGTCATGTAAGTAGTAGACGTATAATCGTTGAAAATAAATGTGAATAAAAACTAAATATTTTTAATTTGTTAATTTTTAAATAATTTTAAAATTATAATTATGCAGTTTCACTACGTATTGTCAGTTGATAACCTTAATTTTACTTTTGAAAATGGTCTCCAGGGAGGCCGAAACGTGTAATCGTTTAAAATAAATGTGAATGAAAACTAAATATTTTTAATTTGTTTAAAATTATAATAATAGAAGGAATATTAAATGTTTTTTTTTATATATATTTCTTAAAACAATGCACTGTAATGTTTTTTAGTTTTTTCTTACGATACTTTTCTTACATCTTAACATAAATTATAAATGAACACATACGACACTCTGCATACTTTGGAGAGGACTTCCATCAGATATGGACTTTTTGTGAGATATTCAGTTTCTTACCTGAAACAATAGAATTAAACAAACATTAAAAGCCAGTCAAATTGCAAATAAAATAATGAAATATCATAACAATAAAATACTTTCCGATCAACTTAATGCATGGCAAAAAAAACAACATTTTAATATTACAGTAGAACTGCGAAATTAATATATTTTTATTACATGGATTTAAATTTTTATTAGATATTTTTTACAATATAAGCTTCTTTTATAGATCATTGACTATATTTAAAGATTTTTAGTTATTAAATACACACATAAATTATACATTAAATTTTATACGCATCGATTCATTCAGAAAAAATATAGGCTGACGCGGGATTCGAACCACGAGCCTTGCAACCTTTGCTCTATTCTTTTGCACCGCGCAGTCCACACGACTATTCCCCAACTGAGTAGATACGCGAAAATTGATGTATTTATACCATTGTTACCATCGTATAACGATAGATATCTCTATAGTATATATTCAGAGTATGTATATTATTATTTTTTATTATTCAATCAGTCAACATTTATTCACAAGCCAATATATAAAAGCTTGTGAATAAATGTAACGCGGTGGAAAAGAATAGAGCAAAGGTTGCAATGCTCGTGGTTCGCATCCCGCGTCTGCCGATATTTTTTCTGAATGAATTGACGCGTATAAAATTTGATGTATAATTGTATGTGTGTATTTAATTACTAATATTTTTTATTGACATAATTTTTCAACTAAGAATCGCACCAAGCTCACCTTGATGTTAAATTAAATGCTGGGATTACCTGAACGATCAAGATTCCAATAACCAGTGAACTTGCCTGTGTGAAAATTATATTATTTCAATGGGCGTTTTTAAGGCGCCCATTTAGTAGAAGAAACGCGCGATTCAACGAGCGTTTATTCAAGAATATTATTGAGCTTTTATAAGCATTCCTCGAACAAAATAATATAATAACAAAACGAGTTTTGCTGTGAATAAGTCTGTGGCCTGAATGACAGGCAAAATATGCAGCGTCTGGAAATCATAAATAATCGATGAAGGTGTAAATTGTTCGAGAATATTGTGAAAACCGGCTGAGGTTTTTGCAAGAACAATGGAAATTACTCGTACCAACAAAAAACATATACAGATAAATCAAAGTCTTTCATTTTTATCTTTGGAGAGCTTATTCCTAGTATTTTATATTTATATACTATCTGGGTTCAGACTTATTTGTAGAAATTCGTCAAAAAAATATCATATTTTAGCACTGATACTTAAGGTAGCATTGATTGAGCGTTTTATTGACTTTATTCGAGCTTTAATACTAAGTAATCAACGCCTATGGAGCATCCATTTAAATATCTTATCTCCTTAGAAATGGTGATTAACAAGCATATAAAATATATTTCGGATACTACGGCAGCTGTCTCTTCAAATGCCCGCACTTTCTAACGTCATTAGCAGTATCATCAATTAGTGATTTATATACTTAGAATTGTATAGCTTCCCTATCTACTTTTAGATTATCCACCAAATTTTTTTGTTAAAATTATCTAGAATTCTTACTTAAATGCAATTAATCTTATGATGTAAGTGTGTATTGTTTTTAATGGCCTTTGTAATTATACACATTATTTTGCTGTTTTCATCGATGAATTCCCTTATACAGATACATTATTGATTTCCAAAACACATGTACCCATCACACAATTGATATCCACCTTACTCACTCTTTGCTTTATATAGAGCCAACACTCACTTTACTAATTGACTTGAAAATGGCCATTCGACGTGGCCGAAACATGTCGTCTACAAATATATTGTGGGATAAATTCTAAAAATTATTTTATTTATATCCGATATTTTGGATTTCCACCAAGAATTATCGATCGAAAAAATTAAAATATTATATAAATATATTTATCCTCTTCGTATGATATACCTTGTGTGTAATTTGAAGGATACACGATACACGTAAACATTTATTTAAAAAAAAATATATACATAAAAAATTCCCCGTGCTCCCGCCCTGGAAGACTTCCGAAAACTCTAAATGTTTCGTGGTGGACATCCGAATGGAGTGTGATGTCTTGTGACAAGGTATGGAAAATGACCGTTAACAGAGTAATGGAAGTAGGAAGAGCAAAGTGAAGATTATATACTAAATACTATTTCGCGACGTTTCGGTGACAAGCATGGTTGCCGAGCTAGTATCTTGATTGTTAAATACATTACTATTGCAGACTTTATTATTCTAGGCTCATATGTCGCTATGACCAGATGTTACCCACGAATGTTTTCGTTCTGGCGCATGTATAGTATAATATAAATGATATCGAGGGCCTCTCAGGCTCTCCTAATGGAGCGACATTACACAACGAGCGATGCTGGTCGCAGTGCTAATGAACGTCCATTAGCATTAATTGAAGAGTCATTCCATGGACTGCTCGACAGTCGGCTCTCCGTGCGAAAATTAGTCACTTAATGGGAACTTGCTAGCCGGGATGTGACCGATTCGCACAGCTGATATCTGAGACACCTAGCGACAATCGCGATGGTTCATCGAAGAAAGTTGTAGGACAGAATTTTGATAATTTACATGGGTAATTAACAGGAATCATCATTATTCCTTATCCAATCCCTAGTTTAAGAATATGCTTGGTCGCCATGGTCCTTACTTCGTCATGTACGAGTATTAGTTATCCCTCTCGGAGCTGCGTTGAGTAAAGTACATTTCTCAACGGTTTCACAGGACTATAAGAGACTGAGGGTATAATAGATAATACAAGGCAGCTGTAGTTTATACTCTCGTGAGCACACCTCACATAGTAAAACTACACTCAAATAATGGGCAATTACGTCTAACCTCTAATACTTGAAACACATCCATAAGGTAGGTTCACTCTTTTTTTTACACCGATTAAGGCTACTGTTTCTCTGAACTCAAATAATTAATTCATATTGCACCCATCCACAACCAACAGAGTCGTCTCACACTTGCTGAACTTTTAAACACTGTTTATATATGTCGACCAAAAAGTAACGATTTCAAAAATTCCCTCCTAAATGTCACCTGTCCGCTCTGATTTTGGCTAGCACCCAAAATGTAGCTCGACTACTAAGTGCCATCTTTTTAAGCCCGGGATCTGCCCTGAAGGTTGATGGGAACTATGTATATTCCCAAATGAACATTCAGGTGCAGAGATGGAACAAGGTATACAATGGCGACATAGTGTCTTAAATTCATAGTTACAGGTAGGAAATCACAGAAGGGATATAAAGGGGAAGACTTACTTACAATAGTTATTATATTTATGCTATAGAAGGGTTGGCTGTACTACATTAGGCATTTGCTTATGTTCGTCCACGATGAATATCAATGAGAAGTTATGTACAATGTATTTCTGCATCAGAAAAGTTGTTAGTAGTCTTGAACGTTGAGTTGCCATCATTATTACATGGCAACGTTCAACTTTCTCCAGAAGACGACACAACCTGGAACCGTCTCCGGGGACTACAGGATCACCTCTGAATATCAATGCGGCATTCTGTATGCGACGAGACGGCGACTGGCATTCGCGCTGCGGAAATGTGCAAAGTCGAATTTCAATTTTCGGATATCGCGCAAACTTCACGAAAATATAAAAGCCATGCGCGCGTCATAATAAATTATAATATTCAAACGACTATATTCACTGGTGAAGCTTTTGTGGTAAGGTACGATTTCAGTGACTGAAAACGTTACATTTAAGGTTTTAGTAACACTTTTAGTAATGATAATATTGATAAAAAATTCAAAGCATCTGTTTAGTGGTAAATAAAATTTAGCACACGACAACGATTAATCTTCATACAAAGCTAAGCCAAAGTTTTTTTTTATATCTCCAGCAGTTACTTTGAGATTCATGTTAAATATACATTTTATAGATAAATATAACCCATCAGTGTCATCCATATCAAAGCAATGTAGGAAGAATTTATTTATCTTAAATTCTAAAGCACAGATTTCAATTGATTTTTTCCCATTAATTGATCATCTACCTTAGGGATTAGGTTAGAATACATTTGGGTTAGGTTAGGTTTAATTGAATCAGTTACTTTCATTACGAAAATCACCTCACATAGTAGTAATTTTACCATCTTTTATGACATGATCAAATCTACGTTTTCATAATTTTGCTGGGACATAAAACAAAATAAGAAAAAATATAACAGTATAGTAGCAAGCATAAAACTATACTTCTAAAGTATGAAATAAAATTGAATACATTTAAAAATCAATTTATGTATATGTTTAGAAGTACTACGCCAATCGATTTGCTAATTCGTAAAGGGTAATAATAATACAAAAGGTAATAATGATTGGAAGTTCGATTGGAAATGCAAAGAGCGCCATCGGCGGCCAAAATTACAATCTGCGGATATTACATCCGGTACAAATCGCTTGCCTACATACTTAAAAACGAATAAATAATCATTGCTAATGTATGCAGATTCAACGCTTTCTCTGGGTACAAAGTGAGTTTTTTTTAGATACTGTATTTCACATTATATATTTTTTATACATGAATGCTAAAAACATCGTATTTTGCACGTGGATTATCATTAATTAAGCAAAATAAAGTACTTAAATATCCCCACGATAATAAGCAGTTCGAGTATCACTTTATTAAAGCTACTCGTATTTATAAATATGTAGTGTATAAAAATAATATGCTAACAAAGATTTTTTGTATATTTTTTATGGGACTTTATTATTTATATATATATAATTTATTCTTTCAATTTTTCATTTTTTAATCACAGCCAGATCAATCTTTTTCTCTTGATCGACTGAAGGATGAAAAGCTTGCTTACATGCTTTTACACCTTGTCATTCTTAAAAAAGTTAATCCATTGCACCTCCAATATTCTACCCATTCAACACCGTAAAAAATGTCGTAAATATTAAGAATTTAAAGCCATATCTTTCGCATGTTATCAACAACTGACGTTAAGGTTATTAACTGACAAAACTTGAAGAAACTGCATATCTGTGTGTATCAACGTAATATCCAATACATGAACGTCCATCATATATACACTTCACCTATATACACATGGAAAAGAGCATAATGGGAGCATGAGAATTCTATAGTTTAACAATATATATTTAAATATTCTTCCGGGTGACGTAACTCATGATCGTACCGCAATAAATTCTGGATGGAGAGAATTTTTCGCAGTCCACAAAAAACATAATCAGCTTCGAAAGGTGTTTTTTTATTCAAAATTTAGAACCTTCTATTTCGCAGAATACTCTGGCGGCTAGCCATTGATCTAGAGACAATATGCCCGCCCGATCGAAATTTGAATCCCAAAAAAATATATATTATGCAAGCAAATGCGCTGTATTTTCCCCATCCTTTTATACGGCTGTGAATCTCAACATCACACGATGCAAATTTTACAGTATGTACGTTGTTATGTAAATTTATAATGATATCTATTAACATTTAACCTGGGTTTTCTTTACGTTATGTAATAAATATAACTAGCAATTGAGCATCCCAAGCGATGATATTACACAATGCATAAGAAGGGGTTTTACGACGATAAAGCAACAAAGCTATTGGCATAAAATAAAAGCGATATAATATAAAATTGTGATAAGATATGTTTCGTATTGCCATCTGGTAATGGCCGACACTTACTAGGATATCATACACTTGGTCTAGGTGTGCACGGTATAAGAGTACACCAGCGTTCTTGAAACATTCGCTATCCAAGGACCAGTGAAAACGGGCGAAATATTAACCTACAAAATAATTTAGAATATATTTAAATTACTCTTAACTTAATGCTTTGTAACTATTTAGAACCCACGGAGCACTTTGACATATGAGTTCATTGAAAACAAAAATACAATACAGTATCATATTCACATAGAACAATTGTTTTTTTTTTAAATTTAATTTTGTCCAGCGACAATAGCACATCGTAAGAGGGGTTACCGTTGGGTCATCGAAGTTGAGGAAAATTTGACGGGGACCAAAAGATGCATGAGACGCCCGCCGACTGTTGCTATTGGCGTGTCGTTGAGTCGGATTGTGCCGCTCCTTGGGACCGAATTATGGAGACCTCGGGAGCGACGAGCTAATAATACGAACTCCTTACAAAAATCTGATTTCAAAAATCACCCAAAATATGACTCAGATACAGCAGCCACCTTTTGTACTTGAGCTTATGCTGTGGAGGTTGTCGGGATCTATATATGTTTCCAGGTAGGCCTTTATATGCAGAGATATCTTGGGACTAGGTATAGGCAATGACAACTGACAACTGTGAGGCGCTATTTTTTGGTGACATGTTCCAGTAATTTCTCATTTCATTTTTTTCCCTTACAGAAACATTACAAATTTGAGCAACTCAATTCATTTCTGAAGTACAATTAGAATTAATCCCAAAATAAAAAATTACAACATATAGGTACCTATCTAGGTATGATGAAGTACTAAGAACAAAGTAATAAAGACAAGCAACAGAAGGTCTCATTGCTCATCAAACAGACGACGCCAACAAATTATTCCTATAAAGAAACTCGTGTAGTTCATGTCTGAATTGGGCCTCCCTTACGTGATTTGGTTTAAAAGTCTGATCCCTCTCCCAAGAGGCATAGTCTATGGCAGGTAAGCGTAACTCTTTGGAAGAGCGAACAATGTCTGCCTCCTTATTCTCAGATATATATAATGTATATATGACAAAAAAAAACAGCAATAGGTTGAATACCGCTCGTGTACACTTTACAACTACATCGGTTTGTTATGTATCGGTGATCATAGGCTTATATTGCGAATCATAGCAGAAGATAAAATGGCAAGTGAGGGCTGCGTTTATGGCCACCACCCCCCGAGGGACGGGTATCGATTTCCGATTCGACGGTAAGCTCGCCTTCGAAATGTCGCGCTATTTCGGTCACGGGTGCTTGTGAACGTGTCGCACTGTATGAACACACTCTCCGGTATGCGGAATCTAGTTATCGACGCGATTTTCGAGCTCGGACAGTGTCGCATAATAAGTGAATGAGTTTGTCGTTAAAGATGTATTGTTCTCGATGACATTAAAGAGGGTTCAAGGTAAAGGTTCTCTGGGTTTGAATTCTAATTAAAAGATGACATTTTCATAGATTTAGTAAGTTTTATAAGAGTAATGCTTTGTGATAGAAATATTTTTATCAGATATATCAAAACAATGGCAACGGCGCCATTTTAATACGGATCGGACACTCAACAGCACGGGTCAGAATATTTAATGGGTCAAGAGTTTCAGATATATCGGCGTACAGCTCTTTGAGAGCGGTGGTCGGCAGAATGAGTTCGCTTACCGCTTTGGCAACGCTTCCATTATACAGCATCTGTATCGTCCTCATTTTATTTTACGGTTGCTACATATTAGCATATGACCAAAAGACAATGAAGCCGTATAATAGGTTTTTGAAATAGATGCCTCCTGAGAGACTGTGAGCAATGACAAGACGAAGAAGCGGACAAAGAAGCCTTATCATAATATTGACGGTAATAGAAAAAGTTGAACATGGCTGAGACATGTACGTATGTTACCGCAGTAGAGCATAACTCTCACCTGGACGTCCGAAACTATATATATAATATTTTTAGAGGAGCTACAGGAGGCAGAGATGACATGAGATGAGGCGAGGATGGTGGTTTCAGTAAGTGACGACCATATGCACCAGTTATGAGTGCGGATATGGAAATAATGAGATGCTTGGCATGTTTAGCATAGCGAAACATGACTGAATATAAATGATTAAATTTCTAAAAATTCCATACCTTGTTTAAATATAAATTGAAGTAAACGTTACAATATACATAGTTATTCTAAATTATAGATATGCAAAAAAGCGTTGGGAAATGTTAATTAAATTCCTTGCAATTTTGCTGTGCAGGTAAATATTTCCTTATCTATTATTTAGCATTCCTTTCAGTTGAGGAATTTTCGTGTGTCACTGAGCAAAGTAAAAAAAATAAAAATGGAACAAAACAACATGTTAATTCAATTAAACTGTGAGAACTCTGAAATGTTCATTGTCTTGGGTGCTTTGATATTAATTAACTGAGAAAGGAAATAACAAGAAAATATACTAGTTGTAAAGCAATAAATTCATTTAGAAGTTGAATACACATATTTGTTCTGCAATAGAAAAGCGAGTAAGTAATTACAGCGATTAAAAGTTAACATAAAATTATTTGATATCTTTTTCCGTTGGTAATTGTTTACAAGCAAAGGACTTAGTAAGAGAGCATGAAAATAAGGTTTCGTTTCCGTTACTAAAAGTTATTTAACGTGATACACGTAATTATTTAAAATTAATTTAATATATTAATATTATTATTTGTAAAATAATATATTTATATGTGATGTAAGTAATCTTACTTAGAATGTCCCTAGGCTCCTTTCTGTCTTATAGAGATCATCGGGAACTATGTATATTCACACAGGTGAATGTCCGGATGCAGATAAGTTAAATAACAAGGCATGGACAACAATTGAGAGAATTAAATAGCGGTAATTTGTGGTGACCCTATGCTCCAGGAACTGCAAATGGCAAGAAGGTAGTAAACAGTATACTTGTTTATGTGTACACATACTAATCTCATTTTGAAGCTTCTTACTGTAGATTTGTAAGGCATAAAATTGAAACAATTAAGTAAACAAATCTACGAGTATAATTCAATTTTAACACGTTTTGGCATACCAACTTATCGTTTTTTTTAGGATGTGTAATTTTTAAAAGAAATTTTAGTCATGAAATTTTCATCATTCATTGATCGACCTTTTACATGACGATGGCAGTAGTAATATTGTACCATATAAATGAAAACAGTATATACTTGATATTACTAGTAATGTATTCATATTGCAATGATTCACATTAAGTATTCTGATTATAGATGGTCAGGTGACGCCCCCTTTAGTGGTTTTGCCAACTCTGATGAAGCTGAATCAAACGACAGTATAATAATTTAAAATATTTTTATGTATATACCTGTATAACTGTCATATTTGCATAACCGTTGCATTACTTTTTTGGCAAACACGAAATTAAAAAAAAATCTAAAAAAGAGCCACCTGTAAACACCTACGGTTTAAGAATATTTAATGAAATCAACAAATGTCATTTAAAATTAGTGTTTCGCTATTAGATTATAACATATTAAACATGTAAAATAGATCAAGAGAAGTGATAAAAAGCAATAACCGAAGAATACGTGTTTATATTAGATATTAGACATTGAAGTTATAAAGCGCAGCTTTCCAAGATGTACACAACCTTTCACATCTGACATAGATAATAATAGACTCCAGATCTAGCAGAAAATCGTCTCGATTTTTCTTTTGTCAATTTGTTATTACCCTTTTTTGAGCTGCGTATTCATGCGAATTATCTTTTTGGACCTAAAAATTGCCTAAGATTATGAAAAACATACAAACCTGACATACTCAAACTATCGAAGAAACTGCAAAGACATTTGATCGCATTAATTGTCACGTTTTCAATGAATAGATTCCTTAGTTAAATAATAAGTTTTATTCACTGTATCAATAAATACAATGAGTCTATTTTTTCCAATCGTTGTAATTCACACAGTTGGCTCCTTTCTCCTGATAAGTTTTCCGAACACTGGAATAGATTAAGAAATAGAGTGAGAAAGAACATGAGATAACCTGAACTAATAGGAAGTGAGAATATCCATTATTGAAGATGGTTTCCAGGGAGGCCAAAACATGTAATCGTTTTAAATAAATGTGAATCAAAACTAAACATTTTTGTTTTGCTCTTTTTTTAATAAAAATTAATTTAAAATTATCACAGATGCCAAAAGTTGAAAAATGCTACCCTAAGCTTCTTGTATGAAGCAAATATTGCACAAAAACGAAGGAATAATGTAAAAAGACATGATTCTCAATATACATAAATAAATAAGTGCTCGGTTGGGTTTAGCAATAGTATATAGATTGGGTGTAATCTAATTTAATGGTTGTATAGATGCTGGAGCCAGCGTTCCAGTACGATAGTCGTTATTCCTCGGTGGTCGGTCATGCAGATTGATTACTTTCATTGAAATGATTTACGCGATAGGCCCGTCCATTTATTGGACGTGAAATCGGATTATGAAAGCATCTAACGGACCAGTCAAAACACACCAACGGGCGAAAATAGCTCGCGAAAATACCGCTCACAGCCGCAAACATGGCGTATCATATTTCGAACGCCATTTTGATGATTTATGGCATCGAATATTATAATTACGAATTCAAAATATTCGTAAAATAGAAATTTCAAACTAGATATGAGGTAAACGAAATATCTGTAAATATGCATTAATAATGTTCCAATTACGTGTGGGTAGAAAGTCCACGCTTTCGTTTACAAATAATATCACAATGGTGTTTTTACATACATTATCTTTAAGTGGTGTGGTAAGCGAATGTAAAAAAAAGAAAAAAAAGATTGGAATGTAAATTACTGTGTAAAAATGTATCTTTTTATATTTGATTAAATAAAAAAAATAAAAATATATATAAATATTGTAAGCATTTTTAAACGAAAATAAATATATATATATATACAATTTATTATTCAAGTCAAGCAAAAAAAAATATATTAAAAAATTCGACTCGGTGCTGTCATTCGGCACTGTCCACGCATAATCCCAAGACATACTACACCCGAAGGTTCATCTGGCAATATATACGAGTATGGTTCACAGTCTCCTCCACGGCTGTAGTATACTAACTTCGCAGCCTTAGACTGAGGTGTATTTGACATCTAATTGATGCACCTAGAATTACGCGAAGGCCTTCAGCCACTCTCTAACAAGTAGCTTTTTGCTTAAGTCCAGTAATGTATCCCCATCTGGGTCTCCAAGGAATTTCACCAAGCGAGTCTCCTCCACGGCGGGAGCCTAGATATTTGAATAGACGGCCTCTGTAGTATCTGAGGCAAATTTTGGGCGTTTATTAATGATTACGGGCGTCATGAGGCTAAGATCATTTATTTGGTCCTAAGAGGCAGCTTAACCCAATCAACGTCACGGAGTAAGCAACAGGCGGTGATCCACATGTTTTGGTCCGCGCCCAATATTGCTTAACTTCGGTAACGAGTAACGAGAATCGCGCTTATAATGTTTTATTGTTGTTCATCAATGTATGGTTTACCAATATTCAATATTATTTATAACGAAAAATGTTCTCTGTGGGTGTTATATAGGCGGTAATAAATGCAGACAAGCCTATTTTAAAAGTGCTTTTATTATTATAGTATGTGAGATTTTCGTTTTAAATCTTACAATTTAAATTGTAAAATTCATTTTCAATCCCCACAATGGCATCAATTACATGAAAATTCTTGAGATTTCGTCGATCCGATGTCGAAAGTCTACTTAATTCTATGTTTATACAGAACGAAACATCAACGTTGTTTATTCCATGGCCATCGACATAGACATGGGCGTCCAATAATGGATCGGGCAGTTAAGGAGTAATCCGATTCTTAAACTAGAAAGCCGTTAAAGCGTTACAGCATTAAATCTTCTTGCTCATGGAATACAAGAGAAGATACCGAGGATGAAAGCTCCATTCAGTATTAGTGGGCGATAGTCCATGAACAAAAGACCGTCTTCTTCTTGGGACTTCCTGAAGATTCCTGAAAAGCGGCCGTGATGTTCAGCCGAGGAGTATTTACGAGGCGTGGGCTTAACGACAGCGCGCTCTTGGGCTGTGTATGAGAGTGAAACTGTAAGCTTCTCAAGACATAAAATACGCCGTTAAAGATTATCTTTTGAGAGCGGCGAGTTAATGTGAGATTTAGAAGTTCGGACGATTTATAAACGGTTTCATAACGACACCTGTAACAATAATAAAAGAATAACGCGTGTTTAATCTAGAATGACATAAGTGTTATTGTATTTATTATTAGCTTTTAATAATTTTAGACGTAAATGTCTAAAATAATTGCATGTCATATTTTAACCTCTACATACTACACATTCATATAAAGCATTTTTACTGTTTTTCACATATTCTACCCATATTTTATGCATGTAAGATGAATTTGTAAATGTATATGGCGGCCCGTGTTGTTTTTTGTTACTCCACTATGTCATTTAATTTAGTTTCCTACAGTCGACAACGGAACTGGTGAGAGGAATGCTTGGATTGCCCCGAAAGAGGTCCTAGCCCCTGGACACAACCAGGGGTGGAATATATGGAGGTCCCTTAACAGACTTCGGACCGGAGTATGCAAGACCAGGACACATATGAAATCCTGGCAGTTTTACAGCGGACCGACTCTGTCACACCTTCTGGAGTGTGCGCTGTGTCCGAGTAGCTGCAACCAGGAAGACCTGATGATGGCCGGGAGTAACGCCATCGACGTCGCCCACTTCTGGGCGACAGGATCTGACCGTATTGTTTCCGACACGATTATATATATATATTTGATTTGATTGGATGAATCGTTTGGGTTAGGTTAACTTGGTTCACGTAAAATTAAAAGAGCACAATAATTTATATGATTCTAGAGAAATCACTAAAAATATCTTCGTAAATTGACGCCACGTCAGTGGGACTGCCACCAATTTCAAAAAAATTGTGAAAACGAAATTTTGAATGCTAAAATGTAATGAGATGACAATGAGCAACGCTATTAATGAACAGCATGTCAGATATAATGTACTATTGTGTTTGTATACAATATTTTTACATTCGTTTTGCCTGCAGAAATCATGCATGCGCTTGCTTAACCCTCGCCTTACTATGTTAAAAACATCCGCGCGTTTCGATGGTGTGTACTCGTTACACATTCTGATTTATAGTGAATAAAATGAGTAGAAATTCGAAAAAATGAAAATGTTCAAAGATATCGCTTAATTTTATAATAGTTGATGTCAATAAGCAGTAATAATTGACATTTAATAGCTAAAAACATGAAAAACATCAGACGAAGACCTCAAACGGCCAGACGCATCTTGGCGCGTGAACTTCCGAGAGCTACTAACACTACTTAGCCTGTCGACATATCGATAAGCCGACGCGCATCGAAATCATTTCGAACTAGCCGACCAACTGAGGTTTCCCGTCTCGCTCACTCATATTAGTACGTCAGCGAGAGTGAGGAGTATAGATGCCAACGCATCTGGGTATTTTTTAATTTTATTTTTGCACACGCTTCCGACAGGTTGAATGAATTCATGACAGTTGACGCGTCTTGATTGTAGTGGTGAATTTATTCCGGATTTTAGAAAAATATTTCCTGCTCCCGATGAGTGCCTATTATTATAAATATTTTTTTTTTTTCAATACGTTAATGTATTAAGGAGGAATACCTAAAATCTGAACCCTGTGTGTATTATATTTACAGTGATACTTAAGTTATTACAAGCAATGTGTAGTCGATAGACATCACCGGGGAGGAGAGGTTAAAAAAAGTATTATGCTTCCACAAAAAAATCAGTCATTATTTTAAGCTCTCCGAGTACTAAATAATAAAATTGAAATGTTTTCATTAAAAAAAAATATTAAACGGATTACCATCGAAAATTCAATATCGTCTCGTGTGCAAGGAACCGCGTGGGTCTCCCCTTCTGTTAGAAGCCTTGAAAATATTAGTATGGGGAAAACTGTAGCGTAGTATACATAGTAGTATTCCACAGACGTTCGCGTGACATATTGATTTTCGTTAGGACCACAACACAAAGGTGAGTTTATATCTACCTACCGACGTGTACGAAATATACGATAAGTGTGAAAAAACAACAAGGGATTCGCACAAAATCATACCATAATGTAACTTATATGAAATTTATCTCATCAATTAATCAGAGAAAAATCAACAACGGAATTTGTTATACTTGAGATCATCCTGCGGCTGAAAATGTGGAGAAGCTTAGATTGCCCCGAAACAGGACCTGGCCCCTGGACATGACCAGGAGAGGAATATATGGAGGTCCCTTAACATACTTTGCGCCGGAGTAGGTAAGACGAGGATACAAATGAAAGTCTGGCGATTTTAAGCGGACCGACTGAATGTGACGTGGACCAGACCCTGTCACACCTTCTGGAGTGTGTGTTGTGTCCGAGTAGCTGCACCCAGGAAGACCTGATGATGGCCGGGAGTAACGCCATCGACGTCACAGGACAGGATCTGACCCTGTTGTTTCCGACACGATAATATATATGTCAGAGAAAAATAATAAAACGGCAGTTTTAGAGATACGAACTCAGATTTATTTACCATGTCTAGTTATTTGCCGGGCGGCGTAGTCCAATGATTAAAACGTATGTTTTCCATTCTGACGCTGAAGATTCAAATGTCGACCAATCTTGATATTTATTTAAAAAATGATTTAATATAATCTAAGCTCTATACATTCTCCTGGTTAAGCCACCTCTTTAGGACAAAACAAAATTATGCAGGCTTCGAGAGCGTCGGACTGATCATCCGATTTCCTTAAAAACGCTGAATATTGAACACCCAAATATTTATATGGTACTAAAGCCGCAGTCTATGCAAGTTCGAGGGCCTTTGCCTTGAAGGCTCTCGAGAACCATCTATGTTCCCATGTGGACCTTCGGGTAATGAGGTGTTCTAGGACATAAACAACCAGGCATAAACAACCTAAGCTTACAGAACTGTGAAACAACAATTTGTGGTATCCAAATGCTACGGATATGGTTAAAAAGATATTTTCCCGATGCGATGACCAATTGTCTATTTACACCGTATTACAGAGTCGATAAATTTAGTTTTAATTCACATTTATTTTAAGCGATTACATGTTTCGGCCTCCCTGAAGACCATCTTCAATAATTTCGGTCTTCAGGGAGGCCGAAACATGTGGTCGATTAAAATAAATGTGAATCAAAACTAAATATTTTTAATTTTTAAATTAGAATTAATTTAAATTTATAATTATGCTAATATTATATTTATAATTATATTATTTTTTAACAGATGATTCATAATTTTAACTACCGACACTTAGACATATGGACCAAATAGGTTGAGTAAGTATGGCAAAAACAGACAAAATGAATTAACCGATTTGAAGCAATATACTCGTATATCAAAGTTTACATATAAAATATGTCATATGTGCCACGTTGTGTCTGCCACGATGCGTGTCTGAAACGTGTCGACAGTCTTCAGGTCTAAGCGTACCTTGATACTGCCGGATTCTCGGCCAGCTAGACCCCTAATTTCTATAGTAATCATGGCCCATCCGTAATTTACTCAGGCCCATTGTTGCGTGAAAACACACTATAAAATAATACGTCATACTTTCCCCTGTGTAAGAGCGGCGATAATGTCAAATATAACTCATGATATTGCGATCGTTAATTTTCTAACGCGCTGGTTCTTAATCGCTCAATAAAATAGTACGTCCGGATTCTTATCTATAATTTTATACGTTAAAACTTAAAGGGGAATATAAATTGTTAAAAAAACTAACGAATTCATTTACAATATGTTTTTTTTTAGGTTAGGAGTAATCACTAAGTAATTAGACAATATACACACTAAAGAAAAGGTACACATATTTTTATTTTTTTTTTTTACGTAAACATGAGATTACCGGACACACGGCGATAGTATGCAGACATTTCATCTGTGAATTCCATGACGCTTACTCAGGCCCATTACATACGGCTTAGCGCTGCATGTGAAGTGTTGATCCGCCAACGTCATATTCTACCGACATTAACGTATTATATGTTTATAACAGGAATTCACTATGAATGGTGGTGTTCGTGGGACGTCTTTGATCTTCCAACAATTTTGATGAATAAGCTATGACTGGCAAGTTACGGGTGAGGGACAAATTCACACCAACCTGGTTTATTTATTGAAGAAATAGTAATGTGACTAAACTAGACTTAAATAGCTTCATTATTCCACAAATAAAGTAATTAATTATATATTTTTATCAATTATTTTTTTCTTTCAGAAACATTTTATTTAATACGATCCTGAAATAAGATATAATTCAAACAATTTATAAATAAAGGTATATATGGTTATCAACAACAATTATTAAAAAGTCCCGAAACTCGCTAAACAGAACTCGTAATAAGAAGATAAATAAATTCGCGGAGCTCATGTCGAAACTGGGCTTCTCTCAAGTGGAATATATCAATATTCGAGGTGATATGGTTGAACAATCTGATCACTATCCCAAGAGGTTAATTTATAATGCTAGTGGTATCATCGCATTGGAAGATTGTTTACCGTTAAATTAATATTTGTCGAAAATTAGAAATGCGGAGCTGAGCAAAACGAGGCAAGCTGTGATAAAAGTGGCATATTTCTTTTGGCCATATTATCCAAATAGGAAGCGGATATAGCAATAGATATATAAAACAAATATTACTGTATTAAAGAATGATGCAATTATATGCTTATATAACAGTATTTTTATTTAATATATCGTAATTATAATGAAATCATATGGATATTTTAAATTATTTATTAGAATATTATTTTATTATTTTAATATTCTAATCTACTTTTATAGATCATTGACTATATTACAATATGTATTATACGCGAATCGCATCCCGCTCCCGCCGATATTTTTTCCGAATGAATTGACTGGTTTAAGGATTTTTATGTATGGTATATGTATATTTAATTGCTTATATAATGAAATCGTTGAAAAATTATATCACATTACACAATACAGGTAGTAAATTGAATCATTTGAAAATCGATAAAAATATGTTTTTTCTCGCCTCAATTTGCGCATCTGTTTAAACAACACAACTGCAAAAGAAAAACATTTTTTGATTAAACAGGTGCAACATTTCAATAAGATGATAATAAATATTTAATAAATAATATTGTGTAAGTGACCTTAAAATAACATCACAGTTTCTTAATCAGTAGGATTCTTTTCTTACGAAATAAAAACATAGAATAATACGCACGAAAGTAAATGATGCTTGCCATTCAAGTCTGTCTAAACGCTTTATTCACAAGCAGCGTCCATCCGCATTGGTTAAGCGTCATAAAGCTTACTACTTTAACCGATTGTGCTTTCCTATATGCGCTTGCTTAAAAAAATAATTCACACATTCATTAGTTTCACTATTCTTCAACAAACTGCTGTTTGAAGACCACTTTAAGCCGCTTTTGACGTTTTTAATTTTATATTTAAAACTATATGGCCGCGAATTGTCGCTACACAGTTCTCTCAGCTGCCATTATGCCTGCCTCGTCGCAAGTCACATACTTTGAATAGTTCCTGGAGGCTTCCAAAGAGTAAACTCGGGGGAATTACAGTGAAGGCAGTTACACTATCCAAAGCTTGATAGGGCGGTTATTAATCAATAATCACCCATAAGTCAAGGAAATCGAATAATTAGCCTGACGCACATTAGATCAAAATCATTTTGTCCAAGAAGCAAAACAAACATTAAAACAATGAACCTATAGAAGTTAATTCACTCTATATTTTTTTTTACTTAACGATGATCAAATGAGAAGCGATGTTTCAACATGCCGTGTGGTCGTTTGTCTAATTACAGATTAATACTTAATTTATCATCAGCACAATTAATAGTGACATCAGCATGATATAGCCCTTGCTGACTGGTACCGAAAACCTCGATATACAATCTTTCGTCTTTTATTTTCGCTCGCTCATCGGACACGCATGTGTTGTCATTTTGTAATGCCTTTAGGAGGACTAGTTATATAGATCGCTACTTGCGGCGCTGGGTGTCACCAACCACGGCACCCGGTGCTAAGTTAGTTATGTGCCGACAGCGAAAAGGTCGTATTTTGGCTGGTGCTAGTGAAAAAGTTTGTGTGTTGATTATCTCCTCCTCATCCTGCCACCACGCAATTCTATAACGAACTTAGAGAGGAGGATGTCAATAGACTATGACATGAATTATTTAACACAAATCAAGCGTATTTGTCGTTAATTTAAAGATATACATCATTTTTTATATGTCAAGTCATAATACAAAAAAATATATCGTATATGAATCAAAAAGTTTCTCTTTGTGTTCCACACACCATTTGACCGAAAAAAAGCGCTTAAAAACATTTTTATTACATGCTAATGCCTTTACTCAGCAGTGAATTTTGAATGACGACATTTATGACTCCATTGCGATAAATCAAAAATATTAATATTAAATTAAATAAAAATATTTACGCAATTTGATTGGAATTCAAAGAAAAAATGTATATAGGATAAGTGTGTTCATAGCTAAATTCGCAGGTGATCTTTGACTAGAAATCAATTTATTTTATTAAAAAATATCTTTAAACTGCCGTGTAATAATTAAATTAGCCAAGCTATATAACTCATTATTTGAATATGGCTAAGAAATGTGACTAGTTGTCGGTGACTAATATTTGAACGGGCAAAGTAGCGTTAAATCCGAGATTAAATTATCAACGCCTCCATATGAAAGCAAACCTCGATTCATTCACCCGCCCACATAACACTTAAAATTAAAAAGAGTAAAATTTAAATATAGTGCAAACAAAATGATTGACTTACATAATTTATTATAACACGTATATGTTTATAAAAAACATAGGTGTAAAAAATTTAAGTACATTATAGAGCAATAAGCGTTCGGAACGGTATGCTTTCTCGGAGGTTCTACCATTGTAGTAATGCTGTCAGGAAAGTGCTATTCAAAGCACACTGTATGGCATTATATACATCAGAACTCTGGCCTACCTATCCTAAACGAGAGTGGGAGAATCTCAAAGTTGCGTATAATAATTCATATCGCCAACTTATGCAACTCCCTAGATGTTGTAGCGCATCTGACATGTTTGCGGAGGGCGGAGTCCATTCATTCGCAGCATTATTGCGACACCGTGTTGCCGGCTTCTGGAGCAGGATAAGGAGGTCCGACAACACCATCATCCTGGCTGTTTCTGAACGGCTCAACTCCTCCCTGAGCCATCGCTGGATGGAGATGTTGCAGCGACCACCATGAATGAATTATTATATATATATATATAATTATTATTTTGTATCTAAAATGTATCTATGTATCTAAAAATATGGCAGATTGGGTATTGAACAAACCCACCCAATCCTGCTGGAATAAAAAGCTTATTATTATTATTAACTTGTAACTCGTAGGGAAGGCAACACTTTCACACTATTTTGACCATATTCAAGAAAATTTAACGTGATCCCTGACTATTATGCTACTAAACTAAATAATTCATATTAACGTAAATATGGGCATACATAAAATTTAAAATACTTTATATTACTAAAAGTGAGTACAAAATTATACGATATTTGCGGTAAGCATGTGAAACTTAACGAATTATAATAAATATTAATTCCTTAGTTAAATACCCAGGGATCTTGCTATATTTTCTTGAGTGTAGAGGGCGCCACTGAAGAGAGAAAAGTCTACAAATACAAAATCATTGCTGCCACGATGCTCAGTTAAGTACGTAAATTAAGATTTTTTCGATCATATCACCAATTTCCACCACTCAGATATGGCAGTTTCTATTCCCATGACTTGTCGCAAGACATCTCTGCACCCGAAGGTTACCCGGAAATATAGTTTATGGTTCCTAACGACCTCAGGACCCGGGCAGGAGCCCGAGGACTTGCAAAGACATAATTTAGGTTCGTATTGAATAGTTTAATTATATTTTTAAGGAGATCATTAGGTAATAAAGGACGATTAAACCAAAAATGGTAACTATAGACGAGACCATCATAATGTATGAAAAACAGCCTCAGACGCTATAGGTAAAATATCTATAGAAGTGTACGCTATAGGAAGGTTGACTGTATAATAATAAAACTAGATTTCTCATAGACCATAGTGTACTCGTGTGAAAAGATATTTTCCCAAGAAATTCGGATTGAAGATAAACATAA
Source organism: Glossosoma conforme (assembly GCA_022606575.1). Taxonomy (NCBI): domain Eukaryota; kingdom Metazoa; phylum Arthropoda; class Insecta; order Trichoptera; family Glossosomatidae; genus Glossosoma; species Glossosoma conforme. The sequence continues at coordinate 4,068,630 of JAGTXR010000003.1, read as the reverse complement.
CCTAAAAAATAACAAAATTAAGAGCAGATTTTTATTCTAAGACAGACAAATAATGACTGCAGTCGCACGATTTATTAAGCTTATTAATTATCTGTGCTGTAAATGGGAGTAAAAAAACAATCACTTCTTAGGAAGTAATACACAATAATGTATCACAATACACCTGTGAACAAGGTGAACAGAGAAAATAATTCATTTAACGAAGTCTATGAATGTTTGATCTAAAAAATGCGTTTAATTATTATGTGAAATATTGTTTCATGGATTACGTTATTGTTCTCGTTATTTAATAGGTAGGTTTTATGAGCTAAATTAAAGATACATAGTTTTAAATACTTAATTAATAAAGAGAGATTTTATAGAAATACAGTTTGTTATAGAAGAGAGCTATCGTTCATGCCGTTCTGTGGCAATTTATCCCAGGTTTAATTATAAAGTACCGCTTCCACTGTGCGAATGACATATTTCAATAAAATAAAGGCCACCCAGAGTGCCAAGCAGAGTTTCATGCTCACAGTGTCTGTAACATTAAGAATCCGAGACGTGAATATCCGAAGAAGAACTCAAGCAGTGGACGTTACCGAAATATTGTAATAGGCACTCTCGAATGGCAATGAGTAGGACATACTCTTATCTTTCAAAGAGATGACGGTCGATGGGGAAGAAGTGTTCTAGTGATGTCCAAGAACTGGCAAAAGATGTGTTGACAGAAGGAGGTTTCAGGTGTTTCCAGAAGTATTAAATATATTATTAAATAGCTATATATTTGTCTGCAATGCTTAACTTGCCTTTCTCTTTTTTAAATATATATGTTTTTAGAGCTCCGCGAAATGTCTTTTAAAAATCACAAATGCTCCGTAGATCCTATAAGGTTGAAAATGATTGAGTCAACACAGCGCTCCTAATACTTTACAATTTAAAGCAAGGATATCTATCTAACATGTTTCCTACAAAGATATCGTAAATTAAGCGAGACGTTTAACATTTAAATGGTGATTCAGAGCATGGCACATCCTCGTTCGAGCGCCACGAATGAATTATCGAAAGGGTTTTCTCTGCGCAGACTGTAGCGGTATTGCATGTCCGTGGGAGGGCGGGACGCGCCCGCGTGTGGTCCTGGGCGGGGGCGGAGAAAGAGTAATCTGTCCACTTCCAGGAATCGCTCATTTCTTCCATCTCTTTCTCTCACCAGTTCAATCAGTCACTCTGTCCAAACAGCGCATCAGAGACTTTTTTGCCTCTCAAATGAGCAGTTGTCATTTTGGCTCAAACATCACTAGTATAGAAGTAATTCATTTAACTAAATGAAACTACAACCTTAACTATCATCATCAGTCTTTGTCCATCTACTGTTGAACGTAGACCTCCCGGATAAGTATACATTCTTTTCGATCATCCGCAACCAGGCTGCTCTCCCGCTATTCTTCTGATGTCAGTCCACCTTGCTGGGGGTCGGTTAACACTCCGTTTGCCAGTTCAGTTTAAAAGTTTGATTAAAATTGACGTAAAAAGAAAGTAAGTCTTCGAGATGTCTAACGTAAGAATATTATAAAAAATAACTTGTAGAGACTACGTCACGAATGACGAGGTACTTAGTATGATCTAAGGAGAAATTCTACCTAAGAAAGACTATCAGAGAGGCATCCTAACAGATCGCAAAACAATATTTGCAGATACAAATAACACGAGACAACTTGACGATAGTATTTGCAGCAAGTCTTTGTGGACATCAATTTCGCTTTATTTACTAAGGTGAAGATATCTACAGATGATTTCGTTGCTGCAAGCCAATCCTCAGATTTGATACTGTTAACAAGAACTAAAAAAATACACCGAAAAATATTATTTTTGAGTACATAGTTTTGTGTTAATAAAACCGTTCGATATTACAAATACGGATAGTCATATACTCTTTCCATAAAATATTCAAATATAAGTAAGATAATCGCATGTATATATACGAGTATTGTACTTTGTGATGAGCTTTAAGACGCTAAATTGGGTGGATAAACTATAAAATCATTTGAGTTTATATTTTTAATAAACATTAATCTTTCAGTTATTGTTATACTCATACTTGTATGGTGGCAACACTATTCATAGGAGAATTAAGCAAACGAAACAAACATTCAATAAGACAAAAAACGAGGAACATTATAAAATTTCATTGTGGCGGAAAGTGACATCGTCAGAACACTGCTTAAATGAAAAGCTGTTATAAATGTTACATAACAATATGAGCATTATCTTTTTGTATCATAGGAATATTATAAAAGAACAAAGATAAAATTTGTTAATTTGAAGTTATCTTACATAGAAAAGAGCTCGAGTTTTGGCAGAACGAATAACAAATTTCAAGAAATGATCAAATCTGTTTTTATTTCGGCACTTGGCACGGGATTCGAAAACATGTCCTCCAAAGCGGCCAAACATCAGCTGCAAGGATATTGTCTCGTGTTGTATTACATTGCCGTATGTTGAATAAATATTCATTACTTGTCCGTGCGTTTGGTGAGGGCTAACATGTCCCTCTGGACCGAGAGGGATCGATGTCAACGAAGAACATGTCCAATGTCCATGTTTTACGTACATTGACGTTTTACCCTGCGGTATAACCGAGAATAACATGAGCCTTATATTAAACAAAGACACGAAAATGTAATGAACATTGTTGTTTGTCGTTATGCCTAAAATATTCTTCAAAGAGCTTTGACCGCCCTTATCGTTCTTATACACCTAATGACGCACTTATCGATGGATGCTTTTCGAGTATTTTTTCTTTATTTTTATGACGAGCTTTTGATGAACGTGGGTGGAAAAGAAAATGTATAAGTGCTTTGTATTTTCAATAAAACATTGCACAACTATATTAAGTAATAATTTTATCATACTTTACATTGTGGGGTTTAAGCACTGCGATGAGTATTTCGAAGATGCTTACCTGAAAAAAAAAGAAAATTAAATATTTAATACACAGTCAAGAAATTGAGTTTCGTTAAAGAAAAATATTAAGAGCACTTTTTAGCAATATTTATTGTTATTGAGTCCACTTACACAAGCGATACTATTTTCAAAATTGCTCAAATTTGAAATGACAATGTGTTATAATACATATATTATTAAGCTTTCATTTTAAACACAGAATCGGAAAGTTATGAAATATCGGTCGATGTCAAGACAACACAATTTTTGAAATGAGATAAAAGACCTATACAAATAATAATGTAAGTACATAGTATCATATCTCTCCAACAGCTTAGAAACGGCAACAGCAGTATTCGAATTGTATTTTGAATATTCGCTGATATTTCTTTATAATTCTTTATAATTCTTTATAATTCAGAATATTTGTTTCAGGATATCGGATGATAAACAATCTAAAAGCATGAACCAGTTTTTTCTATGGCTCAATCAAACCAACAACACGCGGTAAACAACATGCGGTAACCCATCCAAGTTTCTATCTCCATCTAATGGTACTGCCCTTCGGCGATGTTAATGAAACCGCGTTTACAATGTGTGCTTGTGAACTGTGTTTACAAATTCTATCATAATACACTAAAAGTACATATAATTTAGTATTATAAAATCTTGTTTGATATTACGGCTAACAAATATCAGAACATAGAAAGTTTATTTTAAAACTGATTGACACAAAACGATTCAAATATCAATGTACTCGTATAAAGAAGTACATGAACGACGGCAAGAAAAAAAAAACGAAAAAAATATCAATTTTAGTTCCAAGGCTTCCCATTCGGGTATGACAGGTTGTCACAGTTAAAACCGAACGCTCTCCGATCTCTAGTAATAAATCACACAAAAAAACCCTATTCGAAGTCAGTTATTTCTTAAAAAGGGCACCAATGATGTAATTCACTCTAAAATAAATGCGAACGACGGGCGCCATTAATTTATCTCTGAGGATGAAACGAAAATAAATGACGGCACCGACTTCTGGTAAATCCATCAAAGAAGAGATTCTGAATTTTAAAATTAAATGACAGATATTGATAGCAAATGTCGGCGTTATTTATTTTATATTTAAGTATATGTCAATCATCTCATACTTATATAAGATAATAATTCTAGAATGATCCACGCGACTGTAAAGAAATTTCTTCCTGAAACATTGTAAGGAAGTTCTATAACTTTATTTATTATATCAGCATAATTATGAGCTGCCTATACTCGATCCAAATGCGGAATATACAGGGCCTTTACTGTCCACACATAGACTCTTGCCGTTTAGGAAATTCGTCGAAACTATACATAGAATGTACTCGGCGGAGCTCCAGGAGGCAGACTGTTATGATATCAGGCAAAGACCAAGATGGCTGACTGAGCTTTGTGGCGGCAGTTTGTGACGACCATATGCTACAGTTAGGAGAGCGAATACGTAAAGATGATAAGCTTCTAGTAAGCTTTTAGTAAATAATAATTAGCATTCCAATTGAGATCCATTTTATATTAAATATATAAGAATTTCATACCTTGTTTTAATATGGATCATAATGAGCACGGTTTCACTTGATGGAAGACTTCAGTTTCGCTGAAATAACGAAACTGCAGTCATCCATCAAGTGAAACAGTGCTCAAAGTGATCCATAATAAAACAAGGTATGAAATTCTTCCAGATTATTTAGGTTAATACACTACATAAAAATAACGACAGATCTATATTTTCATCAATGCATATTGTTGTCCAACCAAAAACTGCGGTGTAGAATCAATTGAATATTTTCACAGGTAAGAAATATTTGTTTATCAGCTGTCAAAAAATTAAATAATAGGCTGTGAAAGAATACATTTTAGTCTACGGAAAAAATTAAATTATTTTCCGAACAAAGTAATATAATGCATGGATTTTTTAATAAGCAATACTTGACAGTTATAAACCGGAAAATAATATTAAAATATTAAGTTTAGTGAGTATCAATGTTGTAATGATATATTTAAGGTAATATTGATCGCGTTATAAAAATATTTTATTTTAAAATAGAACATGGACTGACCACTGCAAATGCAACATGTTAGTCGATAAATACATATTTACAACGATTTCAGTTTTTAATGTTATATGTATTTATAGAAAACCCGGAGGCGGAAAATGAAATCATGATATTACGCAAGACAGACCATAAAAATATCTCGAATCCTAACAGCAAAATGCAATATATAATTCAACGGCTGGCGAACTGCTGAACGGCATTTTCAGTAACTAATATTATATTGATTCATAACGTTGTAAACTGAAATAAAAACTCCTTTTTTTTTTAAATTTAATGACTTACACCACTTTAATAATTATGGGCACATTTCGAAATTATCAATTTAGTTTGAATTTCTAAATTCTATGTACCAATAAATGGCACACGTTGCATTTGTGATTCTTATTTGAATAACAAATTTAAGTAACACTGAAAGCTGACTAACACGTGTCGTTAGTCTGGTTGCGTCGCCCTGTAGTAGCAAATATTCCTGGCTTCGGTAGCGTCGGGCTAGTCATGTAATCTCCGTAAAAAATCCATTTTACAAAACACTCAAACATGTCTCGAATACTACAGCTATTATATACGCAAACGCCACATGCAAATTGTAGTAAATAGAAGATATGCTATGTATTTTGTAAATAATCAGAGTTATTCTGATAAATAAAGTATTGAAGCCTATGAACAAACACTCAAGTTTGAAAATAAGCATAAAAGTTTCCCCGATATCGTGTTAATCTTTTTTTTTTCATTAACTTTCGGTATATAAATATGGCCTTAAGAATGATACTAGAATCTACCACTTAAAAGCATATTTCACGGCAAATTCTTTAAGTTATCATCTCTTACTTTTTTGTTATAAATCTACGTTTCATGCTTGTTTTGTTATATATATATTATGTAACATTTGGAACATCTGTGAAGTAAATAACGAAAATAACTGTACGAAAATATTTGACATTTGAGTACGCGGCTTATATTAATTAAAAATAAGAAGCTGAAGCATATTTTTCCAGATTATTTTGTCATCTATTTTCGACACTGTGATGTTTTGCAGATGTAGCAAGCGTGTCCATTACGCAGTGAAGCAATATTGTATTGAAAAAGCCCCCGACATTGATTATAACTACGTTAGTATTTATACGTGGGATTCCCCAAAACGCAGACTAGACGCTTGCCAATTTTTCTATTTTTATGCAGATTTCGCTATTATATATGATGCAAAATAATTGTAATATGAATTCACACGCTGTGTCTGCAGCGAAATATGAACTTCTGAATGGTTTACAAAATATGAGAGAAAAATAAACGAAGCATTTTGAGTTTGGCAACTGAATGATACAATCATTTTACAATTTGTATATACCGTGTGGAGATTAGATTAGATTAGAGTGATGTACATAAGAGTATTGACCATCGTATATGTAGCATCCTGGAATTGTTTTTTTGTAATATATTTAGGAATGTGCTTATATTTTTCGAGACAATTCTTAAATAATGGGTCTACGATTATTAGGTATATAAATGAGTCAAATATATAATAATAATTTCATTTTAATTTTAATTAAGAAATTTACATATAAACAATCTGTAAATATGTGTGTTCTAACTTAGGAACTAATACTTATACATTCCCATGTAAGCCACTGGCAGTTCATGATTTAACCATTATTGAAGATGGTCTCCAGGGAGGCCGAAACATGTAATCGTTTAAAATAAATATGAATGAAAAGTAAATATTTTTAATTTGTCATTTTTTAATTAAAATTAATTTTGAATTATGCACTTTCACCAATTATTGTCAGTTGATAACCTTAATGTTATCAAATAAATAACAATACAAAAATAAAAGGCTAATGTGGCAATGTACACGACATGTCTATCGAAGAAACAATGGACAATGGTAAAGAACAGTGTTAAAGTGGCGCCCGAGAACTGGCAAATGAAGTACTGGCCTAGGTGGACTGACGAAGAAGAATAACGGAAGGAATGAAGACTCACCTTGAAGGCCCAACTTCAACAGTAGGACAGAGGCTGATATTGATGAATGTTTCATGATCAAAATAGTAATAAGGAAAACATATTATTGTCAAGTTCGACCGCAGTCAGCTCAGTACATCAATGTCGTATTTATGTCGACAGGTTGTGGGTAATTTTGATGACTAAATTTATGATTCTCGGTGCATTGATATAATGTGGTTTTGCGGTCGGTTCTGACGGCATAATATTTATCAATTTATTTTGTAACTATACAAGACGCCAGAAAGGAAAAAAATACATTAAGGCATTTCCTATTCAGTTCACATAAAATTCATATTTTATAATATGGACTGAAGACAGTGTATTAAACACAATGGAACGTTTTTTAAAGTTATTGATACGCCCGTAAATCATGGTTTACAAGGCATTGTATGTTTTTATTTCAATAGAACCTATATAAATTACTCTTGCTTATGTTATCGTTTGTTGTTAAAGAAATACGTCACTATGAAGGAAGCAAAAGGCGTGAAATATTTTAAGTTACAAAAAACATTAATTCTTATTTCAAGATTCTACAGTACTCCTACAGTAAAGAGTTCAAAAATAAAATCCGTATTTATATGCTACAACTAGGAAACTGTTGTTACAGGAGCGTATAAAGCACTTTTGAGATATACTATAGTATACTCTGACATCAGCATGATAGCCCTTGCTGACTGGTACAGAAAACATCGATATACAATCTTTCGTCTCTTATTTCTGTTCGCTTGTCGTACATTTATGTGTCCGGCATATTGGGATAAGTTATATAGACCGCCGCATACGGCGCTGGTAACCGACCACGGGCCGCACTTGTCAGTATTGTGCTGACGGCCGAGAAGGTCGCAGTACGACCGACCGGCATTCCGCCTAGGCCGGAAGCTTGTAAAGTTTATCATAAATATATGTCTAAGTGCTTCTGAAAAAATCTGTGTTATCAATCTGCTCCTAATCCTGCCACCACGCGACTGAATAACACCTTTTGAGAGACAGGGGTATGTTAACTCGTATTACAATGCTTCATGAAAACGGTGATATTATATATAATGTAGAGCTTAAACTAATTTGATAAAATTAATACGATTTGTTTGAGATTCCTGGAGGAAGCTTATTGACAATATGCTTCATTCAAGATATAATATCTCATAATATCAATAAGATACTAAATACATCTTAGGATTGCGATACAACAAAAATAAAGTGAGGTATCAATTTCATCAGACAGCAGTATAAAAACATATCCGTTGCGATAGGTTAATTTTCTCAGAATATTATTATTTATTCCGAGCGAGTCGAATGAAAAATACGAGTGCCGAGCACGGCCGGAAATCGAAAGAAAAACAAATCTAAACTTTGATAACGACTCTTTTCTCTTTCACTGGAAAACCGTTTTATTCGTTATTTTTTTCTAACTTTAAGTCTAGCGCGACACGAATATAAAAAAAGGGTTTTTTTCCCCGATCGGCTGTTAGCGGGCTTTATTAGGCCGCGCCTGTGACGTTTTTATTTTTATTCGTCCGATAAACTATTCGATTGCGGATTTGTTTGCAACACGCAACGTATGTATTTTTGAATGTTAGCTGGAATGGAATAGTTTGTGTAAGATTTTTGTCTAAGAAAATGATAAAAATCAGTATTATTTTATATTGTGGCTTTTGGGTTTAGCCGAGTGTGGCGAATTTCTTTTGACCAATATTTCGACCGCCTTTGTAAGAGTCTTCTTTTTTTTTCTACGAGTGGTACTTACTAAAAATAAATAGACTGTCGGAAAGTAATAATATAAAAAAACGCTTGTGTCAGTCGTTGTGTCGTATTTAAATAACATTATATTATATAAAACGACAGTAATATTTAAAAAAAACGTACTTTGAAGTGTTATGTCGAAGAATGTTAAGAATTTATAAGACGCAAGCAAAGTTTCCATACTTGTTACGGTTTACTTTGACTTAGAAGTTATAATAATTAAGTTGAACAAAACATTTTCTGCTCGCGAATAAATACTCATAATTGCTTAAATTATACTTTTAAGTTTCGAACACAATGAAGAGTGATTCAATGGAAAATTACCGATTGTTACGAAAGCATTGTTCTTGTAAAACTATAAAAGTTAATTTAACTTTACGTCGTCGCTAACAAAGCATAAGTTATCAAACAATTAAGATAATTAAATAAATATTGTATACGTATTATCGCTAATTAATTTAATTATGAAATAAATAAGTGAAATCTTTCCAGAAAAACAATCATACAGACGTAATGATGCACTTTTGCAAACACGAATAGCTTTCATAACACAAGAAGTAATTATTTATTAATGTTAATTAATGATATAACAGTAGATTATACATATTATAAACATCATGTCGACTGTCGACAACGTAACTGGTGATGCTGAACATGTGGAGAATCGCAACTGAGGAGAATATTTGGATTGCCCCGAAGGAGGACCTAGCCCCTGGACACAACCAGGGGTGGAATATATGGAGGTCCTTTAACAGACTTCGGACCGGAGTATGCAAGACGAGGACACAAATGGAAGCCTGTATTACAGTATCAGTAGCCCCAGTATTAAAGTGGACTGACTGAATGTGACTACGGCGTGGAGCAGACCCTGTCACACCTTCTGGAGAGTGCGCTGTGTCCGAGTAGCTGCACCCAGGAAGACCTGATGATGGCCGAGAGTAACGCCATCGACGTCTTCCACTGCACGGCAGACAAGATCTGACGCTGTTGTTTCCGACGCGATTATATAAATATAAACATCATTATTTCCCTTATTTTTATACCTGGACCATAAGGCCGCCACATGTTGCCGCCAAAAAGTTCTGACAGCTACCATTATTCATGCTTTGTTCCAAGCTTAGTATATACACGAGTCTATGCAGCATTAACTGGGATTGGACGCAAATTCGGGCGTTTTTTTTATTATTGTTTTGAGCATAGCAAGAATATAATTCTGTAATATGCGACAAAAAACACTCAGTTTAAAGCTCACGATCTCACGATGGCTATAAATTACTTTTTAAGCAACAATGTATTTTCTACAGTACTACCACAGCCGTTGCTCTCTTGAACTTACACAATTATTCCTCCTGCACCCACCCACAATTGCCGAACATCCATGTAAAGTAAAATTGTGTGTCGACCAATTCTGGCCACCGGAAAAAAATGTGATCTGCAGTGAACGTTACTTCGCTTTATTATTTTGTAGATCAATTCCTTTTGAATATACAGCTACGAAATAATAAACGTACTTAGTATAATTAATGATTTTATATGCAACAACAGACATATGCTTATCTTTTTTGATAAGCAGTTTGACTGCCATTTTATTACTATGGCACCATCAAAGCCGATGCCTTTCGAAACTTCATCGTAGAAGCCGTCGTAGAAGGCGTGGGTTTAGAGATACCGGCGTAGATGTGTCGGGTGAGGTGGGGAGGCTATCAGCCGGTGTAACCATGGCAACACCCCCCCCCCTCCCCCATCATCGCAAATGCAGAGAGAGGGAGAGAGACAATCGATTGTGATGTTGCGATATTACCAGCTGTTTGGCGAGCTCCCTTAGCCATTGCTAGAGATTGAATGGAAATTACAACAGTTATCTTATAAGCATACATTGCATGAAATACCTATGAATATGAATCGTTCAGCTCACTACTAGTTTACCAGTGTTGATTGTCAAAATGTAGTCGTCGTGATTAAACTATATTTCATATGGATCGTACTTCATATCACAACATATGTAAAACTCAGTTATAAATTATAATATACTCGTATAATGGTACCCTAGAAGATACATCGTTGGAATCCACTTTAGAGATATTAATTTCTGTTTCTGAAATTCTCAAATTACTGTTTTATTGTGGCATCCATGGCATCTTCTCTTACTAGAGTATATATTTGTCACAACTGCCGCCACATAGTTCTGTCAGCTGTTACGGTCCTCCGTCGACCACATTATGTGTATAGTTCCCCACAACCTTAAAAAAATGCAGCTGCAATTTACTATACTGTAACCACAAAAATCATATTGATTAAACAAAAATAATAGTAAAAGCTCTTTGCAGACAATACTAATCTCAAATGGTGAAAAATTCATTTAATTTGAAAATTCTCTTCTGAACTAAATTGAAGCTTGATTCCTGAACATGAATTGAAATGTGATTTATCATTTAATTTATAGATTTATTATCATAATACAATCGAAGTAAAATATTTAATTTATTATCTATATATTTTTTTAACTGTTGCTGCGATTTCTATAGATATACTAAGGGCATCAACTAGTACCTCTTCAGACGTGCCGATATTCACTACAAAGAGCGCAAACTTTTCATTACTTGCATTTCACTTGCAGATGCGTGAACGGAGGCTCTTCTCACTAGAATGTGCCTTCAAGCTTTACAACGGCTCAGACTATTTCGCAAAACTTATTAATGATTCAACTTCTTCTCAACTCACACCCAATAGCAACCCTAATGACGATAAAGTCTGCTCTATTTTCTTTATTACTTTGCTCTTGTGCAACGTAAGAATTTATATATTAAAAAAACTTAAAAATTACCGATCCGCAGGCAACAGACGGGACTATGGATCTATGTTGTCATATATTTGCCTGTTTATGTTTCATGAAGGATAAAAATACACCTTTTTTTCTCTTGATTTCACTCACACTTCTCACTATCTATTATACATGACTTGTCCCAAGATATCTCTACATCCTAAGCTCCACTAAGGAATAAATTGTTCAGGGATATATGCAGAAGCCGGGAGATTTCTAAAGACGAAATTGTGCAGTATCCGACGCATATGTCGATTGATTTTTTAAAATGTAAATTTAAACGTATCGTATAATAAGACCGACGCTTCCAAAAATATTTGATTCTAAAGAGTGGCGCAATCCAACCAACGAGGTAAGCAACAGGCAGTGACTCATAAAAGCATAGTTTTATATCCAATGTTGACCTTACGAAAACCGCGCTTACAATGTACTGTTCTTCTTCTTCGTGTCAGCGACGTCAAATTATTTTTTCCCAATATCTGGCAACATCGATAGCTCGTGTGTTGCCCAGCATTAGGTCCTGAGATGTGCAACTTGTTGGGAGCATGAAAAGAACCTCCACGCGGTACCCCCTGGAAACGGAATTTCGGACATCCTCTTCCGGCCAATCTTTTCAACCCAGCGACAACAAAAACAAAATGTACTGTTAATGTTGGTGCATGGAAATAATGTTTATATTTTATTTGTTAAAACAAATATTTGATTCGATAAGGTGGCAAAATGGCTAAGTGATAAGCGTCAAATATAATAAACAAATCATGACGTCACTGTCTGCCGTTTGAAGCTCATATCCACCGTATAATTTTATATGATTAATGCAAGAAACCTTAAACAAAAACTAAAGCTTGCCGATCTTAAATTTGTATTGCCAATTTACACTCTAAGTCTCATTCGAAAAATATCATCTATTTCGGTGATAAATAAAAATCAATAGGAGTGTCATGCTCTGTTAATGACCATATCATTACGCATAGCAATTAGCCATTTATAGAGGCTTGAAAACCACATTAGGAAAATTGGACGATATCACATAACCGAGAAGTCGTTATTTTCAAGAATAACCCGACTTTATTCATACGAGTACTTTAATTTGGGTCAGCTCACATTCTTTCATCCAGAAAATCGTTTCGTTATGTAAATAAAAACACTCAAATATTGACTGTTTTGAATAAAAAGGTAATTTAAAAAATCATATGCGCTTCGTAACTGCAGTATAGGTCGCAATCTAACGACACAAAGCTCTATCAGCCGCCGTGGTCATAGCCTTATGTAATGCATGAGCTCCTCTTCCCGGAGCGATCTAGAAGAATGAAGAATTGTACACGACATTGGTGAAGAAATGTTTTCCTCTGTCGTGCTATAAGAATTGAACAATCTTGCTATTCATATCAATCATGTAAGTAGCCCATTGTAGTAGCTTCGAGAATGTAATGTACACCTCCTTCTTTCTCTCATTTATTTGACAACTACTGTTAAAGTATGTTAAGTTATTTTGTTGCTATAAAAACCCAGTGAAATAAAAGCCATGCTAATTTAACTGTAAATACACACAATAAAACGGTTATTAGGTAAACAGTGAAATATCTGCATAGAAAAATCTACAGTCGGCGTTATTTACCGTGTACATAAGCGTTGGCTGTGTTTGTTAAAAATATAACTGCCGTGAACACATTGAACACATACACGGCGTTTAACGTGCAATTATCAACATGCGAATAGCTGCCGCCCAGGTGTGTTTACTAACATCGCTACTTAATGGCAGCCGATAAAGGTAATCATTGCATTTAATTAGCGTGATGTTATTGTTATTTTTTTATGTAAACGCATGCAGGAGAGCACACTCGCTCAAGACCAGTGCACTCTATGACGCTCAGCCAGGAAGGCTGGACGCTGCATGCGGGAAACGTGTGATGTGTTCATTTGTGTGCGGGTTGGGGAGATTGCAAGTGTATATTTATCTGTTTCTTGAAGAGATCCAGATTGTAGGAAGGAGGAAACACAGACGCTGGAAGAGCATTCCATAGCTTACTGGAGGCATTAAGGAAGGAGCTTTGGAAACTGCCAGTTCTTGGTCGACATATTGATTGCATGACGGTATAATTGTCTATCGCGTCATTAATTCACAGCGAAAATATATCATTTAGCAATTTAATAAAATAAAGTTTAGGAATATTTGCTTTATTTGATGACATCTTAAAAAGAAAAATAAATCTTGACCGTAAAAGGGAGGCGTTGAAAAAGGATATTACGTGGACGAGTGACCTCATATAAAATGTAGACGGAACTACGTTTTACACAGCATTGTTGTAAGCACATGCTTGAAAGTGATTGTTATTAGCAAAGATGGGTAAACAGTATACTTAACTCAGTAATTAGACAATCAATAATCAAAAATTAAGTACAAAACTCGATACTGTTCTCGCATACATTGGGATGTCCATCATTTTTCGAACTGTTGACTCCCTCTACTGTCAGTTTAATGCAATCTCTCGCCCTATAAAGCACATATGATTATACTTTTTGAAGATTTCATTAGAATTTGGAGGTGCTTAAAAAATATTTTGTTAGTCCCATATATTTGGTGTCTGAATATTAGGATAATGTTAAGAAAATAGCAGTTAAATGTTGAAAAGAAAGTTTGTAAGGTAAAGATATCTTAAATATCAGCATATTACGCTCTTTATTTTTATTGGCGATTATTTTTTAGCATAGATAAAGCCATTGTACACCACATTAAAACAGATCATAACTTTCAAGTGGACTGACTTATGTGACGGTTAAAAATACATTATTGTGGAATTCCACCAAGAATATCGATCGAAAAAATCGAAAAAAGTTATATAGAATGGCTGAACATTGCATGCGAAAAATATTTATACTGACTAGGAAATCAAAGATTCCTTACATAACGTACACTATGAAATAAATTTAAAAAATAGATAATAATTGATATTATGTGAAAGTATACTATTAGAATGTACGAAAGGTAGATAAAAAAAATCTCATTTAAGTTTAAAGCATCTATATTCACTTAACAACAACAACCATTAAAAAATTAAGGTTTATTGAGTTTTTATTTGATGAAATATCAATGAAATGTGCGAAAATCAATTAAAATCAAAATAAAATATATTTAATGTAATTTTTGTGCTAATTAAATATGCATTACTCACTGTATAAAACACACTACGGAATCGCAAATGCCATTGCACATATAAAGGAGGACCATAAAATCTGATACGCTCCGTCGTATCCAATAAACGAAATGCATTCTCGTGCACTTTGCACTGAGGTGGCGAGACTCGGACTCGGTGCTAAGTGCAGCTTTTCTCGTGACTCTCCTAATTGGAGTCGGCTATCTGGGCCAAGATCGAGCGAGCTGATGATGATGGCCGACCTTCTTCTTCCTGCAGCCAAAGCCTGAGAGACATGCCACGGGGGAACACGCCAACTGCGCATTGTGGAGCCTCCAACGTCCGTGAGTCATGTATTGATCGGAACAAGACGGTTGAAGGTAACATACCCTTCAATGGATTATATATCAACAACTGATACATATACTCGTATAAACATACATTAAACACCGTCCTTTATGTCATTTCTCTCACCAATAAATCAAATTTGCCGGCCGACACAGCTAAATGGTAAAAGCGTTTACTTTGTAAGCAGAAGGTCGTTAGTTAGATCCCCGACGGAGATTAAAAAAAAGTATACCCGCCGGGATCTACATATTGCTTAAATTCTGTGATAAAAGTAGAATTGCAATTACAACGTGCAATTGATGTTAGTTTTAGAGTTAAGCACTAGCAAACCCATCTTGATCTTAACGATGCATCGATTAACACTTACGTGTGCTGGCAGTAGAGATAAAATGATTCAAAAATATCGACACGAACATGAGTGACACTTATCGCACTTGTCCACTAATCACCATCACTGCACCATTAGATAACACATTTCAGTACCGGGTCGACCGCTTCCTTGGCGGCCGTACCCTAGTGAAAGAGTAGCAAAAATTTTACACTTGATGAACATTCTCTGTTGCGGTCCGTCACATACTGAATCTTTTTTTAACTTGCACAATATAACAGCGAGATTTGAAAGCATGACGTTAATACATACATCACACGTTTCGCACAGATTTTATCATGATTATTTAAAAACTTGTGAAACTTCATAGTCATTCAGCTGAGAAGACAACTTCAGCAATATACGAGTATAAATATGTGTAAAGCAGGTATACTGAAATGTCAGCACGGTTGATGTGGTGGATCATACTGATAGGGTATATTTTAACTTATTATTTCAGCAAATATATAATGAATATTGTGAGTTCAATATCTTATATTCCTAACAAGGAGACGAGATTAAGACAAAAAAATATTGCTATTTGCAAGCATATAAGGCACATTTATTTATATAAATACATACATAAACTTTTTATATGCATATATATATATATAAAGATACAGAGGAGAGTACCAACAGAGTTATTTAGTCTTCCATGTAGTCTGCATTTGAGAAGGATGTGTAGTGGTTGCGTGAATGACGGTATTTAAAGAATCGAAAGTGTTCTTTAGTGATATAAATTGAATGTATGCAAAAAAGTAGTGAACATAGATAATATGAATAATATATTCTAGAAGAGCTTTCCAAAATCTGCTTGTGGTGTAAAACAATGAGCAGATGTTAAAGAATTTAGTTTTAGTTAGTAAGTTTTTACTGACCATTTAGTGATGCTTAGAAGGGAATAATTTAAAAAAATCTACAATATTTACGATAGAATCGATAAAAAGGCTAAGTAAAATGACAAAGCATCTGTGATTAATAACTCCATTGATTGCAGATTAGACATAAGTATTCCATTGCTTATCAGACGTTATCAAGAGCTAGAATGAATGGCACAGAGAAATAATTCCCCTTACCAAAAGTAATAAATAATTAATATCAAAGAGTAATGCTAATAAAGCCAAGGAAAATATCACCATAGGGATATTCCGAGTGTGTTTTGACATTAAGATTTGTTAAATTCGAATTAAAACTTGGTAATTTGCCTATGTTTTGTGTTTTCCATAGAGTACAATGAATTCAAATTAAAGTCACTTCGGTAATTCTACCGGCACATTATTGAAACTGTTAAAAGTTGAGGTCATTAACTGAAAATAGACTGCAAATTTATATGCTTTTTTTTCAAATTTAAGAAAACATGTTTTTCATCAAATCTCTTCGCTGAGATATTTATATATTTATATATTTATAAGGCAGTAAGGAGATGAAACGGGTTCAGTACTTAAATAAATATAAGTGTAAGTAATTAAATTTTTGTTTAATTTAAATTAAAATAATATATTAATTGTTACAGTCAATAAGATAAAAAATATGTAAAAGAGTTTATTAGTTTTCACATTTAAAAGCTATTTTAAATAACTCAAGTATTAAATTCAGATTGTATTCTAAAAATTTTATTATAAAAAGCTCAATGGAAAGCGAAACTCAATCGCATAGAGGTTTTAAAAGAATTCGAATGCTAAAAATATCTGAAAAAATATTATTTCAGGCGTAAAACAAACATTTAAATCACGCTGAAAACACAGAGGGATGAGAAATTTGTTCCGCAAATAACCTGTGACTATTCCAAACAGTCCGCTATTACTTCTGCTAGTCAAATTACCTTAGAGATTTAACTAAATTCCAAAATTCAGCAAAAGAAACCTATTCTCCTATTACTTCGAAGCACCGGACTACTATCGTAAAGTCTTAATAATTACATTTTTTTAAGTTCAAAGTTGATTACGTTCGTGCTGAAAAAAAAAAAAAATGGCATAAAAGTACTACTTTTTGTAATTTGAATTATGGGTGTGGTTTAGTATATTTTAAGCTGTTTTTTTTAAGAAATATGATCTAATGATACATCGACTGTCGTAACTATGAAAGTAAAAAGTGGCCATTACATCGACGGATCATGTTACGAATTAAGTTTTTTATTCGATAATCTAAATATAAAGATTGATTTATTATGTAATAATAGTTGAAGGCTAGAGAATAACGTATTATTGTATCACGTTTAATCCCGGTATATTTGACGATTGATACATATTATTTCCATCTATATCTGTTCTATATCTGGAGCACATGGTCACCACAATTTGTCGCCACTCACTTAAGTGAATTGCCATTGTACGTGCATTCTACCACGACATATTTGCAACCGAATGTCCACATGGGTACATATTCATGTCCTTCAGTGCACAAACCCGGGACTCGAAAACACTACTTTCCGAAGCATATTTTTAGGTGATGTTGATCATTATTTTTAAGCATATCGAGTGAATAGACCAATACTCTCAATGCCTATAGCATTTGGTTCAACCCAAACGAAGCATACTGTAAGCAACAAATGGTGAACCCATTATAGTTTTGCTCTTCGTTCAATATTGCTTGACTTCAGTGATCTAACGAGAACCACACTTATGGTGTGGCACTGTCGTTGGTTTTACATATACAAAACGATAATCTCTGTTTATATAAAAATCACGGTAGACTAAATATATACCAAAGTATACAGATATCTCAATGTGTTGCTTATCATCTGGTAAATAATTCGGGTTCGACGCTATAAAATGGTTAGATAAAGAAGTATGTTGCGGTTAGTTGACTTTAAATACAATAAAATTTAAGCTTTGTAATTCTTTTCAATACGCATATTATGTATATAAATGATCATTATATTTTACAATAATCGTTTTTAAAACAATATTTAAAAATATAATTTTAAAATATTTATATTTACAGTTTTGATGACGTAGCGTGGATGTTTTTCAGTAACTTACCTGAAACAAATAAAAAAAAATTAAAATATTATGATTAAATAAAATGTTATTAATTATAATGGAATGTATATAATGAACAAAATTAGTAAGTATGAATGCAAAGCGCAAGTTGATTCATTTAATTAATGTTTAGGAACCATTGAAATTTCGTATAATTTTTAAATGTATACATGTCTTCCTTCAGTGAAGAGCCAAAGCAAATATTTACGATGCAATATCGTTTTCGCAATAACATGCAATTTACACAGATGTTGAAAAAACATTAAAGAAAAAAATATATTTCAAATGTTTGCAGTAATTTTTCATGTTACTGTATGAACTCAGGGGCTGAATAATACACTGAGGCATAAATTTATTAAAGAACGATCATTTAGATACAAGCGATTAGAAAATAAATACATATATGTTGACATCAATCGTCTCTGATTTCTGTTCGCTTGTCATACATTTATGTGTCCGCCATATTGGGACTAGTTATATAGACCGCCGCTCGTGGCGCTGGGCGAGAGCCATCACCGGCTCGCCAGTCGTCTGCCGTCCGTCGGCGAGATCGCATTATCAAGTCCCGATCGATCGCGGCGAAAGTAACGCCATATTACGATCGATCGGGAAAACCAAGTTTTATCGTAAATATATGTCAATGTGCTTCTGAAAAAAGTATTTGTTTTGTTAACCTGCTCCTCATCATACCCTCACGCGACGGAATAACAACCTTTTGAAAGAGAGGAGTATGTTAATGTATACATAAATAAATTTAAATTAAATTTTGTACTTTTTTAGTTAAAATGTTAGTTTTTAATACTATAGTCCATTCACTTACAATATTTTATATTATAACATGCTGTATTTTTTTTTATTGTAGAATATTTTACTATGAATAACTTTCTATATCAAATCTATGATTTGCTTTATTAATTTGAAACACTGTTTTCATTAAATAAATAAATACTTATTATATAGAATTGAATAGAACACTTTTTTCCTTAAAGAATGTTATTTTAAATGAAGCTTTATACCAAGAATATAAAAATAAATAAAAAGGCCTCCATCAAACTAATATCAGCGGTTCATTTTCGTGGAACATTGCAATACTTTATGTCGGGCAATTTTCTCATACCTTTTATGACGATTCGCAACGAAAAAAAAAACATAAAAGACGTTTTTTTTCTTATCGTCGAAAACCTTCCAGCCGACAAACAGTGGGGGGGGGAGATGAATAATGGGCCGACCGCGAAGGATGATGAATACGCCATAAAAAGGCAGACAATAAAAATATATACACCACAAAAAAAAATACAAAGAAAATTGCGAGTAATGCATGGGCGAGTGAAAATGAAAATCAAAATCGACATCGAAATCGTTTACGAAATTTAAGGAAGATATCAAAAATCGCTGAAATTGTTGCCATATTTTTTCAGGTTCATTTTCTTTCATGAGCTATCTACGAGTATCTCATCTCACGGCGGTACGGTTTTTTTTTTAAATTGCCAGTCAACAATATGAATATAAATCGCTTTCTAATTTTAGATCTGTTGTCAACGGGAATTTTCGTCGGTTCTTCGTGAATGCGATCGCAATAAGTGTACAATACGTTTTAATGAAAATAATAATTCAACTCCGTTAGTCATGTTAATGAATATCAAGTCAGAAGAGACGAATATGAAATATGTAGAAACAATATTCAATTTATTTATTTTAGAATATATTTCAATACTTTAATCATTCAAAGATAATTGATCTATAACCAACATTTTATAAATCGACTATATTTTTTATACTACACGACATCAAATATTATATTTTATGACATTTCTCTAGGCAGAGAATTAATCAACCATGATTGCGCTATGTATAGAACTGAACTGAGATTTCTGGAGCATAGTTCGTGGTTCGAGTCCCAGCGTCTACCGTTTCTTTTTGTCCAAAAAATTAACGAGTTTATTGTATCTTTAATGTAGATTTGTACGTGTGTATCAATTTATAGAAATAATCTTTTGTATACCAGTACGTATGGAGTAGCTTGATAACTACGGTAGCAAATAAAAAGCGTGGCTTTCGTTAGATCATTCAGTTAAGCACCATTCGACGTGTACTAAAACTTGTATGGATTATCGTATAATGTATATATGGAATATCGTATAAATCACCCAAAATATGAGTCGGAAAAACCAAGTCTCCGGAGGTCTTGATCATTTGGTCTTCAAGTGGCAGCTCAACCCAACAATGAACACACTTGTTTAAAAGAAAATATATTTATAAAACGATCACAAATACATAAAATAAAACAAAAAATAATCCACATGAGAGTGCATAATCACTGCCAATTATAAATGCATATAATTGGAAAATTGAAAAATTAGTCTATAACATTCCTGCAGGCTATCGATCATTTATAATTCGACTCAACGTCTGCCAATGCACGAAAATTGAGCAACATTAGTTAAACCTCAGGCGACGTTATCAACTACGTTACTATTTAATACAATACAGAGTATATAAATTTAGTAAATACTGTAACACAACAGTTGTGTATAGTTATGTATAATGTAAAGTAAACGATACCCTAATCAACACAAAGCCGTATTACGAGCTTACCGGCCTCAGTCATATCAATCTTAATTTCAGTAAAGGTCAAAATAGTATTTCTTAGATGTGGATATAGTATAATAGTACACAGCTGACATAATCTAAAGTTCACAAAGTTACGCAACCTCCAAAATTAATAAATTTTCCCCGCCTGTGGAGCTACAATACATCAGTGTTATCATATAAAACAAGATAATATAATATACTAAAATTATTCACAGTACGAAACTTTACCGAGTACATTGTTAATTAAATTATCTGTATATACCTGTATATTTAAAAATCGTATGAATTTACTAACGTTAATTAATTTACAAAAATATATTTCTTTATTTTGAGTACTACTCGTATTAATCACAGAATTAAAGACTGCAATGAGGGCTTCGTTAGTTATTCGCTTTTAAACAATTACTAATATGTTGATATCGGCACGATGTATCCGATATGCCGACTGGTACCGAAAACCTCGATCTACAATCTATCGTCTCTTATTTTTTGTTCGCTTGTCCCGCTCACGGGTTTTTCTAATTATAGACACCGCCAGGGACGCGGGCGAGAGCCCGATCACGAGGCGTCAGTTATGTGTTGACGATTGAGAAGGTCGCATTACGGCCAGCGGCATGTCATTCCGCTTGGCCGGAAGCTTGTAAAGTTTTAACTTAAATATAATTAATGTGCTTCTAAAAGAAAGTCTGTGTTATCAATCTGCTCCTTATCCTGCCTTCACGCGACGGAATAACACCTTTTTTAGAGAGAGGAGGATGTTAGTGTCAAAAAAATAGTGTTATGGTAAAATAATTGAAGGTTAGAGGTTAGTTCTGTAAGATACGAGTATATGATGTTTATTAATATTAAAACAATATTTTCATTACGTAATAAATATAATAATTAATTTTATAATTAAAGAAACCAATGTCTACATAATTTCAACATTTTTTTTTTTAAACTTAATTTTATCCATATCCATTTTGATGCTACGTGATCTGACCTAATACTAAAGTAGCTCAAAAAAAATCGTTGCTCTGATGCGAGTATGCATTAATTTAGAACATCGCTAGTTTTTGGTAAGAAAACTCTTCTCCATTGGGTTCTATGACGCTCTACCAGAACGGCTGATATATGTTTGCGTCAACAATTTGTAAAGTGATATAAATTTATTAGAAAATAACATGCATTTTCATATATATTTTTTATAATTCCGTGTTTATTGTAATGAAGAAAACAATCTGTTGAATGGCTTCAATAAAATACTCCATACGAGAAATTGAAATCACATTTCACTTACTCTGAAGTGTTGAAGCTCTCTGTTCAATTATTTCAGGCTCGAGTTACATTTCCGTTTGATTTTCAGTTCTGAAACATAGCGGTCGAGAATGAGACTCCAGTACAAACAGACCGTGATAAAAGCTCTGCGCACACAAACTTCGCAACATACAATTGCTAAAGTCAACGTTAAATTGATGCGAATAGAATTTTCCGTTTGTGTGCACAGCATTTCCTTTACAGGTGACAAGAAGTATTTTGTATAGAGAATGCTGAGCTTTATAAATAAACTGCAAATGTCACGGAGTTCGCCTGCTAACTTGATTAATGACGTCACAAGCTGGCTGCTCGTAGTGGTGGGGTTAAGTACTGGAAATACTCCGATGTATAAAAAAAATCAAAGACAACGATGAGTATTGGTTTTTACGTATAATCAATATAGTTCATGACTATATTACAGGGCGCTTATGTCTTATAACATCATCATTTTAAAAACCGCTATCTAGTATATTGTTGTCATAAACTGCCGCCATAAAGCTATAAATCTCGGAGCTTATTCAAAGTAATTTCTATGCAAAGTGAAATTTCTGTAGCTTACGCTCTCCTTCGGATCTAAATATTTTCTAAATACTGACATCAGCATGATATAGCATTTGCTGACTGGTAACGAAAACCCCAATATACAACCTTTCGTCTCTTATTTCTGTTCGCTTGTCAGACATGTGTGTCGCCATATTGGGGTTAGTTGTATAGATTGCCATTTACGGCACTGGCAACCGATCACAGCGCCGCACGGGCCAGTCGTGTACCGCCCGTTGGCGAGAGCATATTGTATTGTGGTTCGGCCTAATGCTGTGACTAGGTCGAGCTCTAAATTTGTAAAGTTTATCGTAAATATATGTCAATGTGCTTCAGAAAAAGTCTGTGTTATCAATCTGCTCCTAATCCTGCCATCACGCGACGGAATAACACCTTTTTGAGAGAGAGGAGGATGTCAATACATATTCCAGCTAGGTCCGCTAATGATTACAAATCTCAGTGGTATTCTTTAATAAGCGAAATGATTTAATTGATATATTTATACTTTAAAATAAATATGTATCGCATTGGAAAGGTCCTTATAAGTCCTATCTATCCATAATAAAACCAATACAACCTTGAATTACTTTATGTTTCAAATAAAGTGAGCTGTATGATACATATAAATACGTAAGGAGTGATTTTAAATAAGTTTAAAGTCAAGTAAGGAAGAAAGTACTGATAGGTACTTCTACTCAGAAAGTATGCCAAAAGATGGAAAGATAAAAAATGTTTTGCAAAGGATTGCAAGCTGACGAAAAACACAATTCAGCATTTAGTTATGTTGACCAGTTATATAATTTCCATCAGAATTTATTTAACTTCTATTGACATCATGCTATATATAACATTACAACTTTTATTTCAGGACAATTTCACTATCCCAAAAGCGAACCTTCCTACTAGAAAAAATATTGAATAACGTACAAGGAAGAACACGTCACATATAAGGACTACCGCAACAGGGCATGTCCCTGTTGTGCGACTAGAGACTTCTAAGACCGCATCACATCTAAGATCCTGCCGCGTGTACTAGACTAGTTGCTTCATTCAAGACTATGTTAGGCAAAACACAAAGCATTAATGTTGCCTGATATTGGAATGAATATATTTTACATTACAGTTATATGCATCATGATTTAATGGATTTAATTTAAGCACCTATCTTTAAAAACACGATATATTCGAAAGAAACGTTACAATTTATTAGCTGACATTAACATTATTTTACAAACGCCACTAAGTACCTACGTCGCAAAAAATTTACGAGCTTTTTTAAAGTTGTGAAACTGAAAACTTTTCTCGGCCATAACCACGCCGCGGGAAAGCTTTTTAAGTAAAATGGAAAATGCATGAGCATCAGATGGTCTTCTGTCGTCTACGTATAAAAAGTCAGAAGTTACATCGTATGTAAAAATATATAATCCGTTACTTTATAGCAGATGGGAAACGTTACGCAACACTTGATACTACTCCTTAAACCAAATCAGAACGATGAGTGAAGCTCTTACATAGTATTTAAATCAGAATCAGCCTCATTTTAAAAAAAAATTGTTATACGTGGTATCTTCAAATAAAGATTAAATAAAATTGTTCATTTGAAACAGCTACAAGTAACAATTTAGAATAACATGTTTTTTATAAAGAAATATAAATACAAATTAAACACTTATAATATTATGTCCATTGTAATCAAATCATAAAAATGTTCATTAGCTACTAAAAAGCATGTCAATTATCTATGAGCAAACACAACATGCAGCAATACAGTGGTTCTTCTATGCGATATAAACAGTATTGTCGAGTACGTACCTAAAACATAACAAAGTATAAAAAATATTCAAAAATAATTTCACATTATTCACGTAACAAATAATGTGTTCGTTCAACAGAGAAATGACGATAACTTTCGGGGAATACCTAAAAATAAAGTAAACCTGGCGCCAAGGTGATTAATTATAAAAAAAAAGTGTATCTCACCAACTTAGCTGGATGTAAATTTAGATAATAGATGTATTTCAATCCCAAACGGGTAGGTAACAAAGCTGCAAACATGATTAGACATAACGTGGAAGATATAAATAAAACGACTAATAAAAGGATTACATATATTTATATCACTTAAATAAGTCGACACTTTTCTTAGAGGAATGCTAAACTATACGTACAGAATTAATGTCATAATCAATGATTTCTTTTCTATTTATATACGTTCCATATCTGGAACAACGGATCACCGCCACTAAGTTCTTTTAGTTTACATTGTCGATGCCTCTTCACAAAACATATTTCCAATTGTCTACCTGGAAACACATAAGGTTCCCGAAAATCTTAAAAAGGGAGAAGCCCGAGGACTTGAAAGGACGGCAGCTGTATTATAGTATTATGGATTTGTAAAATGTAGATTTTTATTATGGAAATCAGATGATAATTCAATTATGTTAGACACAAAAGAAACCTATAACAGCATATCTATTTACTATTTGAAACATATACAAATCAAAAATTATATTATTACTAAATTACTCGTACAATCAAGATTAATATACACATATGTGTACTTATGATTAAGTACGAAAAACAAAGCAATTAAGACAAGCAACAGAAGGTCCCAATGCTCATCAAACAGACGACGTCAACAAATCATTCCTCCAAAGAAACTCGTGGAGTTAATACCTGAATGGGTCTCCCTTACGTGAAATATATCAACATCCGAGGCGATTTGGTTGAACAGTCTGTACCTCTCCCAAGAGGCATAGTCTCTAGCAGGTTAGTGTTACTGTTTGGGAGAGCAAACAATCTGTGCCTCCTAATATTAGTCTCTACATTTCAGCAGCAATTAATTGTGTAATTGAGCCATTTCATGTGTATAGTAAGCATCCTTAGAATTGAAGAAAAGGAGGACATTAGAAATAAGTGATTATTCAAATGCTATATATGTTCATAATAATGTAATACATGTATGCATTGGACATAATAATCAACGCTAAGAAAATAGTATGTACGCAAACAATATGTAAAACATAACCACGTGCATTACTTCAAATCGATTTGCTTACATTGAATGTGATTATACTCAAGCAGATTGTCGTCTACGAATGTTTTGCCAGACACAAAGCAATGTTAGAAAATCATTATTAATGACATGTAAATTTTATTTCTATCATAATCATAACAAAGTCATTATTCTCAAAGGATCTAGATTGTAGACGGAGATATGCACAGTATAAATATTTGATTATTTAAAATGAATAGATAAGCGGCTGAGCTATGCAGAAAATTATTCAATAGCCACATAACAATAGAAAAGAATACAATATATATGACAAAAGCAATCTTTAGTCATAGAAATTGTTTAGAGTAAAATTTTAGTTCCGAGCCAATTCGTTAAGTATTGATTAAGCCAAACCTGGTACTCTCGATTATTTACAAAATCTTCTTCGTGTCAGCGACGTCGAATTATTTATGCCCAGTATCTGGCAACAACGATATGTATTGCCTAGCTTAGCTCTTGGGATATGCAGCTTGTTGGGCACATGGGGCGTGATCCCAGGTGTGAGGCGGTCTGCAGGTCTCCACAGTCGCACAACAGTGCTTCTTCCTGCCGAAGCATTCCCCACCGCTCGAGGTGGTCTTTTGTTCTACCAACTCCGGTTCTTAATCTGTTTAGGGATTTTCAGGTCCGCCATTCAAGGTTCTTGTCAGTTGGGAGGCCTTCTTTTGGTTCAATGAAATCTTCTGATGCGATTCGTTGGGGAGCATGAAAAGAACCTTCACTCGGTGCCCACTAGAAACGGAATTTTGGATTTCCTCTTCCGGCCAATCTTTTCAACCAAGCGACAATGGATCATTAGAAACACTTTAATAATGAAATTACTATTCGAACAAAATAATTACAACTATTAGTTGACAATGTGGGACCCTGTAAAGTTTAATAAAACAACATAACTATGGTTTAAGTTATCAAATGTAATACGAGAATGTTGTTTTAGTTACATTAATTTATGTTGTATACAATTAGTATATATTATAATGTAGAAAAAAACAGAATGATGAATGCTTTTATAAAAAAAAAATTAAACGAAAAATATCAACAAACAAGACAGAAGACATGTTCGGGGCTTTGTGCAAAAAATAAAAGGTTCTCTCCTGTGACGTGGTTTATTTTTCAGAGAAAACATTTACCAGCCATGTAAAATAATGATATTTTTTGGGACGTCGGACGGGCTGACCTTCCAAAGTGAGATAAAGCACGACCCAAGAATCGAGGAGAATTTCATTGGAGCTTCTGCGAACGTGAACTTCACTAAGGCGAGCTTTGTGAAAGTCTAAAGCTCGGGATTGTACGGGTTATTGATTGATTTATAAAAAAGCCGAGTCGGGTGGAATTGTCAGTGTAATGTATGGGCCGTGGATAATCAACGATATGAATCGATAGATCATTTTTATCTAAGCATGTTTTTTCAAGAATTAAATGATGATTTATATCATACGCATAATATTCTGATGAATTCTTAAGTACGAGTATAAGTTATGTGCGTATTACGAGTACAAAACCAAGTTATGACTGATGTAATTAATATAAATTATACCTTATAAGAAGGACGACGAATGTGGACGATCGTGATAGCTGCGATTCCCAGATATTGTGCATCGATAAAGTAGTTTTTTAATATCCGCTCCATATTTCGAGCATATGGACACCACAAATTGTCGTTTTACAGTTATGTAAGCTCTGGTTGTCTATGCTTTGTCCAAGAACACCTGTATAACCGGAAATCCATATGAGATATAGATGGTTCCCGGGAACTACCAGGACAAGATCTCCAGAACTTGCATAGACTGCGGCAGTACAAGAGAAATATTTAAGTATTCAATAATTAGCGTTTTTAAGGAAATCGGATGATCAGACCGACCTGAACATTTTTTCGTTATCCATAAGGGGTGGCTCAACCCTACCGGCATGTAAAGAGCTTAGATTTGATTAATTAAATACATTTTTAAAATCAAGCTTGGTCGGGATTTCAATCAACAGAGTCTGAAGGACAAACAAACGATTTACCACTAGACCATGTCGCCCAGCTTATTCACATTGAGACTAATTATGAGCCACTTATTTACATCTTTGCACATATACAATAAACTTGAAATGAAGCCTTATAATGGGTATTGAAAACAGATACTTGCGTTCAGCACTGGGGGTACGATGGTTGATATGTATTTTAGACATGCTTCACTAAAAAATTGAAACACCAATACAAAAATAATTAATGACTCATGAAAATATCGCAATTCTTTTCTTATGTTTTAATCAGCCGTTTATTAAGGACTTTCTCGCTTCGTTGAAAAGTCTAATTTGTCCAGATATCTCCAAGTGTCACAGCTTTCTGAAAGCGCCGCAGAGCTGAAGTTTCAGACGTCTCTCTCGCTGAAGTGAGGAGGAAACGTAAAAGCTTTGGGAATTTTCTTATTGCCCGTCTGTGGAGACTGTCTCTCTTAATAAATGCGCAGCTCGAGCGAAATTTAAAATTGCGGCGGTATATTTTTTATCGGGCTATGAAAGGCGCGGGTAATGAAAAAATATAGTTTCCACGTTACAACCAAGTTAATGGGATAATACGGCATTATAATGGTATATATTGATCCAGGCTTATTAAAACATATTTTATATTATGTAATGTGCTTAAATATAATATAATAAATTTTCATTTGTAATAAGAAAGTAGAATAAACTTTTTTAAATTAAAACAACATCTGTTAAAAACGTGGCGAAACCTATAAATCGAAAAAATTCTGGTATACAATAGTCGTACCATGAACACTACTAACACAGTAAGTATCCTAAAAATTACGATGCGAGAATGGTAGACTACAGTTTAATAAAGTTTAAAGGATCGAAAAATCAGATTCATGGAGATTACGTGTTACATCTATAGAGAGGACATGATAAAAGTAAACGTTGATTATATATGGTCGCATACTATTTTATATAAATAATATAATTATAAAGAAATATATAAACTCTACTATGTGTAATATTTCAAAGAACATAAGTAATGTCCGGTCTCATAATTATATTAATATGATCATAGTGTGTTTAAATCGTCACGAGAATAACGACAGTTAATTCACATAAACTAGTCGATAAATCCTAATAGTCGTCTAACATGTTCATAACAATGCAAATCATAGCAAATCAGTAGTACACGGAAGGTTAATATCTCTATTATTACGCGATTAATTACGAGTAATTAACGTATACGATTAGCATAATGATCAAAGCCTCCGTCGTCAACAGTTAAACGTAAGCCTACCGCATGATCCTCCTATCGTTCCAATGGTCTGCCTCTAACATCCAGATCCCTCCTGCCTTCGGTATATTTTAATCCTTGCGTTGTCAACGTCAGACTATACCGGTTAGACACTCATCAACTTACCAAGTTTGAAAGCGTTGTAAATTCTAAATTATTTTATTGAATTCAATAAAAATACTATGCTGAATTTTTTAATTATATTTCGGCATTTGAAATATTAAAAAAGCATAGAAACGAATCAATATTATTGTATCACACAAAAATCAAGCATTGTTTTCGCATGCATTGTACAGACGTTTTCGTTAAAAGTCATAGAACCCACAACATAGTCGAAACACTATTTGTTTCTTATCCTGCATTCATTTGGCAACATGATCCTGTAAGTAATCAACCAACCTCATAAGCAAATATATTGTTATATTATTTACAAAACTAATGACCTTATTTAAATTTTATCTTAGTCGTTATCATATTTCTTAACATGGGTGCGTTGTCGCCGATAACTACAATAGAAAGCATAATCATGTAAGAACGTTGACTACAGAACGAATTCCGTGGATCGCTTCAGTACGGATGCATGACATAGAACTAAGATTTAACATTTATATGACAATGATAGGAATCCGATAATATATTAAAAACTATTTTTAAGAAATACATTACCTAAATCGTTCATGGAAACGTCAGCTTTTGTACTTAATAGGTTGTCGAAAAAGTTATTTGCTGTATTTTTGTTCTAACTGCGTGAAGCTTAATTAACATACGCAACGATTGTATGTAATGTAGTGAAAAGTTGACATTTATATGAGAGTCACATCAAATATAGACTTATATATTTTTTTTTTAATCAAATATAAAAGATACATTTTTACACAGTAATTTACATTCCATCTTTTTTTTTTTCTTTTTTTTTTTTTTTTTAAATTCGCTTACCACACCACTTAAAGATAAGATCTTGTGTGTGGCGTGGGATTCATCTATGTTATTTTACAGTTATATATTTAAACAGAATTTTACATATACACATTTATACATTCTCATAATTTTGATATGATACTAACATTATATAATTAAAATTTTAAGATACTATATATAGAATTAAATCTAAAGTAAATATAAATTAATAATACATCTTTAGTACATTTCATTATTTCAATTTCTTATGCAGTGACGTCATTTTATCATTAATATTGTTGCAAATATTTTTCGTGATATTATTTAAACACTGTAGGTAGTTTAATTCAGCTAATATGTGGTAAGTTGTAAGTGAGAATTCATTATTATGTACCAACTGGTTGAGGTGTTCTATCGAGTCATGTATAAGTTCTTTTATTTGAATTTTGTCATTAATATTGTTGCATGTGAAGTCATTCATTTTTATTTAGTTTTTAATTTAATTAAGTAGTTTGTAAGTATTTATATTGAAATGATATAAGATGTACATTTTTTATTAGCTGAAGAATATATATATTCAAACAAATTCAATTCGACTATATGCTATTTTCATCATTTTATCTCTTACCATGCAAAGGTGGCTATTGGCATTATGGTTAGTAGGTGTGTTTGTTTTGTGGATTTTATTTGAATTCGTGCAGTTGTTACAAACGGGTATCTCCTTACTCTTACAATTTAATTTATACATATAAATAAAGCAACCGGTTAATATATTAACCAATTTCGGTCGAAGCCTCATAAAGGGTTAGAATAAGCGGATATCAAAAGCTCCTTTAAATGGATTGTAGTTAATTAAAATACGGTCATATGAATAAAATCGTGCCACAGCAATTTAGCAATAATTCTCTTGGAAAATAAACTAGATGCTCATCTCTCATTTTATAATAATCTAGATTAAGAGTTATGCTCTGTTATTGATCGTTGTTTGCGGTCAAAACCACAATGTTTGATCAGATATCGTGTATGTCTAAAGAGGCTAAGTGCGATCGACAATCAATACGAATTGACGCGGACGTCGCAAGCGATTTATTGATTCGATGCACGTTGTTCTTAATTAAGATTTATAGAGCGCCTTCGTTCACAGTACGAACAAAGTTGAACAAGAGCGGATCGAATTACCGAGAAGCCCAAAGTGTGGTTTAAAGAAGACTTATCAAATAGGACTATGTTATCATAAAAAGTGTGGTGTGTAAAGATATGTTTTAATATTATTACATTCGATTGAAGTGGCATATATTTAGATCACAGATTTGTCTTAGTGTGATTAAATATGGCATCTTATTTTCAAACTACAAACACTTAAAAACAGTGATAAAACTTAGTTTTGTAAAAAGAAAGTGAATAAAATAAGTGTACTTTAAAAACATAGACATTCGTCAGTGAATGAGTTAAATGTCCTTAATGCTCTATTACACGGTCAGGAAGAGTGATCTTAAGAAGAACCTACTCAATACCGACCACTTTCAAGTGACGTCACCATAACACTGCTGCTTTACTTGCAACACTGTGGCATATACACATAGGGAAAAACCTCGCGGATCGTAGTGCTTTTCTTGAGCGGCGTGCGTTCATTGACATCGTACCGTCCCTTGTTTATTACTAATTTGGAAGCAAGCACTTCGCGTACATCGCAAAGGTTTGGTATAAAGATACACCCGGTTTTTCCTGTTTTGTATAATTGCATTTAAAGTTGATTAGTATAAAGAAATGATTATTATTAATAAATTATGCTGAGCTGAAAAGGGTTGCGGAGGACCGAGAGGAATGGAGATCGAGATGCAAGATTCTGTTGCTGCAAACCAATCCACCGGATTGATACTACGAAGAAGAAGTATAAGGATAATATAATAATAGAATATAAGATGGGCACCTAGTAAGAACCATCTCAGAGAGGCGAGACCGATGGATCGGTCACATCATGCGCCACGATGGTCTTCTTCACGACATTGTGGGAAGGGATGGTTGAGGGTAGAAACTGCAGAGGGCACCCTAGACAGGAGTATTTGTAGCAAGTGCTCGAGGACATGAGTTGTAGCTCTTACGCTGAGCTAAAGAGGATTGCAGAGGATCGAGAAGAGTGTGGAGATCGAGATGCAAGATTTTGTTGATGCAAACCAATCCGGATTAATACTACGAAGAAGAAGAAGTATAAGGATTAGGTTAGTTAAGATAAATAATCATTTTATGCAAGATATCTATAAGAGTTTTATGCCAATCGCCATGATTTTCCCTATTGTATCAATGTTCTATACAATGTATAAACTAATGAAATGGAAAAAAAACGTGAAGCTGTTCGGGCATCAGCTGAATATTCAAAGTCTGGTGAATCTATTATACTTATATATGACGAAGCATAATACAGGTAAATACACCGAGCAATACAACTCTTGTAACCTAATCACGTCTTCCATTACAGAACATCCCGCCACACGAGTTGCAGTAATTTTATTCAATAGCCGCATGGCGCCGCAAGGAAAACACGTAGAAAGTTTATTATCCTTCTGCGATTAGATTAATATTTACGCCTCCGCATACAAGATTTGTATGCATTGTGCAAATCACCTATGTAAGGTGAACCCGTCAGGAAAAGGCACTTTACCAAAAACTACTACACACTATAACTTAAGATTTTTATGATAGGCTTTTAATATAACTACGTTTCATGTATTATATACGTGTTTTAGCAGCAAGCCTATTAATTATAAGATCGCAAAATAGACTGCCATTGGATTATAGTATAATATAGAATATAGTGTTATAGTTAAACAGATATGGACACGTATGAGTAGAGATATATGTGTATATCGAGATGATGGATCGAAACAAAGTGCTGCATATCCGGCACTTGAATTACCGCAATTATTTTATTAACGGCTGCAAATCCTGAAATCTTACCAAAACCCAATGCAGACGTTTTATGTATTTAAACAACAGATTATTTCATAGAATATTGGGGGTGCATCTGGTTAAGCAGATGTTCTCTGGATATCGCAAGATACTAACAGCGGGCTTTTCTTTAGTCCCAGCCTTTGGGAAATATACATAGAATGTACTTGAGAGAGCTTATATAGGGCGAAATGTGACAATTATGTGGCGGCAATTTTTGACAACCATATGCTTCAGCTAAAGAACAGATATGCAATGATGATGATGATGATGATGATAAGGGACAATTCAAATTATGTACAAGTATATATTTTCATCAACTTAAAAGTAAGTAGTTGCGCGAATATTTTTCAAGGTTCAACAGTAACTGACTACGTATTTTTCATAAAATTAAGCAAATAGAAGCAAAGAGTGTTTTTTTTATTTAAAAACATCACTAATATTTTTGTTTAATTAACACGAACTAAACTTAAAAACATTAAACTAGTTTTAACTTGAATCTGCTTCTTTTGACTTGTAGAAGTTGGTTTGTTTTTTGTAGAATTTTGTAATGAAATGGAAAAACAGAAAAATATCTATTGTTCAGTTGATCAATGTCTCGGGACATAAAGTTGAATGCATGAACCAAGAAACTAGTAAACAAGTTATTATGACACAAAAACGGATGTCTCATTTTTTCATAACGACATTGATCTGACATTATTGTTTTTCTATACTACATAATATAATTTTGCACAATAAAAGATTTTTTAGACTAGGTCACTAAATTATTAGAATTAGATAACTAAAAAGGAATTTGATAGTATTATGGCAATGCTGGATTTATGTATTAACTGTCGAAAGGTAAGTGTTCGAGATTATTAATGATCACAATTAGATGTTAGTAAATTTAATACAAGATTAATTAATTATTTAAGTTCAGAGAAGCAGCGGTCTTGGTAATAACAATATAAAAGACTCGTATGTTCTATGAATTAGAGGATAGAAGTAAGTGTGGCTTTATTTACTAAAAATACTCATATTTAAAAGTATATAATGTTATTTATTATAAATAGAATATTAATTTAAGGCTCCGCAAGCAACTTGCCAAAACATTTGTTTGGAGCATCTTGATGTACGACTGTGAGACATGGTGCTTATCTGAAAATGATAAAAAAAGACTAGACGCCTTTGAGATGTAGTCATACAGAAGAATTCTCGGAATTTCCCGAAGAGACCACGTCAAGAACAATGAGGTTCTCAGGATAATCAAGGAAGATAGGCACCTAATAAGAACCATCTCAGAGAAGCGAGCCCGATGGATCGGTCACATCATGCGCCACGATGGTCTTCTTCACGACATTGTGGAGGGGATGGTTGAGGGTAGAAACTGTAGAGGGCGCCCTAGACGGGAGTATTTGCAGCAAGTGTTCGAGGACATGAATTGTAGCTCTTATGCTGAGCTGAAGAGGGTTGCGGAGCACCGAGAGGAATGGAGATCGAGATGCAACATTCTGTTGCTGCAAACCAATCCACCGGATTGATACTACGAAGAAGAATGTATTTTGAGGTTCCGTCGCAAAAGTGACTTTCGTATTAGAGTACAGGGAAAAGTTGTCCTTTATACAGATGAAGAAGTTGTTTGACGGTGAATCACATATGAAGCTTGTTTTGAAAGTTATAAACGTAGATATGCTTCATATGTATACAATTTGTTGAGGTGTCATTTATGACAAAATTCTAGAAGAGAATCTTGAACCTCCACAACACCTAAACATTTAGATAATTATACAATCGACGAAATAGTTGTTTCTCTCACTTCTCGTTCATTTCGTTATTTCTACACACACGTTTCTACTATAACGATATGATGAGCTTATTACAAACGCTTTCGCTTGGATGTGTTATAATCCTATGCTTGTTTGTTGTGATATAGCTCCCAGCTATCCAAACTGTCGACGAAGCGTAACAGAACCCCCCGAGCATCCAACAAGACCAGACTGAATGATGAAATTACTTCAGACGCCCTAAAAGTGTTAGTACACGAGTCAGGTGTACGTAGGTAGGTGTGCAATAGTCGCAGGTGCATGATTTAATTACTGAACTGAAGCTTAGTTTGTTCTTGTTAGCGTTTCTCTGTGTCATAAACAATAGTTGGATTAATACAGAAGAGCTGATACGAGCAACGCTTTTAATAAGCAACGGATGTTTGAGCATGTTGCAAAATAGATCATAATAATTGTTGTAAGTCGATGTAATAAGTTTCTCGTGACAATACATCGTCATCTTAGGCGTATTCTTTAATGATCATTACAATCATCATCATTTTCATGCCATATGTGATTTTATCCAGGTTATTATTATAGTTATTATTTTATTATTTTATAACTATTTGTAAGGCGCTTTTTTATGACCGAATGGTAATTCCAAAAGCGCTTCTTTGCCCCTCTGAGTAAAAAGGCGGGTCTTGAGTCTGCTTCTGAAGGATGCCTCCGCTTTAAGTTTTCTTATGCTTTCCGGCAGCGAGTTCCAGGCCATTAGTGCCACGTAGCTGAAAGCACGATTGCCAAAGACCGTGCTAGGACTATCTCCCGTCAGCTGCAGGGTGCTTCTATCTGGCTGATCTGAGGTTAAGTTTGCAATTCGAAATTTCTCTACATAAAAATGATTTTGCTTGTGTTTACTATTATGCAATGCAAGGTGTGATTGAGAAGACCTACACTCACCTACTTACTCACTACACCTTTCCTTATATAAACATCCTCACTTCCTAACATAATTGGCTTGACAATGGCTACCAGACGTAGCCTAAGCATGTCGCCCTATAATAAAAAATGTGAAATAATTTCTAAATAATCCTTCATTTTTATTTTGACAAACAAAAATTGACAATATGCACATATATTTGTTGTTCTTCGTGTGTTCTTGTTTCATGCATCTGATGAAGCATGCTTCGTCTCCCCCATCGCGTTGTGAAGCGAAGCATTCTCAATCCGAGAGAAACGCCCATAAAAAATTACGAGTATATTTCTTCTGAGAGTGTAACATCTTCTGCTTCCGGAGCGGGGGCGATCGCGGCTAAGCTCGAAATAGATCCAACGTGATCTTTCAGGGATTGTATACAAACCTAGCGGTCGGAGCGCCCAGAGATCCGATCCAACGAAGCTGGACAAAAAATCAACAACTGCTCCGTCGGATGGTGAACACGCGTTTTCATGGTCGTTCTCGATCACGCATGCTTGATGTGTTTCAGAGCATCCGTGAAGAAAAATGCTGGAATGCGAGTGTGTGGTGGACAAGAATAATATTTAAGATTATTTTATTTATTAAGTTAAAAGTTTTTATTTTTTATTATTTCTACAGTTAGACACATCCCTACCCCCTCTCCTACATAAAATGGCTCTGAACACTTGAGCACTATCGCAGCTCAGTTATCTCTTAACAATTGATGGATTGAGAAAGGCAATGAGTTAGTCTAAACTGCAGTATCCTAATAAAGAACTTATCTAACGTGATACATGTAGAAACAAGGTAAATAAAAATAAATATTTATGATTTCTATAGTTGTCGTTTAGAAGTCATTCTCAAATTTTATATTATATTTTGAGATATATAGCGAATTAGTAAGGAAATGGGAGTTGTTTATATAATAAAGCTAACATATACATATGAGAACATATACAACATTACGTCGAGAAAGGCTTGTCGACGAAGAAGAAACATGTCGTCAAAAATAAAACACTGAAACATATTCAAAAAAAGTGTAATTTTTTTTATTTAATTTATCATTGAATTTATAGAATTTCATCAAGAATTGTTTATTAAAAATACAATAAACAATAAATAAGAAAAAATATATTAAAAATATATTTTTAGTCATCTTCTTTCATTCTCGCCACGATTTCCCGCCTTAAAAATATAGCTTATCATTCATCTTCGACTCACGCAAAGATGGATCTGCATTCAGAAAGCTCAGCATAACAGCTACAACTCATGTCCTGGAACACTTGGTGAAAATATTCCCGTATAGGGCGCCCTATGCAGTTTCTACCCTCAACCATCCCTTCCACAATGTCGTGAAGAAGACCATCGTGGCGCATGATGTGACCGATCCATCGGGCTCGCCTCTCTGAGATGGTTCTTACTAGGTGCCTATCTTCCTTGATTAAGCTGAGAACCTCATTGTTCGTGACGTGGTCTCTCCAGGAAATTCCGAGAATTCTTCTGTATGACCACATCTCAAAGGCCTCTTTTTTATCACTTTCAGTAGAAGTTAAAGGATACCAAAATCTATGTACGCTTGAGCATCCTAATGCGATTGAGATATTATGTCGACTTAAAACATTTTAATACGAACATGCTTTAAGAGTCATAGAGTTTGTGAAGGACGTCTGCAGGTTTTAACCTGTGTATTTTGATATTTAAAAAAACCTTTTGGTAACATAAATAAAGTCACAATATCTACAAACCACTTGGCATTTGTTTCGGGATAAAGCTTTTGTAAAGTTTACCTGGAAATTGTTTCACGAAAATATTTTTAGCTCCACTTTGTAATGCGGATTTCAGCCGTAGGTAAAATATTTATTGTGCGAGAAAAAATATCGATAAGGGATGTATAAAATTCGCTTTACGGCCTCCAAGATTTATGGCGTTAATAAAAAGGGCATTAAGGCAGAGTAACGCATTACAATATTATTAGGAATCGTTACATTACCTTTTAAAAAGGCTTATTCATAAAAAAAATACAATTTAATAAAAAATGCTTTAATATTTTGTTAAATTACAACAACCATGTGTTGAAATACTTAAAAATATGAAAAACGGAAGATACTTACAGTAAAGAAAGTGTTTAAAGTTGATATTTTCATAAACTTTACGATATTATTACTGTTTATTAATAATGTCCTTAGCAAAAAGACTGACATTCACTTACAGTACACGAAATTACGGAAAAACAGCTACTATTAAAAGGAATAGATTACTACAAAATCATAATTTGATATGTACTGATATCAGCATGATATCTCCCTTGCTGACTGGTACGGAAAACCTCGATATACAATCTTTCATCTCTTATTTCTGTTCGCTTCTCGTACATGTATGTGTCGTCATTTTGTAATGCCGTTAGGAGGACTAATTACGTAGATCGCCACTTGCGGCGCTGGGCGACATCCATCACAAGCGCGCTTTGTCATGAGTAAAGTCCCGATCGGGGAAACCGAGTCTTTATCAAAAATATATGTCAATGTGCTTCGGAAAAAGTATGTGTGTTGTAATCTGCTCTTCATACTTCCATCACGCGATCCGATAATCATCCCGGCGACGTGAAGTCGTTTCTCCCATAGAGAGAAGGATGTTAGTTCTTAGACGGTTATACGTTTTATATCTGATATTTATGATATATAAATCATAAACATTTATTCGACAGTTGATACACAAAAATTCACAACAAATATCATCTTACATGATATTTTTCTCATCAATAAATCGTAGAAAAATAAACGGAAAACGCTGAGATTCGAACTACGAACCTTTGTAACAAACATTGTTTATTTTATTACTCAGCGCTGGTTTATAAACATTCGCTCCGCACACTAAGAGTGAGTCTAGCGTTTTATGATTAGTAAGCAGCATAAAAGCTTCATAGAAAATAGTCAATACATTAATCATTAAAATATCCGTCTATTCAAATTGAAGTTAAAATTATATCAATAGAAATAATAGTCTAAAAATCGTTAAGGAATCATTGTCCGTATTGTATGGATTAGTTACTGGTGCATCGCATGTTAATCTTCTTTAAGAATGCTTCACAATAAAAACACCAATACCCTTATGAATTCACATTCGTTTAAAAAAAAACTAGTGCCTGTCGCTCACCGTGTTTGTCCAGCTCGCTCGACTGGTCTAGAGTTAATCAAAAAAGTGTGGTCGACATCCAAATAAGGAAGGAATCATTTCGTTTCAAGAGCGCTTTCTCGTTATTGGTTCAAGGAATCCCATATGCATCCAAGGTGAGCACATCGCGACCTCAGATACAGGTTCCTTTTACTCCAGAACTATCAAAACCATGCGCATTGTTTGGCATGATAAAAATGCATAATAATACGTTAAAATGACGTCATCGTTATCATTCCATATATGTTATTCTACTAGGTGGACCATATGTTCGTCACAAATTACCATTAACACTTTGGACGCGGAAAGCGACTATAGTCACCTGAATTTTTTTCCTCTTCGACGCGTAAATCGACTATAGTCCATGGCTTGTAAAATAAGTTGGATTGAGAATGGCAATGAGTTAGTCTAAACTTCTTGAGTGATCGAAGCATCATCACTATCGTAGATGGCTTTTCTTCTTCCTGCCATAAAATCAACTCAGGAGTTCCACAGGGCTCTGTGCTGTCGCCCACTCTTTTCCTTCTGCAAGTGAATGATCTGCTTCAATGCGCAAACATTCACTGTTATGCCGACGACAGCACTGTCCATAAGAGTATAATCTTCCAAAAACCTCCGAAACATTCGGAACTATCTGCTGCTAGGGAATCTCTGGTGAAGATGATGAACATGTCTCTTGAAAGGGTTTCACGATGGGGCGACCTCAACCTCGTCAGTTTCAACATTTCAAAAACCCAATCATGTACTTTCTCCACCAAGAAGACTGCTATGGATCCTGTATCTTTCAACGGTTGTTCTCTTCCGAAAGCAAGCTCCATCAACATGCTTGGATTATCAATATCGAATAATGTCAAATATTACGAGTCAATTAAGTGTAAAGCCGGTCTCGCTTCCAAAAAACTAGGTGTATTATATAGATCACGTCGGTATTTCAACGATAAAAAACTTCTTCTTCTATATAAAGGACAAATCCGACCTATCCTTGAATACGGCAGTCACCTTTGGATTGGAGCCCCAAAATACCTTCTAAACTTAATTGACTCAGTTCAAAGAAGAGCAATTCGTTTGATAAATAATGACACCCTTACGTCTAATCTACAATCAATGGAACACAGACGTAAGGTTGGTTCTCTTAGTCTTTTCTACCGTTATTACCACGGTCGCTGCTCTTCGGAACTTAAAGAACTAATTCCTCCTGCACCCACTCACAGCCGACAAACTCGTCTTACACTTGCCGAACATCCATACACGGTTAATATATGTCGACCAAGAACTGGCAGCTTCCAAAATTCCTTCCTTAATGCCACCGGTAAGCTATGGAATGCTCTTCCAGCGTCTGTGTTTCCTCCTTCCTACAATCTGGATCTCTTCAAGAAACAGATAAATATACACTTGCAATCTCCCCAACCCACACACAAACACGAACACAACACACGTTTCCCGCATGCAGCGTCCAGCCTCCCTGGCTGAGCGTCATAGAGTGCACTGGTCTTGACCGGTTGTGCTCTCCTGCATGCGTTTACATAAAAAAAAAAAAAAGTTACCTTCGGACGAAGTAGTTAACTTTTGTCGCCTCGCATTAACGACATCGTCTGTAATATACAGACCTTTTTTCTTGCGCAATTATTGCGCAGGGGTGGAGGAAAGTGAGGCCAAACATGTCTCTCTTTTCATCATTATAGAGGGCAATATTAATTTTTATAATATGTTTTTAAAAGTTCTGTCGCCTGGCATGATCTACTATTTGTACCAAACCAGCAATTATTATTCGTTGAATAGGTTATATGTTTTAAAAATATACAATAAAAAATATTGTTTTTTGATGTATACATCTTTCATTTAGCCACAAACACTGTATTAGGTTGAATAGAGAACTGACGAAGCCCTCATTTGAAGCAAAACCGGTAGCAAATACGGCCTTTGAGTATGTAAATAAACTAACTGTGCTGAGCGTAATCCACAGTACTCGTAAAATAAGTTTAAAAAATATATTTATCTCATTAATATATAAGAAGCATCTCAAATTGAATGCTTTGAATCTGCTTCGTAGTATCAATCCGGTGGATTGGTTTGCAGCAACAAAATCTTGCATCTCGATCTCCACTCTTCTCGATCCTCTGCAATGCTCTTTAGCTCAGCATAAGAGCTAAAACTCATGTCCTCCTGAAGAAGACCATCGTGGCGCATGATGTGACCGATCCATCGGGCTCGCCTCTCTGAGATGGTTTTTACTAGGTATATATTTTATAAATAACGAGCTTTGAATATACGAGTAAATTACATAAAGAATATCGTATATTATTTATACATACTTTGGTATTGAGATTTTTTATTACTTTTTAACAGTGTTTTTGAATGTACCGAAAACAATTACATAATCTAAGATTAAATAAAGTAGGTGGTTTCGTTTCTCGGTACAAGTGATAAAATATGCTCTTTAAATGAAGGCTGCTCGAAATTGATGGTTAGACGTTTGAAAACCAGACTTATATGAGTAATCTTCCTTGACGGCCCGGCTTTAAAAATGACACAATGTAGGTGGGCTCTACTACATCACAGATAAGTCTCAAGTTTAAAAGGGTATAGTGGAAAGTTTAAAGAGTTCAACTGGCATGCGTGAGATCGTTTGTTCAGTCCACTCAAAGCTTATAAATGCAATTTAAAATATAATTTTTCAATTTGAAAATTCGATCAAGATATACATAAACATTTCATTGGTGTAAGATCAATCTTTTAACCTTAAAATTGCCTGCTAAACATAATAATATTTAGAATAATGAAACACTTCCGAGCATTATGTAAATTTGATTCACATAGTCATTTCTATAGCAGTTGCTCCTCTGAACTCAAATATGGCTTAGAGGTAAGGCGTTTGCATAAATAAAATATTGACATCATCATGACATAGCCCTTTCTGACTGATACCGAAAACCTCGATATACAATCTTTTATCTCTTATTTCTGTTCGCTTGTCGTACATGTACGTGTCGCCATATTGACATTTTGGACTAGTTACATAGATCGCGACTAGCAGCGCTGTGTGACTGACCACGGCGCCGTTGGCAGTTAGTTGGGTGTCGACCGTCAGAAGGGCGCATTATGGGCGGCCCGGCATGTTAGTCCACCTGGGCCAGAAGTTTGTAAAGTTTATCGTGAATATATATGCTCTTCAAAAAAAATCAGTATTTTATTAATAACTCGACTGAATAACAACATTTTTAAAGAGGGGGGGA
The DNA here is from genome assembly GCA_022606575.1 of Glossosoma conforme. Lineage (NCBI taxonomy): Eukaryota > Metazoa > Arthropoda > Insecta > Trichoptera > Glossosomatidae > Glossosoma > Glossosoma conforme. Next base: position 4,026,537 of record JAGTXR010000003.1, on the reverse strand, counting down.
TGTTAATATATTATTTATCAAATTAGAAGTCTTTCCACCCGGTAATACGTCAATAAATACAATGCACAGTTCCAGGCGGCTATTTGACTACAATACACAACTACTTCACATCCTTTCTATACGCAGCGTCCATCTGGTATAGAGCGGTCATAGATTCCATGGAGGACTAAGGCCTTGGTGGTCTCGTAACAACGGATGATATGTGAATCCCAGGATGTAGTCTAATGTTGTTGCCGGATCAATACTACATACAGCATATACTTGTATTCAACAAAAATGTATTCAAATCGTCATAAAATTAATAGTGCAATCTCAAGCAACGTCTATTGTTATTCTACTGAATGTATTAAAGGTGGTAGACGAAAATCGTCCCTTTGATACTACACCTATACATAGCGAGTCCAAGTAAAAATAAACAAATGTAAATAGCGCGCTGCAATATTACATATGTAGTTAGAATTATTATTCTAGGAATTTCCTGGAGAGACCACGTCACGAACAATGAAGTTCTCAGCATAATCAAGGAAGATAGGCACCTAGTAAGAACCATCTCAGAGAGGCGATCGGTCACATTATGCGCCACGATGCTCTTCTCACGACATTGTGGAAGGGATGGTTGAGGGTAGAAAATGTAGAGGGTGCCCTAGACAGGAATATTTGCAGCAAGTGTTCGAGGACATGAGTTGTAGCTCTTATGCTGAGCTGCAGAGAATCGAGAGAAGTGGAGATCGAGATGCAAGATTTTGTTGCTGCACACAAATCCACCGGATTGATACTACGAAGAAGAAGTTGGGAGATAAACATTCATCATGCAGTGTTAGGCACAATACATCACCTTCTGTCGGTATTTTCCCGTGCGTGTTGACATAAAAATCAGAGATTCGTCTCGAGTAACGGCGCAAAGAAATCACGTAAAAGAGATTCTTTGTAAGAGCTCGTTTTTTAAGAAGCAGATAAAATCCGAGTAAACCTACCCGCTGTATGAGGCATTATATATTTTTTTCAAAAGGTAAGCTTTACGTCTCGTTATTGAATGCCACTATGAAAATACAGAACCACAATAAGTGCAGGTAACAAAATAAATCTAGTATTTTAAATCTTGTTAATCCTGACTAGCGAACGAATTCGGCGTAATTTTAATAGGCAACTAAACAATGTTTCGTAACACTTTTAGGTGGTTTTTGATAATCGTATTACGCATACGATTGCCGACGGTCAAAGGTCAATGGTCAAAGCATTTGCTTTGCAAGTCAAAGGTCGTGGGTTCGATCCCCGACTGAGATTAAAAAAAAGGATTTTTAATCGATTTATGAGCTCTAAAATATCCCCGGTTGGTGTGAATTTGATCCCCACCCGTAAAATATCAGTCATAGTGTATTAATTAAAATTGGTGGTCCACGAAAGTCGTCCCGTGAAGACCACCCATTCATAGTAAATTCCTGTAATAATTAGGATGATGCGTGAATCTCGGGCTGTAGTCTATGACGTTGGCGGATCAACACTCCATATGCAGCGCTTAGCCATATGCACCATGGTAAGCGTCATAGAATTCCACAGATATGACTTCAGACTTACTATCACCATCTGTCGGTATTCTCCTGTATGTGTTTACTTTAATAAAAAAATAAATTTCTAGAGAAGACTTGCGATTTTGCAATGGATTAAACAGCGTCTTACACTAACTATTGGCATAGGGGGCGTAAGTCTATTGTTAAGATAAATCTTGTATAAAAATGGTGTCACATCAAGTATTACTATACCTGTATAAAAAGCAAGTGTGTGTCGTTTGCATATCAAAATTGAGACCATTATGTCATCGCGAAATGAGCTGTATAAAGTCCTCGACCCAGATACTTTTTTTTGTATGTGTTCTTTGTACTAAAATGTGGCTTCATTATGTTATATATTCGCTTAATCCCAAAATATTATATTTATACATCTAAGCAAGTCTCTTATCTCTCGCGATAAATGACAAGTCATCAATATTACCAATGATTTTGCTGTTTAGATGATACAAATGAATATTAGCATCTAGTAAACGCTTAGTGAATTTCAGATATAACTAAAAGATTATTTAGAATTTATCCCACAATATATTTGAAGACGACATGTTTCGGCAACGTCGAGTGTCCATTTTCAAGTAAATTGGTACATTGAATGTTAGCTCTATATAAATCAGAGGGTGAGTGAGAAGGTGCATATGAATTGTGTGATGGGTTTATGTGTTTTGGAAATCAATAATGTATAAGGGAATTCATTGATGAAAACAACAAAATAATATGTATAATTACAAAGGCCATTAAAAAACAATAAACATTTACATCAATAGATTAATTGCCCTTAAGTAAGATTTCTAGATAATTTTAACAAAAAAAATTGTGGATAATCTAAAAGTAGATGGGGAAGCTATACAATTCTAAGTATTGATGATACTGCTAATGGCGTTAGAAAGTCAGGGGAAATTACTGCTTAGTGAATTATTCAAAATAAATCTTGAAGGATAATCCCTTTGTCACATTTATAACTGAGTCATTGCAAATTTTAGTGTTTGAATGAAAAAAAAACATGAACAAACATGCTGTTATAAATAGGGACGAATTTCGAAAGATTGGGAGTTAAAAATAAAAAATTTCATAGCAGTAAGGTAATCGTATATATAAAAACATCTATTAAATCATCTAAATGCTATGAACACTGCATTAGTGAACCTAAAATATACCTCACATAATTAATATGGCAGGATTGTTATAGCTTGTTTTGCAGTAAGCGTCAACTCTATTGAGCCAGTTATACGAAAATTCGTTTGAAAATCATGAACTCCCATATAGTTTGACATAAATGCCCAACAATAATATGTACTTAACAGCGACTAACTTCCGTTCGCTAAGACGCGACTCTTGATTTAATAATTTGAGCTCGCATAGGATGTTATTAGCAGGGTGATATAATTTTAGAACTCGCAGGATCTATTTAGAGAACAGCCCAATGATCGCAGAGTAAAGTTTTCTTCAAACAATGGCATTATGATTGTTGTAAATTAATCTCTGATGTTTATGAAATCCAGAATGAAATGAAATATTAGGCTGTGTGTACAAGAGGAACAGCTATATAGTAGACCTACTTACACTCAATCAATATATATATTATTATTCAAATATAAATGGAAAACTTGAAAAATCTGTGTATATTGAACAAAAAATACTAGCAACAAGATGCCGTATACAAAATATACGATTTGAAATAGTCAAGAGTACAAGCAAGTGAAAATTAAAAAAAAAAAAAAAAAAAAATGTTGATAAACATACAAATCTGCACCCAATTACCATAATATTCATAAATTGTTTTAAAAATAATTAAAAAATCAATTAAATCAGACATTCTAAACATATAAATTATACTCAAATCGTTATTAACTACATCCAATTTCACTAATGTGCCATTTAACGTTCGATCTAACTGAGAAATTAACATTTATGTCATGATATAAAAGGTATTCCACATATATTTAACTTTTATGGATCAGATGCAGATTTATTTTGCCTTGTTTAATTAATTTAATTTTCTATGATAATATGTTCATTATTAAATAACTTGAATTGAATCAATGAAGAATTATTTAAGATGGTCCAGGGAGGCCGAAACATGCAATCGTTTAAAATAAATGTGAATCAAAAAAAAAAAAAAAAAAAAATGTTATTTTTTTAATTATCATTAATTTAAAATTATAATTATGCAGTTTCACCAAGAATTGTCAGTTGATAACCTTTATCTTATTATCAATCGGTTTATTTAGAAAAAATAATAAGTTAAAATTAAAATATCTTAACAATTAAAATAATATGTATTCTTAATTTTATTTTTGAAAATACTGATTTATTACAGGAATTAAAAATTTCCATAAATCATAAATAATAAAAGAATACTTTAATTGTAAGCAACGCAAAAATTAAAACTTTAAATGTACAATTTTTAGGTCTCCTTAAAATGTAAGAGAAATATTTCCATAAATGCTCAAAACAAAGTTCCACAAATGATTTATAAGAAGCAAGGTAATAATACACAGACTTCATGGAGATTAGATTGGAAAAATCTTTTTTATATATTCTGTTATTTAATGTGATTTTAAAAAAACTGTTATTTAATTTCGCCAGAAATGTTCTAAATTAGATCAAGACGTTTCGCAAAAAGGACCTTTTCAGTAATCGCATTACAGATGCGAAGCTCGCTCGATACGCCTCCAAAAGAAAGTTTTTCAAAGTTGCCGTCTATATGCGAAAACAACTAGTTGCCCCACCTTCCCGGTTGTTAGACGTCTACTGAGAAAGTTTTAATTGAAAGTTACTTCTGCGGAAAATCAAGACACACTAAACAATAAATTGTGTTTCGGTCATGTTTAAAAACAAACACAAAAGTCCTGGTAACGAGACATCGCAATTAATTCACTTTTTAAAAGTTAGTTGCTAAGGAATAAAATATTCAGCTACGTTTTGTTATTATTGTTAAGAAATATCGCAATATATAAAAAGAGTGGAACAAAGGAAAAATATAAAATGATGAATTTTCGGAGACCTTCATCTGTCAGTGGATAAACGACGTTTTACGATATTCTCGTAATTAATAGAACGAAAATGGCATGTTGAATCATACTCTGTTTTATTTATTTGGCATTTATATTTATTTTGTTGCATTGTCGCTGTATAGTAAAATAATAATAAATTAAAGATTTTGTACGAGATACTCGTTTATTGTAGTGTCTCGGCCTTCTGGTAATCAGAGTGGGCGGGCCTTGTCTTGCTAATTACACTATACGGTCGGATTGGGATCTTAAATGGAGCCCCAATGATGTAAAGCAGTTTCATCAAACATTTAATAATTTACGGACGCAAATTATTTAATATTTAGGTTATATATGTTTATTTTAATTAGACGCGGGTAATTAATGTGGTTACACAACAAGGTACTCATATATACGAGTATATTAGGGTGGTCCACATCCCATTACTTTTTTTTTATGAGCTTGGATATTTTAATCCTTTTGTAAGCATTTTTTAGATTGGATAACGACAACATTGATGAGATTACTCGCTGAGTCATATTTTTACTACCTAAATAAATATTATTTGGTCGGAATATATATTTTTTTAAAGCGAATAATGTTATAGGTATTATATATATTTACATATTTTCCCGTACACGCACCGTGAATTATGCCATTATAGAAAACCACACAACATATCACAATCTTTAAATGTGGAAATATATTTCTGAAGTCCCTAGTTATTTTCTAATATATTCCAGGAATCTATAAGCATTTAAACATTTCCTTCCTAATAAAGATAATTTTAAATTTAAGTTGTGTACACTGACACATGACAATTGATGGATTAAAAGCGAGGTAAATAAAGTAATTCAACCAAACACTGTCTTCTGTAAGACTTTCAGCTCATTTTCTTTCAGGAACCGTTGAATTTAAAGTTATACAGACCTGATGTTTGCGGATCGGAGGTTTTGTTTTATAAGGAGTTTGATTTTGTGGCCGGCCTCGATTTCGAAGACACGAATTAAATCAATCTAGTATAAATAAACACACCGTGGAAAATAAACTGTAAGCTTTAAACAAATTCCACTTTCAAATTGTCGCTTTTTGGCTCGTTAATGACCGGTCTGAGGCTTTACGCTGTCTAGCCTCTAGCATAAGTTAGCATAATGAGATATCTCTGGTTCAACTAATTCTCGTCCAAAAAGCCAGTATTAACTAACGAGTATTACAATTATGCACTCAAGAAAGTGACCCTTCTATAATCCCTTGTGATGACTTGGATGCCTTTTCAGTTTAAAAAAACCTTCATTTTAGTAATGTCTATTGTAACAATTTATATATGTATCAACTTAAAATGTTCTGATTATTAAAGTAAGATTTTTTAGTACTACATTCTTGGGAAAGAGTAAACGAAATATTTAGGAGAGGTTAATTAAGTTCTTGTAGAGGCTCCAATCAAATCACTTACTTTCTTGGGAAATTACACCACAGAGTTGCAATTACAAGAACTTCCGTCAGTTGATCGTTGCCCTAAGTAATTTGATCAAATCTCATTTTTTATCAACTCCTCCATGGAAAATTATACCTTAAGTCTACAGTACACACTCAAGTATCCCACAAAAACGTTCATTTAATCAATGGACATTTGTTAGTAACAAACATTGAATAACAAAATAAAATATATACATTACATAGTTCGGATGACTCGTAAAGCTTATTTAGAGATGCTTACCTGAAACAAATAAAAATAAATATTAAAATCATTTTAATATGCACATTACCAGTTTTCAATAACGGCTACTAAGAGAAATCAAATAAATGATCGTCACAAATACCGCCATACTATTTTGTCAGATGCAATGTTATTCGTTTCAGTTCATTAACAGTTGTTTAATATGATGTATTTTTAAGCATGTAAAAAATCATTTCATTATCAATACTTTTATCGTTTTTCCTCAACAAATCTATTCGTGAAATATCAATGTCCAAGATTGAAGAAAATATAACAGTTTTAAATATTTGTATCATCAATAAACTTAATAGTGAAATATGTTTTCAAATATATTCAACAAAGAAATTTTGCGAACCGTAAATTTCGCGCCTTACAATTACAAAAGGGCACTTAACGACCTGCGAGATCGTCTAAATTCTCAGAACTGTAACCTTTCTAATTCGTTCAAATCCCACTTAGTCTTATGTAAAGAATTCATCCCCCTTGGGATTGGATTAGCGAGCTGGGCTAGAAGCAACGCCCGCGCTCTTTTCACAGAACCTTGCGAAAACTCGCCATGGACCCCAGGGCAGGACTATAAATTAGAGTACACACCCACGCTATCGTCTATATCTAGAATTCTAGGAATACTCTGTGACAAAATTTCGTAAACAAAAAATAAGGTTTTACTTAAAGGAAAACTATGGAAATATTTACTTCCGAATTCGACATGCATAGCAAATTCTATTATCATGGGCCTGTACTGAAAAACGTTGATAAAAATTAATAATTACCTGAGGTAATGCCTTGTAACTGATCATAGGCGGGTAACATAGGGGGTAATAATAATAAAAAATATTTATTCAGCCACTAGTGCAATAATCAAAATTCTACAAACAATAATTCCAAGCAAATACAGAAAAAATCTAAATTTAAAGTAAACAGAATATAAATAATATTTAAATCGGCTTGTACACATACATCACATTATTATTATTGTACTACTCAGTGAGTGGATCACCGGATCCTCACTGAATGGCAACGTGAAGGCGCATTCAGTGCCCCTCACATCGAGCAGGTAATAATAGTAGGGTATGACTTTTATATATAGCTGGTTGATAAAATATATAATAATTTACATCGTTTAATATCCAATCCTTAGGTAATAATATTTTTAAAAATCGTTCGGTATTTTTTCAGTAATCTTCAGATAATAAATAAATACATTTTTTTAATATTTCGACACTGCATAAAAATATAACTCCATAAAAATATATTTTTAAAATAATTTCAGAGAAAAAGAAATAAAGGAATTATGACCTTCAAATTCCCATACATTTCGCAAACGTTTGCAGTTCTTACAGAATTTACTTCCCCTTTACTGACGACGGGGCACTTTTCTCCATCCCTTTTTATAGACCCCTAGTAGATTCAGCAACAACATCCCTCATACCCCGCAGACAGAGTTCTAGGAAGACTAGACGGCGAAAATTTTTGCAGCGAAGAAAGCACCCCCGCTAATGCTTTCCCAGAACTGAAGCTTTACAAGTACTTTGACAACGAATTGTGCCAGACAAGTTTTGGAAAAGATTCAAAACATCGCTAATGGTTTATGAGTTTGTTTTACATTTTCTACAGATTCGTATTTGACAGATAAAAACATTATTTTGGTTTTAAATAGAAGACGCATAATATAACGGATTTATTTGAGATTCTAAACGATGTACGATATAATAATACCGATATAATAGCAATAAATAGAAGACAGTTTTTTTAGAAGTAAATACGTTTTTGCACTTTATAAAAATGCTTATTTGGTAAGTACATGTGACGTTTTAGGTAGCCCTTTTTGTAAGTACACTAAATGTAATTAAATGAAATGAAAAAAATTAAAATGAAAAACAAGTGTAGTTTTACAAAAAAAAACACACTTTATTTATTTCATAAATAAAGTTAAATTAAATCGGCAAGTCTGACACATTTAATAATGACAAATAACTTACTAACCGACATATAGAACTGTTAAGAGTAGCTTATAAGTTAAGAAACGACATTTTTAATGCAAATAAGAAAAAATATTTGTCAGCTGAAATATATTTTTGATAATACTACATGTATAAGGAATATTTGTTATTTTTTTAATGAATCAATTACTGAATACAATGAACATAGATGTGTACAAACCCTTTTTGGTATAAGTTTCTAAAATAATCTGTTACTGCAAACAATATTTATATTTTACGAAAATGGAATTGAAAACGCAACCAACATTTTTTACCGAATATAGATCAAAATTAATATGATTAATTTACCGTAATATATTAACTACATAAGATTTAATTTTTGAGGCATCAAGCTTCCGATAAGTCATGGGAAACGGCATCTGACAGAACTGAAGTAACAATTTGTGGTGACCTTATGTTCAAGATATGTATTGAATATGGGAAGACAGACTTATTTTATTATTAAAATTATAATTTTGATACTGAATACTTCCTTAAGTGATCTTAGTGCAATTATTTCATTGACAATACACAATGAAAACGGCTTATATTTGCAATATAATCAAAATATTAAATAAAATATATCAATCGTATGAAATTGCCATTTCCAAACATAATAATAAAAGCAATAAAATTTATGTACAGCGACGTTGCATTTACGGTCTTGATGTCAAAACAAATATCAAATCTACACGACAAAATCTATAGGCTGGACGATCCATCAAAGATAAGGGTGGAAAATCCCTAGTGCTGGGCTAACCCATGGTTCCACTGAGTCACTCGACTGGCCCACCCTATCGGTGGCGCCACACCGAAGGAACTGCCCCAAACTGTGAGGGGTCTCCTGCGTACAATGTCCCCTTCGCCAACAGGGGAGGAAAATGAATTATTTATACCTCGTACTTACTCCCTCTCTACGGCGAAGAACTTTTCCATTACATTTTCGTCGTGTGTAAGGTTTTTTTGGCTTCTTTTGTCAAGCAATTATTTTTAATAAAAGGCATTCGCATGCACTAGATTCTCATATAACGGCGTTCGCGGATTACCTAACGTAAAAATACTACGCGTTCCAAATTTAAATAACAAACTCTTAAAAAAATAGTAAACTGAACTATTTTCTTCGAATTTTTTAAAATTATAAATAAGTGATATTATGGCTTTTGTGTTTAGCCGTGTGTGGCGAATTTCTTTTAACCAATATTTCGACCACCATTTCAGGGGTCTTCTTCCGGATTGATGATTAAGTTGTGAGTTGGTGTCAGATTAGTGTCAGATCGTTTTTGTCGATCAATGTTTCGATTGTATGCATTTCAATTTTATGTGTTTGTTAGCAAGATAAGTATTTCCCAAAATATAAACAGCTTTTTTTATTTTATTTTATATTCCAATGCAATATATTTTTAGTTAGAATTAGTTGACGATATACGCTGATGCTTTGTCCGATATTCCCGATGACGCGGAGGAGATCGAAGATAGCGACGATGATGGGGGATGAATATATATAAACAAATGAATATATGCGATTTTCTTGTAAGCAATTCTTTAAAATAACAGTCGGCCTCCAGCGTAAGTTTAATCGCGTAACGCGCGGAATGGATAGTGTTAGTTAAAATTGATACAACTTTTCTGAGATCATATACTTAACCCATCGTTTCTAAGGTGTGCATCGTTTAGTTCTAATTATTAAAATTAAATAAGTTTAAGAAATGATATATACGTGAATTTGAATAATTTAAGAATATAACGAAAACTAATTCTGAATAAAAAAAATTCAGTTTATTTCGTAACTAACGCAAATTTTAGTGATATATTTACATGTTGATAATACCATAATTCAATTTATTAAATTATTTTCATACCGGATACTAAAGAAGCTGCCATACTACCCAACATTTCCGATAATAAGAACATATTATCGCGGAAGTCATTAAAGCAACGCTGGATAATTTTTTGCATTATTCGTATTTTTGTTATGATGTAACTACCGTTTCGGCCTTGGAATATTAATGAAATTCTACAGAGTGCAGCAATTTCGGTAACAAAAATTAATTATCGATATGCCATTGTTGTTCAAATATTATTAGAGAGGTAGTTCGTAGGCGAAAATAATGATATAGTTAGCAAATCAATTTTAAGATTGACTCTATAATGTAGTGTTATTGCTTTTAACGATTTGGCATCACAATTTATGATTATTATATATCTAGAATCTAGCGATTTTATTAAATAAATGGATTTTGGTACACGAACACATCAAATTTAATCAATGACTCAAATTAATGCCATCATAATAATATTGAATTATAAATTAATGTAACAGTTCATTTATAAAGAAATAATCCTTGGTACTTTATCATCATAAAACATAGCAATCTCCAATATAATGAAAGCATATTAAACTGATATGAGCATGATATAGCCCTTGCTGACTGGTACCGAAAACTTCGATATACAATCTTTCATATCTTATTTCTGTTCGCTTGTCGTACATGTATGAGTCGCCATATTGGCATTTTCATCAATCAAGTCTTTATTCAAAATAAATGCGAATTGTGTTTCAAAAACAAGGTTCTTTTCTTTGTGATCTGATTCTGCATCCTGCCACCACGCAATTCAATAACGAACTCAGAGAGGAGGATGTCAATACATTTTACTTACTTACTTTTGAGTACACTGTGTTCTACTTTTCTGATCACCTTATATGCGAATCAAACTATCTAAGAATAACATACGCAGAATAAGTGTATTATTTTTACAGGCATGTAAAAAAAGTCGAGTATGTATTTAACTGTGCGAAAAGAAACCAAAATATTATTTATGTGCCAAATGTAGCAATCGTGATACCTTATATTTTATATGAACGTATAATTTCTGAATCGATACATCAAGCGCGAAAAAATACTGAAAGAACGACTGAAAATCCAATATACATTTGCAGGCGAGAGCGATAGCAAAGGCTGTGCGATATTCAGATCTCGTATTCGGCTAACAAAGGGACCGCAAAATGCCTACTGTAACGACTGCTGATACCTACGTGCCTGAAAACATTTAGCCCGCTGAGCTTCTTATAAATAAAATTTACATAAGAATTATTAAGCATTTTGAGTAGAAAAATAACTAATTGGAAACTTGAAAACGTAAACTTATTGTATTTAAAAAATATATATGCATTCAATCCTTTTATAACGTTTTAACCGGTTGTCGACATATGCCGTCATAATATTCCCCAACCGTTGACATCGTTTTACGTGATATATCGTTTTGCTACTTTCTTAGAATAGTTTTTTATGCATCCTCTGATAGCTAAAGGATACAATAACCAATGTGATGTTTGAAAGTAGACCAGATAAGTACGTTTATGCTTCAAATACTAGTTTTATAATTGACAGTATAATTATTATTCAAACCGAGCCGTAATGAAAGGATTAATAAGATTGGATAAAAGATCGATGCCCCGAGGCCTGGACTATTTAGTCCTAAGAGGCTGTACAACCTAAAATAGCAATATAGAAACGATTGGTATAAAAAAATCACCGGGAAAACTATACGATTAAAATTAAAAAAATCTGTTACTAATAAAAAAGTGCGTTATAGGATGTTTGGATGTACCATTCATTTAGACGGTGGGTGTAGTTATGAAGAAAATTCGTGTATTTGTTGGTCAGAAAGAATTCAGATCTGATATTGATGAACTGTTACACAAAATAAAGAGATCTTAAAGCGGAGGCATCCTTCAGAAGCAGACTCAAGACCCACCTTTTTACTCAGAGAGGCAAAGAAGCGCTTTTTGAATGACCATTCGGTCATAAAAAAAGCGCCATACAAATACTGATATAATAATAATAAATCACACTAGTTTTGAGCAGAACATTTTTGAACAAAATAATTTATTTTATGTGAAAATATTTTTTTAAAAAATACAACGAAAATATATTTTAACTGAACGAAAATATATGCGATACTGGTTAAAGTAGTCTAAGTAAATAGTATAGGAGGGTGATAGTTGGGTTCTACTTTTTACGGTCGGAGCTTTCGCTGAAAAGACTACAAGTAACCGAGAGAGAGCTTTCTAAAAATAAACGAGCTTTTTGTTTAAAAAGCTTCGCGAAGAAAGACGGAAGGTATTAATCAGCCCCACCTATAAAATATCAAACTAATATATAATTTTGAAAACCATTACAACTGGAGAGAATTTATTCAAAATTTTCCCTGGAGGAAGACAAAATCATTAGCAATGAAAAGTAATATAGCTATAAATATTAATTAAAAGGGAAATGAAAAAATATTATTTTAAGAATTATTAGCTTTTAAGAATCATATTGTCATCATACTTAAGAAAATATTTTAGCTCCAACATTTTACTTATGATTATTAAAGCTTGTAATTTAGTAATAACGGTTTCATTCTGAAAAAAAAAACGTAAACTTTATTTTCTTCTCGCCGTCTTGGAAGGTCATACGAAACTGTTAATAGAATATACTGGGTGGAGCTACAGGAAGCAGAGCTGACATCAGGTCAGGCGAGGACCAAGGCAGCTAACAGAGCTTTGTGACGACTCCATATGCTCCAGTTGGGGGAGCGGACGTAGAAATGATGATAATTATATTACCTGATTGTTCTATCTTCAATCGTCACGATACACGCACGATAACACAGTACAAAATCTTGACGTTTGTAATAGAAACGTATTTCTTCATTTCACAATTCAATACGTACTGATCAATACAACAGACCATTGAAAACTATAGTATGTATTGACAAATTCGTGGTCCTTGCGAAGGTGCGACCAGCACGCCGGATCACAAAACGAAAACTGGCTAACAATGAAGAAAATCCAGGTTACGATTTCGCGATCCATCCGACCGTCCTCCAAATGGTTAAGGACGTCCCGGCGTTCGTCTCGCATGAGATACAACCCGCCCGACAGGTCCTGGGAGACAATGGATCTGAGGAGTCATCTTCTTCATGAAAGGACACATCGGATTTGCTTGTAATTAATACTCTTGCGAGGAGCATGCGCTATGACGACAATGCAAGCCGCTTTGCACAATGGGGTCGGTTATGTCGCCGTGTGTATTATTGCTCGTTTTGTTATTTGTTTTAGTTTGTGGACACATGCAGGAGAATGCCGACGGACAGCGAAGGATAATAAATAGTATATTGCAAAAAATATACAACACAAGCAACAGATACAAAATACGCATTAGTGGATGCGAATCAAGGATCGAGAAGGATGGATACTCACGCGGAGTGCCAACGTTCAAAAGTGGACGGATACAGACTGTTGATGGATCTATTAATATGTGTTAATTTCTCGACTCAATAAGCAGCGCAAGTGGCCAAGCGATCAACGTTTTAGGTTAATAAACGGATATGTTTCACAATTTCGTGGTTCAAATGCCTGCGTCAGTTTATTTTTATACGATTTATTGATGAGAGAAGCGTCATACAAGATGGCGTTTGCCGTGAATATGTATTTGCGACAGTTGTGTAACTCATGTGTGGATTCAAAAATTATATCATGACAACGAACAAGTACTACAAGGGTAATATTATAATGATTTTTTATTAAACTGAAAAAAGGGATAGTACAATGCATTTATTTACTATATCATTTTTCCAACTCACAATTAAGGAGAGATCATTCTCGCAGAATTGGAGTGGTATTCAGAAATTTGTATTTGTCATTTTAATGACTAATAAAAACCTAACATTTTTTTCATCTTCAAGAATATTTTAAAATTCGAATCCGCGACTGTTTGCGTCACAGTTGTGCGATTTAACACTTTTGTTCATATTCTTTAGATGAGCGATGTATGTTATATAAAGTATAAATACGCTGTGCGGGAGGGTTTGCTGTGATTACCGCGTATTGTTGTGTGGAAATGCGGATGTGAGACGAGAAACGGCGCCAGTCTCTATAATATGTAATGTTGTGTTGTGACTAAATAAGAGAAAGAGAAAGAGAGAGAGAAAGAGTTGTGAAATCGGTAAAGAACTGCATTGAATTGACATAAAAATGAACCAAGCACAATAACGGGTGATGTCAATAAATATTACCTTCCTTGTATGCGATTATCTTTCCAGACAATGTGATAAACGTATTAAATTAATAAAAACAATGTACTTGTGTCAGCTTAAGATCCCTTTTTTATTAATATTTTATCTGTGGAAGTTATTTACTCATTGCCATATAATCTCAGGTGCATATAGCTATGCTCTGTTTGTCCTGAAATTCATGTAAGCTAGAATCAATACACGTTGATATACGATTCTGTAAATGCGGCCGCATAGTGGATTTTAAATAGATGCCTGTGAAGAATGCTGGGTAAATTTTGAGTGATGACATGTTGAGAAAACGGGAAAAACGGCTTTTCATAGTAAATTCGGTGACAAGAAGAATGTAGATTTTTGTATAAAGGAATCGAATACCGAAGGAGAGCATTAATTACAACAATATATTATTTAGAGACACACGTTGATATAAGATACTGTCGATGCGCGGCAGTACAGATGACTGTGAAGAATACATAGTAAATTGTGAGTAAAAACGTGTTAAGAATGCGGGAAAGGCGGCTTTTCATGGTAAATTCGGTTAAAAGAACCATGTGGATTTTTGTATACATAATTCGAATACCGAAGGAGAGCATTAACAACAACAATATTTTTTACAAATGCGATTGTAGCAATGATATATTTTAAAGTATTATTTTTCTTCCACAGAACAATACAAAAAACGCACATTTACAAAACATCCCGAGTCCTTAAAGCTTATCGAATTAAACCTTAAATAATTCTCTGGTTAATACGTGGAAGGAGAGTAGTTCTTGGGAGAGTGTTTTGCTAGAACTCTTTTGAGGGGACTCTGAATAAAAGATTTCCGGTTCTCGCAGAGAAAACTTTAAAACGACGGAAGAGAGAAAAATGCCGATCCAGCCAAGAAGAGTGCATCCCGGCGAAGATATTTTGTCGTCCTTTTAGTTCGTTTACCGCGAAGCTCTTGCGCTCTGTGGCCAAGAAATTATAGTCCACGTATTCCTTTGAGCACAACGAGCATCACAAAATTCAGTGCAAAATCGTTATGATTTTTGTAATATCATCAAATTGTTAAAAGCAATAACTCAAAAAGCTTTTTATACGTGAGATACTTATAGCGTGAGATACTCCCAAACAAAACATTAAAGAGGTATTCAACAGAAACAATACTAAAAAACAAATAAAAATAGATTTATTCATTCAAATGTTTAAACCAAAAAATTTAGAAAGGTTGTTTAAATTATTATTACGTATAACGCGGTATGTAAGTATAAAAGGAGTATTCCCATGCAAGTAAACATTTATCACATGTTGCATGGAAGCCGACTTTGATAAATAAGTAAAAAAAAAACAGTTAACTGATGCGATTCTTAAAAATTCGCTGAAACAAAAGATATTTTGACATCTTTGACCATTTATAATGGCCTTTTGGTTTTCGTTGATCTATTTAAATCTGATGGACGTCCCATGCAAGTGCCGGGACTACAACACGGCAGAAAATAATTAACTAAAATTAATTGATCAGAATAAAAATTGGTATAATAAAATATATTTGTATCAAATATTTTGTTTATTTAAAGTATATTATATTTCAGTTATATTCAGAATTGCAAACCTACCGTAAGGTAAATATTTAATCAGAATGGAAGTACATAAAACATGAATGTTGGATTTTATAAGACAAAATACTTATCAGCGACATAGCAGCCATTTATAAGGAAGTCTGTGTGATGCAATAAGAGTAAAATATTGATATTATTAAGTACTTTATAAAACGCAAGCAGGAGAAGAAAAAAGTGTGGTGATAAATTGAATTATATGACGCTGAACTGGGTCGGTAAGGTGCACGCAAAAGGATGTGAAGTATGTATTGTGTAAATTTAAGAAAGAAAAGATAAGTCAACATTGAGTAATTCTATTCACGAAGGTACGCAGATTGTAAGTGGGAGGAAGTACTAAAACTGAATTATTATGTATCCCAGTACCCAAAATTATAGAAACAGTCTATGATATATTAACACACAAAACAAGACTCCTTTGTAAGGCTAACAATAATCGCATTTAATGTATTCTCCTAGTCCCATTACATAAAGAAGCATTTTTGAAAGGTTGTTTTCATAGGTTGGTTTATTTTTCTGAATAAGTATTGTTCCGCTTGCCCTTTGGTGAATTTCTGTTGCATCAATACTTGACCTGGATAGGCGCAGTTCACGACGTATGCAAATGTGGGGGGCGAGTACCTACACTTGAACAATACCGCATGCGCTTTCGGTGCATTAAACAATGCATTCAAAATTAAATCAAAATTATTGACACCGAAAATCATACCAATATTCACCATTTGTGCATAACATACTATAACGATATGCCAAACACTATCAACAATGTTATCAAAAAAAAAAAGATTAAGACTTAGCACAAGGCACAAAAATCGGCCGTATTAGCATAGAAAAATATGAATCACAAAGAATTTCAAATTAGACTGTAAAATACACTTCTCATTAAAGTTTAAGCACCGTTTTCGTTTTGAAAAAAGTAATGTCCACCGCGTGTTCTAGCTTGAATAATGTCGCTGCTAATGCTCAATTCTCCAGGCGTAGGGAGCGACTGGCTAATCGTGTGATCTTAAAAATTATAATTAGAAATACTTAAATATGTCTAGGAAACTCTATTGAGACAAGGTACGAACAACCACAACAAACAATTGTGTGGCAACAATTCGTAATGATAATATGTTCCAAATTTTAAACGGATATTAAAACTCCTTACATGACAGATAATAAAATTCGAAAATTGCATTGACAATGTCGTCAAATGTCATAAAAGATTCAACAAGGAAAAAAATATGATAACTGTAAAAAATCTTTCCGAGAAACGCCAACTGTCAACCAGTTGATTCATTCTTCATGGATTAAAAATCAAATCAGTACAGCAATTTTTACATATTTTTTTGATAATTTCATATCATAATCCACAGGTGTGATTTATTCTGCACGTCTTCTTCGACATATTGTATAAGTGTAAAAAATGTGCTCGGAATTGTTATCAACTTACAACATGTATTTAGATATCTAAATCACACGCTTTCATGATAAAAAAAAGTCTATAAAGCAAAGATAGTAAACCCATTGTTAAGTAAAATTGATGTATACATTATAACTATTCACACAATTTTCCATGAAGTCTGACAATAAAATCAGAAGATTCTAGAAATAATATGATCACACTAGAGCATGGGTCGGCAACCTGCGGCCCGCGAGACATCTTAGTGCGGCCCGCGAGATTCTCGCCGCAACGCACATGACGGACGATAGTATACACAATCGAGTGAAAGGAAGCGAGAAAGGGAGCGAAGGGATAGTGATTGATGATGATTAGGACCCATTGATTTTATTAAATACAATAAATGTCGTTAAAATATACACTTAGCGTTTTATTTTTAAAACTAAAATATTTGTACATAAATATTGTGTGTATACCTACTGCAAGTGCGGCCGGCACTGATCCCCATGAAAAATATTTGGCCCTTTTACAACAAAAGGTTGCCGACCCATGCACTAGAGCGTAAATCTATTATTTGGTCAGTATTAAATGGAGTTAGTGATGAAGCATTTTTATAACAATTTTGTTAATTTAATTTATTTTATCAGGAGGATACAAATATGAATATGAGTTAACTTAAGTGTATGAAGATGACATTAAGAGGTCTCAAATTTATTTTTATTTAAATTTTGTTTTACATAAAACACAGTCACAGAAATGAAAATTGTGACTTAAAAAATATATAAAACCAATATTAAAGCTAAATTTGGCGTGAAGTTCTTGAACTAAAAATGACAAAGCTATCAATGAGAATTATTATATTTAATGGGAACACTTATAATAATATTGAATAAAAAAACCTTGCAGCGTGACAAACCGATTCAAAGTAATATACATAATATGAAAATATATATATCATTTGAAATGTAATATGATTTTGGCAATATTTCAGGCTTATATAGAATTATTCAAATTTGAACTTTCATACAAATCATTGAATGGGATTCTTATAATGTTATATTCAGCTCTGTGAGAATGACACAACACGAAAATATTTCCAGTGTTCCGCAATGGAACGAATGCGTCATCTGAAGCATTGCCGAAAATAACATTGAATTTTGCAACCAGAACTATATACCCATACGCTCTTCTTCAAAAATACACAAATAAAAATATTGCTTGAAAAATGTAAGAGGACTCGGCGATCTTGCATTGTTGATATATTTTTTTAGAACTCAAATCAATCAGGTCAAGTACATCACGAGTATTTACTTTAAAAAAAAACAACACCATCAATAGATTAACTTTATTTTCTTTGCCTGTGACGTGTAACTAATAACACATTGGATAAAATAACATCAAATATATCATCAATAAATATATGTGGAAAAAGTAATGTCATCATAACTTGCCGTCACTCAGTTCTTTTAGTTGCCATTGTACATGCTTTGTCCAAAGACATTTCTGCATCGAGAGGTCCATCTGGGAACATATATGGCTCCCGACGATCTCCAAAAATCTTGAAGAGATGGATCATATCCGTAGCATATTTGGGAGCTTTATTAATCATAACTTTTAATAAGAACGCATAATTAGTCCGACGCTCCCGAAACTTGAACTATTTTGAAGCGGTTCAACTCAAAATGTACACTATCGAAGCGACTGTTATATGAATAACCAACGCAAAAGCTATTTTATAAATCTTTAAGGAAGTGAAGGCTACACGAGGGTTTACTTTTAAAAAAATGTCTATAAAAATGAAATACATCGGACATTGTCTATTACAGTCTTTTTTAAATCTCATTTTCAGAAAAAATGCCATTTTTAGATGAAAATTTTGTAATAGCAGAATGAAATAGATTGTGACAAAATTAACTGAGTAAGAAAACTGTAAATTAACTCAACAACGCGAGCACGAGGTGTGGTAATTAATGAAAATAAAATTAACTAACGAAAAAAAATCTTTCCGACATTGACTGGGGAAGCTGACAGCAAAGTCTGGTGAAATTCTCAGTGCTTGGCAATTAAAAAAATAATGAGTCCTTTGGATAAATTCCCTCGTCTTCAGTCGGCATTCTTAGTCGCGCTCAAACGATATCCAGACGGCGCCTGGCGTCGAGACGCCTATTCTCCTACATACGGATGCCGTTATCATAACCTTTGAGAGAAATTTACAGACATAATAAAGCATTCATGCAGAAATAATAAAACAAAGTAAAAGGTAATTATAATTCAATTTTTATGTAGAATGTATTAAATATAATGTTTCGGCGTTCTATTGTAGTAAATTGTATACAGCAGCCAATTCAGCTGGAATGCAAGATTAACAAAAAATCACCAAGAGAATTTCGCAATGGATTATTATTTAATAAGATCGGATAATTAGCACTTACATCAAGACAAGATGATAACTGGCAGCGGATAGCTCTTGAAGATTTCGTTATACTAAAGAGAGCCTCCCCAATGACAGAAACCTTGATTGGCTGCGCAAAGTTGAGAAAGAACGCGAGACAACCAGCACCGATGAGGAGTGCTGCAAAAAGAAGAATCACTGCTGTGCGACTGCGGAAATCTCAAACGCACATCGCATCAATGATCCTGTCCCATGTGTCAAAAAACTGCTCCTTTAAGTACCTTATGATGGGTAACAAGACAGGGTACCGATGTTGCCAGATATTGTACTGAATAAATTTGACGTCGCTGATATAAATAAATAAGCACGACGCTCCCAGATGTTATCCATTTTGTCCTACAGGGCCGGTCAATCGAACAAACTACACGCGGTTAGCAACAGGCATTCACCTATCCATGTTTTCGACTGCGTCCAATGTCATTTACGGTTGGTTTTTCATATATTTACAAACTTGAATGTAATATAAAAAAAGACTTATATACAATTCACCTTTGTAAAGATATGTATATCAAATTTCTTTACATTAGATGTCTATCAAATATATAAACTTATACAGAAGGAAGACGTAAAAAAATGACTACCACGCTTAAAAGTTGGGAACTATTTTCAGAGCTATTGGAAAGAGCCCGGTTCACTGTCAAAATTCCTGCTGACACTTTTAAAATTCCTGCCAGTGGAATTCTGAAGAAAAGTTGGTGCGAGGAATGAATGGCTGAGCATCATCCCCCGAGGGTTTGAAGCTCCCGATCTGGGATCAAATTAGAAGTCTGTAAGGGGGAAGGAATTCAAGGTCACAGCAAAGTCTCCCCCTTTAAACAAGATTTAATATTGTATGGTAGGCATAAATTTTGATCGTTAAATTTCGATTAAAACCAACATCAGCCATTTAATGGTTTTTTATACAATTTCATAATAGATTAAATTTTGATTGGTGAGACGAAAAGAATGATCGATTGAAATTTAAGAATCTTTATCAAGAGTCTTGTACGAATCGTTTAAATCGTTAATTTTATTGGAATTCCATAATTCAATGAGAAAAGTTATTAAATATATGTATATAATCGTATACTTATACCTAACGAAAGAAAAAATATTATTTCGTCAGTATGAATGTACTATATTTCCTTAAGCTTGAGTGTATACTATACAATTATTTTATGTACTTTTCAAATGGAGTTCGAATGTCTAGATAAAAGGACTTCACTCACATAATTTGACTCTCTTTATATAACTCATTTATATAAAAGGATTACTGTAGTATGGTAAACTAGCCTAATATCCTTATATCTCAAATTCAATAAAAAATCTTCAAGTACTATAGAATAATTATATAAAATAATTTTTCTGTTACATCCTAGAATGACTAGACAAGAGCATGTAAAACATGTTAATTGCGATGTGTTTGTGAGGGTAATGGTGAGAAAATGTAGATAGTATAATCGGTACACAATTCAGTAGTAAATTAATGAAAAATGAATTCCTCATTGCAATAACTTTATCTGATAACGTGAGATAGGTAAACAATTACTATTGTTGAATTACTGACGTCAGTAATGTACACATTATTAGGATATATGTACTCGCATTTTTTTAAGTTTACAACGGAAACAAAAATGCGGTTGCCTTTTAAACAAATAGGTTAGATACACCTTGATGGTGGTGCATGCGAAGGTCGCCTAAGAACAGTTTTGTTCATGCATTCAATTAATACGGAAGAGTAGTGTGCCAATGGCAAGGTAGTCCAACGACACCTGTATTTTTACTTTTTTAGACATCGACACCAAGTGATCTGCTCCACTGCACTCATGCACGTATTTAGTGACGTCAGTTAGTAACGTGGTGTGACTAATAAGCGTTCATCAGATTAGGCTGCCTGTCAGCCGCTGGTTGAGGAAGCCACTACATATGAGGTTAGTGTGCGAGTACGAAATCCGATATAAAACCATCAGAATCGTGAACGAAATGGGAGTCGATACATAGAGGGATCGATCACTATACTTGTAATACTTACAATAAAAGTGAGGACAAAAGTACCAAAGCAAAGTTAAAAATGAAAAAATCTTGTCGATTCTAATTTACTTCGCGGGTTCTTTCTCTCTAGCAGATTTTTATAGGGGTGGAATATATGGAGGTCCCTTAACAGACTTCGGACCGAAGTATGCAAGACGAGGACACAGATGAAAGCCTGGCAGTTTTACAGCAGACCGACTGAATGTGACTGAGACGTGGAGCAGACCCTGTCACACCTTCTGGAGTGTGCACTGTGTCCGAGAAGCTGCACCCAGGAAAACGTGATGATGGCCGAGAGTAACGCCATCGATGTCACCCACTTCTGGACAGACAGGATCTGACCCTGTTGTTTCCGACACGATTATATATATTATATACATTTGTATAGTGGCCACAATTGTTTAAAGGTACTCTGGACTTATTACTTGCTAAATAATCTGAATAATCGAATCATCGACACCAACATTTTACAAACAACAGAAATCAATTACCTAGTGGAAAGTCATACTGGCAATATTGTATTGGCATACTCAATCAGTCAAAATAATTAACTCTCGAAATGGAAGAAATATTTTTATCAAGAAATTATCCCATAACTTTACCGTTAATGTGTCAATCGGGTGCGACAATTTGGACTTTATTATTGTCTGCGACTGAGAAAATGTAAAATACAGTTTTTAAAATCACTTTGGTCAGTTGATCAATCAATTTACAATCTGTACTATATATTAAGAAAATGGTCAATATGAAAATACCAATCGGTGAGTATAATTCTTCCACAATGTCTTCTTCACGACATTGTTGAAGGGATGGTTGAGGGTAGAAACTGTAGAGGGCGCCCTAGACGGAAGTATTTGCAGCAAGTGTTCGAGGACATGAGTTGTAGCTCTTATGCTGAGCTGAAGAGGACTGCAGAGGATCGAGAGGAGTGGAGAGATCGAGATGCAAGATTTTGTTGCTGCAAACTAATCCGCCGGATTGATACTACGAAGAAGAAGAGTATAGTAGATAAATAGCAAATACATAGTCAGCTGGAATTAATTCCTGTTAAATTAGTACTGATTACTATATTAACTACATTTATTTAAATACTGAGTAAAAATATAATATTGAGCAAATGAGGGATTTTAAAACTGATGGTACGGATTCAAACCATTACGATACAAGTCATATTAAAGTCTATATTAACTTTCTGTAATAAATATTGCATTCGTTCTCAAGTAGCCTCAATGCTAAATGGGTCAAAGCGATAAATCGTTTAGTAAAGTGTAACAATACAAAAAATAAAATACCTATATCAAGAGAATCAAGAAAATAATGGCGTTAATGGAGTGTAATTCTGCAGCAAACTGGTCGGAAGAATTTTATTGCATGGGATGATTGAATAATTGCTCTTATCCCACACAATCACGCCCAGTATCTATCGCAGGCGTGACTAAGCCGCGGCTCGCTAAGCCCTTTCGGATGGCCCGCGGAACCTTTCTTTTCCTAGCATTAAAATAACATCAAAGTGGAAAATAAAACAAACCCTTGCAAGAGAGATCAAGGAATGCGGCCTTACAGTAGACTATTATTTTCAGCCGCTTAGCTTTAGCTAGACCCTGCGCGTATGGAAAGTTGTACAGGAATCGTGTGAGTGTTGTTACTATTATTATATTTAGTTATATTGACTTTCTAAAAGTATGATTTTTTAGTTTTTTATGTATATTTTTAGCATTGACTTTAAGATCCATTTCAAATATAAAATCGACAGAGATTTTTAGCACATTTTTTATTTATAAATCACGTTGAAAACAGAAATAAGACCGCAGTTTCATGAGGAGAAAAGACGATGTTCGATGAGGAAAGAAATGTAGGAGTGGCGCCCAAAAACTAGCAAACGAAATTTTGAACGACAGTGTAAATAGCAGAAGTCAGACAAGAAGATGCGGAAAGCGGAAAATTGATAGAACTGAGCACTGCAGTACTTTCAACATCGGATGGACACACGCTGATAATGGTAATTACGACGATTTTTAGTAGTATTATTATAACATAAATCATACTTTATATACCCTTCATCGGTTATGCGTTTCAGTCAGGTAAATACTTTAGGTTGGACACCTGTGGTTTATAACCAGGCGTTCTCCAAACCGCAGACTTGTACGACAAAACAGCCTTGGAGATTATTAATGCAATAAATAATTCCGCTTCTCAGAAGTATCCAGCTCAGTGGGCAGATATGAAAATATGAAGATATGTATCATCGTGGTAATTATTGTTGTTGATTTGCTGTTGGACTTCAACCGGCATACCTTGGAAATTCAACGAAATAATAAACCATCTCTGATTGCACCACTGTACTGAAAACACCAATAAAAATACTAAAATCATTCCTACTAACCAATTTAACATAAAATATTGTAATGTCATTAACATAATCAAACATTTTCTTTGATTTATATTATTCTTTATCTAAACATACACAGGAGAGCAGCAACAGAAGCCCCAAAGAAAAAAGCAGAAGAATATGTTTGTATTAATATGCATCCTGAAGACATTCAAAAGTATGTGGAAAGAAGTACATGATCTGGAAGTATGCAAAGATTAAAAGGTAGCTGCAGAAGCTGTTCGTCCTGACTCGGCATTTGTCAACCATGTAGAGTTTCTCGGAAAGAGTTCCTCTAGTCGGAAGTTGATGAATTGATGAACAAGGATCAATTAAGATAGTAACGTTTAGAAAGCATATTGTGGTGAATTTGATCACGACAAATTGTCAATACACAGTTTTGCGAGTATCCTTTATACTTTAAAAGATATCTCTGCAATCGGGGGTCCAACAGAGAACACACACGGTTTCCGGCAGACTCTAGGGCTCAAGGATTTGAATAGACGACGCTGTAGTATACTAGGCATATATTGGTGTTTATTAATAAGTATTTTTGTATAAATCAGATAATAAATCAACTAACGACACGTAGGAAACAATAGGCGTGTGACAGTGTGTGTAGTGACCCATCCGAATTTAGGTCTGTATCTAATGTGGCTTTACTTCGATGATAGAAAAAGAACCGCGCATACAATGTGCCATAGTTTTCGGTCGTATATATAAAGTTATAAATCGTATTTACATAATAATCAATCAATTTTAGCTTGTAATATCATATCTTATCTCAAGAAATAATAAGTGTATAAATATGTATGCACATCACGAACAAGTACGAACCATCTCAGAGAGGCGAGCCCGATGGATCGTTCACATCATGCGCCACGATGGTCTTCTTCGCGACATTGTGGAAGGGATGGTTGAGGGAAGAAACTGTAGAGGGCGCCCTAGACGGGAGTATTTGCAGCAAGTGTTCAAGGACATGAGTTGTAGCTCTTATGCTGAGGTGAAGAGGATTGCGGAAGATCGAGAGGAGTGGAGATCGAGATGCAAGATTTTGTTGCTTCAAATTAATTCACCGGATTGATACTACGAAGAAGATGTATTATTAAACAAAGTAAAGAATACTTTTCATGAAATTGTGATTGTGAAAAAAAAATTGTGACTTTTTTACGATTAAAAACAGAAACTTTTATAACGGCATGCATGTACTTCTTCAGACGAAACATAAATAAATAAAATCACGGTTCATCGCACCAATCCCACCGGGGTTTAATAAAACCATTGAAATGTATGTTCTCAGCTGCTCCTGCCGAGCGCCAGTAATGTCTCATATCTCATACAAGACTGTGTAAACTTTGAATAATTCAAGGCATAAATTCGAGCATATTCTTCACAGCATGTTTAGTTTTTTTGTTCTGTTTTGTTTTCGATTGTTTAGCCGCACACAATGGGAAGCCGGGCCCGGTCGTGAACATGTCACGCTGTTTACATTTGGGTGTGGAACACTTATTCTTCCGGCGCCGGGAAAAGTGATCTCGTAATCAATCTAAGACATACAACACAAAGAACAAACTGTGGTGTGTCACAATTCACAATGTACATATGGATAATATACGAGTATAAAAAGTCTGGAAGAAAACATGAGTGATAGATATTATCACAGATAGGTATTGACATCAGCACGATGTAGCCCTTGCTAACTGGTACCGAAAGCCTCGATATACAATCTTTCGTCTCGTATTTCTGATCGCTTGTCATACATTTATGTGTCCACCATATTGTCATTTTGGACAGGTCTGTTTACGGGTGTGTTAGTAATAGACATGGCCACTCGAGCGCCGGGTCCATCACGCCAGTCGGTCCCCACTCTTTAGCGAGACAAGGTTGCGTTACGGCCAGCGGTATATTTCCGCTTGGCCGAAAGCTTGTAACGTTTTAAGTAAATATAATCAATGTGCCTCTAAAAGAAAGTGTTTGTTTGCCGACCTGCTCCTCGTCCTGTCCTCGCGCGACGGAATAACTCCCCTTTTGAGAGAGAGGAGGATGTTAGTTTGTACACAATTCTTTTAAGAGGTGTCTGCGTGGTACTTTTATGTTATACCTGTACCATGCCTTATTGTAATGTTTCCATTGCATTAATATAATAAATAAATTTTGTGAACAATTATGGTGATTATCGTCATTATATTTAATTTCTTTAACTGGTGCATGTTCGTCACAAATTGTAGCTACAATATTCTTTCAACCATGGGCGTGCCTAATCCCTTGTTAGCTGTATCCACCGAATACATTCTATATACAATAGATTATATAGTTCTTCGGCGAGAGGCCCGGGAACCTGAAGAAAAGGCAGATGTAGTCTATACACTCTTCTAGCATTTGAAGAACACACCTCCACTTTCATATATTGACCGTCTTTGCTGCCTTAGACTGAGGTCTATTTGACATCTAGCTGATGCACCTAGAATCACGGGAACGCCTTCTTCAGCCGCTCTCTAAAAAGTAGCTTTTTGCGTGGGTCCAGTAACGGGTCCCCATCTGGGTCTCCAAAAACAGGACGGGACAGACAGGGAGGGTTTTCACGAAGCGGCTGACCGTCTATAGAATGGAAGACTAATCCAATAATTACCTTGTCGGTCTTCACAAGTCAAACCAACGTGACTACAATATTCTAGGAAGATATCTTAAACATCAAAACTCATTATACGGGTGCAATGGATTTTAAAAGGATCTAAGTATTCACAGCTGGGTAAAATAAAAAGGGATAATACAGGCGCTGCATAGGCGGCATAGTAGATGCTTGAAAACATCCGCGGATCATTATTTATTGGGTTGAGACGCCACTACGAACCAAATGACCCAGGAATCGGGAGCGTCGATATAATAATCAGATCTCCTTAAAATTGTGGACAACAATCACCCGAATATACTTCAGATACTAAAGATTGTTACTTTTTAAATCATCGGGAACAAATCATACTCGTATTACTAAATGTACTTGGTATTTTATCTTATATAACTTATTTTAATATAATTTCGGCAAGGCAAGAGGTCCAATAAAATGTATTTTTACGATGTCATAATAATCAATCATTTGCATAATAACAATAATACATGTGTGGACGATCGCATTGTGAACGGTACTGGTAGACTGGTGAGAGAGAGCAAGATCGTTTGGTCCAGAAATAGCAGGAGACGCTGCAGGCGCTTGGGAGATACCACTCTTGGCTGCGAATAACCCTGGTGCTCCCAGGTAGAGAAAGCAAGAGATGTAACGTGTCTAAAAAAAAATCATGTGATGCTACGTGTTGAGAAAGAGACAATGATCACATAGTATACTCGTACATTTGTACAGTGCAAACAAAACATTAATATGTCGATGTCCACAAGAAGTAGATAAAGGCTGATTGATGTGTTAAGATAATGCAAGATACCGAAGGGTAAAGACTATCTTGGCACTCTTGATGAAAGTGCAACAGCGATTTTACAAGATTATTTCATTTTCGATTACTTCCATTCCGAAAACCACACTTTTCTATCAAATCTTATTTGAAGATGATCAATAAAAAATTCATTTTTTTTTATTTCAATTTTGTTTATTTTTTCTTTTCAGAAACATTACAAATTATATAAACTCAATTCATTTCTGAAGTACAATAAAAAATAAAAATAAAAAAATACAATATATACAAAAATAGGTACTTATGATTAAGTACTATGAACAAAGCAATAAAGACAAGCAACAGAAGGTCCCAATGCTTATCAGACAGACGACGCCAACCAATTATCCCTCCAAAGAAACTCTTGGAGTTCTTGTCTGAATTGGGCCTCTCTTACGTGAAATATATCAACATCCGAGGCGATTTGGTTAAACAGTCTGATCCCTCTCCCAAGAGGCATAGTCTCTGGCAGGTTAGTGTTACTCTTAGGGAGAGCGAACAATCTATGCTTCCTTATTCTCAGATATCTATCGGGGACACACAAACCGATATTCATCAAAATTTTAGGATTCCCGAACACGCCACGCAACAGTCGGAAGAAATGCATACCTAAGCATATATCCCTTCTTGTCCTCAACTCAATGTACCCCAACATACTCTGTATGAAGTTAGTTGGATACAGCCACGGATAGTATCCATATACCCTCATGTAGAGAGATCTCAGAAATTTCTTCTGTACCCTCTCCAACATGAGGCTATATTTCAACTCATGGGGTGCCCAAATGATAGATCCGCTCTCGAGTATGCTACGTACCAATGAGTTAAACAACACTACCATTACGTGTGTGCTCGAGAAAACCCTGCCATTTTGTAATACAAAACCAAGCATCTTAAGTGCCTTACCACACACAGCTTCAATGTGCGCATGGAACGTCAGTCTGCTCTTAAACTCTATACCAAGGTCTCTGATGGAGGACACTCGTGATATTCCTATGTTGTTCATAGAGTACCTATGATATGCAGTTTTCAAATTTCGAGTAAAGGACAGAACGTTGCACTTAGCTATATTAAACCTCAGCTTATTACGCTTACCCCAGTCGAATATATTATTTATATCCGACTGCAGAAGCAAACAATCATCCAAGGTAATTATGTTCATGAAAAGTTTCAAGTCATCAGCAAATAACAGAAACATAGCATGATTAATGTCATCAGCTATATCATTAATGAACAATTAAAACAGCAGTGGTCCCAGGTTAGATCCTTGCGGGACTCCCGAATATGTATAAAAACTGTATGATCGATAAATGCCATAAGTAACAAACTGTTGTCTGCCTCTAAAATAACTCCCAAGCAAAGTTAAAAGACCATGAGAAAAACCCAATCCACTTAATTTCTTAAGCAGAATGTCATGGTCTATCTTATCAAATGCTTTTGAAAAGTCATTATAGGAACAGTCAACTTGTGCTCCATTATCTAAAGCTCTCGACACGCAGCTAGTAAACACCATAAGATTCGTGTCAACCGAGCGACCCGGCCTAAAACCATGCTGTTGATCAATCAAAATTGATTCAGTTCCCGAAGCAATGACTTTATGAATCATCATTTCAAAAACCTTAGCCGGGGCCGACAGTACAGCCACAGGTCTATAGTTTTCAACTGATGACTTTATGCCACTCTTGTAAACAAGAATCACCTTGGATATCTTCCATTGGCTTCGAAAGATACCTGATTTTAATGAGTGATTAAATATATGACAAAGGGGTATTTTGAGGAAATCGACACAACCCTTTAGAATAAATGTAGGAACATTATCTGGAACTACAGATCGGGTGTTTTTTAATCTTTTTATGAAATAAGATACATCACTCTCGTCGACACTAGAAATATCTACGTACGAGGCCCCACTTGATGGTTGCTTAGATGCATGCTCAATATCGAGGTTGGGCGGTTGATTACAGTACACAGATTTAAAATGCCCTGCAAATTCCTCTACTACTTGGCGCCCCTTATACTGCTGACCCTTCCAGTCCACGACGTCTGTGAAGCCTCTATCCTTTCGAAGCGAGTCTATCTTAGTAATTTCTGATGCTGGAGTATCATCATTATCAACAGTCACCATTCTCTGAACTGAAGAAAAGAAAAAAACTCGGAAATTATACAGTTACCATTAAAATAACAATTGAATTGAATACACAAAAAAAATCCTAGATGATGCAAAGTTGTGGTAAATACGAGAATGATCGTGATTGGGTAAAGTAATTCAGCATAGAACTATTCCGTATATATATGTACTAGTTCCTAGATACTGTAGTATTCACAAAACGATTACAACTTAAAATCATTCATAATGTACTTGTAAATGAAAAATTTATGAAAATTATGGAAATCATCTGTGAAATCGTCTCCGTGTACTCGTTATATGCATATTTATGAAAATATTACATAATTTAGATCTGAAGCGAAATGATAAGCTGCGGAATGAAGGGGTTAAAAGCAACGAGAGGAACAAAACGAATATCAAATAAACAGACGAGGAATAAATTAGACGGTTCATTTTATCGAGCTCGGAGGAGCTGAAGAGGGGCCTTGGTTCGTGGATTAGGAGAGATGAGAATAGTTCTGGAATAAGTACAAAACGGTGTTCCATCAAGCTCCGGTAATGCGAGACAATCAATGCAGAGTATTTTTAAACGATTGCTCACGAAATTAATTGGTCTACGTCTCTGGGATACATTTGCTGTATTAGCTTTATTAACTACTCGTACCTACAAAGAAACAGAAAAACTATTAATATGATTGCGTTAGTCATCGAAGTTAACGTAGTGTAGAAAGGTTGCTGAAGAAAGTTGTTGGTTAAAAAGTCGCCTCATGATTAATTAATGTTTGGAAAGTGTAAGCATTGAAGGAAATGCAAGTGACAATAAAATTACTCAGATAATTATTAAACACTTTGAAGATTATATGACGGAGAAAATACAGATTATGTTGAAATTTACGAGATTTCACCATAGGTTTATAGAAAGGTATTTTCATATTTTATCAACATTAATCCAATGAATTTGAATTAACAATCATTCTTCGAAATAAAACATAAATGATATTCAAGATTTTTTGAAGTACATTTATTAAGTCGATATATATTTCGAAGCTTCACGATGTCCCCATAAATATCGCAAATTTGTCTGCGTGGCTTCTTTGGATTTCAGTCCCTTATCAAACAAAAACAGCATGATAAGGCGCGAATGGGTATCTTCAATTTCAGGCTTATGCTTTTTTCTAACGCGGGAAAAAATAGAAACAGTACTAATAGAGCTTTGAAATGATACCAACCACGACGTGCTAACTCAACGGCGACCGTTGACAAACTGACGTCAAAGTGACGCAAAAAAATGGTAATTTCTTTCTGAATTACATCATTTACATCAATATTTCCAAGCATTATGTAGAATAATTTTATGGCATCTAAAACAATAAAAGTGAAAGGCGAAATCCTGCAATATGTTTACATTTATTTTTGCAATTTAATAAAATAAATAATGTCGTAGTACATTTTCCTACGCGTAGCAACGCCTGGAAAGCCTAGTAAAAACACATGATTGCATTATCATAAAAAGTAAGAACATAAAAAGATAATTAGAGTATGAATAATACGTCCAGTAAAATAATTAAGAAAAAAATGTAAGATGATAACATTATTCATAGAAATGCTAACAGAGATAAAACACAAGACCTGTGTTATTATTTTTGTTATTACGAATACATAAACATCCGCTACAAGTTCCATAGTAATGTTGCCTGTGATCATTTCTTAGTAACCGCCAATGTGGGCGAGGGCATCATCTGTTCAATCGATTACCTCGCTCCTTTTCCTTCAGCACTTTTCCTTCTTCCTCCCATCTACTACCCCTCTTCTTCCCTCATTCTTCCCTCCTTCCTTGAATGGGTGGAGCTCGGAAATATTGTGCGTCACACCAGATGACGTCACCAGCCCCCTTATTAAACGAAAAGTTGTTTCGCACAATTGCATTATCAAGAACGCTTTGATACAAACAAGATTTTATTTTGTATTGTTGTTATTTCAACATGGAAACTTTCCGGGCAACAGCTGTTACGGAATGAAATATCACGTGAAATTACAGAAACACTGAAACGTAATACAAATATAATAAATTTTTCCCTAACCGCACAGCTGACTTATGACAATAAGAATTGATTTTCCATTTTTAATAATTGTGACAAAACGAATTCTCTTTCGTTATCTGTGAACTATTATTATCATACAATACTCATAGGAAGAACAATTTTGATGATGGCTTGCAGTAACAAACTCTTTCATATCGTCATCCACTCCACTCATTATCTTCATCTCAAAGAGTTGTGGCAAATAATCTCATCTAGGTTACCCTGTGTTATGTCCAATTAAAATTCCTCTATATTATATCACGAATGAAACCATCATGTTGCATAATGTGGCCAATTCACCGTACTCACCTCTGTAAACTGCCATTTACGAAGTACAACCTTCATGTCATTGTAATGAGATCATCATTATTCGTGATATGGTCTAAACATTTATTTTTTTGTTGTCGCTGGGTTGAAAATTGTACAGAATGACAGGTGACTTCTCGCTAGTGCAGATGATCGCGGCTATGCTGCATAACAGGAGATTCGCTGTGGATTTTCAGGGGAAAACCAGCCGATGGCGTAACCAAAAGAACGGCTTACCACAAGGCAGTGTACTTGCTCCTATACTATTTAATATATATACAAACGACCAACCCACCCCTAAAGACACAAAATCTTTCATATATGCGGATGACTTAGGTTTGGCAGCACAAGCAGTAACGTTTGAAGAAGTTGAGGAGATCCTAAGCCAGGGACTCAACGAGATGTCCCATTACTACGAAACCAACCATCTCAAACCTAACCCATCAAAGACACAAGTCTGCTGTTTCCACCTTAGAAACAGGGAAGCTAACAGAAATCTTCGTGTCACGTGGGAAGGTAGAGTACTGGAACATAGCGACCATCCAAAATACCTCGGAGTCACTCTAGATCGCACCCTCACCTTCAGGCGTCATTGCACCAACACCAAACAGAAAGTTGCAACAAGGAACAACCTCATCCGCAAACTGACCAACACTCACTGGGGAGCCCAACCACCCCTTCTTCGTACCTCAGCTTTAGCACTTTGTTTCTCAGCCGGAGAATATGCGGCACCAGTATGGGGTCGATCAGCCCACTGTAATCAAGTGGATACTGCCCTGAATGATGCATGCAGAGTCGTCATAGGCTGCCTCAAACCAACACCCATTTCTAAACTATA
This sequence comes from Glossosoma conforme, assembly GCA_022606575.1. Taxonomy (NCBI): domain Eukaryota; kingdom Metazoa; phylum Arthropoda; class Insecta; order Trichoptera; family Glossosomatidae; genus Glossosoma; species Glossosoma conforme. Next base: position 3,993,645 of record JAGTXR010000003.1, on the reverse strand, counting down.
CCCCTTGGCTGGTATCGCACCACCGAACATAAGACGCAAAGTAATATGCGCCGAAGAAATGCGTAAGGCAATCAACCAACCGCCCCACTGCTTGTATAATCAGATACCCCCAACACCAAGATTGAAGTCTCGAAGCAGCTTTCTGAAATCCACACAACCTCTCACATCCGACCCTGAAAATGAGAGACTCCAACTCTGGCAACAAATCGCACCAGAGGATTTCATTACTCCAAAGGAAGGCCTCCCAACTGGCAAGAGCCTTGACTGGCCGACCTGGAAATCCCTAAACAGATTAAGAACCGGAGTTGGTAGAACAAAGGACAACCTCGAGCGGTGGGGAATGCTTCGGCAGTGAGAGACACTATTGTGCGACTGTGGAGACCTGCAGACCGCCTCACACCTACGATGCTGCTCCATGTGCCCAACAAGTTGCACATCTCAGGACCTAATGCTGGGCAACACACGAGCTATCGATGTTGCCAGATATTGGGAAAAAATAATTTGACGTCGCTGACACGAAGAAGAAGAGAAGAAGAACATTTATTCATCTACTTTTATCCATCAGGAGATTTGTGCATGTAGAGAACTAACTAAGCTCTCATTGAAAGCGAATTATCGGTGTTCAAACAAGGTAAATCATTTAACTATTTATTAATTGAAATGGATCTCAAAGTAAATGTTAAAAATTGAAATAATATTGGTCTCTCGGGAAAACTCCTAATATTATAATATAGCCACATCTCAAAGGCCTCTAGGCTTATGTCTTATAGGTGTACATAAATAACACTATACAAATGTTTTGGTGAGTTGCTTTTGATGCTTAAAATCATTTTTTTATTGAAAAATCTTTGTAATTTGTATTGAAAGCAAATCTTGCTTAATGTATGCGGCTATTGACTTCTCATTATGTTCTACAATTTCACGTGATATTGCTTCAAAGGTATACAAACTCTTATACGTGTGACTACTACGATTACTACATTTATTTGTTGTTCAACGCTTTAGATTTGCGTCTATTAATTCACTTGATATATTCGGTATTTGTTACATCGTTTAAATAACTACTGTGATTCCCTCTTCACTCTCAATATTCAGAGAAATGTTTTCTACAAGCTATTAAGACCGGTTAGCCGGCGGTCATAGCTCAATGGTCAAGGCGTTTGCTTTGCAAGCCAAAGGTCGTGGGTTCGATCCCCGACGGATATTAAAAAAAAGGGATTTTAATCCATTTATGAGCTCTAAAATAACCCGGTTGGTGTGAATTTGATCCATCACCCTTAAAATCCAAGTCATAGCCTATTTATTAAAATTGGTGGTATACGAAAGTCGTCCCGTGAAGACCACCCATTCATAGTAAATTCCTGTAATAATAAAGGATGATGCGTGATACTCGGGCTCCACTCCACATATAGCGTTTTGCCATATCCACTATGGTAAGCGTCATAGAATTCCACAGATGAAACTTCAGAATTACTTTCACCGTCTGTCGGTATTCTCCTGTATGTGCTTACATAAAATACATCGCTTAAATAACTTCTGTGATTCCCTCTTCACTCTCAACATTTAGAGAAATGTCTTCTAGAAGCTATTAAAATTAGCGACTAATTTGTTAAGCAGTGAGATTGCAAGTGAACAAATCATGGTGTCTGTTGCATGTCCCAGTAACCAGAATTGTTGTAGAGATTAGCGGAGCGTGGGCAACAACTAGTTCCTGGCAGTTGCCTAATGCGTTATCTCGCTAGTTGCACGAGAGAACGCTTTATCAACGGGCGCACTTGGGCATTATGCAATTCATTAGTTGACTCGATAACTACGGATGCAGTGATTTTCAAACACAGCATTGTAGCCAAACTTGGACGATCGAAAAAAAAAGTTTAATACCCTTTTTTGTCGATGTAATAACAAATTTTCTTCATTTGTCTCCTGTACCATAATTCTCCATGCCTGTAATGGTAATCACAGGGCAAGGAAAAGCACAGCAGTCTTCTTTAGACTCAATAAGTTATTTAACGCCTTGAACAAGTCAATGCATGATTCGGTAACTGCCTGGAATACAGCATATCAAGAATCAACCTCGGGAGGAATAACCAAGTTTTTCTTTTCATCCATCGAACACTTATTGGCGTGGAAAAAGACGAACTCCGTGGACTTTCATCTCACCCAAGCGTTTATCGGACACGGAATTTTCAGAGAATTCCTAAAAAGATTTGGCTTTTCTTCTTGCGACGCATGTCCATGTGATCCAGGCACGCAACAGACGGTGAGACACTCTCTCGTGGAGTGCATCATCCATGAGAACAGGAGACGCATTCTGTGCTAACGCATGAGAGTCTCAACCATTTAGTGGGAGGATTTTCCTGAATTGCTACTTAGTTCTGACGGTCCCTTGCTGTTAAACTTCGTCAGGGAAATCGTCGGGACTACACGAGCGGTTAACGAGGCTGACATGGGATAGGCTCTTACGATCTTCAACTATTTCTCAGACGTATATTCTAACCTTCTGTGTATCTTGCAGGGTAAACGCTTGCGTGAGATGAAAGTCCACGGAGTTCGTCCTTAAGTGTTTGATGGATGAAAAGAAAGACTTGGTTATTCCTCCCGAAGAAGAAATACTGAAATATTCCCATAATTGATGCTGCGACAGCAAGTGTATGTCTTCCATTATGGTTATAGTGATTGTGTATTTGATAGCCCCTGATGGATAGCCGATAGGCGCCAGCCTACTTAAGCGGAGTTGGATTTCCAACTCCGAATGCGCTAAATAAGGAAAAACTACTCGGTAGTTATAAATACGTTTCAAGCCGCGTGAAATTTCTACCGGTAGTTGTAATAAGGCTTTAAAAAAGCCGTCTCGATAGGAGAGACCACTAATACATGTAATTATTTATAAAGTACTCCTCTCTCGGTAGATGAAACGAGAGCGCAAATAGCTTAATTTATTTCATTCAATAGGTGGCCTTATTTTTTTAAGCTGTGGGAAAGATAGCCTGACATTACTTGGCATGAGAAACTATCACGTCTTGTCACCTGGGAAGAGTGGTTTGATATGAAGAATAAATAATGAAAATAACTTCATACTAGCCAATGAGACGAGTAGTACTATATATATTTATTTTTATGTCTATAAGAGAAATAGAGAAACGTTTTTTTAATTATTTAAATTATTTTAAAAGGCCCGTATTTCTATAATAAAATTGTGTTTAATGTCTTAAGCCAACAATTATATCAAACAGCTGTAAAAGAGCAAATATTATAACAATATGAAAAGTGTATGATCTTTTTTTGGGGCCTTTGACGAGTCTTTCATTTACAGAAATATTGATAGAATGTCAACTTTTGTTGATACTCATGATTTTATAAATACCCCCAAATATTTTTGACAAATTTTAATCTTTCCATATCCGTTCCATAATTTTTAAAATATGATCACTGCAAATTGCCGCCACATAGTTCTGTCGGCTCTCACTGCACCACACCCGGAGATTCATCTAAGAACATATACTAGTATGGTTCCCGACGATCTTCAAGGCATAAGCAACGGCAGCATCCCAGACATATTTGCCTGTTTGTTAATAAGCAATTTTAAGAAAATTGGATGAGTACCCCGACGTTCTCGACGCCTTAAATATATATTCCTAAGAGATTGCTCATCCTTGGTACATATACTCCAGATTATAATGACAACCAACTAGAGAAGACTGCGATGCAATTTCGCATATTGTTAACAAATCAAAAGACGATCTTTCACTCATATTATATAATAGTTGTAATGTTATAATTTCGTATGACATAATAATTTTAAAATGCGCTCCTCCCGTGCAACGTTGCGTGTTTTCCTGCCTTTTATTTCTTATCATCCATTTATTGATTGCATTAGCGAAATTCACGTCTGGCTATGCAGTTCCTATTGCATAGGGGAGGACCTTATAACCCTTAAGGAGGGCGCACGTGGAAGATCGTGATTGCGTGGGTTTTCCTGTGAGGGAGAGTCCTGAACATCGTCGCGAGTACCAAGGGTTGGGAAGCAGGAAACTCCTGGGCGGAGAGAGTGACTCACGCTCTTCCCGCGTGATTAATGACCCTTCGGAAATCAACCCCAACCGTGCAAGAGAAAATTCCCTACCTCAATGTGGAAATTGTACAGAGGAATTGGAATTTTAACGATCACGTTATAAATACTTTTATTTTATGCAAAACGTGGCACAAAACACCTAGATAGACAAGAAACGTTGCTTGTGACCCTTGCCATAAAGAGAGTACTAAACGGTGTTGTTAAATACAGTATACCAATGCTTATGCCATGAAACAAACTTAAATAGTGAATGCTTTCCGAAGAATCGGCGCACTGGAGTGGCGATTATTTAAGATAAACATACTCGTAATTACAACAGCAAAAAAAAGGATGTGCATAGTACGTGTCGAAGAAATGATCTCAGCGAAATCCAGTGCCTTTTCTACAAGTTTTTTTTCATCCTGCAGGAATGTCGATTACGAAATGTAATCGGTGTTTAATATCAAGATATAGTTCTGTTCGATAATGTGGCGACGAATCCGATATCTAATAAAAGCGTTTTATGTTGGCTATATGATTTAAGATCGAATTTATGAATTATTACCATAAGGAAAGGAGAATTGCGAAGAGAGCAACACTCATCCATATAATCGAATAATACATATTGTACTGTGTAAATATGTAGGTGGTTTTATTATATGTGATTTATTTCAGATTTTCATATTCAAATTTAATATTCTAGAATCAAGATTTGTTACAGTTTAAAGGTATTCTAGAACAATATTTTTAAAATAAAGGAATCGATTTATTGATTAAAGAAGACTCTCAAGCAAGCATTCACAGTGAACAAACAAAAACAATGGACAAAAAGGACCAAACAAATAACTATTTTAAATTAATATTAGTGCAAATTGAGGATAAACTTATTATGTATACTAAGAGATATAGAGTTGTAAAGCATTAAAATGACATCATGTTTAGTCATGAGAGACAAGAGTATGAAAAAATATATCCTTTTGCTTTCAAGGCATTACGTTTCTTTGTTTTCTTCCATCATCATCAGCCTTTGTTCGTCCACTGTTGAAAGTAGGACTCCCGCATGAGCCTCCATCTCCTTCAATCGTCTGCCTTACGCATCCAAGCCTACTCCCGCTATTCTTCTGATATTCTCTCAATATCATTTCCAAGATGATAACACATATTCGCAACGATTATTCATGCTTTATCCCGTACAGGAGAGGAGCGTGGGGTGATGCGGCACCGGGGTACCCAATAATTTTCGTCAAATTGTACCAATTATTTAATTCAAAGCGTCATTACACATCCCCCCTTCCTCTTCTCGAGTGCCATTGTTCGAGAACCAGCGACTGGCCAATTACGAATCGTTGGTTCCGTAGAGGTAACCACGAAAAACAATAATACATCAATCACTAAAATGTCGCGAATTGTGAGGAAGATCTATACGACTTACGATATTATTATGAGTGTGCACGTATAAAAAGATGTGATTCATACAATGAATCAAAAACAAATCTTATTTACAAGTAGGTTGGCAATAAATTTACATAAACATAAAAATGTTTATGTTTCCTACTTTGAACAACTGTCATTGCCATCCGCGGTGTTGTTATTAGTCGCGATTTTTATATAACAACAAACTGAAGGCTGCAATTTATTATATTTATTAAAGTGCATTTGCATACTTTTGCTAAATACCGTTTTTGAAATGTGCGAAAAAAAAATAACATTAACGCAACGTCACGAAACTGATCGCTGGTTTAACGTCACTCCAATGGCCTTGCTTAAATTGTGCGCTGTAATGACACTCGTTCCTGTTTTTCCGATCCCTTTTGTTAGATTTATTTACAGAAATGTTCACCAGTATGCACACTGTAAGTTTCATCGCAATCGGTTGAACGGTACAGGCACGCATATGTTAAAGACATAATGACAAAAATTGATTTATGACTATATATTATAAATATAGATCTCTTCCAGGTTGCGTCGCGGCTTCCGACAAATTGTTCTAAGCCTCGTGAGCGCCGATCTCTTAAAATATGCAAATCATCAAACAATTAAATATGCCTCATATACTACAGTTGCCGCCTTTTTCAAGTCCCCGGGCTCTCGCCCTGAAAACCGTCGGTAAGCACTTATGTGTCTAGACGAGAAACGGCTACCGATAAAACTGAATGGAGGCAATATGAGGAGACCATATGTTTCAAGTATGGAACGGATACGGGAAAAAACTGATGTACAAATACTCTATATCTATATAATTACGTATATGAAGCTTTGTCCAGTAATTCGTTTTTCCAGATTTATCGTTTATTTTCTATGATCTCTTATAAAATGTACAATCAAGGTTTCACTGTATTAAGTTTGCTTATTTACCCACGCTTTCCTTATCCGCGTTACGTTGACGGAACTAAATCAAATGATCACTGTATAATATAATAAGTTCGTGTATTGTATGTAAATTGAAGTAGGCACCAATTTAAGACAAATAGGTGGCAGTGATTGACGAATGAAAGAAGTGTTATGAAACGAGATGACATGGCAAAGAAATCAAAGGACAGTTGCAATACTTAATAGACAACACGACACATTGTTCAATTTCAATTTGTATACCATTATTAGAGAACATCTCATTTAAAAAGCATTGTAAGCTCTGAATTATGTAACTGATGTAAGAATCTGATCTTTGTATTGATAATACCGTGCATGCGAAATGTATTAAACGTATTAATATAGGTATAAACGTATTTGCCAGAGCATACCGTGAAATATACACTAACAGTAACGTATCGAAAAGTAATTTATATTCTTATATTTCACTAAAACTCTTCTTTACGATGCTAAAATAAAAAACGCTCGTTCCGGTGTTGGATAATCAGTACACAATCAAAAATCAGCGATATTAAATTGGAAAAATAAGAATATGCATAGCTAATGCCGTTAATTAATTATAATTGAAGTAAAAAAATATAATAATCGACATGTATTGGCTGAAAACATTAAAACACCGCCTGGAAACGCTCTCGGAACGGGCATAGGTCCACTCTGGTTTCAAGCTCGAGAGCAACTGCCGCTAGTCGTGGAAGTAGCCGGTGTGGCCCACTCCCACTCTCTTCCCTTTTCGTTCACAGTGAAGTATGAAAGAGTGAGCTGCCAATATAGTGTCGCGCTTTTTGCACATCGTTGAGACCTAAGGTCGAGGCAATCACAGCGCGATTTTGTTTCCGATGTTCGCAAAATACCTCCGATGTACCCGACAAATTCTGATTATTATTTATATTATTTTTCAAATCCATTCGTAAATATATTATGGAGGAATACCTAAAATCTTAACCTTTTATTTATTATATTTATAGAGATATTGGTGGTTATTAGAAGCCATGTGTAGAAGATACACATCACAGGGAAGGAAAGGTTTAAGATCCATTTAAAATAATACTTAACACCTTTTCAAGCAAAATAACCATACCTCTATCTCTCTTCCTAATAGCTGCCGTTATAGAACACATTGCCACCGCGAAAACAAGACTAACTACAGGGAGCGGAAAAAAGCTGACGGTTTTAAATCAAAACAACGACGAAACAGCACTTTTAGGTTTTGCCAAAAGCACTGAAGACATTTTAAGCGTACACTACATGTCTTAACCTTTTGCCCGCGGCACCAAATTTAGCGATCATACCCTGTACGCGGCTGCTTTTTCGGGGATTTTGTTGTCGCGTTTTCAATTATAAATATAGGTTAATTGGTACCCAATATGTTAATTGGCACCCAATGTAATTTGTTCAATAATAAAATACAATATATTTATTGTATTTTCGGTTTGATTTAACAATAATCATTCTTCATACAATTATGTAGGTTTGAAACTTCCATGACCTCTATGTGTGTCATACGCCCTGAGGGCATGTTCGTTAGAACACACATAGCGGTCATACGCGGTGAACAGATTAAATTTTAGTATACGTAAAATATAATTGTAACGTGAATATGTATATAACATAATTTCTATGAAAAAAATAGTCACAAAATGTCTAGTACTTACAAGTACTTTAGATTAGATATACAAACATATTTCTATATGACTGCACATTTTCTGCATGTCTGAAAGTCATAGAGATAAAAGGGCGGCATTTGCATTTCGGATTAAGCGTGTTATGGGAGTGAAAACCCCGTTCTTTATAGAGGGCAAGGCAACCCCGCGCATATAAATAAGGGATTAACAGCAGAGGGATGGTAATCTAAAATAATGTTCACTCAACCGAGTACTCGAAAACAACACGAAACATGCAATTAGATACCTTCCATGAAATTAAAAATAAAACTTTAATTTATTATTAGTAATTAAATATACACATACTATACATCAAAATTCTTTGTACGCATCAATTCGTTCAGAAAAAATATCGGCAGAAGCGGGATTCGAACCAGCGAGCTTTGGAACCAACCGTTGCTCTTTGTTCATTACCCTAGACCACTCGACCATCTCCTGCCCGAACTGATGCGCGGAATAAGTTGTATTTATACCATTGTTATTATACCATTAATTTACTTATTTAATTATTCATTATTGTTATTAGGGAGTGCCAAATGCGGCAAGACATACAAGCTTATATATTTTTTAAATTAATGAATGATCAATACTCGTACTCGTACTCGTATACTGAATTTAAATTTTTTTCAGTATTTAGTTCTTGTTGCAATGCCGTGATTCAATGCAAGCAGATAAAATTGATAATTTAAAAAGTTTTTTTTTTCCTTTAAATGCATTTAAAAAACGCACTCACCTCTTCTATATAAACATGATTGTGTATTATTACGATACACTAAGTCTCGATGTGTTTTTTAATGCTAAGCACTAGAAAGTAATACTTAACAGTAGTATTCAAGTGAAAAATTTATGGTTTAGTAATTTGATTTAAAATTAACGATGAAATAATTAGTGTTTTATATTTATAATGATATTAAATTCTACGATGACAATTCTTAAAATAATAAATCCTTTCATTACGGCTCGGTTTAAATACAAATTATACTGTCAATCATAAAACTAGTATTTGAAGCATAAATGTACTTATCTGGTCTATTTTCATATCATTGGTTCTTGTATCCTTTATCAGATGATGCATAAAAAACTATTTTAAAAAAGTAGCAAAACGATATATCACGTCAATCGATGTCAACGGTCGGGGAATCTTATGACAGTATATGCCGACAACCGATGCGAAAGGTTTAAAGATATTTTTCTAAATTCACCATGAATTGACACCATTTATTTTTCAAATTTGCAACATTGACGGTACATATAAAAAGACTGATGGTACATAAAACAACTATCAGATTGATATTTAGTCATTTGACATCGATTATTCCATTCTATGGAACATAAATGTGCCATTATTTGAACATTTTATTGCTTTGGTAGTAGTAATATTTTGGATTTATACCTTTTACATTCAATAACGAATAAGTTCGTACACTTTAAGAGCTCTTCATGCTTTAGTAAAATGTCACAAATGATAATGACTTCTTTTCGAAGTCGAAACATGAAAATTAGCAATGAAAATCGTTAAAAAAAAAAAAACATTTCTTTATATTGAATTGTTCAGATTGAAATGGAATTTTTAAATTGGAATAAAACAATACATTTAAATATTATAAATGCGTCACCGCGAAAAACTTTCCTTTTCATTGGTTCGTTGCTTCGCGGAACTGCTGAGGAATAATTTCATAACCTTAATAATTATTTAGTTCGCAACAGTTTAGAAACTCTTCTCCATACAAATTGCTTCGAGACGAAAAAACAATGCAAAATGAATTAAACGTGTAAATTGTGCGCATTTAAAAACACCAACATTTGCATGTTTTGCATACGCTAAAATATTTTTTTAAATATGCAACATCCAATATGGGTCAGTAACTTATACTAAACGATTAGAAAATATACTTTTTTTTTCAAAACTTCTTTTGAGTTGAGTCTTCTAATTTTGCTTTCTATATGACAAAGCCTGATTTTCCAGCTGAAATGCAATATTTTTTATGTGATTTTCATGGAAGTTGTATGGCCGATGGTAGCTCGTCAGCCACTATGCTTACCACTCTTTCAGAACACATGTGATCTCTTACAGTACCACCTTCTTGATCTTCCCCATTACACAACACTTTCGACATCGCAAGCCTTTTTTAACCAGCAATAAGTCTCAGCTTTTCTCAAAAGATTGTTCGTTTTCGTTGTGTCTGGTGAAGTAAAATAAAAAATAAAAAATTAATTATAAATTTACCGATAAAAAAATCCAATTAACAAAAAACCCAAAAAATGCCTCGGATACGGCGTCGCGTCAAGTCCTTCTCTAACTTTGGAGGCCGTCGGGAACCACATATGTTCTCAAAGGGCCTTCAAAGGAAAAATGTTTTATATCAAGACATAGAAAATGAAGAATTGTGTGGCGAAAATTTGTGGTGGTTAAGTACTCTATGAAATGAAAAAATAACATGTACATAATTGAATATGAAATGTCGTATCCTACATGTACATTGTACATAATATAAGTTTGAGTAAAATATTATTTATGCACATTTTGTGTCGGTAGATCGTAGGTATGTGCAAATCTTCTCATCGTTTATATAAACCAACACACATAAATATGCATAAATATAGGGGAGGGGTCAACAACCTTTACCCACAAAATTTATCCTTCATATATATATAAATACTAGTATAGTTTACTCATGTATATAGAGATCAAATAATGTCAACATTGTATTTATAAGGTCATTGACCTGAATTATTTTAAGTTGAATTTATCAAAGGTTAATAAGGTAGACTTTCTCAAACTGAAAATGGACGGACGTGAATGTAACTATGATATTATCTACGAATATCAAAGAACGGCGTAAATATATTAATGCATTTTCTTCAAGAGCCCGGACTAAACCATTCTGATTTTTTTTAACAATGGTCAACAAAATGTACTCGACAGACCTTCGGGATGCACAGCAAAGATTTTGGAAGTGAAAAACCTCAGAAGCGGCTCCGATTCGTGGCGACCATCGTATACTCCAGCTAGGGAGCTGATATGGAAGAAATATGAAATTAAGAAAGGCGATTTTATCAAGTAAGTTTACATTATTTTATGATTTTATCAAAGAAGATATCAATTTTTAATTTTTTTTTAAAAGATTTCTTTTAAAAGAACTCATTAATAATATAAATGTCATGTGCAAGAATGTTTGTTTTATCCTTAAAATGGCTGCCATAAACTATGTGTTAACTAATTTTTGTGTATATAGCGGCGTTTAGTAATATGTATTGTCGAGCGACATAAAACAGTCAAAATGCACGATTTTACCTTAATTGGTAGTCTCCTGCATATATGCGAATAAAATAATAATAAGAAGGTCAAAATGAAATATCGTGTCGCACTCGGTAAAAGAATTGTTAGCAAAACGTGATAGAATTCAGTCCAAAATAGAGCAAATTAAGGTCATGATTTTGTTTCTGACATCATTAAAGAACATTTTTCAAAATATTTCTACAAATTATGACGTCAAAGAAGCGAAATTTAAAAAAATGTGCAAACTGACATAATAAAATATGTAGGAATGCTGCTAATGAATATAAATATCTGAAATTGTAATTAGAATTATTCATTGCATTCGTTAACATGATACACATGTAGGTATATTGCACTAATTGTATTCAGATAAAAGAATAATATTCAAATGCTTATAAAAACAATTGTAAAATATATACATTACAAGCAAAATAATTATAAAAAACGAATATCTGTACGTTTTAATATTAATTATGTGTATAATCATGTTATAATACTATTATCATATATGTGAAAACATCAAAAAAATATAATTTAACAATGATGATCTCACATATTAGAACATCTGTTTATTGAAATTCGTACAGAAAAAATCCGCAGATCTAGAAAAGTATGTGCATATACAAATTGTAGTATACTATGTACTATTTAATTATTAAAAAAATAAACTATAAAATTGCAAACGATTAATAAAATGATTTAAATACAAAACATTTATTTTTTATATTCAGTATGTAATAGGTGTGAATAAATTTATTGGTACATTTCTTTTAGGCGTTCATACACAGATATAATTGGTTGTAAAAATTATAACTTTCACGTAAAAACTGTAAAATTGATATTTATTTCTCAATGTACGTTTGTTAAAAATAGTACAGAGTGTAATGAAATAAATTGACTTTAAACTCACCGTTCTGTTGCTCTTTAACTGCCTTCTTTATCCTCATGATTAATCATTCAATAAATCGGCAACACAAAACATAACAATACAAAACAAAAATAACAAAAAAAAACTGACTAACTTTCACGTCTTTTAAAACCAACGCAATATAATCAATACATTAAAAATTCAACACAAAACACTATTTTTTCTAATGTATTAATTCAATAGAGGTTTAGAATAAAAACACTCTCACTTAGTGTGTAATGTAAGGTAGGGAACAACTGTCAAAAACGTATGATGTTTTATTTATTTTTTGTATTGTACACAATTTTCTGTTTATTATTTTCGTTGGTTAGTGGTGTTTTTCGTATATCTATAACGCTTGTTTATCGTGTTATTGTCGCTATTTAGATGATTAAATGTTAAAAACTCGAGAGCAGACATCCTCGCATGACAGACTAACGCGCAACTAAAGATCAGGCGAACGGTGCGAAGTTGGCAACGAATTGGGATGCGAAATACTTTCGGAGACAACCGATAGATGCCGATCGTTTAAAAAGCGCGCCATCAACGAAGCATCATAAATTAACTAATATTGTGGTATAAATCCGTACATATTGTGGTATAAAACCATGTTATTTTCATGTATATAAATACCAATATTGAAAATAATATTCTAATTTACTATATTTCAATTTAAACTTGTAAATTTACTGGCAAACTTACTTCAAATCATTTAATTTGTATTATTTTTACGGATACTAAGTTTGCATATAGTTACAATTCATTTTGATTTGGAATATAGATTTGATAATTTTTTGTTTAATTTATACATACTCTGAAATCAGTATAAGAAGATGTAATTTAAAATTGCTAATAAATTATAAAATCAATATGAATTTTAACTAATTTTAATTACCGTAGATTAAAGTTTATTTCATCTTAGACGTAATATTATATATCGTACATTTTTAAATAAAAAAGAATAATTCCATTATAGGATGCATATTTTCGTTTGTTTTGAAAACATAACACTTCATTATCGTTATCTTTTTTAAGAATTAATCTCATTACATCGAATCGCTGGTCAATTTTAATTTTTACCGACAAATACATCCGTTTGAAATTTAAATATGTATTCCAAACATTATTTTATATTGGAATGCATTATATTTTATTATTGTCGGACGATTAACATTACGATCAAATATCATTAAATACCTACGTGTGTAAGCGTGCACATTACTCATAAACTGTATCAAAGTTCAATTTTAAAGAATATCATTGGATTAGTGTCCTTATTTAGTTATTTAACCTGCAGATAATATTCACGGGTTAAAGTTCTAAATCTATTCGTAAGTATATAATTTTTAAGCACATAACATATGCACGTATTAGTATTTTGATTGACAAATATTGTATAAGTTAATTTTATTTTCTTAAAATTTGCACGAAAATGTTATTTAGGGTAAAATAAATTTATACACATATGACGCTTGTTTTTTTTTACATGATTTTGGGTTGCTACAAACCTGAGCAAACAAGTCTCCTTGATGACGTCCTCTTTTAAATTTGTTTTGTAATGTAAGCACATACAGGAGAATACCGACGAATTTCGATAGTAATTCTGAAGTCTCATCTGTGGAATTCTATGAAGCTTACCATGGTGCATATGTCTAAGCGCTGCATGTGGAGTATTGATCCGCCAACGTGATTGACAACAGCCCGAGATTCACGCATCATCCTTATTATTACAAGAATTTACTATGAATGGGTGGTATTCACGGGACGACTTTCGTCTACCACTAATTTTAATTAATAGCCTATGACTGGCATTTTATGGGTGAAGGATCAAATTCACACGAACCGGGGGTATTTTAGAGCTCAGAAATCGATTAAAAATCTTCTTTTTTTTAAATCTCCGTCGGGGTTCGAACCCACGACCTTTGGCTTGCAAAGCAAACGCTTTGACATTGAGCTACGCCCGCCGGCTTTATTAGATTATGCTCAGTTAGCAACTGATTAGTTTAATAGAAGTCTCCTATGAACATAAAGCATATAATAATATATATTACCCGAGAAAGAGATTGTAAATAAGATAGAATCTCACAATTAGATTACGATATAAGTCGCGTATTTTTAGTATCAAATAGTTACAAGGTATTTTTTTTTAAATACTCAGTTAACTGGTTCCCGTCAATCTACGAAATATTTATCGCATTTTTATTGGTCCGCGGATGCCGAAAGGTACAAAAAATCTGGACTAGTCTACCTAGTTATGCGTCTAAGTAATACACAAAAGATCAGTAGTAATATTTAGCACTTCTGCGCAGTGGCCAAATTTTTTCAAAGACGACTCCCACTAGACTCATCAGTTTCTAACTGAACGTAATCTGAATAAGTATATCATCAAGGAGACATAATTGTTCTGGTTCCGCCGCATTTCGTCCTCAGACAATTCGTTCAACGACTCACCAGTAACGACGTGGGGCGCACTGGACGTCTGGTTCACGGGACATTTGTCGTTCGAGACAACTGGTGCAGTGGATGTCTCGCTAACCCAACCTAACCTAAGTTGTTTCGTTAACGAGACCTATGGATCTCTGGACAAATCCTTAGATAAGGTTAGATTAGCGTGACAGGCAATGCACAGTTGTCCCGTGCGCCAAATGTCCCGTGCACCAGACGTCCAGTGCGCCTCACGTCGTTACCGACGAGTCGTTGAACGAATTGTCTGGGGACGATAGGTTACATCTGATTGTTCTCTAGTGTGATGCGGGTGTATGACGCGGAAAGTCCAGTCCAGTACACGAAAACCACGTGACTGTAGTCTCTAGCGTGCTTGCATTTAAAAAAATGTTCATTTCACAGATGACACAGCATAATATAATTACATTTGTGTTCATACATTAAACGAGTTATAAGAGACATTTTTTTTCTTACACTTATTATACTCGAATAAGGTATAATTTTATGCCGGTAATGGCACATTAAAAAAAACGTTGAGCTTGAGTAAATGTAATGGTTGGCTTGTGTCACTTCGACGTAAGGCAGTAAACAGATGACGCGTTTTATAAAGCGTTTTATGTGCATTATACCAGCTCCTCCCTATACTAGATGAAATGTGATTTGTATCCTATATATATACGAGTAAAAAAAGAGACTCGTTTTAGTTACACCATTTATAACTCAAGAACGGCTGAACCGATTTCCATGATTCTTAATTTGTTGAATTCGTCTTGATTTCGAATAGATAATTGGATTTTAAAACATTGAAAAAAAAAAACTGGAAAAGAATAGGAATGAATATTCATTTTCATACATTACGTATGGAAATACTTTTAAGATTTTTGCTGGTTCCAGTAAATGGCGCTGCACGCATTATCATTTTGAATACAACTTTATCTCTATCCAAATATTTTTTAGTATTCATCTGAACTTATTACAAAACTGAATTTAATTCAACTGAAAAAAGTGATCACAGTATTAATTGAATCTGAGCGATACGAAATTCGCTAATTCAGCAAGTAATAAATAAAAACGAGTAATCGGGATAACAAGCGCAAAACGCTTTACATACCGGCTCATCTATACACGGCTTTATTGTCATGTGATCATATTTCGTATAAGCAGCTCGACCATGGGCAACTCAACTAGACCAGTGTTCTTCAATCTTTTGGCATCGCAAAGAAAAACCAAGTAAATACCTCCTTGTTAAGAATTCAAAATTAATAATATTATAAATAATCAATGACTTCCATCTTTTAAATCGTAACTTATACAAATCGGCACCGGATGTACGAGTATAAAGTGACTAAAACCGTATTTTTGGTTTTATATATATACCCAACTTACTACATCAGATCTTAAAAAAAATGCGATATAAGTGTAAAGTTGCTTGCGAAAACATACAATTTATTCCCCTGTAGTGAAAAACGAAATTTCCTTCGTAGAAATATAATTATTGTGGGGACAAGATACAGAGGTTGCGCTATGTGAGAATATAGGTGGAGAGGATAGCAGAAGGAGAAGGAAGATTTTGTTGCTTGTGCAGACCATTCTTCAGGAATGATACTTCAAATATATAAGTGGAGAGGATAGCAGAAGGAGAAGGAAGATTTTGTTGCTTGTGCAGACCATTCTTCAGGAATGATACTTCAAATATATAAGTGGAGAGGATAGCAGAAAGAGAAGGAAGATTTTGTAGCTTGTGCAGACCATTCTTCAGGAATGATACTTCAAATATATAAGTGGAGAGGATAGCAGAAGGAGAAGGAAGATTTTGTTGCTTGTGCTGACCATTCTTCAGGAATGATACTTCAAATTATATAATAATAGTCCACGTCTTAAAAGATCGCGAGATTTCGTTTTGTCAAACAAAATCAGAAAGTCGCTTTGCCAGGGACGAAGCTTCTAAAATTTAAATATTTGCTGCTCATTTTCGTTTTGTATACATTCATGTTTGACAGGATGGAATTCGCCGAATGCTTGCATATTAGCTTTCATAAATAATTGATGGATTCATAGTCAAACCGGTTATAAAATTTTGGTTTCAAGTCGGCTCTTAGCCTAACCATCTTGAATTTATTTGTTCGAAAGAAAAAACACCATTACTGTTTGTATGCTATATGTACTCGCATACAAATTACACACCATTAGATAATAACAACATATAATTCAACAGTCGTCGAAGTGATCCTCGCAAACATATACTGCAGTTATCTATCACCTGTCGTATTGGAAGGACGTTGTGCTCTATCAGTGTGTTGCAGATTTGCTATCATGAAACTGTGGGAAATACTTTTCGGGTACGTACGAGAAAAAAATATATTTTATTTTTAATAAAAGTAAATGAAAATAACAAGATTTCGACGCTATAAATTAGTTATTGCTTGATTTTTTTAAATATTAAATAATGTTGAATTATTTGCGAGCTAAATAGTTACGTGTATAAGACATTTACAGTTGAAACAATTCGACATGTAGTGAACTAATTCGAATAACAATGTAGTTTTCACATACGTAAATTTATCGTTCTATTTATATACGTTGAAGGCTTTGTTTGTTTGTAAACATGAAGATATTATTTATTTAAAAAATTAAAATGATTTTATGTATAAAGTTCGAAATATGTTTTTACATACTATAATCTCAGTAGTATTTGACAGTCTTGATGTATTTTGTGGTAGAAATGCTTAGCATATTTAAGGGTGAACAGATCAATCCAACAAAAATCTTGTCTTTATCACTGTCAGCCAAATCAAAATACCATATAAAATATAAATATATATACTATTAAGATAATAATTGTGTAAATTTAAATTAATTTTCATAAAAATAAATAAATATTAATATTTAATGATTACATGTTTCGGCCTTCTTGGAGACCATCTTTAATAAATGTGAATCAAAACATAATATGTTTAATTTGTTAATTTTTTATATAAAATTAAATTAAAATTATAATTATACAGTTTCACAAACTACTGTTAGTTGATAAGCTTAATGTTAATAATAATTGTAATCTCATTATTACTAATTATATAATGTATTGATATTTTTTTGTGTATATAATATTTAATATTCAAAATTTGACAATTACTTTACCATGATAATATTGTCCCACTTATTATTTTCAATAGTCTCAATAAGCTCATTAATTGTAGACTATATTTACGAATCTTTTTTGGATGGATTGATTGTCAGATTATTTCTTTTTTATCTTTATTTACTATTTGTGCTCGTTTTCTTGCTCACTATTTTACTTTTGAATGCTTTATTATATCTAAATAAAGGTACATACCTGTTCTTACCTATAGTAAAATATTTTCATTAGCATTTAATTTTTAGGTTAAGTGCTCATTGCTATCATTTACAAAGCATAGATTATGCAAAAGGAATTTATTCCTTTTATACTCTATATTACATTAAAAAAAAAATTCGACGCATTCAAGAATAACGATTGAATGACATGAGAAAATGTCATCTCTTGATTAAAAGATACTCTAATTAAACTGCTGATTTCCCAACGTCATTACACTACAGGCAGGAATACACTCAACGTAAATTTGAAATGTTACTCACTTTGAATGTGTGGTTTTCAAGTGACGAATTTATATTCAATTTACAGGATAATGTTATCAATTTTATTATGAGACAGCCAATATTACTTTAATTTAGTTGTTTAACTCTACTATTATTTATTACTATTACACCTTATATTATGTTATTTAATAATAACAAGTAATGTTTTAAAACAAATAGTGTTTTTATAATGCAAGTTATTCGTAGGATGTTTTAATGATAGCTTCAATACACCATTGTTTGCTTAACATATCATTGATTCAATGTTATGATTTGAAATACGTAGTAGTTATGTTCACGGAAATACCTAAAATTATTGTCATCAAAGTGTGTTTTATAAATGGAATTGACATAATATATGTTTTCCATATTAATAACAAAGATTTAGCAGGTGATGTAAATTATCAAGCTATTTAATATATTATAATTAATTATTAAATTATAAGATAATATATTTAATAGACAATAATCAAGGCCCAAACATATAATTGCATGAAATAAATGTGAATCAAAACAAAATATTTTTAATTTGTCAATTTTTAAATTAAAATGAATTTAAACTTGTAATTATGCAGTTTCACCAAGTATTGTCAGTTGATAACCTCAATGTTGTTAAATATATCATTTTATTTAACCTTATATTGACGTGCAACACATTGAGTAACTGTTGATCACAAAAATGATAATTGTAATTATGGATACACTGTTTCTTTCTTCAGTCTAGTAACAATTTAATTTTATGCTCACATATTTTTTTAAATTTATCTAAGATATTTTTTATGAAAGACATTTAAGCTAAGACATAAAAGTTATGAGAAAAATATAAAATGATCTAAGTTAATAAGTTTTTCTGTATAATGTTTGCCTAAAATTTAAAGCCAACTGCTAGTTTGGAAGAAAATTTCACATTTCACCCAACCAAGTTTTCAAAATAATACTGAAAAAATAAATGTAATACGCTAGTAATACAAGTAACTGTAAAAGAAAACGCAATTAATAAGAATTCCAAAATGGAATGGCACTTGCTAGATATTATCTTAAAATATCGTCATTTTTTGTTTAGAATCTCAGTTTTGATCAAATATTTATCACTAGCTTTAAATTATTCCAATTATATCCAATTATTTTCTCAAAGTCTTTGATTGAGAATCGTAGAATCTTTTGTGTAATTTGGTAGGTAAAATCACTGTTTTTTTTTTCGTTATTATCTAAAATCAATTAATTAAAAAACTTTTATTTGTATGATCACATTATAAAGCTACACTTTATTTACTTGAATTCCACGAATACCGTGTATTCATGGTAGATAAAGACTAACTAAAGTAACATTTGATACAATTTATGATTATCTTTTATCTGACTTTATTTATTTATAGAAAACGTAAATATTGCAATATTTCATACACAAACGTTGCATCAATTTATAAATGAAAAGTTCAAAGTTCCGAATAAATATCATTAAGAATCAATAATAATTAACACTTAACTGTTAATTCCACAATGTTTATTAAAGTATTAACTACGTACAAGTATAAACATATATATTATTTTATACGAGGTTAAAATATTGCTCCACTGTCCTCCGATAATTGCACTTGTAATGTTTCAAAATCAATATTTTTCGATATGCTTGCAGTTTATTGCAGTCACTTTATCTTATAACTGTGGATTTAGATTTAATTTAAAAAATACAAATAGTAGAGTAGATACAAGAGGATTTAAGGTTTTAGTTCTTCAGAGAACACTAAGACGTTCAACTAGGTCAGATAGATGCTGGATATGAGAAGGATTTAGAATATTTTTGTTATTGTTTCGTTTGAAAATATTATACGATTTAACACAGTTTTTTTTATTGTTATTTTAAGCTTCATCGTGGATTGCTTGAAAAATCTCCTACTTCATATATCATTAGCTTTTATTTTTTATACATTACCGACAAATCCACGCCCCCAAAAAAAAAACAGTCACTAGCGTTGTTTTATTATAGTTATACGCTCCCTGTATTAACTTATGGCGCAGAGACGTGGAATCTGACAGCAAGTCTTACCCATAAAATAAAAGTCACCCAGCGTGCTATGGAGAGATCCATGCTCGGAGTGTCGCTAAAAGATAGAATCCGAAACGAGGAAATACGCAGAAGAACTCAAGTAGTGGATGCTACCCAACGAATAGGCACACTCAAGTGGCAATGGGCAGGTCATATCTGTCGAAGAGACGACGGTCGATGGGGAAGAAAAGTATTGGAATGGCGCCCAAGAACTGGCAAACGAAGCATTGGCCGACCCCCTACAAGATGGACTGACGATATAAGAAGAATAGCGGGAGTGACCTGGATGCGGAAGGCGGAGGATCGAAGAGGATGGAGACTCATGCGGGAGGCCTACGTTCAACAGTGGACGGACACAGGCTGATGATGATGATGATGATGATGATACGCTTTGATTTAAAATTACTTGACATAAATGAGAATATTAATTAAATAAAAATTTAGAGCCACTGAACAATGAAATATAAGGCATAGTTATTTGATAGCATTTGCTGTCAATAACTTTCAAACGTGTGTGGAAATATTAATAAATAGTCACCTTATTGACTCACCTTATTGTTATTTACTTATTATTCTTATTGATTTCGGTTTTGTTCAGTTAAGGCTACATATATTGAATTTATTCAGTGATATGATTTGAAACGTGAAGTGTCACTGGCAAATGTTTTGGACTGTTAATCAGACGATTCGATTAGAATGATTTCAAATCAAAATTGCAGTATCGACAAACACAGGTAAGTAAGATTTACACGTATCTTGGCAGTATAATGTATATTTCTTTCATAAATTTAATAACGCGATATAATTGACGTTAAGTATTCTTTTGAAGCGTTTCTCAAGATTAAATGTGCCATTAAAAAAAGCACCATAATAAATAGTCAGAATTGAAATCAATTTCTGACCAGAATTTAAATTAAATTTTGGTCAAAATATATATATATTTTAATTTAATACAGTTAGTTATAATAATGTAAGTTATTTTTAACCACTTGGTTAACAGTTTATTGTCTAGTTGTTTCGGTAGCACCCTACCATCTTCAGGACAACACTACAACTAAACAATAAATACAGAAAATAGCATTTACTATTATATTACTACTAGTTTAAGAGGGGAAATTTATATTTTTATTGCCTACATTTTTTTTATAAAAAACAATATAACATCAAAGTGATTTTTTTACGTTTTCCAAAACAAATTATCTGAGTTGGGTTAGATTGGTTGAATAACCACCACTATATGTGATTTTTTTAAATATTCGCGAAATTTTGTCGATAGTATGATAAACTGGGCAGAAAAATATGAAGAAGTGCATTTTCAGTATAAAATGATAAATCTAGAGATTTTTGTTTTTTATTTTATTATTCGTATTTTTTTTTGTAAGCGCATGCAGGAGAGCACACCCGGTCAAGACCAGTGCACTCTATAACGCTTAGCCAGGGAGGCTGGACGCTGCATGCCGGAAACGTGTGTTGTGTTCGTGTTTGTGTGTGGGTTGGGGAGAATACAAGTGTATATTTATCTGTTTCTTGAAGAGATCCAGATTGTAGGAAGGAGGTAACACAGACGCTGGAAGAGCATTCCATAGCTTACCAGTGGCATTAAGGAAGGACCTTTGGAAACTGTCAGTTCTCGGTTGACATATATTAACCGTGTATGGATGTTCGGCAAGTGTAAGACGAGTTTATCGGTTGTGGGTGGGTGCAGGAGGAATTAGTTCTTTAGTATGATTCAATCATATTATTTCTTCTTATGAATGAATTAATGTGTATACATTTATAAATAATCATTAATAAATTTTAGTATGTCTGCAAGATAAAAAATATTTAATATTTGAAAGACAATAATGAAAATAGTTTTTGGAAAATGAGTATTTTTTATTCATAGTGACAATATAAAAAGGGTGTTTGTTTTGGAAATGTTTGACATCCAACCTAATTACGAACTGTTTTAGAATGAATTATATACACATTGCTTATTTTATAAAATAAATATGTAAATATTTAAAAAAAAAAAATTTGAAAATATTTTGTTGTGTCTAGAATCACACTTAAAAGAAAGAACTGTCAATTAAACGTGAGAACGCTACGATAAATTATTTTAGTAAAAACAAACTTTGACATAAGATATTTGGCATGTGTTACAGAAAAACGAGTGTATCAGGAAACAGACGTTAGTGATGGATGTGGTGACAATGGCATCAGGTTTGAGTCTTGTGGGTGGACAAAGAATGCTAGATGAAGAGACAGCTGGATTTTAAAAGTTACTCGAACAAAAAAACTGGATGTAAGAGAAAAGCAAGGTCGATGACACTATTGCCAAATGATAATTAACTTATTATTAGAGATATGGTGATTTTACAAGTGAGTAGTTGAAGAGACAGAAGATTGGCAACGTCTTCTAGTCTATTAGTAGGAAATAATCAAATTTGCTTTGTATTTTCGATGCGTTTCGTGTTAAATATGTCCCTTATTAAATATTTATTATTATTCATTAGTGATTGCGACAAATCGCACTTACATTTATCGCCATGTTATATGGCAATTAAATGCCGATTATATGGCGACACATACATTACAATACATTATACGAGTATATATTATGTATAATAAAGGTTATTTGATGAAATCCTTTAAGTCCCAAAAAAGTATAAAAATGTCATCTGTGGATTCTATGCCATTTTTTGAGTATGGCTAAGCGCTGCAGTGCATTGTTGATTCGCAAACGTCATAGATTAAAACACGACATTCACGCGTTAATCCATTTCTACGGGAATTCACTATGTATCGTAGACTATATAGGAAGACTTTCGTTTTCGACCAATTATGAATTGATAGACCGTCATGCATTTTACGGGATCGAATTCACGCCAATGAAGGGCATATATAGAGCGTAGAAATCGATCAAAAATATTTTTCTTTTAATTTCCGTTGTTGTTTCCAACTCTACTTTCGATATAGTAACCAAAAGCTTAACCCATAAGCCATACCCGCTAACACATGACACACTTAAGCACTTGTGAGCATTTTTTTTTACAAAACTATGATTACATTAAATATCCTTGTTAGTAAAGATCTTTGATGGACTCACCTCCTCTGCGTACCCTGGACTTGGGCACCCTTCTTCGTCGTCTCCCAGCCTTGGTCTCACACATCACTGGGCTTCCTCCTCGACTCCTCATCCGAGATGAACATTCGAAGATCTTCATAATGACGCACATCAGAAATGCAATCATATCGCCTTCGAGCGGTCGAACATCGGGGCGCGAAGCATCGAAATGCTTGGTTAGACAAATGGTTTTCAATTCTCAAACTACAAATATTATACTACTTTCACGACACTTCAAATCCAACTTTTAAATTATTTCGCCACGATCCTGCAAAAATAATATAACGTTCGTACTCTGGAATGACGTAGAGATACAATAAGAAATATCATGGGAGAAAAAAAAGTCAATCTGACACCTTTAAAGCAACTAAAGAAGCAATTTATATTCCGATAATCAGAGCAATAAAATAAAGTGATTATTTGTATCTATCACGTGATTTTTGCTGATTCAATTAATTCACGTGATTAAATGTATGTATCAATTACATTGATTTGTGAATCCCGTTTTAAATTTTACAAATAATCCAAAAAGTCAAAGGCTTACAAGCTATTTTCTGTAAAATTAAATCATTTAAGATATTTATTCAATATAAAAAAATATATTAAATCGTTGTCATGGGTAGGTACTTTAAATGCTGATGATAAATTAAGTAGATTTTTATTCAGTTTAACACGGTCATCACTTAATATAACCTCAAAAATTGGAAGCAAATCGGTCATGACGATTATTTTCTGGCAAAATTTCAAAGTAGTATTTTATTTTACATAAAAAAGTGACATCAACTTCCTACATTCTGGTGTGAAGGAAAGCGTGAAAAACTTGCTGAATGAAAGTCAACATTTGAAAAAAAGCTTAAAGATCTGAATCATATAGTGTATTACGATTTCAACAAATTTAATCTCAACATTATTTTGTACACTCTACGATGTAAAATCACAGGCAAAAGCTCTTTTTAACATATTTTCATTTTTATTAGTAAATTTATTGCTTCACGATGCACAAACAACTAGCGATATAGTATTCCTAATTATTGAATATAATAATTAAATTTTTCATTCATTTGAAACCATTAAAATTGAAATGCATTTGAAAAAATCAAAATAAATAAAGAAGATAAAACATCATTTCATTTTAAATATAATAGAAATTTCTATTTATTAAAATGTAAATTATATTATGGTCTGTGATGACTATGATTTCGAATATTAAATCATTTTCAAATATTTAATATTTTGAACTTGAAAACACTCACTCGGCTTAAATCACATATTCCAATTATAAAAAGTTGGAAAAATTGGACTAAGAACAATAATATACTGATTAATGGTGAAATCTAAAATTCTATTTCAACTGCAGTTTGGAGATTAAAAAATATGTAACGTGGCCGATTATCGCTGCAACGAAACTGAAATCGCTTATCATTTTTAGGTTGGGTTTCAGGAAACTACAGTTGATTAAATACAAAGTGAAATGTAGTATTTACTTAGTCTTTTACAGTGCCACACTGCCATATAAAAATATAACATCTGGCATTTAACGTCACTGATGCATTTCATTACGAATAAGTATGGACCGTGAATCAACAAATTTTTGTGAGATCTTTCAGTTCGCAAATTACTGCAGATTTAGGCAAGTTTTTGTAATAATATTGTATTTTTTTCTCATTTATTTAACCTTTTAATTGACGCTTTTTTAAATACATTATTCGAATCCATAAAGTAACTTTATGAATTGATTTTTCTTAACTTCTTCAAGACTTATGTAGATAGATAATTCGTTTTATCTTTTGTAAAAATTTGATATTATATACTTTTTAAATGCATAATTATTAAAAAATATAAAATACATCAAGATACTTATAGCTAGTTAGGTCATCTCGTAGTCTATCCATTTTAAACCCAATCGTTTTCACAGCACATAAGTTTTTCACGAACATTTAAAAAATGTTGAAATCACTGTTCACTTTATTTTCATGCAATAACAACGTCAGTAGTCACTTAAAATGATTGCCGTTTTTTATGCGAGTTCACGTTTTTTTTTCACCGAAGAACGAGCACTGAAAATCTCGAGGAATCTCGTGTTTTGATAGGCGGATCATTAGCAATGGCGATTCGCCCGATGACGAGACTTTCCCCGATTGATAAACAAACGCCGGCCATCTTGCGATCTCGTGGCGGCCATTTTGTGGAGCGTTATTGTGGGTTTGAATAAGCGCGGGAACGGAACTCTCTCCTGCGATAACCGGCGGGTGGAAGAGCATGGAGTGAAGGAGATTTGGTCCGTGGTCCACGCGGAGCACACAAACACCCGGTCACGTGGTGCGGCACTAGGATATATTTAAATTAATCCATACAGTCCAGAACAGTCCCGACAGCATGGGTCCAGTAGCGTAACTCATACAATTGCTAAAAAAATACGCGTAATCATGTTAATAACTTTAATAATGATGTGTCCACTATGGCAGTCACTGACTAATTAAGCCTTGCAATTGCTTACTGCTATTTGAAAGTCCGCCAGGCGCATACAACTGGGATGGGCAGCGTTTGGAAAACTAAAATATATTTTTAAAGCTAAAATTCCGCAATGTCTTAAAGCTAAGGCGTTTAACCAATGCATCCTCCCTGTATTAACTTATGGCGCAGAGACGTGGAATCTGACAGCAAGTCTTACCCATAAAATAAAGGTCACCCAGCGTGCTATGGAGAGATCCATGCTCGGAGTGTCGCTAAAAGATAGAATCCGAAACGAGGAAATACGCAGAAGAACTCAAGTAGTGAACGCTACCCAACGAATAGGTACACTGAAGTGGCAATGGGCAGGACATATCTGTCGAAGTGACGATGGTCGATGGGGAAGAAAAGTATTGGAATGGCGGACAAGAACTGGCAAACGAAGCATTGGCCGACCGTCTACAAGATGGACTGACGATATAAGAAGAATGGCGGGAGTGACCTGGATGCGGAAGGCGGAGGATCGAAGAGGATGGAGACTCATGCGGGAGGCCTACGTTCAACAGTGTACGGACACAGGCTGATGATGATGATGATGATTTGAAAGTCCGCAACGTCAGTCTCTGTGGTAAAACCTCGATACATTTAGGATTCCGCTAAGATTGTATCCATTATAAAATCTTTACATCGAGAAAGTATCGTACTGCATGCAGATCGAATCAATGTTTCGAGGTTTTATTGGGGTGCGACAAGACTGAATATTCCTTACGTTTCTTACCCTTGTCATGGACTTTATCCTTTGCACATCGATACGACCATAATAAAGTGACTGTGAACTACTCTTTAAATGTCTCCGAATACATTAATATCACAGTAGTGGATTAATAGGACATCAACGATTGGCAACGCTGCAGTTTCTTTTAAATCAATGCGCAAATTTGAGAATCGCGGTTATACTCGATCAAAACAAAATTCCGCCTAATAATCGCATGTACGCACGACTGCGAATCCTGATACTAGTTAGTGTATAGAATATGAAGTGTACGACAGTTTTAATTTGTGAAGAATTACGATGTGAGTCATAACTTTAATACAGTAACGAGAGCATTTTTTTTTAAATGAAGGTATGAAGGATGGCACAACTAGTTGAAACCAATGGGCTCTACAAAGCTCAAAATCAGATCGGCTGAACTGATCGGCTGCATTCGGAAAAAAATTTACACAGTTTTAAGTTCAAATCATTTATTTTTAATTAATTTTAACCCATTCAGACATTAATTATTTTCATAAATTTTGATTTTGATGCACCATTTTTTTTTTGGGTAAAGGTGCAAAGAAAAGTTATTTTATTTTATTTTAGAGTTCAATAGCAATATACGCATACAAAACTTAAACTATTTTGTAACATTAATACATAAAGAATTAAAAAATGAAGAAAATACTAAGTTTATTATTAATTTTTTATTAGGTTCGAATAAAATTATCACGAGTGAGACTCGCTGTTTTTACTTTTGGACCTGGTTACACACCACGAATCAGGCTCGTTATCCGTCTGAATGGGTTAAATAAATTATTTTAGTCAATTTACCCTTTTGTATCAAGGTTTAAAATATGGAGATGCATTGATACGCCATTGAGCCACACACACTCTCAACCAGCACTGTCACACACGACATGCGGAAGAAAACGCGGGACACGACACGGAAAGTTCGGGAGTGTGGGTGCCCACATCATGCTGCACGATTATTAATAACCCACCACATGTAAAGATTTTTATTATTATTGTCGTTAAAAGAAGTAGAGCTGGAGCGTAAAGTGTTGCCAGCGAGGGCCAATAAGTCTTTCAATGCAGCGGACTAAAATGCATCGGGAATGAGTTTTTGTTTATCCACGGAAATGCGCTTCAGACGCGTCGTTGATTTATTTTATTAATTGCTGGATGACTTCCCACTTGAGCATCGGGTGAATCACCAAATGTTCAAATAAACTGTATTTATTTCTACATTTCGAAATCTACAATTTTTTCAAAGATTTACCATTTCTACATTTTTAGATATTATATTAAGCTGCAGTATTTAAGAATCGTGATTAATTGCACGTTGAAAAAGTTATTTTGATTTAAGCAATTTAAAGAAATCAATTATTTTGCCTGTTTAAGATATATTTACTTTATAATTGCAAGCTCTCAAAAATATCGATCCTTTTTAGTTTTTTTAATATTTTAAAACAATCATAGATATCGTTGTGAGAAAATTGGAATTAATTGTGAAATACATCTTTCGAATATTGCGAAGCGCGCACGGGTGCGCTTACGGCGATCGTCAGGTTAAATGAGTTAAGTTATTGTTTTGACAGAATCTTTTTGGATCATTAATTCAGTAAAAAAATAAGAGTGAACATTTAAGCTGTAATGTAAATATATATTTTGAATAAATAGAGG
Organism: Glossosoma conforme; assembly: GCA_022606575.1. Classification (NCBI taxonomy): domain Eukaryota; kingdom Metazoa; phylum Arthropoda; class Insecta; order Trichoptera; family Glossosomatidae; genus Glossosoma; species Glossosoma conforme. The sequence continues at coordinate 3,965,272 of JAGTXR010000003.1, read as the reverse complement.
TGCAGATTTAAAATGGATGTTTATACTATGGCTGTTTTATCTTTAAGCCTCGAATCTTTTCTAAGAGGATGTTAAGAGCCGTAGGTAAATATGTTATTGGTGTAGTTTCGTGTACATACGTGTATTACTTATGACTACATTTTAAAAAGAAAATTAAATAAATACACATACAAGTTTGTGTGATAAAATTTCAATTGAAATTCTGTTTTGAAATTTGTTTAATTTTTAAATTCTTTCCAAAATGGAATCGGTGGGCTCTACACTGCTTTCTAGTGTATGCTTCCATCATAAAATATAAATATCTTAAAGTAACAGATAATTAAAAAAAATATATACACTTTTAATCTCCTCTAATCCACACATCCGTAACAAATAAAGTATTCAGCCATCTTGGTTATGATTTGTTCGGTGCTTTCTTGTTTTTTTTCATATTTACAGTAAAAATATTTTAATGTGTCTTTGTTTTAATAAATTCAAAATAGTCAGTTATTTACTGGCGAATTTGCTTTCTTTAACCCAAGTAATAAAATTTAAAAAAACTTACTTAAGTGTACGTTCAACAGTAAATAATCCAATAATTACGAAGTAGTGACGTACTTGTCATAGTGATTGACAATGCATTGTGATGATATTAATTGTATTTAATCGCAGGAAACGTAAAGTACTTACTATCTATTTTCTTTGGTGGTTGATCTGCGATATAATTTAATCGTTGCTGGCGATGAAAAAAATAATTATGCCTATCGTTGAATTATAGTATTAAAAAAGTGTACATATACTATGGATGCTTTGAAAAAAAATGATACAAACATTACACGAATCTCAAGACTAGAGCTTATAGAATATCAAAAGATGAAGAAACTCGATGTAGATCTAACAGCACTTAATAGAGATCATATTATCTTGTAAGTGGATATAATTTAAAGTGAATACAAGGATGTTGGGTAATTAACCCTTTACGTGCGAATTAAGATTTCATAAAAAGTCACGAAATAAGTAAATTAGTCAATGAAAAATAAAGTTGAATATTTAAGGAGGATTTTTTTATTTGTTTTGATTGGTCAGTGCTGCATTTATATTCACCTTCAGAACTAAATTAAATAAATCCATTATTATTTTTAAAAAAAGGGCAAATTTGAAATATGTGAAGAATGACCCACAACTCAATACATATCAATGTCGTAACACGAAACCAAATTAAATTCAATATAGTTTTCGGATAAATCCGCATCTCGCACTGAAGCGACGAGTTTTTTTCAGGGCGTGGGATAAATCCGCACCTCGCACTTAAGAGCAGTGCAATTGGTGCGGATATATCCGCACCTCGCATCTAAAGGATTAACCTAAAATTCTACTGAACCTTAAGTAGAAGATCTCCGCATCGTAAAGGATTACGTAACTACTAAGACACAGTGACAAACTTTGTGGATGTGGTGTAGTGCTCATATACTCGATATCTATAATTATATCGGGCAAAAGTGCAACGCCCAAATGTTAACTATGACTTGACTGAAAATACCAGAGCTGGCTTGGAGAACTGCACGTCGATCACATAGTTCCTAAAATAAATGTTTGTAAGTCAATATTTTACTTTCATAGTCTCTCTAAAGTTTAGTTATATCCTAAGCCATTACTGAAATTTATTTAACCCTTTCGTTACGGCTCGGCGGAATACAAATTATACTGTCAATACGGCGTGAATTTTTCAATAATCATTTTTTTTTATTACAACTAGTATTTGAAGCATAAATGTACTTATCTTACCTATTTGCATATATCGCTTTGGTTCTTGTATCCTTTAGCTATCAGATAATGGATAAAAAACTATTATATTAAACAAACGTTCATTATGTAACTCCATACATGTGTTGGCATTGACACATGTGGTTTACAGAAAAATCGCTCCTGTGACGAAACCTAACGATATTTATTTACATGCTTTACAGGTACCTGTAAAAAATAATGTAGGTTGATAAAGGGAATGACTGCACTTCCAATTTCCTACCGTAGATGGCACAATGAGTACTGAAAGTAGGAAAACGATATATCATTTCAACCGATGTCAACGGTCGGGGAATCTTTGACGGCATATGCCTACAACAGATGCGAAAGGGTTAACACATACTCGTAAAGTATGTAATTTTTATATTGTGTACCCGATTGTTAACGGAGGATTCCTATGTAATTGTACTTTATTTTTGAAGTAAAACTTATTTTCAGCACTGTAGGGAAAATTTAACTATATGTGACGAAAATCGTAATACTTTCTGTCATAGCAGACTAAGAACAAATAATAAGTAATCTTTAAATAACAAAATATAACTAATTGACTTCGAAGAAAAACACTCGTTTTTATTAAATAAAGAAATACAAAATTTCAAGCCAGACGGAAAGTTTTAAAGCAATTCGATGAACAACATATCCTGCTCTTGGTCTTATGAGCTAATCGTTGATGGAGGAGATGTGTCGTCGAGATTCGTCTGCGGTTCGTGGGGCCATTTTAGTGTTGAAGTCTGTAACGTGTCCTAATGTGCCGGGTTCTGCAGAATGACTGACCGTTGGCAGCCTGTGTTAGTCCTCGTGTTTGCTCACATGGCAGAATAGTATTTCCACACTACCAAAGATCCTAAATACGCTGGATGCACTGATAGCATCGTTAGATGAAGACACAAAAAGTTGTATGAAGAATTTAAATAGTCAACAAAATCAAAGATGAAATAATCGTTTTCTAGAAAACTAAGAAATCTGACTTCCAACGCTTGAAAATCTCACTAAAGACAGTATAATGTTTTGACATCAGCATGATGTAGCCCTTGCTGACTGGTACCGAAAACCTCGATATGAAATCTATCGTCTCTTATTTCTGTTCGCTTGTCATGCATTTATGTGTTGCCATATTGTCATTTTGGGCAAGTCAGCTAACGGGGGTGTTAGTTATATACACCGCTACTCGTGGCGCAGGCGAGAGCCCATCCCGAGTTGCTCCTAATCCTGCCATCACGCGACGGAATAATGATCTTTTTGAGAGAGAGGAGGATTAGTTTCAAATATAATACGTTTTATTCTAAGATAGTACTTTCTTTAATTATCTACGTCATTAAATAATTATTTCATTGTTCTACACTGCTACACCCAAATGCATTAAAAATACACAAATATGTATGGTGAATGGATAGATAAGCAGAAATATCTACCAAATAAAATTTGACAGCGTATGACTAGTTTTTACATGTGAAAGAACTAGTATCACACAAAATGAATGTAATTTCGGATTTAAATATAAAGGCCGACCTCCATGCGGTTCTGTTCAAGAACGCACTCAACGATCATCAACTCTAAAAATAAACGAACAAGTGGAGGGCAAAGACCTTAGTCATGGAAATGGAGTCTGCAGGTTGATTTAATTAACTCCATTGGATGCATGGGTCATGGGAGATGTGATGGTGAAAAAAGTATTGAAAAATTTCTGTTAAATAACGTCCAGTGACAATAGCACATCGTTAGCGCAGTTCTACTATCGAGAACTGCGCTTACGATGTGCATTTTTCAAAAGATTTCAAGTTTTTACTGAATTTCAGCAAAAATTTAAATGCATCATATCTGCAGTTGGAGATCGCTGAATACATACAATGTATTGTCCTTAAGGCTTGCAAAACGAGAGATTGGAGGCTTGAAGAGAAAGCTGCTGTACTATATTGATTTCAGCTTGATAAAGCTCCTTAAGGCTGATGCCGTAAAGCCTCGAAAAACGATCTTTTGTCTCTTATTTGTGTTCGCTCGCCTGACATGCACACCAATAATGTTAGTTGTAGTTATATAATAATACACGGCGTTTGCATACGCCATTTTATTTGTTATGAAAGTTGCTCCATTTCATGTTGGTGCAACTGTCATCTTAAATTTGCTTTTTTGCCGTGATTGACTTGGCGGCGCTGGATGTCTCAGTTTTTAGTTAAGCTTTAGTCCAGCCGGCGAACGCCTTACCGGTAGGACGAAAAATCAAGTCTTTAATAAAAATAAATGCGAATTGTGCTTCAAAAGCAAGTTCTTTGTGTTGTTAATCTGCTCCTGCATCCTTCCTCCACGCGGCCACGTGATGAACCCGCGACTTCTCGTTCTTTTTAAAGACGGGAGATGTCAATACATATTTGGACGTTTGTTAATATACCGTGCATTATAAAACTAAATGATATAGGCTTCAGGAGTGTCGGAATAATATTTTGATCTGTTTAAAAGCGCCAATTATCAAACTTAATTTTTTATTGTATTGTTTATTCAATTTATCCATAACTAATTATTTCACGATCTTTAAAACAATCTAATGCAAGATCGTTTTTTTATTATCCTTCATTTTTAATTTTCAGGACCATTATGATGATTTATATTTTCCGCAGCACGGTTCACACCATTCATCTGATTCAAAGCAATTACAACTAATAAAGCCTCTCTGTTGTAGGAGTGCAATTTTTTAATTATACTATTGCTTATGATTAATTGTAGTACCACTCCAAAATAGATTCGTGTTGGAATGCCACTATTATGTCATAGGATACGTCATTTCGTTGCAGTGGATGAATTTTTTTCTTCCCACATTTGTTCCATAATTAGATCATATGGTCATGATTAACTGCCGGCATCTGTTCTGTCAGTTACCATTATCCTTGTCTTGTACCAAGACATCTCTGCACCCGAAGTTTCACCTGGTAATATATATGGTGTGGTACCCAACTACCTTCAGGGTAAGAGCCTGGTAACTTGAGGAGACGGCACTTCAGTATCCGAGGCATATTTTGAGTGATTTGTTAACCAAAAAATTATTCCGACTCGGTAACGTTGGGTTAATCATCCGATACCCTTTATTATTTATATATCTGCCGGCGGTCATAGTTCAATGGTTAAAGCGTTTGCTTTGCAAGGCAAAGATCGTGGGTTCGATCCCCGACGGAGATTAAAAAAAAAGGATTTTCAATCGATTTCTGAGCTCTATAATATACCCCGGTTGATGTGAATTTGATCCCTCAACCGTAAAATGTCAATCATAGCCTTTAAAACAAAATTGGTGGTAGACGAAAGTCGTCCCGTGAAGACCACCTATTCATAGTAAATTCCTGCAAAAATCTCGGGCTGTAGTCTATGACATTGACGGATCAACACTCCATATGCAGCACTTAGCCATGTGCACCGTGGTAAGCGTCATAGAATTCCACAGATGAGACTTCAGCATCACTATCACCATCTGTCGATATTCTCCTGTATGTGTTTACATTAAAAAAATAAAATTACGATTACCAAAACTATGCCTTGGATCATATAGCTTCCGTCACTTCAATTCCCCTGACACTGCTCTTGCAATCGTCGGGAGCCATACACGTTTCCGGTTAGACTACCGGGAGCAGAGATGTCTTGAGACAACTGACCGAGTAATTTGTGGCAATGGTATATGTATTTTATAAGCGTGGAACGGATATTAAAAAAATAGTAAAAAGTACCTCGCAAAGAACTTGAACGAGAGTGTAAAGCCGGTATTACACGTTGCATGATAAGTATGTTTCAGCTGTATCGTCTCACAGTAATTTTCCATCATGTTGCCTATTATAATTTCAAGGTATCGCATTATTTTTTCCTCGTTGTCATGTCAGCTATTGTTTTGATTTCGGATCGAGTCATTCAGTAACATTCTTACACAGTTACTTCATTCTAAATATAATAAATCACTGTCATAAATTGGCCTCCTTTTTATTCCAGCCATTATGTATCGACAACTACAGAGCAATGCAAAAGAAAGGTTGGCATGATATTTCATGAGTAACATATTGTGGTAATTTAATCTGAAAATTTTCGTGAAGGTTTGACATTCTTTAGCTCCTAAAATGTTTATCTGACGACCAGTGCCGGTTTTAGGGGGTGGCGAAGTGGGTCGGTGACCCAGGGCGTCGAATAAACTAAGGGCGTCGAAGGCAACCAATCTCAATTAGGTTTTTTTTATATTTAAACAATACGAAGTACCAGAAAAAAATGCCCTAGGGCGCCGCAGGGTCTAAAGATGGTACTGCTGACGACTAAACAAATGACGTAGGCTCTAAAAACGTTAAGGTTTTATAGTGAAAATCATAAAATATTCGTAAATCATTGTGTATCTAAATTTATTTTAAAAACAACATTTACAGAAAATTGTGTAAAGCTGACATGAATGTTGACAAATTTACCACAATTTAAGCATTTTAAGTTTTATTTTTGAATGAATACTTTCGTTAGACAATGTTAACTTTAAAATGCTTAAAGAATTCTGAATTATTAACAATTAAACTTAAAACATATATATATTTTTAAATATGTAACACAAATTGATATTTTTAAATATTTCAATGATCGTTAAAGTGCGGAAAAAAGTTGTACCTTAAGATTACGTAAAATGCCTTAAAAGTATTTTTTAAATTCGTGAAATGTCGAAATTGCAGTAAACATCTGCATTGTGTGTGGATATTATTTGTATGATAAAAGAATGCCATTTAAATTTAAACAACCATAAACTAAAACATAAACTTACCCAGAATGCCGTGCGGCAACACATCTATTTTATCCATTGTCTGTGGAGCAAGTCATCCCTTGTAATGACTTTGAACTCCAAACTGTAAAAGAAAACAAAAATTAAATGTTTTGAATATTAAGTTTGATGTCCGCTGAATTTAACAAGAGCGAACGAAAAACTGATATTACAGCTTGTAAACTGGTTATATTGAATTATAAATAAATATAATTAGAGTACGTATCATATACAGCTAGGAAGCTACGATTAGGAATGTACAAGTGGACATTTGTAATTGAAATTATTACATACATGATTTTACGGTATCGGGTTACCTTGAAGTAAAAGTTGACATAGAAAGGCTTGCCTCTTTATTGTGTAATGAAAAATTGGGTTAATTTTTTCAATTTATAAATCAATTTGTTTTTTGATAGATTTCGAATAAATTTCTGTATTCAAATATTCGTGAACCACTGAATATATATACACATACAAATTCGCAAAAGAAAAGCATATTATATGACATTTCTGTCATCGAAAAATCTGAAAAAAATTAACGGCATTATAGGTTATCAGTTTTTAATTTATACTAAGAAAAATGTAAAAATAATACATAAAACGATTTCGTTGGTAGCTCACTAGTTACATCATGATTATATAGATAACACATAAATATACTTCATGTAAATAAGGGGTTTTCCAGACTTGGGCTATCCGAAATTTTCAAATAATTGTTTTTCGTCCATGGGCAGGAAGGGCGAAGACCCTAGTAATAAAATTAATTAAATACGTGTATTTTTAACATTCTGATTAACGCATACAAATATTACATAGCTAATTATCCTAAAAGCAAAAAAATATTCCCTCTTTTGATGAACCCTTGTAAGCTACAAAATATTAGTTTATTGCTTGTAGAATTTGAGGGTGGCTACAAGTTACGACTACAAAGCTTTTAAGCGTTATAATGCATTATTGAGATGTAAGTATGTATGGGAAATTAGAGCGTGGAATTGGTAATGGCGAATGGTTATTACAAGTATATATTACCGTCAACCTTCATATAACGTACGCTATTTTTATTTGTACCTGAGATTATTTCTATAGTGTTTGCGTAGACTTTAGACTTAGAAAAAATACGTAAGCTAAAATGAGAGTAAAATATTTTTTAATATTTTATACTTGTCATATACTTTAATACTTTAACATCATAATGTTTTTTATTTACGTTTTTTATCAATTTTATTATCAATTATATTTAAAAAGAGAAGTCAACAGTCGAATACATCAAGCAAGGCTAGCTTTCAATAAAAAAGGCAAAATTCTTGAGTCAAAGAATATTACTTTAGGGCTCCGCAAGCAACTTGCCAAAACACTTGTTTGGAACATCTTAATGTACGGCTGTGAGACATGGTGCTTATCTGAAAGTGATATAAAAAGACTAGAGGCCTTTGAGATGTGGTCGTACAGAAGAATTCTCGGAATTTCCTGGAGAGACCACGTCACGAACAATGAGGCTCTCAGGATAATCAAGGAAGATAGGCACCTAATAAGAACCATCTCAGAGAGGCGAGCCCGATGGATTGGTCACATCATGCGCCACGATGGTCTTCTTCACGATATTGTGGAGGGGATGGTTGAGGGTAGAAACTGTAGAGGGCGCACTAGACGGGATTATTTACAGCAAGTATTCGAAGACATGAATTGTAGCGCTTATGCTGAGCTGAAAAGGGTTGCGGAGGACCGAGAGGAATGGAGATCGAGATGCAAGATTCTGTTGCTGCAAACCAATCCACCGGATTGATACTACGAAGAAGATCAATTTTATCTAATATATAAATTCAAAATATAATAATTTTATATGCTACATAGATTTTTACTATGCAAAATTAATTTTTAAAATTGTAAAAAAATATTAAACGATTTAATTGCAAGCTTAACCATAAATGTTCAACGTTGTTATCTCAAATAACTTTGCTATTTTTTATCTAGTTAATATCAATTTTGTATTATTATTTTATATGTTTTTTTTATTATTTACATTAAATCTTTTAATGTAACTAATACTTACGAAAACGAAATAAGCACAATATATGTCAGTAATGTTTGCAACCTCGCAATATTTAGCCCTCCCAAAAACGTAATTATGCATTGTAAAAAGTATAATTTTATGTTGGCATGAACATTATATATTTCCTTGCATTTTATTAAGGTACACAATCAAGCTTATTCTTATAATAAATATGTTAAAAACTTGTAATTTTATAAATTATTTATGTTTTTTTTATTATTTTTGTATTAGAATAGTAGTCTTTTTTAATACTTTAAGCATATTCACTACAACAAAACATAAAATGAAAAGGTTAAAATCGTACGTAACATTGTATATATGAAAATAACCACAAGCGTATAGCCTTCGTTTTTTGTGATAAATTAAAGCATGAAACGTTTGGTAATGTAACAAAATATTGCTTAGTTAAACTTACATTGTATCATAAAAACAAAACAATTATATTTTTATAATCAATGATGTAAAAGCATTGCGAAATATGTCGAAAAATAAGGAAACGTTCATACGCACCCTCGAATGCGCAAAATCGCTGAAACCGTAGGATTCCATTGATAAAACAATCACATCGACGTTTCACTTGATTTTTCTACTCTCAATTATGCACTGAACTTTCAATTTCATTCACTGAAACACTACGCGAATATATTTGAAGATTTCTAGAGAGATTTTCGTGTTGGTAACGCGCGGGTACTTGAATTTTTCATGTAGGAAAAACGCATAGCTTTATGGAACGAAGATTGACCGGGTGTGAAACCTTCCCCTGTCGGAGATTCACGAACGGGGGCGTAAATGCACGAGGGGCGAGCCTTTTGCAGTGTTGCCTTGACGATAGGGGAATGAAAATTCAATGCCTATTTCATATGTAATTGACGTACTCTTTTGAATTCTTCTTCTTTTTTCTACGTGAAACATTCGTACGTACCTATTTAGTAAACATTTTTATAACGAATTTTTAGTCTCATTTTACAACTTAATCATTTCAAATTGTTGAATTGTATTACTTAATAAACGTATTATGAATTTGTAACGAATTGATAAGTAACAACTGATAAGTTTAATTTTTTAAATTGTAAAATACATAAATGGTTAGACTTCAAAAACAAATAACATAAAAAATAATTATGTGAAGTTAATTCCATGTTGGCTTCGTTAACTGCGCGCGTTATCCAATATATTGTATATCTTTGATGTTAGTTAACGACAAGGGACCGTCATAAATAAGAAGGAATTCCGGAAGGTACTAACTATCAAGAGAATGACTCAGATTCCCATATTTGGTTATTAAAAAACTGTTAGAGTATTATTGAAATGTATATTTACAGTCGTACACATTTAGAAATGTGCAAGAGATGGAAAAAGAGCTGAAAATTGCTAAGCACTTGCTGTCGCTGGCCCGTGATACGAGTGCATTTGTATTTCATTGAAGTTTTTCTGATTGAAAATTATAATATGAATATTTAGGAATCCGACTTATATCCTCATTCTGTTGCCCTTACACGCAAACAGCATCTTCTGATATAAATGTCGGTTCAAAACTTGCGGCCGTAGAAGTGCCGTTTTCAATTACTTCAAAAATGAAGTTATTAGTAGGTACATATGCCTAGTACGGTCCTGTTAGATAGTAGTATATATGTGTCTACATAAATGTTATGATATATTAATAGTTTGTACATACTTTAACAGTACGCATATTGTTGATTTTATAACCTCAAAACTTATTACAACAACATAAGAAAATGAATATAAGGACACCTTAATTTATTTTACCAAAAGTAATGAAAAATGTTATGCATATTTTGAATATCTATAACAAATTTTTGTATAAATTCTAAAGTAAGAAAAATATTCATGTAGGTATTTACCCAATTAAGATTAAGGTGCTTTTATTTTAATGTTTTGTATTAAATAAATGTGTAGTCTTATTAATGTCAATAGTTTTGGTAACTAATAGTCGATAGAAGTGTTCTGGAGACTGACTGGCGTTAGCCCTCGTGTTAAGTGGCGTGTCTGTATGGTGTTGTCACAGCTTAAAATGATTTCATCTGTGTTAATTACTTACTAGTTTCTTTATATTTTAATTTCTACAATATCAATTTTCTTTTATTGTTTAAAAAAAATTTATTTTACCCTCCTCATTAAGTTTTTGCAATACCAAAGTGTATTATTTAAATGTAAGTTTTATATAAACTCACATATGAGATTACCTGTATATGGTTCTCCAGCAGAATCTATAACATGCTAAGGATGGTCATAATTATTTAATGCAAGGATTCAAAAGATTCATTAATTTGATTTAAAACATAAATGGCTTAGTGGTCCTTTACATTCATTCCAGGTTATTGTAGGTTAGATAATAATCTAAAAGACTGACATAATATTAGGTATTTATTGCTAAAACCATAACATTGTGTACTCGGTTGAGCTTTGTGATGCAGAGCTACTCGTAAATGATGGCAAGTGGTCCCTAATGTTTTGTAAGTCTTGTCTTGATATCAAACTGGATTTTCTTTACTAATCTTTTGAATGCGGCATCTTTTTGGTAGTTTTTTTGTGTAAATTATATAGAATAGTTTTATTATTTATTTTATATGTATATTATTTTATTATTTCTTATATAGACTAGACTTCTTATAAACAAATATATTAGATATTTAATGCTTATATTTTTTGACTGGAAACCTATATATTTTATATTCAGTTATATGTATAATAATAAGTGTATAATGTCTTTTTTCAATGGTTTTACCCGCACACACATACAATCTGTAAATATGTGTTTATTAACGTAGAAACTAATACTACATACCTATATAAGCCACTGCCAGTTTTTTATTTAATCATTATTGAAGATGGTCTCCAGGGAGGCCAAAACATGTAATCGCTTAAAATAAATGTGAATCAAAACTAAATAGTTTTAATTTGAAAAATTTATTTAAAATTATAATTTTGCAGTTTCAGGGAGTATTGTCAGTTGATAACCTTAATGATATTATGTAGTAACTTAATTTTGAACGTTACAACAGTAGAATAAAGCTGTAATATGAGGCCACAAATTCCATGTAAAGCTCACGACCACCATAGACGTCATACGTAGAGACCAGATTAAGAGAAATATTTTCAAATACACATTATAGTAAATAATAATATAAAGAAGATTTACAATGTAGATATATATTATGATTAATAAAATCATATATAATATAGATAATGTTTGTGCAGAGTCTATTTTAATTTAATATAATGGATAATTTACCAGAACAACAAGAACGTAACAAAATATGTAGAATGTCATTTCGCAAACAAGAAAAAAATTAAATCATATGGATTTTTTTAAATTTTTATTAGAATATTATTATTATTTTTTTTTTTATTATTTCAATATTCTAATCTACTTTTATAGATCATTTTACTATATTATAATATTATTAAATATACATATACTATACATAAAATTCTTTTTTCAACGCGTCAATCCAAACACAAAAATAACGGCAGAAGCGGGATGCGAACCGCGGACCTTGGAAACCAACTATGCCCAGGTATTCATACCGCTCAGCCGACTGGGCTATTACTGTGCCTGGACCGACTCACGTTGAAACTAGTATTCATGTCATTGTTATCATCGTATGATAGATGTCGCTATAGTATATATTCAAAGTATGTATATTTTTATTTTTTATTATTCAATCAGTCTTCATTTATTCACAAGCTTAATATTATTACTTTCCGACAGTCTATTTATTTTTCGATTTTTAAGAAGGTAAAATTATTAATCAGTAACACAGGTAAATGATTGGTTATAAAGTCCAAGTCGGAACTATAAGTAGTTGTTTCTCATCCATTCAGTCTATAGTTTAGTTTGAGACCCGAGTGGTACTTACTAAAATAAATAGACTGTCGGAAAGTAATAATATTAAGCTTGTGAATAAATGAAGACTGATTGAATAATAAAAATAAAAATATACATACTTTGAATATATACTATAGCGACATCTATCATACGATGATAACAATGACATGAATACTAGTTTCAACGTGAGTCGGTCCAGGCACAGTAATAGCCCAGTCGGCTGAGCGGTATGAATACCTGGGCATAGTTGGTTTCCAAGGTCCGCGGTTCGCATCCCGCTTCTACCGTTATTTTTGTGTTTGGATTGACGCGTTGAAAAAAGAATTTTATGTATAGTATATGTATATTTAATTATTAATAAAATTAAATCAATTTGTTATCAACAAGTAAACTTCATGAATGAAGTAATTCTGTTGACAAACAAGTTAAAACAAAAAACATTTGATTTTTTCATTTGCTATCTACTTATGTTTGTTCAACGTAGGAAGAACCCTATGACACATTTATTGCCCGTGCTGAATATCGTCCGATATAACGTTGTTAAAACGTTCACTACCTTTATTAATTTTATCGACATAACAAAAGCCTCTCTTCTTGTAAATAATTAGTTATTTAGGATATATTATTATAAAATCTTTTTTTACATGCTGCTTTACTGGAATATCATCTTAATGACACCTGCGACCAAGAGAGCTATAATGTCTATAGATTATGTTGCTAGCAACATAAACATCGTTAATTTTGGCAGGGGTATGATTAATCGATTTCGACAAATCCACAATTTTCTAGAATATCTACTCAGAGAGTTCACAGCCACTAGGTGAGCCGGTGCGGAAGGGAGCCGGCTTAAACTGCCCCGCCCCTGGAGAGTTCAATTTTTATTCTTATTTTTTTTCTTTTAGAAACATAACAAATTTGAACAACTCCATTCATTTCTGAAGTACAATAGTTTGCTCTCTATGGGCCCTGACCAGAAACGCATCATATATTTTGTTAATGTAATAGTTTTAATATTTTTCATTTGAAAAAAAATGGGGTATTGGGATATTATAAAATAAAATAATGCAATGTCATTTTGGTAACAGTATATTTTCATTCATTTGGTTGGAATTAGCAGTAATTGCTTATTTTTTTTATTAAACTAAACACATGCTTTTAAATTATTTATTTATATTTATAATGTGTATTTATTGAATGTTATATTTACAATTTTAAAAATGTAATTAACTATTGATACATAGACATTTCTGTTGGTCCAAAAACATTGCTCTTTCATAGTATTATTTATATTTCTTTCTTTTAATAAAAACATATTAAAACAACATAAAAACTGATGGTAAACCCTCCTTTAACGCAGTTTTTTTGATTTGCAAAAGAGATATTTCCTAAATTGTTATCCGCAATGTTTTTATATAACAGTCTGATTTTTGTAAATGTTTTAGGTTGAATCGCCTCTCATGTCTTAATGGTTCAGGTCTTGGGAGCATCGGGTTTATCATTCAATCTTATTAAAACGTTATAGGAAGGCTGACTGTATATAAAAATATATTTTGTATTAACTCTGCCATAGATAATCCTTGATAACTAGTGGACAAATTATGAATGTAGATATTATCACACTGTCCATCCACTCGAGCTGAAATTTTGCATTTCGACTTGACGTTAATCTTTTGCATTTTATTTATCTGATATATTGACTATTGTCAAAGGTGAAGTGTAGGGCGAAATAAAATCAAAATCAAGAACTCGTCAAGGAAATGTTTTTTTTTTATGTTTTTTTTTTTCAATATCACTAAAGCAATTGAAAACATTGCAGAAATGAATATCTTATAAATATACAATTTTCTATGAATATACATTATTGATAATGTATTTATAAAATGTAATTGTATTGTATGATAATGTAGAAAAACGTTAATAAGTAATTTCCTCCTGAAATAAACAATTTGCTCATATTTCACCATTATTACAATGCATAATTGGCACATTTAAATAAAACTATTTTGCAATATAAGTAATTACAGTTCCTAGTCATTCAAATGCTCTTTTTTTATGGTTTTATAGTAATTTTGATATTTTTTTTGAGAAAATAAGGACATAACAAATTTTATTTAATAATATTTAATATATGAGAATCTTTATATATTGTGAATTGATTTTAATACAAGGAAACATATCAAGAATTCTTTTCTATTATAGAAAAAAAAATTACACACATGTGGAACGTAACTTGTAATATGAGTTGAATACAAAATATTACAGAATATCACCAGACAACGAAAAAAAAAATGGATTCTTTACTGCTGGAGTGTAGATCGCAAATGGCAATATATTGCGGCATCCATGGATAGTCCAAAAGTGATATTTTATCTTTTAAGGCACTCACTATGAATGGGTTGTGATGAAATTTAATCAACATTTCGGTAACTGATCAATCTCTCATCGACTAGGGATATTTACTAGAGCATATAAAACAAAATTATTTGTTGTTATACTTAACCACGTACCAAGGTATCTCTCTAGCGGCCATACCAAATGTAAATCAAATATCTTATAGCAAATGAAAAATTAAATAAAAGTTAAGCTATAAATAACACAACAATAATTTAGTCAAACTAAAATCAAAATAATCATACCAATTATTGAGATTTAGAAATATCACTTGACCCGGCTTTCGGTGTCGTGTCAAAGAGGAGAAACTTAGCGCCTAAACAAAGGTGGTCGGAACCATAATTTAAATTCGGAATCGGCCAAATTCCTTCACACTCTGTTGCCGTGGGAAGACGAAACCTTTCCAGAAGGTGAAGATCTCCAACTGTGTTATTGGACGTGTAATAAATATAATCGACAGTTTTCCATTCATCTTGGTGCGTAGTGGCTTCATATTGCCCGTCCCTTTTAATATGCTCGTACACCGAACTGAAGTGGAGTTGGTGCTGAATGTATGTGTTGTAAAATAAATGTTTGTAATCTATCATCGGGTATTTTGCAAGCAAATCGCTTTTGGACGTTTTAGAATCGCTTTCAGAGTTGTGCAGCATAGAGAGCTTCGATAAGTCCATATCGATTCCGTGTTTTCTTTGCAAGTACACACCTAAATGTTGACAAGAATCGGTAATGGAGATATTTTTTAAAGGTGCTAATGGATATACAGTATCAAAGCGTCCGTCGGCGATTAAACTGGCTATGGGCGTCGATGGATGCGAGTTTAAATCACCTGTTAATATGACAGGAAGATGTTGAGGTTTTTTAAGAGCGGAGTCATAATAGAATGCGAATCTGTCTATTTCGGCAAGGAATACTTTCATTTGAGCTAATCGAACGTCCTCACGTTTCGGGTTGTATAAGAGATGTGTCGTGCATACGACGAGCTGCGTTCCGGGGAGGCTTTTAGGAGCGAGCTTCAGCATTAAGCCGATGTTGTCCCGATTTAAGATGTTCGCTTTCGGCTGCAAGAACTCAACACTATGGTGATCAACGAGATCGAAGGCGGACTTTCTGAAAAATATAGCGCAGCCATCTACGCGTACGCCCGTTCTCTGTTTGAAAACGTAGTCGTATCCTAACTTTGAAAAATGTAATGCTATTGAATCTAGATGTGACTTTTGTACTTCTTGTAAGCATATTATGTCGGGGTTAAGGGCGGCAATTTCATTTTTAATCAGCGTAAAACGATAATTCCACTTTAAAGTGTCTTGCGCGTTCATCTCATAGAGGTAACTATGAGCTTCAAGCAAGGTTTGGGATAAAATGTTGTAGGATATGATGACGAATTGGAGTCCATTACGATCTGTTATGGTGTTCTTTGTTGAAATAGGCGTCACTTTTTCCCATCGCCTTATACTTTTATTTCTGTTAAGATTATTGAAGTTGCCGTGATAAGGAGAATGGAGTGGGTTTATTCTTGGTGTGAAGACGTGAGACGTTTCTCCATTGTTGTGCACTATCGAGACCTCGTCAAATGGAATGGCCGGGACCCATCCGCTTGTAGACGGAGTTTCTATGCATGTTGGTGGATAGTTTCCAATGGAGGCGCTTGTATGTGATGACATTTCGGTAATATTCACAGCATTACCGCTGCTTCCCACAGGACAGTCGTTCATCAGTGATCTGCTTTGCACTAGTCATATGTTGGACCCGTACGTCAGATAGTACCTGACTAGGCGGCTGTTATTTAACATCTTTATGGACCTGAAAATGCTGACACAAGTCAACGTCAGCATCATATGTATATATAAAATACGTTATGAGAAGTAAACTTATCTATTGAGATTGAAAATAATCAAGAAAATACCCTGTTTAGGCACAAATCCTCGTGTTTATTTTTGAAGTTTATACTTTTTATTATGGTTTTACGGCCATTGAATAATCGATGACTGTCATGTTACGAATAGGTTATACCTACACAGTATTGTAACATTTTTTTAATAAAATTATTTACACCGTTATTTTTTCAAACAAAGAGCTTAATTTTTTTTTATATCAAATTTATAATTAGTTTTAGGATTGGCTACATTATAATTTTTATTATATTTGCATTATATAAATGAATTATAAAATTATTAGTCAAAGGATTTTATTAACTTTGTTGACGTTATTTATCTGTAAATTGTCATTATTATATGTATGTTCATATAAATTTCAATGTGGTATATTACAAGTGCTGTTACAAAAATATACATTTCCTTACATTTATTGTGAGATATAAAAGGAAATTATCAATATGATCAGGCAATTATTCAAACTGCCTATGGTGCTGCCATCTAGCATATTAAGTAAGAAGAAATATAGATGGCGGTAAAATTAAATGCATTAATAAATGAACAATCATATTACGATAAGAATAATCATTAATGAATATGTAATTACTATTCATGAAATCAAATATCTTGAAACAAAAGGTATAAAAATATTTTATTTTTATATTGTAAAATAAAAAATGCTGAAAACAAACAGACATTTAAAAGAATAGTCGGTTACAAAATATTTTTCTGGTAAATGCAAAGCCATTATTTTTTTATATTAGGCATTTACTGTCCTAGTTAAAGAATGTTCTCACCTAAAATATGCGCCTTAATATTAGGTGCCATGATTCTTGCCTTGTCCCAAGTCATATCTGCATCCAAATGCCACACATTTGAACGTTTGTTAATATAATATAATGTATATTTTTTAAACATATCAAGTGATTAGATATATGCTCCCTAAGCTAGGAGAACTTAAGTCATTGAAAAATCAATAATTACGAATGCTATTATTATTTTTCTATTTATTATAGCTGCTTCTTATTATAACTGCTACTTATTATAACTATCTAATAAATATAGTAGAGCAGGCTAAGTAGTAATGTTTATGACATAAAATTTATGACAATCATATGCTCTTAATAGGAAATGGATATGGAAAGAAACTAGTTCCCGTTCAATCACTAGTGAAGTAAAGCTAATTTGGACGCGGATCCTACTTAAATGGTGACCGCCTTTATATATATTCAGTTAATTACAATAATAAAACCAATGAGAATAGGAATTCCGTTTTTTATTCCATAGTATTGTATATATGTAATTAAGTAATTTTTTGCAACGTCTATTGACAAGTCGACAATTTAAAACAAATACTTAAGCATTATCGAGTATTATATGAATTTATGAATATTGTTTATATAGTTAATAAATGAATCTTCATTTAACATTGTTTTTGATGGATTTTTACAAATATATTTCAGAATTCCAATATTTATAGATACGGCTGATATTATTATACATACGCTGAAGTATACAATGAACAATGATTGCAAAGGTTTGTGGCTCGAATCGCTGTGTCCGCCGTTTATTTTTCCTCAATTTATTTATGAGAAAAATGACATATAAGATGATGTTATCTGTGATTTTTATGTACATATCAATTGTTGAAATCTAGATATAAAATAAAAATAAATAAATCTCTCTCCGCCAATTAACCAACAAAGAATATATATATTTTTTTTCTGGGGCCATAGGCCCCCGGGCCGGTCGCCTTGTACCTGCGCTCCTTGGTAGCACTTACCAAGGCATTGTTTAGAGAGTACTTTCTTGTTGAACAAGTAATGGACTTTGTTGAGCAACACCAAACGTGGGTGTAAAAGTTAGTAGTTCAGACGTTACAAATTTGACGTTTTGACTTCTTCGCCGAAGGTCGCCCCAAATACAGAAAATGCATGGTAGTTGGGCTCCGTATATATGAGGTCGATATATCCAACCGGTCCAGGCTTCTGTTGGATTACGCTAAAGAGCCTTTGCCTACTTAAGTCTAATATTGGGCAATGCCACAGAACGTGTTCAGCGTCCTGCAAGGGGCTGCCACATGGGCAGTCTGGACTATCAACGTGGCTAAACTTGAAGAGTTTAGCCTTAAAATTGCCGTGCCCAGTCATGAATTGACTAGTCCAATGGTTTGGAATAAGCCACGGCATCTCCATTCTATCGAGTACGGAGGGAAAGAAGGAATATGTGTGTCTACCCTTGAGCGAGGTCGACCATCTGATCTGCCATGCTGCGAGCGCCGCCAGCCTTACTTCAACAAAGAATATGTCAACTTAACAATAGCTATATGAAAATTTTTAAATACTCTAGTTTTAATTTTTTTTCTTTCATTTAATTATTTTTTCTGCATAAGCTGGCTTTATAATTTATTTATTATATTGCAGAAAAATAGATTAATTATTTATTCGAAAATCTAATTTTGACAATAATGTTATTACTTATCAACAATTGTTAGTTCGAAAACGGTTAGCCAGCAATTAATTAATGAAATTAGGACAAATTAACAATTTTAGAAATAAAACTGATAAAATAAAAATAATAATTAAGAACTGTAACATAAATTTGACATTCAGCAAAAGCTAATCATTTTATTTGTTTTAATTATTTGATTAAAATAATATTATATATTTGTAGATTCATCAAAAATAGTCATTTAATATAATTAAACAAAGAAAACACATATAAATGATCGAATTACACCTAATATTTTTTTGCACGGTCGATAAGTTGAAAGTGTCGTTCTAATGATAAAAAACGTGTACAAAATATATTTCAAAAGCAGTTACGTACACTGTTATTTTCAGTAAATCGATGCGTTTAAGTAGTCAACGTATTAAATGAAACTTCAGCTGGAATGGACTTAGGAACATATTAAATGAAAGTGAGCGATAAAATGACGAGTAGTTAGTATATTAACGTTGTGAAGAGACTTATAATTATTTACTATGTAAATAATAGTATTAGGAAGCATTTGAATTATCATTGTCATCCGATAAACTTGAACGGCAGCTATAGGGTTACTAAAAATGATCTTTTTTTTCTATTTTTTTTCGTAATTGTATTATTTAAACAGTGCTCCGGTGTGCCGCGGCACACTGGTGTGCCGTAAGCCGATACAGGTGTGCCGCGATCAAATAGGGCAATATTATAAATGAATAATTTTACAACGGTCCTCAAGCTTCCAGCGCCTATCGCCTATTTTTGTAGACATACAACGAGGTACTTGCTTTATTAAGTTCTAAATGAAATTAAAAAAAAGTGAAATTGATGCTTTTGGTGTGCCGCGGTATTCAAGGTGAGAACTTTGGTGTGCAGCAGAATTCAAAGAAGTACTTTGGTGTGCCGTAGATGAGAAAAGGTTGCGGAGCACCGATTTAAAATATATAATCGCAATATTTTATTAGATCGGATGATAAATCCGATTTTCCCGAAGGCAAGAATATTTGCTTCTAAAGGTCGGCTCAACGCAACCAACGACACTAAATAAACAACAGACGGCAACCCATTTTTTAGTCCGTGTCTTATGTTACTCAACATAATTTATTTACAAAGAAGTCATATTTATTTATATATTTAAAATGATAGAAAAATCTCTTTCCACTTCGCGCCATGGAAGTTGTCGGGTACCATACATGTTCCCATTTAAAATATTAAATAGGTAAATATTTTTCACCTTTTTAAATATGGATCTCGCGAAGTACTGTTTATTTACACATTTGAAGACCGCAGTTTCGTTTCCACTTAGCAGCAAATGCGCAAATGCTTTTACCACTGGACTATGTATATAATAAAAGAAATCAAAAAATATTTATATTTATGAACACCTAGTATTTTGTTGCTGTACGAAATTATGATTGTTTTAGTCTTTTGATGCTCTATGCGTTTAGTTGTGATATACCATTTTACATGAACAGACTATAATGGAGGCGAAAAATAACCTGGAACAAAGTGTGCCATTAAATGACAAAACAGAGTAAGATATCATTTATATTACATGACGAAAACCAACTTTTTTTTTGTCTCGTATAACTTTTTTTTTTATATATTGTAAATTTACGGCGTCTATTTTTGACGTTAGTTACGTTTTACGCGCGCGTATTATACCTCAATAAAAGACTGTAAACATACCGCTGTAAAGCCTTTGTTATAATTCTAAAATATGTAATCGAATTAATTATCCACTGTTAAAATTATTTCCACGAATTTTTTGTAAGAAAAGATGAAACTATTTCAAATTATATATAAAAATTATGCGATTAAATTAATATAAAAATTATCAGAAAAATATAAAGTAATTTTGCTTATTAATTAGTGACAATAGAAATATATTTAATTGAGATTTTCATTGATTGACGTACTATATATTTAGTATTTATTTCCATATAATATATTATGTTATTATTACATCTTTCGTGAAACATATACATAAAACTGTTCTACTGGTGTGATTACAAATGGTGGTGTCAACTAATTTACTAAGTTCTATGAGAAAAGTTTAATTAATACCCTATATACTTCAGGAAATGTAATGTATTATATTGTAGTAAGTCATATTTAGGCGAATTTGGGAATATTAACTTTGATGTGACGAAAAGTGACACACTTATCATCATAGACAGTCAACGAGTATTAACCGCGTGTACTGTGTTACTATGTAGTGTGATAGTGAAGATGGTAAAAAGACAAGCTGTGGAAGACTACGAGACATGAGAAATGGTTGATATAATAAAAAAAAGCGTTTAAAATTACCTGAGAAAGAGACAGAGAGTAAAGATTTAACGGAAAATAATTATTTAATTCAATTCTTAAGAAAAAAGCTAAAATACGAGTAGTTGCTGAAAGAGAAATCTTAAGCTTAATGTATATATATATGGATAATAAACATTATAAACAAATAATGAAAACTCAGCAATAAATCATAAACTGTGTTGAAATTTAAATTAAATAAAAATTAATAAGTTTTTCTTTTAGTCATTGCAGGGATGAGAATAGTAAAAAACCCGGGAAAGACGTCACCGGAAAGGTGACGAATAATGAAGCGATGTGGACAGGAATCACCATGGAGCCGATGTGGTTCGGAGTCACAGTCTCCCTTACCATGGCATTCATCGGTTTCAAGAACCTGTTCTTGGAAAGGGCTTGTCTGGTGGACCTGGGCTACTCAAGAGAAGTTTGCTTTGAGTCTGAAGGCATCAATAAGACAACAGTTGAGGTGAGTAGATTCGAATACATTACAGCATTTTTTAGGTATTCTAGAGAAATATGTTTTAAGATGTATAAATGAGTACTTATTTTAAGGCCAGAGCATTCATCGAGTAAACAAAAAAAAGTGAATAAAAAATGGTACATTGAATTAGTGCTTTTATACAAGCGCAGAAGTGGAGGTTACCCAATGACTAGGCACACTGAAGTTGCATTGAGCAGAACATATCTGTCATAAGACGTCGATTAATGAAGAAGAAAAGTGTTGAAGTGTCGCCTGAGAACTGGCAAACGGAGCGTTGGCTGACCAAGATGGACTGACGACATCAGATAAATAGCGGGAGTAACCTGGTTGCGGAGGGCGGAAGATCATGAAGGATAGAGACTCATGCGGTGGCGATATATAAGCCCAAATTCTAGAAAATATTATTTATTGGGCTGAATAAACAAAGATCAAGCTAAATTTTCTGGCGTAGGTCATATTTTTTGGAGTTAAGAGCTAATTTCTTCAATTTTATATTTGATACTTATTGTAGATATATGCCGATGATAATGAAAGTGGTGTAAGTCAAGAAATTAAAAAAAAAGAGCTATTAATTTCTTTCAGTTCACATTGTTGTGAATTAATATAATCTTCATCCAATATAAGTTTGAAAAATCTATCATCAAGATGAAATTTTTATTGGTTTTCAGCCAACACCAAAACACAAACCTTTAAATATCTCGGAACGAATGAAAGATGTCTTACTCCACTTTCATAATTATTGGCACATATGCCATATGGGATTTTCATTCCCAGAGCTTACGTGATGATTTCACAGTTGAAGAACGAGATTAATAGTTATTTTATGTTTCAGCTAGAGTCCCAGCATATCGTGACATCGATTCTCGTCGGAGCGGGTTTCGTGGGCGGCGTCATGACCAGCCTGATTCTCGTGTTCCTCGGTCCTTGGAGTGACTCCAGTGGACGCCGAAAGCCGCTGATCTTGCTTCCAATCTTAGGAATGGTCCTCACGTCCCTCAGCCTGCTTATCATTCAGTACTTCCCGCACGTGCCGACCGTCTGGGTTATATACGCTGAGGTTATACCTCTTTCCATCGGCGGCAACTTTTCGATGCTCATCATGGCTACGTTCAGCTATCTTGGCGATGTGAGTATTACACCTTTCTTGAGTACTATATCAAGCAATCAGTCTAAAATCACTTTCTAATAATAAATTTGGGTTGGAGGCGTAAATACCTGCAAGAAATATGTAAAACTTATTTTAAAAAGTAGAAGTTTTTTTATAAATGATGACCCCAAGGCAAGAAGTTGTTGACTTATTAGTTGATTTTAGCTGAATTTTATATTCTAACCTAATCTAACTTCTGTCGGGTGGCCCAGTCCAGTGGTAAAAACGTTTGTTTTTTCCATTCAGACGCTGTCAGTTCAAAACCCGATTAAGCTGGATTTTTGAAAATGATTTAATCAAATCTAAGCTCTATCTCTCTTGTACTATAAGCGCTGTCTATGTAAGTTCGCGAGCTTTTGCCCTTGAGGATACCGAGAACCATCTATGTTCCCATGTGGACCTCCAGTTATACATGAGTTCTAGGATAGGCATGGTCAATCTGACATTACAGAGCTGTAAGGCGGCAATTTTTGGTGTCTACTGGTAAAAAATATGGAGAAAAAATCTAAGCTAATCTACAATCCCTAGAAAAATATGAATGGTTGGTTGACTTAGTATTTTTTACCTCTATTATTACGACCGCTGCTTCTTTGAATTTAATTATTCATTCCAGTATGTATGTTTTAACATCCTCCTCTCTCTCAAAAGGTTGTTATTCCGTCACGTAAGGGCATGATGAGGAGCAGGTCGAAGAAACGAAGACTTTTTCAGAAGCAAATTGACATATATTTACGTTAAAACTTTACAAGCTTCTGGCCAGGTGGAATGACATGCCGCCAGCCGTAATCCGACCTTCTCGGTTGTTAACACGCACCTCACCGTGCGGTCACCAGCGTCGTAAGCAGCGGTCTACATAACTAGTCCCAATATGGCGGACACATAAATGTATGGCAAGCGAACAGAAAAGAGACGAAAGATTGTATATCGAGGTATTCGGTGCCAGTCAGCAAGAGTTACATCACGCTGATGTCAGTTTATATTCAATTATAACTACTAGATATTTGAACACTATTAGTGCTATTGAGATGAGAAAATTTTCGTCATGAGAGGTATTATTAAAATATTGTGTTTGTTTTTCAGATTTGTTTCAAAACTGGTCGATGTGCAACAACCGTGATGGGTACCAACACAGGTGTCATATCCTTCTTTATGATAATTGGATCCTGCATGGCTCCATACATCCTTCAGTATGGGGGATACAAAGGCTTCTTTGCTTTATCGTTTGTATTAGAGGTATGGAATATTTTTTATTTTAAGCATAGTGAAGAGAGAATATTTACTTTATGCAAAATCGATCATATAATTGATAGTTGTTTTTTGTGTGTCAATCATGATATACTTATGACAGGGTTTTTGTTGTTACAAGTCAAGCTATTTATCTTGAGTCCCCTAACGCTAGTTCTGAGTGTGAGGTAAGACACTAAATGTGTCAATAAATTTACATCGCCACACTTATGGTTGAATCTACCTTAATGACGCATTGAAATGTTACCTATTTTGTAATGTCATTTAAGAAAATAAAATAAAAAAATAAACTGTCAATAGTATTTTGAGATTCAAAGCCATTATTTAAAATTATAAATATACCGTTTGGTCATCGATGGTAGTGTGGAAAATCTACACATAAGTCTTCATAAGTCAAATGAATTCTTGGATAGGATTGATAAATTTATTTAAAAATCAAAATTAAAAATTCCATCAAATGACGGTTATATATTTTATAGCCTAGAAGTAAAGCATTATTCGTAATTAAATATACATATACTATCCAAAAAAATTCTTTAAACGAGTCAATTCATTCAGAAAAAATATCGGCAGAAGCGGGATGTGAACCGCGAACCTTAGAACCAACATTTGCCCAGGTATTCATACCGCTTAGCCACCGCAGCTATTTATTTGCCTGAGCTGACTCGCGTTGGAAATTGTATTTGTGTCATTGTTATCATCGTATGATAGATGTCTCCATAGTATATATTCAAAGTATGTATATTTTTATTTTTATTATTCAATCAGTCAACATTTATTCACAGTATTTTTAAATAATAAAATAATATTGTAATAAAAATATTTAATCCATTTAAAGCATTATTCCATCATCAGCCTGTATCTACAATAGTGACATAATAAACCTTTTTAGGAAAATTCATTTTTAATACTTTAAAAATTATTATCATAATTTAGATTGTGATTTTAAGCAGAATATTTATTTATTTAAAGTATTTTTCATATACCTTAAGTAATACGCAGTGATCCAATATATGTCAAATAACACAATTTTAATTCTTGCAATCATCATCATCAGCCTGTATACGTCCACTGTTGAACGCATGAGTCTCCATCCTCTTCGATCCTCCGCCTTCCGCATCCAGGTCACTCCCGCTATTCTTCTTTTGTTGTCAGTCCATCTTGCTGGGGGTCGGCCAATGCTTCGTTTGCCAGTTCTTGGGTGCCATTCCAATATTTTTCTTCCCCATCAACAGTCGTCTCTTCGACAGATATGTCCTGCCCATTGCCACTTGAGTGTGCCTATTCGTTGGGTAGCATCCACTACTTGAGTTCTTCTGTGTATTTCCTCGTTTTGGATTCTATCTTTTAGCGACAATCCGAGCATGGATCTCTCCATAGCACGCTGGGTGGCCTTTATTTTATGGGTAAGACTTGCTGTTAGATTCCACGTCTCTGCGCCATAAGTTAAAACAGGGAGGATGCATTGGTAAAACGCCTTAAATGTAAGACATTGCGGAATTTTCGCTAATTTATTTACGATACTAAAAACCGTGTGTAGGAACCCTGACGAAAATAAAAATAACAATGTTTTTAAAATAAACTTTTATGTTCTATAAATATCTTTGTTTGGTGTAAAAATTATCGCTCGTAAGATATCACTCAAGGCTTTTTAATCATAATTAGTAGCAGATGAAATCATCTCGAGAACAGCACCCATTAATAGTGAGTTGACAAAAAATAAATCATGCGTGAATGCCTGGCTGAACTGTATGACTTTGTCAGATCAACAATCTACAAGCATCGTTAAGCCATGCTTAAAAATGGCAAGCGCATAGAATCCACATATAAGATATCTTCATTAGCGTCTGTTGGTATTTCCCTGTATGTGTTTCCGGTACTAAAGTTTATTACTTGTTTTTCTTAGTAATTTTTTAAGTTATCAGTTCATTGATTCAAACAGTCATTGATATTCAGAGAAAGGCATTTTCAACGGTGTTAAAAAAATATTAAATTCAACTTATATTCAATATAAAATTTATGTTTAAAATTGAATAATATTATTGTTTTAGTTATCTTCTTTAATATACGCATACTTCAAAGTCAACGACGTCAACATAGCTGAAAAGATCCCGAACGTCCTTGATATCACTCTGCCGCTGAAGGCCTTCAAGTGCGTCTTCCAGAAGAGGGACGGACACAAAAGGAAGACCATCCTCCTGATGGTGATAGTCCCATGCTCCAACTCCATGATTTTTATAGGTAAGTAAAAAAATAATTATATTTTTTGTGAATTCAAGGAAAGTACTTCAACCCCTCGGCATACAGACGCATGGTTACAAAAATAATTTCCATATATTTACTAACTTTGATCGTAATGGCATACACTTTTATCATCAATATCTCAATGTAATTTTTTTCATACTAACACCCTCCTCTCTCTCAAAAAGGTTGTAATTCAGTTGCGTGATGGCAGGATTAGGAGCAGATTGATAACATAGACTTTTCAGAAGCACATTGACATATATTTACACTAAAAATTCACAAATTTAGGGCTCGACCTAGTCGTAGCATTAGGCCGAGCCGCATTACAATATTCGGATCTCGCCGACGGGCGGGACACCACTGGCGTTATGGGATCTCGCACCGGCGCCACAGCGTCGGTCTATATAACTAGTCCCAATATGGCGGACACGAGGCGGAGGAAAGATTGTATATTGAGGTTTTCGGTACCAGTCCGCAAGGGCTACATCATTCTGATGTCTATACATTATTTTCACTTTAACACTAACAGAGTCACTGGGTTATTAGTTTGCCGATGGGTATAGCTAAATGGTCAAAGCATTTGCTTTGCATGCCAAAGGTCGTGGGTTCGATACCCACGAAGATTGAAAATAAAAGAATTTTAATCGATTTCTGAGCTCTAAAATATCCCCGGTTGGCGTGAATTTGATCCTTTACCCGTAAAATACCAGTCATAGCCTATTAATTAAAATGAGTGATAGACGAAAGTCATCCCGTGAATACCACCCATTCATAGTAAATTCCTGTAATAATAAAGGATGACGCGTGAATCTCGGGCTAGTCAATGTCGTTGGCGGATCAACACTCCACATGCAGCACTTGGCCATATTGCACCATGGTAAGCGTCATAAGATTCCACAAATGAGAATTCAGAATTACTATCATCTCTTGGTATTCTCCTGTATGTGCTTACATAAAAAAATCAGTTATTGATAATAATCATTGGGTAAGTAGGCCCTTAGAAGCAATTGGTCTACGCCTAGAGAGCCTTGCGCTAATAACTTGAATTGCTAAAAAAACTTTCAAATCCCGAATTCTACAGAACTGCACAAAATTTTTTGGCCTCGAGTTTTAGATTTCATGCCTTTTTTGTGACTCAACCATTTATTGGTCGAAAAATGTATCACTTATACAAAATAAATCTTGGTAATTTTTATGACACATTATTGATTACATTTTTGAGAATCTGAACTAACTCTGATTAATCTAAAGCCAAAATTAATCACAGTAAATTTGTCACGATTTCATTTCCGTAAATTATATTTTTAGGCACACTTGTATGCTCAAAAGATTATAAATTATTGTTTAAAAACATTAAAGATTTCAATATTTATGTGGAGATAACGGTTCTGAGAAAAACTCGCATTCCCATTGTTTAAACGTGGCTCATTCAGATTTGGTTGTCAACACAATCGGTTTTTTAACGTCTCGTAATTACAACTTAACAATTAAACACCAATAAAATTATTTTACATGATATATGTTTAAAATAAACATTTCTTACCCCTGCATAGATTCTTGATCCATTTATGTGCTAAGAGTCAGGAGAATAACTGATTGTAAATTTTTATTCCTCAAGCAAGAAGTGTATTAATGCTATATTTACTAATGTTTAAATGCTTGAGTATGCATTTCTTTCGGCTAGTGCGCGGCGTGTTCAGAAATCCTGATATTTTGTTGGAAATCGGTTTGCTTGTCCCTGACAATTATTTAAGGACAAGGAGGCACAGATTGTTTTCTCTTCCTAGGAGTAATACTAACCTTCCAGAGACTGTGCCTTTTGGGGGAGTTATCAAACTGTTCAACCATATCGCCTAGAATAATGATGTATTCCACTTGAGAGAAGCGCACTTTCGACATGTGCTCCACGAATTTATTTATTTATCAAAGTAAATTCGTGGAGTCTTCTTCTGTTTAGCGAGCTCTTTTTAAATTATAGTATTATAATTATATTATTTATAAATTGTTATATTATATCCCGTTTCAGAATTGCTTTAAATATTTATATTTGTAATGTTTCTGGAAGAAATAAAAAAATTGAATTAAAAAAAAAAAAGTGAATAAAAAAGAAATTTATAGAGTACGAGTAGTTATACTTAAGAAAACACTCAATAGTTCATATAATTTGCATCTTATTTAAAGAGTCACATGTCGAAGAGTGCCTTAAGTCATTCATGTCAAATGAAATATGTTTTATCTAATTTTACTCGTGTTGTATATAAGTCTTTCTTTTCACGTTACGTACATGGATCCAAGGTGCTGAAATGTTTATTCAAAGCTCATTCATTAACTTAAGTTGCCACAATAAACCAAATGATAAGAAATCTTCGGCCTGCGATAGTGAAACAGTACATAAACAGATATACAAAACATATAAAAAACGAAACATATTTCACAATACTTATGTGGGTCCCTTTGCAATTATAATTTGGGTTTTTCTAAGATGAAAATATGCTTACAACCTCAGATGTAACGACTGGCTGTAATATATTCTAAGAATTGTATTCATATTCTTGGTATTTAATATGAAATCATAAAATAAACAACGTATTATTATTAGAATAAATAGGTACATTATTTTAACCTTGTTTTAATATTGATTACGTTATGCTCTCTTTATTCACATACTTGATGATCGCGTTTTAACTTTCATTGAGAGTGTCTTCGGTTCTTCACATGTAAAAAGGGGATCAGACTGTTTAACCAAATCGCCTCGGATGTTGATATATTTAACGTAAGGGTGGCCCAATTCAGACATGAACTCCACGAGTTTCTTTGGAGGAATAATTTGTTGGCGTCGTCTGTTTGATGAGCTTTGGAACCTTGTGTTGCTTGTCTTTATTTCTTTGTTCTTAGTACTAAATCATAAGTACCTTTATTTGTTTATACTTTATTTTATTTAAGGATTAATTCTTATTGTTCTTCAGAAATGCATTGAGTTGTTAAAATTTGTAATTTTTCTGTAAGGGAAAAAATAATTTTTTGAAAAATTGAAATAAACGTACTTTATAGTAGCTTTTTTTAAAAGCGAAACCACGGTCTTTAAGTTTGTGAATATACAATGCATAACGTTATCCATGATATGCAAGGTTAAAAAAATCTAATAATATTTTAAATGGATCTGAAAGTGAATGATAAATTTTAATAATATATATTTTTTAATTAAAAATTTTCATAGATTTTAAGAAATATATAGTATTTCAATATTCTTCATTCGATCATAGGTAACAAAACTAATTTGACCCTTTCAGACACAAAATTCTACGAAGGCCTTCTTGAATTCTTGAAATATACCTCTTTTTAATAATCAAATAAAACAGAAAAATGCATTGAAAATGTTATTTATACACTCCCTTATAATATTTAAATAAAATATACAACAAAACTTCAATCATTGATTCATCGTTCACACTGTAGGAACCTATGTGATAGATGATTGAAGATTTATACCAATAATTTTTAGCAAATTGATACACTTATAAAAGTCCACATCAAATATCGAAAATATGATATTTGATGTAGACTTTTATGTTTTTTCAATTTTTTTAATGTGAATACATACAGGAGAATACTGACAGATGGTGATAGTAATTCTAAATTCTCATCTGTGATATTCTATGACGCTTACCAAGGTGCATATGGCCAAGCGCTGCATGTGGAGTGTTGATCCGCCAACGTGCTCCAGACTACAGCGCGAAATTCACGCAACATCCTTTATTATTACAGTAATTTACTATGAATGGGTGGTCTTCATGGGACGACTTCCGTCAAACGCCAATTTTAATGAATAGACTATGACTGGCATTTTACGCTTGAGGGATCAAATTTACGCCAACAACAACAAAAAACGGTATTTTAGAGCTGAGAAATCGATTAAAAATCCTTTTTTTTAAATCTCTGTTGGGGATCGAGTCCACGACCTTTGGCTTGCAAAGTAAAAGCTTTGACCATTAAGCTACACCCACCGGTGTGTGTATCAAAATATATTTTTAATTTATATAATAAGTAATTTTTATTAAATTAACCAAGCACTTAATACGGAATAACTTAAATTGTAATGATATTTTTATGTTATTCATTTCCAAGATGCTTACTATTATTATTTACGAATATAATCTCGATTACTATTAAGTATTTATATATTTGCGTAATTAACAAAAAAACTATTTTTTAGTTGCAACATGCTACTGTAAAATTAATGTTTGTATTTTTTGTATAAATTATGTTTTTTGTTTCAGCTGAAATCTCCATAACATACCTTTACTTAAGAAATAAGTTTTCATGGACTGCAGTAGATTACAGTCACCTGTTAGTACTCAGAGGTATTATTAATGTAATAGGTG
Source organism: Glossosoma conforme (assembly GCA_022606575.1). Taxonomy (NCBI): domain Eukaryota; kingdom Metazoa; phylum Arthropoda; class Insecta; order Trichoptera; family Glossosomatidae; genus Glossosoma; species Glossosoma conforme. Next base: position 3,934,282 of record JAGTXR010000003.1, on the reverse strand, counting down.
AGTACATTTTATAAATGTATTAAGTTTTGTAAAATTATTATAAACGTACACAAGGAAATTAACTTTGCATCGTATTATCAATCGCAAAGATTTTTTTTCTCGAATTGTACCTACAGTTGCTTCCATTGTGTTTTGTATAGTACGAGTAGTTTTAGAGTCATTGGACTTTGATAACATTATATCAAGTTATATTATATTTAAGTAATTAAAGTAATTATGATAAATCTTCTTGTTCAAGTTTTGCCAATGTCATGTATGTAATATGTCTCTAATCTCACACAGAGATAACAAAATAGAAGTATAGGGTCCGCCATCTAACGTTTTTTTTTAACTAGTGCTTATTTCGTGAAAGGTAACACTAAGCTCATGTCTGATTTAACAGATAATTAGTTTTATCCTTCCGCTGAACGAATATGGTTGGGTATACGCTTGAACAACGCTGAGAAATATTGCGACATTACTTTGAAAATCATGGTAATGTTGCAGAATGTGTGCGAAAATTGCGTACGGATACAGCCGAAGCTACACTCGATGTTTTGCGCCCTGTTTTAAAAAAAAAAAAGTTATTTGGCGGACCCTTTATAAGAAGGGTAAAAATCAATAAGTAATTAAATTCAAATGATATCATATTGCGGCACCTGTGATTTATAATAGTACGAATATAAATTTCCTATAACCGCTTTGTATTATTTTTATTGCCTAATATCAATAGTGGTCCATATTAAGGTCGTGAACATATTTTAAAACATGGCAATAGTGTATTATGAAATTTAAAAATAATCCTTTATGCTTCCAGATTTTTTTGTACAACAATATTTATCATTATAGCGTAAATGTAATATGTTAAACATTAAATTTTTATTCATATGATAACTTCTTTAGATAACAACAACTCACTCTCACTCTTTGTTATGTTAATACATAACATAGGATACTAATAGACACTTGCTTATAATACTGTGTGTTGTCTGATTTTTAAAAAACATTTGAATGAGAAATAATACATCGTAAACCCATTATTTTGTTTTAAAAGTATCAATTAATCATACTGGATGCATAAAATAAGCATCCTGTCTAATTAAAAGAGATTTTCTTTCATTGATTTTCGCATAATAGTAACCCATTTCTTACGATCGGTAAAATGATAAAACTAACCGTTTCTTAAACTAAAGATGTTTAATTTTCAAAGCGCAAGAGTTTTATGGAGACTATTGATTTTTTTCAGATATAAAATAAAAGATTCTTTAGAATTTAATTACACATATATATATTTTTGATATTTATTGATTTTGTTTTCAGGAACAATTTTAATCGTCAAAGGATTGAAGCAAAAACTGCGTATTCGCGATGAGATGATTGGACTTATTGGAGCCATTTCACAATTACTCGCTGGAATTTTGATGTTATTTAGCTTTGAGCCTTGGCTGGTATACCTTTGTAAGTATGATCGTATAAGTACACTGTATCTAAGTACAGGTTGTACACATTTTTTTAAACATCTTCTTAGGTTTTCACGGCCAGATTTGATATTGTGACATTTTTTTCAGCTGCCCTTGTCGGTATTCTATCGAGAGCTGTAATGATAGCAGAACGTCCAGTTTTAAATCGACAAATTACAGCATTAGAACAAGGTAAATATTTTTTTTTATCATTGAATTAAAAGTGTATTTTTTTAAAACAGGTTAAATTATCTAAGATTAAAATAATTATTTAGTGGATGAATGTAAAGTAGTAACCCGCATTGGTGACTACATAGAATACGTATACTACGATTATCGGAGATTGGTCCATTTTTTGGGAAGATCATCCAGAACTGCTGCTAGCTTTTTCTAACCTTTTTGGCTCTGTTTATTTATAAAAACTATACAGTCCACATGGATGCAATAAATTAAGAAGCGGAAATTGTGGATAGCGCGATGTGTAGAATAGAGCGAAGGTACAAGGCTTGTGGTTCGAACGTCTGCCGATATTTTTACTGAATGAATTTATGCGTATAATATTTGATATATAATTGTATATGTGTATTTAATTACTAATTATATTGAAATATAGTCAATGATCTTTAAAAAAAGATTAGAGTAATGAAAAATATTCTAATAAAAATGAAAAAATCCATTTAATAATGTCATTTTGAGACACTATAAATATGTCCGCGTAGGATTAACAAGAAGTTGTTTTCATCCATTAAGTCTGTAGTTCGGCTCGAGACCCGAGTGGTACTTACTAAATAAATAGACTGTCGGTAACTAATAATATATAAAAAGCTTGTGAATAAATGTTGACTGATCGAATCATGAAAATTATAATATACATACTCTGAATATACAGAGATATCTGCCGTTATATAATGTTAACAATAGTTTATATATATATATACATCAGGTTTCGCGTATCTGCCCAGGCAGAGAATGGTCGTGTGGATAGCGCGGTGTGTAAAATAGAGAAAAGGTGCAAGGCTCGTGATTCGAATACCACGTCTGCCGATATTTTTCTGAATAAATTGATGCGGATAAAATTTGATGTATAATTGTATGTGTGTATTTAATAACTAAATTAAGAAGCTTTCATATAATCGCATTAAGAGTTTGAATATTTGTTAACAAACAGCTGAGAAACGATTTCTTGTTAGGCTTGTGTGCTTGACAATTTATCGATAATGTTAAATGTTGATAATGTTTCTTTTTTCTTTCAGGAAAAATCAACTGTATTACAGCGGTCTTAGAAAAGTGCGTCTCTTTCGTAGTGGTTCCCTTGGCGACATTCATTTACGCATGTACCCTCAACTCCTTTCCATCTGCCTTCCTCGTCATTGGGGTGGTGGCCTCAGCTATACAAGTCATCTGCTACAGCTGCGTAGACAGAGACGATCAAGTCAAAAACGATGACAAAAAAGATGTAGAGCAAGCGACTATTGATGTTATACCATTAGATACATGAATGTGAATAAATTAGTAGTATCTTAATACGTTCGACAATGGAGTTGAAAACAAGATCAGAAATATCATAATGAAAATCAAAAACTATATATATAAATCCGTTAAAACCGAGACGAAAGTTTAAAGTTATATTTTATCAGCATGTGTGTTCATCTAGAAAAAAAAAAAAAAAATACATGATGCTGTCTTGTAGAAACGCTATGTGAACGAATGGTTACGCTATTCCTTACTATTGACAACTTATTTTGTAGGAAACATTATTATTTATTTGGTTTTTTGTATGGAACCTAACCTTGGCTAGCCTTTGGGGTTGAAATACAGCTGCACCGAAAATATTAAAAAATATTTGTGATATTACCTTCTTAGATCAATATATTGTTATGCGAAATGAATTAGTAAAAATTACGTAAATCTTTTTTTTAAATATTGAAAATTGTATTCATGCTTTTGAAGTATGCATTTTGTAGAAAATAAATCAACCCGAAATAAAATAACTCACAAGGGTACTTGGTAGCTGTTTCCGTTGCCGCGGCTGCAAAATAACTGTGGTGGAGACATTTCTTAGCCGAAACTGAGCGAAAGATACAATGTTCAGGTAGAAAAGGGACCGGAGTAGGGATAAATAGACAATAGTGCTCACTGTGACCATACGGCCACGCTCGTATCTGGAGGGTTAACACACGAGTACATTCAATATCAGTGGCGTATTACACTATGAGCGCAAGAGGCACTCGGAATTTTAGGTGCTTCAAAATATTCGACATATTATAATTTGAATGATGTCAAACTAAAAATAAAGTACCTGTATATGTTATATACGCTGCCACATTAGAGCACTCATGTTGCTTTGGGAGATTTAATAATTTGTTACAAATAAAGGTTTTTTTTTTCGTTTCTGTTTGCTTTTAATTACGAATAATAACTGACAAAAATTGCATACTGAATAGTTTGTGAAAAGTACAGTGTTTCTATATATAAATAATAGTTTTTAAAAGAAGTAAAAATTCACCATTGACTATAAATAATCTTAATTATTTTAATTAAAAAATTAACACGTTAAAAATATATAGTTTTGATTCACATTTATTTTAAACGATTGCATGTTCGGCCTACTGGAGACCATAATTGAAGATGGTCTCCAAGGAGGCCGAAACATGTAATCAAATATATATATAAACAAATATAAATGGGAAACATGGAAAATCATTAGTAAATATATTGCACAAAGAATACTGGCAACAAGATGCCGTATACAAAATATAATATTTGAAATACTAAAGAGAAGAATTATTGAAGAATTATAATTCGTCATTATTGTAGGTGGTCTCAAGGGAGGCCGAAACATGTAATCGCTTGAAATAATTGTGAATCAAAACTAAATATTTTTAATTTGTTAATTTTTTAATTAAAATGAATTTAAAATTATAACTATAATAATCAATAGTGCTGTCGGTAATAGAATGGTTTTAATGTTCGATAGAAATATTCAGTATTTTTTGTGTGTACTTACAGTACATGCAGAACAGTATTTTTATATTATTTAACCTTTCAATGGAATGTACGACAAATGCGTCGGACGGACGTTGTATGTGGGAAGTAAGTGAAGTGCGTGTGTGCGTGTTTGAGGCTTGAGAAGACTGAAAGTGTGAATAAATTCGGTTCCTTAAGAGATTGATATTTTACGAATCGCAAAATCCGAATCTCAAAACATCCCGAAAAATAAAGATGAAGCTCCAAGTAAATATTTGTTGAAAAATAAAAATTCTATGGAGCAAAATCGTAAAAAAAAATTGTAAATCACGATCTTCAGTAATGAGATGTCAAATGAGTTATTCTCATTATTACTCTAAATTAATTATAGTGAACCAGTTTATAAAGGTAAAATATTTTTTGTGTGAACATTTTACCTAGGTGATCTGTTTGTGTTTTGTATGTTATATTTTTAACATCCATAGGAGAAGTAAACTGCAAAAATGTATTTTAAGATTGTTTTTATGCCAATAAATATTTTTTTAAAGTTAACTGTTCTATACTTTTTTCATTATATATGTTATTATGAAAAAATGTTATACATTTATATTAATAATTTATTTATTTATTGCCATCTATTGCAGGTTTATACAAACTCTTTTGTACATCGAAGTAGCACATCAAAAAATAAACAACCATAATAATAATTTTTAACAAACTCGACAGATGGATGAATTTTACATATTACATGCTTGCAACCCTGTCTAATTGAAAAAAATATTTATAATTTACTTATTCTGTTGCGGAGAAATAAAATAAAATATATTTTTATAAATAAACTGTGGTTTGTAATATAATTTGAATGCATCTAGATACAAAAAAACGAAAGAATTAACACAGTACAAACAATGCATGCGCGTAAACTCTTTGACGTTTGTGACGGAGAGTGATTCACTTTTTGACGAAATCTTTTCACGCCTGAAAAAAAAAACACTAAAAAATAGTCATTTATAAAATAATATAAACAGTATTTAATTGAGCATAATGAATTTTATGAATCCAACTGTACATAGTTAGTTTAGGGTGCGGAGGCGTCAGCTTCCGTCTGCTTAAAGAAGTTTCCTACTTCCGATTACTAGTCAGGGCTGCTACAGGGCGTGGGCTGCATCATTGTTTGCTCTCCGGCTTTGTATAATTTATTTAAGTTTCAGCCACGCCGTTATAAACACTTAACACTTCACTGCGTTTTGTTCGGGATGGTGTGGAGATCACGAATGCTGAAAATTTGACATCCATATATGCTTTGGATATAATAGACAATATCTAGTTAAGTCAAAGCAACCGAGTCTCATTCACATAATAATTACTAGGCGGAGCTCCGGTTACATAGATAACTTAAGATCACGCAATTAAAAAAGGCAGCTGGTTACTTTGTGGCAGCTATTTTTGGTGACTATGTTCCAGAATCGGTACGAATAAGAGAAGAAAAATTACATTAAAATTGAAATACTTTTTGAATTTGAGTATAAAAATCGAGATTTGATATGATATTGTGTCTTTTGGGTTTAGCCGTGTGTGGCAAATTTTTTTTGACCAATATTTCGACGGCCATTGCAGGGGTCTTCTTCAGGATTGATGATTTAGTTGTGAGTTGGTGCCAGATTATCTTTTTTTATTTTTTTTTATTTACGAGCGTTATCGATATCTCCATGGCAACTAAATATTCAAATTTATTTGGTGCGGAGAATCGTGTACTGTAGGTATGTTCTGAGAATTGTACCTCCACGAAAGTCATGTCGGACTGTGGTCGTCCTTGCTTGTCTGTACAGGTTTTAGAGTATGTGCTAGAGGCGGAAGCCATGCTGTTTTGAGAATCAAGCCGTCATCCCTGTTGATGTTGATGGGATGTCTTTTGATTTCAATGGCTTCCCTTATTAAGCGTGCATATTTTCCTTGCGTTCGAGCCACGATTTCGGGTTCGAATGAAAACTTATTTATTTATTTATATACAGAATCGAAATTACAATATTTTACAAATATTTAGAAACATAGAGTATACATAAATATACAATAAATAGAGAAAATAATAAAAAATAAAAATAACACAAAAGAATAAGATGACACGTGTCAAAGATCACAGAGATCAAGTAGAACAATACCATCGTTAAAAGAGGAAAAGGATGTAAGAAAAGGATCGAGGTGTGCTGGTAGGCCATTTAGGAGCGACATTGCCGTTGTACCAAATAAAAAAACTTATGTCCCGTGTCAGCTAGATTCTCTGCCGGTGCTGACGCCATTGCGTGGCCTAGTCTGCACGATCTCTTATGTTCGCTTACTCTTTTACATAAATATATATTTTACCTATAGGTAAAAGAGTAAGCGAACATGAGAAGTTGAATGATAACGCCATTTTAAATGCGCAAAACATGCCTAAATATATATTGAAACATTTTTTTTTTTTTTTTTTATTTAATCAAATATAAAAAGATACATTTTTTACATAGTAATTTACATTCCAATCTTTTTTTTTCAATTTGTTATGCAGTGACGTCGGTTCTGTTCGTAATTCTTTTAAAGTACTGTTTCACCTTTTCAATCAATATTTTAATATCGCTGATCTCTTTTATTTCCCGAGGAAGATTGTTAAAATTAACTATTCCGTTATATTTGTACCATTTTTTGAATGTTGTGTGTTAAATTTTGGTATTAATAAGTTGTACATAAACCTAGCAGAATGACAAGTGTACCAGTTTTCAATTCTCCTTTCTTCAATAGTCTGTAAGATAGTGTATTTTTGGTATAGTGTATCTACCGTTGGCACTTTGAATTTATTGTATAGGCTTTCTGTTGGGTAGGTGGGAGGACTTTTCAATATCACTTTGATGATAAGTTTTTGCACAGTTCTAATGGGGTTGGTAGTATTTAGGTATGTTCCTCCCCAACCAACAATACCATATTGTAGTTGAGATTGGACAATGGAGTAGTATACCACTTTTAGATCTGTTTTAGTTAATATGTTTCTGAGTCTGATGAAAATATAGATGCATTTGCGTATATAATAATTGAAGGTTTTATAAAATGAAACTTATAAATAATTAACTGGTGCAGTGTAGTGTTAATACGAAGAAACAAATCTTCTTCTTGTATTTTTAGTATTCAGAATAAATCTGTATTCGATTCACTGTTCGGCCTGGTGTGTTTTGTATTTACAAGGCCGAAGAAAATTAAGATAAATGGAATACCCAAAATACGAGGATTTAAACATTCAGAGTCACTTTAATATTCGTCTTTCTAAAAGGTATATTAAAATAAATTTGTCTAAAGAGAAACGTTACATAACAACAATCATAAAGAATATAAAATAGTTATTTTATGAATATTATATAGAAACATTTGAAGGCTTCTTAATAAACTAGTGAATAGTTCCTTTTATGTAATCATATTTAGGTATTTATTTTACAGCGAAAATGTTTTTTTTTGTTGTTCGGCCTGAATGCTGCGACTAGGTCCGGACCAGAAGTTTGTAAAATTATCGAAATAAATATATGTCAATGTGTTTCAGAAAAAATCTTTGTGTTGTTTATCTGTTCCTCATCCTGCCACCAAGCAACTCAATAACTAACTTAGAGAGAAGAATGTCAATTTATTTGTCTTTAAATCGTGATCTTTAAAATAACTAATATATAAATTGTCTTTCGGTGATCAATGTATTACTTTCACGATTTGTTTGCTCAAGAAAATAAATCACGATCCCTAATTCATAATTTAAAAAGGTGTTTAAATTGATAAAATTTGTTAAGAAAGAACTAATACCTTGTTGTCTGTATCACCTCGGTCATCCAACCACGTAATTAACAACACAATAGACTTGGTCTTACCTACAGGTGGATTAAAAGGATTACTTTCAAAAGCGGTGGAGAAAAATTTCACAGACTCCATTGTCTGAAAACTCTAAGCCCTAAAAATAAAACACGAACAGGCTTTCTCTTAACTCTTTCACGTAGATATACACGATTAAAACAACTTACAAATACAAATGCATGGCAAAGATTTTCTTTATATTTTTGTTATTATTTGAGTATCAATATTCTTAATCAATAGAGTTATCAATATTATTATTTAGCTTTCACTTACTGGCTGTGGCCCGGTCGAATGCTGTGACTAGGTCGGGCCATAAGTTTGTAAAGTTTATCGTAAATATATGTCAATGTGCATCTGAAAAAGTGTGTATTATTAATCTGCTCCTAATCCTGCCATCACGCGACTGAATAACACCTTTTGAAGAGAGGAGGTTGTTAATATGTGCGCGTTAAGCCGCATCTTTAGTTAGATTGGATCATTAGTACAACGACCCCTGAAGATAAGTTGTGTTCGTGTTTGTGTGTGGGTTGGGGAGATTGCAAGTGTTTATTTATCTGTTTCTTGAAGAGATCCAGATTGTAGGAAGGAGGAATCACAGACGCTGAAAGAGGATTCCAAAGCTTACCGGTAGCATTAAAGAAGAAATTTGGAAATTCTTGGTCGACATACATTAACCGAGTATGGATGTTCGGCAAGTGTAAGACGAGTTTGTCGGTTGTGGGTGGGAGTAGGAGGAATTAGTTTAATTATAAAAAAAAAGTTAACTGATTAAATGTTATTTACATTAACTCTTGTCCAACGGCTTATGGCAGCCGTATGTTCCAAATGTGGTAAAACGCGATTTAGGGAAATATGAGATATACATTCACATTTTCATTCATCCAGTAATAAAAGTTTCCGATCGCATCAAATCGCCCCTCACCTTTCTAGACTGTCACCAACTGGCAGCCGAAACTCGCCAGAGATTTGCCTGTCAACAAGTTCAAAAGGCAGAGCCGTCATAGAACAGGGCAATTATTAAACGACCCCAGGGATACAAATAAAGCACCAAAGTGAACTAAAAAACTAGAAAAAAGATAAACTATACATTCACTTAAGTAAAATATTATTTTTAGCGATTTTTCTGTAAACCACATGTGTCAAGGCCACCACATGTATGGAGTTACATAATGAACGTTTGTTAAATATAATAGTTTTTTATGCATCATCTGATAGCTAAGGGATAGAAGAAGCAATGTGATATATGAAAATAGGTAAGATAAGTACATTTATGCTTCAAATACTAGTTTTTTGCAAAACAAATGATTTGAAAAATTCACGCCGTATTCACAGTATAATTTGTATTCCACCGAGCCGTAACGAAAGGGTTAACAATAACCGAGAATTGCAAGATAACAATTAAAGCATTACACACTAAACATTTATTTTGTGCAATATTCAAAATGATATTATATTTTTTATATGTGTTTATTTATTTATATGCATGTTGGTTTTTTTTTACGTAAAACCAGTTTTGTAAGATTTAAAACTATCAAGTAAGAAAAGAAAATATAATTTTAACAAGCTGTTTCGTTCTTAATCTGTTCAGGGATTTCCAGGTCCGCCAGTCCAGGTTCTTGCCAGTTGGGAGGTCTTCCTTTGGAGTAATGACATCCTCTGGTGCGAATTGTTGCCAGAGCTGGAGTCTCTCATTTTCAGGGTCGGATGTGAGAGGTTGTGTGGATTTCAGAAAGCTGCTTCGCTACTTCAATCTTGGTGTTGGGGGTATCTGATTATACAAGGAGTGGGACGGTTGGTTGATTGCCTTACGCATTTCTTCGGCGCATATGACTTTGCGTCTTATGTTGGGTGGTGCGATACCAGCCAAGGGGTATAGTTTAGAAATGGGTGTTAGTTTGCGGCAGCCTGTGACGACTCTGCATGCACCATTCAGGGCAGTATCCACTTGATTACAGTGGGCTAATCGACCCCACACTGGTGCCGCATATTCTACGGCTGAGAAACAAAGTGCTAAAGCTGAGGCACGATGAAGGGGTGGTTGAGCTCCTCAGTGAGTATTGGTCAGTTTGCGGATGAGGTTGTTCCTTGTTGCAACTTTCTGTTAGGTGTTGCTGCAATGACGCCTGAAGGTGAGGGTGCGATCTAGAGTGACTCCGAGGTATTTTAAATGGTCGCTATGTTCCAGTACTCTACCTTCCCACGTGACACGAAGCTTTCTGTTAGCTTCCCTGTTTCTAAGGTGGAAACAGCAGACTTGTGTCTTTGATGAGTTGGGTTTGAGAAAATTGTTTTTGTAGTAATGGGACATCTCGTTTAGTCCCTGGCTTAGGATGTCCTCAACTTCTTCAAACGTTACCGCTTGCGCTGCCAAACCTAAGTCATCCGCATATATGAAAGACTCTGTGTCTTTAGGGGTGGACTGGTCGTTTGTGTATATATTAAATAGTATGGGAGCAAGTACACTACCTTGTGGTAAGCCGTTCTTTCGGTTACGCCATCGGCTGGTTTTCCCTTGAAAATCCACAGTGATTCTCCTGTTATGCAGCATAGCCGCAATCATCTGCACTAGCGAGAAGTCACCTGTCATTCTGTACAATTTACTGAGGAGTGTGCTGTGCGACACTGTATCGTATGCAGCGGTTAGGTCGACGAATACCACTCCAGTCACTTTCCTTAATTCGAACCCGTTTTCGATATGTTGGGTGTCAGGTTTAGTACTTGCCCAGTGCATGACTTTCCGGGTCGGAAGCCCGCCTGCTGGGGTATCATTTTACGTTCGATAAAGGGGGTGAGTCGGTTGAGTAGCATCCGCTTGAAGATTTTAAATATATATAAATACACCCAGAGACAGCAAAAACCAGATATAATACAAGTAATTTGTTTAAATATTATGTATTTGTATATTTAGTTCTTAGAGAAAATAATGATTTTACACCAAACACATAAAATGAAACTTATTTCCCACTCAGTCCAATCTGTGCAAATACGAATTTACGTGATAATGAAAATGAAGCAATATTGGGATTTGAATTCAACACTTCTTAATCCGAGATTGTCATAATTCTTGATTCGGAACTGCCACTCGCCCCATTGGCAGTCAGAAAAGCGACCTGCTGAGTATAAAAACGCATTAAACTTTTCCAATATCGAGAGTTTTTTTATAAGGCGGCATGTGACCGTCTTCCGATTCAAAAGTTTTCACTTCGAATTTTGAAAGTTTCCGCACCCGTCTGAATGCCTATTCGTCTTCATTAGTTGTGTCATCTACTTTTTACGCGCTTTTATTTAGTTTGCTCTGTGGGTTGAGGCGCATGTGGCAGTTAATATAGTTTCACAAGTTTATTTCGACCTACCTTACGCTGTTTCATTACGTTGAAATTTGGCACATATACGTGCTTATTTATGCTGGGATCGATCATGGCTGACAATGAAGATGGACATTGATCAAAATTTGCTCTCAAAAAATAATGCGTATCAAGATTGAATCTAAAGAATATTTGTAGGTATAAGGGCTTGAGCCTAGACCATGTTTTTTTATTTTTATTTTTATGCAAACGTTCCTGTTTGTGTGTGGGATCTGGAGATTGTAAGTGTATATTTATCTATTTCTTGAAGAGACCCAGAAGGAGGAAACACAGGTGCTGGAAGAGTATTCCAAAGCTTACGGTGGCATTAAGGAAGGGACTTTGGAAACTGCCAGTTCTTGGTCGACACACATTGACCGTGTATGGATGTTCGGCAAGTGTAAGACGAGTTTGTCGGTTGTGGGTGGGTGCAGGACGAATAAGTTCTTTAAGTTCTGAAGAGCAGCGACCGTGGTAATAACGGTATAAAAAACAAAGTGAACGAATCTTACGTCTATGTTCCATTGATTGTAGGTTAGACGTAAGAGTGTCGTTGTTTATCAAACGAATTGCTCTTATTTGAACTGAGTCAATTAAGTTTAGAAGGTATTTTACGGCTGCAATCCAAAGGTGACGTATTCAAGAATAGGTCGGATTTGTCCTTTATATGGAAGAAGTTGTATATCGTTGAAATACCAACGTGATCTACATAAAACACCTAGTTTTTTTAAGGCGAGACTGGCTTTATACTTAATTAACTCGTAATATTTAACAATATTCGAGATTGATAATCCAAGAATGTTGATGGCGCTTGCTTTTGAAAGAGAACAACTGTCGAAAGATACAGGATCCATAGCAGTCTTCTTGGTATATAGATAATGACGATTAGGTGACGAAAAAAACAGGTAAAATAATGTATTTGAAAAATATTTTGCATGCTTAGAATACAAAAAAGATTATATTATTATGTATATTACACCTTTATTTAATATAAACTATTCACTTAATGTGACAAAGAAAGAAGTATACATTTTTTTAAATATATTGCCGTCGATTTCTAAGCTACGCTGTATAATGCTAGGATCTACATCTCATTCTGGATAAGCCACAAGGTATACACATTGCACTTATGCCGACATATACATTGTATATTTACCCTAAATCCTTGTTTCTTGTTAAGATTAATACACCTTTCAATTAACTGGAGTTTAGGTAATCTTTAAAGCGGTGTTGTATGCAATTCATCGACAAGTGCACATTTGTTTTTGTACTCGTTACTCACACAATCAGTTCGTTAGCCATTCTTAACTTTTTTTGCCACCTTTTGATGAAACTAACATCAAATAAAAACATAACAAACGTTAGGCTAATCATCAGTTTGCCCGAAATCACCTAAAAATATGCCTCGGATACTACTGTTCCGCGTCTTCAAGTACTCGAACTTCTGCTCTGGAAGTATTCATGAACCATATATGTTCCTAAGTGGACTTTCAGGTGCAAATAAATACGAAAATGAGGAATGGACAGTAGCAGCTGGCAGAACTAAGTAGCGACGATTTTAGGTGAAGAAAAAAAATCATGAAAAGTCATATTATGATACTAGTGACAGTTCTACAATACAATCTCGCCAGGTCGTCAGTATTTTATTTATCTTATAAACAGTATTATTTTTTAATACTTAAATACTTTAATGCACATTGTAAGAAAATAAAAATCATATTTGTTAAAATGTTAAAAGCAATATTATTAATAAACTTCTTTTGCCAAGGATGTGTTTTACCTTTACTTTACGATGCTAAAATAAAAACGCGCGTTCCGGTGTTGGGTTGCACTAGCGATTTTAAATTGGAAAAATAAGAACATTCATAGATAATCCCTTTAATTAATAATAATTGAAGTAAAAAATTATAAAATTTTACATTTATTGGCTGAAAACATTAAGAAATCATCTGGCAACGCTCATGGAATAGGCATAGGTCCACTCAGGTTTCAAGCTAAAGAGCTACTGCCGCTAGTCGTCATAGTGGCTGGAGTGGCCCACTTCCACTCTCTTACCTCTTCCCTCTTCCTTCACAGTGAAGTATGAAAAAGTGAGACGTGAATAAAGTGTCGCTCTTCCCGCACATAGTCGAGACCCAAGGTCAAAGCACTCACAGCGAGAATTTGTTTCCGATATTTACAAAATACAACCGATGTAACCGATAAATTCAGATTATTATTAATATTATTTTTTAAATCAATGCGTAAGTATATTATGGAGGATTACCTAAGATCTTAATGTAGTATTTATTATATTTATAAAGATATTGATGGTTATTAGAAGCAATGTGTAGGAGATACACATCACAGGGAAGGAAAGGTTAAAGATAATAAATTTAAACTTTTTTTTTCATAAAAAATAATCATAAAATTTAGTTTAAAGTAAATAAGAAAGGAAATAGTAAAATTATGACACCTTTAAAAAAAAAACAATTCAATTGTAACAGTTAAATGAAGTAATTATATCTTATTATAAAACACATATAGAAATAAAATATTGTTATTAAGTTAACGCTTTAAAAAGTGCAGTATTTCTACAGTAAACTAATGCAAGCAAACTTAGATAAGCTACGTAGTACCTAAAGCTTTATTTTAACCGGGCTGAGTCGCAAACACGTCTAGAAAGTTGTTTATTATTGCACGTGAAAGCTTAAAGCTTATGTATGTTATGTGGCTTAACATCGATTTTGTTTTTCAATAATCCAACACAAAAAATACATATAAAAAATATATATGAAATACAATAAAGCTAAGAGAAACTATATTTGTAACGATGAATTTTCTTTTTATGGATATTCACACCGAACAATAATATACGTATTGAAACCTTCAGCTTATATCCTATGACATCCCCAGTCTGATCAAAGCGACTTCAGATTGTCAGGATCGTCATTGGGAGGCGTGGTAGATAGATGAGGAGTCAAAGCAAGGGACTCGTCGAAAACCACATTAACATTTATTTTACGTTAAAAGACTGACAAAATCAGGTCGTCTGTCCGGGACACATGATCTGAAGCGACTGTCAAAACACAACACACAAAATGGCGCATGCAAACGCTGCGTCTTATAACTGCTTAAATCTAGAACTTAGGCTTACATTTTTATATGTGTGTGTCAGACGAGTTTACAAAATATTGCATATCGAGGCTTTTCGGTACCAGCCTGCGAAGGCTTTATCAGTATCACCTGCATACAATGCAGTACATATCGTTTTACAGAATGTAATTGACAATTACTCATAACAAATAGACGTCATTTGCAGTAAAGGGTTAAGTGATTGTGATTTGTATGTTTGATTGAATTCACTTACTTTGCAAAGGAATCCATCACACTAAGTATTGTATTTTCTAACATACTCTAGATCAGGGGTCGTCAACCTTTTTATGTCTAGTGCCCACTTTTTGCCTATTTTTCATGGCAAAATTTTCCTACCGCCCACCAACCTCACTATATTTTAATTCTGTATATGGGTGGAAAAATTCTAGAAGGAATGTAGAAGATTTGAAAATCTTCAAAAATCGCCCACCGCCCAACACAGAAGCCCGTATCGCCCACTAGTGGGCGGTATGGACCAGGTTGACAACGTGCTCTAGATTAATTTAATGTTATTATAGTTACTATGAATGTATTACTAATTGTAGTTATTTCCTCGAGTTGTGTCGGTCGTAAAGACCACATGGTGCAGGCCTCAAGAGAGTCGAGCGAATCATCCCATCGCCTTAAAAATAATAATTAACATATCATCAATATTTTTTTGTCTTGGATACTAAGAGCTGCAGTGTCTTTAAGTCCTCGGGTTTGTCAGGAATAATGTATGTTTGCTGAGACCAAAACTAAGTGGCAGAAAATTGTGACGACCATTTGTTGAAAAAAAAAAGAGTTACTATTTAAACATTAAAGCTGAGAATGATGCTGTTTATCTTGACGATTTGTAATTATTTTTTTAAAGAGTTCTTGTGATAGCTCGATGCTCCTGAATCATGTACCCTTTCTACTCGTTAAGTTTGCAAGATCACTCTTAATTCAAACAAGAGGCAGACAGCAATGTGTCAGTTGGCGTCTGTTCTGAATAAAGGGTGCATCTCTCTCATCCCGCCCTAGGGCACTCTCATAAAGAACAATCTCATAAATTCCCCGCTAAAGCTCCGCGCGAGCTTAATTAAGCTCTAGAACCACCGACCTCTTCTGTTAAACTATCGCCGTTCCATATTGCAAAGAGAGCTTTGTTCCTTTCAGACGACGCTAGGGATGAAACTCGACCCGAAGTGCATAATCATTAATTAACACATATTTTTTATGCCATTCTCTTTACAATCGTGCTCACTTGCTTGAGAATTTACCGGTTTTGTAGTATTAGATAAGTAAGTTATATAGCTGTGGTTTAAAAATATACTTTTTCCAGCGTGGAATCCGCATGCTACCTGAAAGATGGGAGAAGGTCATAGCTGCCGATGGACAGTATTTTAAATGATCTGTAAGTCTTCTCAAAATAAACTGTTGATTTTTATAATCTAAAACCGCTCATTTTCAATGCATACTCCATAGAAAAAAGGGTAGAGACCTATACTACGTTCCTGAAGCTACTTTGAAGACCTAAGATACTATTACCATCGTACATGCAAGAAAAACTATGTGATTAGACATTTTTAAGGCACATATTATCTTCTAAATAATAATAAAAAAAATATTACTAGTGTTTACTTATTGGTATGTTATGATTATCATAGGTAAAGAATATTTTGTTTCTATAATCTCGTTGTTCAAAAAATAACTGAGAGAATGACACATTATTTAAAAAAAAATCACCTGCGGTTCATTCATTTTGTTATCAAAACTTTTTTTCATTGTTTGTTATGTTACGAAATATAATTTTAATTTGCATTATAAATAAGTTTGATTTATTTTCATTACAAGGGAATATTTCGTTGGTTAATCATTAAAAGTAATCACGAGTACTTACAATACATGATTTTATGCGAAATATTGTTTTTAATTTAACGAAAATTTAAAACTGTAAATAACGCTTAAAGATTTAAGTCGCTTAATTTTTTTTTTATCAATACAAGTATACGGTATAGCTGAGAGCCATGATTACCTACAGATGTATTTTCTTACGTTAATATATAAATTGACTTTAATATTGAAACATATCACTCTCCTACCCATTACGATGGTTTGACTTTGTGAAAAATTACGAAGTGGATAAGACATTCTTTCATACTATTGCATATTCTGTTAAGGGCGGACTTGGCAGACTTCAGATTTTGCAGAGAGTATAAAATACACATGCCTTTTCTTTGTTGACCGAAAAGGCGGCAACTACGCAAATAATGTACTCAGTGAAGCTCTGAGAAGTAGAACATACATAAAATGAGGCTTGGAATATTGCGACTGTAATTTTTTGGAGTTTTATAGTAGCAATTCTTGATGACTTTATGTAACAGTGTACATGATATGAAAGTAATAACATATCACTATATTATGATGGACCCTTGCACGTATTGTCAAAATATCAGATTCACCAAAACCCACACTTTAAGAGATATATTTTTAATATTATTTAAAAAAAAGTTCCAGCCCTATTAAGAGATGGCAGTGAGTCGGTCTCACTTTAACGATAATATCACGTTCTCCCCATGACTTTAAACTTGTGAAGCGGTGCATACAAAAATTATACAGCTTACAGTACCTTAGTAATTTATTTACGGCGTAAGTTCCTTTTTCTTTCTTGGAATCCATGGAGCAGTGAAAATGGTCTGACTTATACTCAAAAACTCCTGGTTCAGATTCCGAAAATGAAAAAAAAATGCGTCCACAGTGTGTTAAAACAACACTTCTCTTATGAATATAAATCTCAAATAAGTAAAAGAAAATGAAATTACTCTGGATGATTGACCATTTGAAAACGCAGAGTTAATTTGATTCTTCCCTTGGGACAGAATGTTCAAAATTTCATGAGCATCGAGTTGAATCGTTCGATCTTATTAAAAGTGCTGAATGACGTTGACGAAAAGTTGAATTATAGCTTACACAGGTCTGTGAAATTCTCAAAATTTATGGCATATACTTTTATGACACCATATGATCCTAGCGAACTGTGAGGCATTCTCTGAGGAAGTACAAAGTCTATAAAAACATGAATTCTGTGTTGTCATTTGGGAGTATTTATGGGATAACCTTCCTGAACTGGTTCTTGGTTATGATGGTCCCTTGCTGAATTACATTAAGGATATTTACTGTCGTGATAACGTACGTAGTTAACAAAGCCGACAAAGAATTAACTTTTAGTTATTTTTTACCCTTCATAAACTCTAACTTTGTGTGTTGTTTGCAGTTGTTCACCCTACTTTACTTTTTTTTTTCATTTTTCTATATACTCGTATATAATTAAGAATCATCTGCAACAAATCTGCCTCAAAAATTACCATACTTCAAGACAAAAAAATCAGCTTGTATTCATCAAAAGTTATCTCCCGTAATAACGGCTGGATCTTTTTCTCCGCGGTGGTCAGCTCGCCTGGAGAGCAAAGTGCATTCTTTGAACGTGAATAACGGCGGCCGTTATTCGACGTCGTTACTGCGCCGTTATCTGCTACGCCAAGCGTTACCGTTACCAGCTCCACTATTTCGAAATAAAACACTCCATTAAATATTCACATTTCTAAAAATTCACAAGTATACGTTTGAAATATTGTTTTTTGTACAATAAAATTTCACAATAAAATTCACCTTCTATACTAGAGTCGGACAAGAAGCAAAGGTAAATCTGGTTGGGACAAACTCTACGGATGCTGCAGAAGATCATAAATGGCTCCCTATTATAGAAGGCAGTCGAATATATATTGTACATATAATGTACTTGGCAGAACTTTGGGAGGCACAGCTGACGTGGGATAAGGCTGAGTGATTTTGGGGGTAATTCGTAACATCCAAATGCTCCATATTTAGAAACGGACATGGTGATGATTTTGGAGATGAATAATTATTAAAGTATTTGATTAATTAACCCACTGCTTTATTTAAGACTGCAGTTTTATAATGTATGTCCACCGATTACATATAATATAACATTATAATAATATAAATATAACAATAAAAACTCGCAAACAAAAAAAAGATTATGATCGTCAAAAATTACTTAGCAGCTAAGGGTCTCTGCTGTTATTTCTGTTATGACCGAAACTACTCCAACTTGAGAATTGTTGGTACAGAGTAAGATATGTACTTTTTTATTTTATGTGAATTGCATATGCTTGGTTTTGACTTGCATCTGAAAGAGCACGTAGTACGTTGCAGCTTGATAGTTATATCCGAGAGGGAGCGCCACGTGTGTAATCTCGTTACGTCACCCTTCAGTCTCTGCGTCAAAATAAAACACGGTATCACAAAAATGTTAAGAATAAAGTTTCCTGCAATATGCTGATGCAAAATACAAGTATATGATGGAAGATTCGAAATTATAATTTAACGAGATCAGCCCAATATTGTAAATCTTTGTTTCTGTGTTAATCACCGTCTGTGTTTCCTCCTTCCTACAATCTGGATCTCTTCAAGAAACAGATAAATATACACTTGCAATCTCCCCAACCCACACACAAACACAAACACAACACACGTTTCCCGCATGCAGGGTCCAACCTCCCTGGCTGAGCGTCATAGTGTACACTGATCTTGACCGGTTGTGCTCTCCTGCATGCGTTTACATAAAAAAAAAGTCTTATGAAAGTTGTAGACGAATATTGGAGATGTTTTATACACTCTAGCATAACACGCATTGTTAAAATATTATTTAAATTTCAAGAATAAATTTATATATTATATTTCCGATCTTCTTCAATGGGAAAAATTTCTTATAACATAACTTAAATACCTATAGAAGCATTTATTTTTTATCGATTAGCACTGACTAGTTGCTGAAAGCGCTGAGTTTATTTATGATGACAGCTACCACAATGTCATAATATTTTTTACAATAAAATGGAGACTGCAATATTCAATGATATGTCTTACGCTATATATTGTCAGTAAAATTTTTAAACATAGTTTTCAGTATTTCAGTGCATTTTTGCAGAACAGTTGTTCTAAAAGCAACCTGGAACATCCCGCAGGTTCTCCAACGCCTCGTTGAGAGGTCTGCCTACGTGCGTAATCTCATTACAGCGTCCGGAGCAGCATGAGCTGGAGTACTCGTACTTGCATCGAAAACACGATACATTTACATACT
Source organism: Glossosoma conforme (assembly GCA_022606575.1). Classification (NCBI taxonomy): domain Eukaryota; kingdom Metazoa; phylum Arthropoda; class Insecta; order Trichoptera; family Glossosomatidae; genus Glossosoma; species Glossosoma conforme. Next base: position 3,914,408 of record JAGTXR010000003.1, on the reverse strand, counting down.
AAATACATCATGTAAAGCATAAGTGATGTTACTCTAGAACGATCGATTTTACCACAATACCTACACATTAAAAAATATAATAAAATTAAAAAGAAGAAAAATCTCAAAACGAAAACAAATTTTTAAAAACTAAGTTAAAAAAATAAGTTTAAAGCTAAGTTAAAAAAAAAAAAACTTTTTCTTCAAATTAATACATTGATGGTATTTGTTTTTGCGAAAATGAACTGAGTAGAGCACAAACAATTAGTTATTGGTTATCCAAGAAATTTATGTAATTCAATAACATTAGATGGACGTTGCGTACGAAAATTATGGTGGTGATTATATGCGTGTAGGTGGAAGTTTTGCAAATGCTTTTTAAATAGGCTTCTTGAATATATTCAAGTTGTGTGTCGGAGAAAACACAGTTGCTGGGATAATTTTTTTAACTATGCTTGCTTTTTATAAGAGGCTGAAGAAGCTGTTTATCTTGAATCAATATATGTTAATCGACTAAGGATGTTTGAAATGATTACGTTGATAGAAGGTGAAGATACGGTCAATTGAGAATGTTCCACAGAATGGTGTTCATGATAGTAGCAGTAAAAAAGTATTTTTCATTTTTTGGGGCAACGATCTTATTGTGGTTGCCATATAAACCAACCGAGTTAAATCTTTTTTTTTATTTTTTATTTTTTATTTTTATGTAAACACATATAGGAGAATACCGACAGATGGTGATAGTAATTCTGAAGTCTCATCTGTGGAAGTCTACGACGCTTACCATGGTGTATATGGCTAAGCGCTGCATGTGGAGTGTTGATCCGCCAACGTCATAGACTACAACCCGAGATTCACGCATCATCCTTTATTATTACAGGAATTTACTATGAATGGGTGGTTTTCACGGGACGACTTTCGTCTACCACCAATTTTAATTAATAGGCTATGACTGACATTTTACGGATGACGGAACAAATTCACACCAACGGGGGTATTTTAGAGCTCAGAAATCGATTAAAAATCCTTTTTCTTTTTTAATCTCCGCCGGGGATCGAACCCACGACCTTTGGCTTGCAAAGCAAATGCTTCGACCATTGAGCTATGACCGCCAGCACAAGTTATGTCATGTTCTTGTAACAATTTCGCGAAAAAATGACGTGCTTTATATATGAGTTTTCTTAATTTATTCCACATGTTATTTAAAAATAAATAAATTATAACACAGGTATTGCGTCCTCTAAAAAAATGCATTAAGATCAATTTTTTTTTCTTCTATTAGGTAAAATATTCCTCGTACTAGAGTTGCCTTCTTTTTAAGCCCCGGGCTCTCACCCTGGAACATAACGCAAACTAAACATAATATTTACTAGATTGAATTTTGGGAACGGGAATTGAAGCGTGAATCAGGGCAGCTTAATTCTTAAGACAGCTAAATAGACTCGAGTACAGATATGTATTAAGATGTGGCAAAGATGATGATAAATAAAAAAAAAATACGTCGGCTTCTTAAGGTGCCGTATGTTATAGTTAAGAATTATAGTAGAAAAAATATACATAAAAAAAAATGAGTAGTCTTAACACGCTTTTTAAAGGATATAAAATTTTAAGAGAAACCACTAAGAATGCCTATAAGAGCAGCCTCAAAGGGATATAATGTGTTATATTTTTAACAAAAGCAACGTTTTTCATGCCGAAATGAATAAAGTTACAACGTAGCTATCTACGTCATTAACGTGCATTACGTGATTCCAGGAATTCTGTAGTGGCCTTTTATATTGTTATTTATTTCACGTAAATGAAAAAATAATGAGTTCTTGCATTTTATATTTAAGAAACTAGCATTTTAAATTTAATGGAAAGATACAAACTCCATTAAATAAGAGATTTAAAATAGATTATCATATTTTTTATCGTATTGAAGAAGATTACATAAAATATGTTATTGATCCCGATTTTTACTTATTTTATAATAACATATTTTTTTTATTATTTATCAAATGTCAAAATATATACAAAAATTTTTTTTCAAACAATGGGATAATTAATAAGGAGTCATTAGAGATACGGTAGCTTGACTTTGTTGGGAACGACAGAGAGTGGACTAAAACTTTCTATTCTAGAATCTGGAAACGATACGTAGAATGTTTGTGGAGCTCCAATATGCAGAAAAAATCCTTATCTCTACTAATTTTGATCGTATTTTCGTTGTTAGTCAATATTTTTTCTACATCTTTTTTTTTACCTGCGATCCTAATATCTTTAACGCGTTATTTTTTGAATTATCTAAAATAATGAAAAAAATCTCCACTATAAACAAAGCGACGAGCGCACAGAACAGAGCTCTAGCCGACTCAAGTTTAATTATCTATTTAATAATTGTACTTTCTTAAATACAAAAGGTACTTATTTACACCTATTGAGTATCGCTTTATGCTTGTTGACTATTTACTTTTATGAGCTTCATAAAAGTAACAAATAATGGGCATATATTTCAATTTTAATGCTCGGATATTTTTCATCTAATTACGCAGTAATATGTTGCACAATTTTAATGGTCGCTTAAACTGCGAGCATTCGCGAATTTTCCGCAAATGCATTCATTGTTCACGAGCTCCTTTGTGCACAAAGTGCATAATAGAGCCCATACCACGTGTTCATTTGTTAGCGACTAAAAATGCAAATGCACTCAGGTGGTTCGCGGTGAAGGAAATAAAAAAATATAACTTATTAAATGCAAAAATTTGAAGCATTCGAGTATACAAAAAAATTAAGCTAAAAACAGATTGACAAAAAATTGGTTTTCTTTATAAAGGAGAGCAAAGTTCGTTGAATACAATAGAATTTTGCGATCAATCAAAGCAATTTTATGCTAGGATAAGAATGAATGTAAATTCTTTCATGATATACAGGTATGATGGATATGCTTTTCTGTATAGGATTGTTTATCAAAATAACCTGTTCTTAGTTGACATATTAAACGTATACTGGGAGTGTATATATTATTTATGGACCCCTCATAGGTACACTACTAAAAATTGAAATGTTTTTAATTATTAATTATATAATTGCACGAAAATGTCGCCGGCGGGTAGAGCTCAATAGTAAAAGCATTTGCTTTCCAAGCCAAAGGTCGTGGGTTCGATCCTCGACGGATATTAAAAAGAATTTATGTATTTTTAATCGATTTCAGAGCTCTAAAATACCCCGCTTGGTTGTGAATTTAATCCCTCACCCATAAAATATATATCATATTATATATATATATATATATATATATATAATATCATAGCCTATTTGTTAAAATTGGTAGTAGACAAAAGTCGTAGCACGGAGACCACCCATTCAAAGTAAATTACTGTAATAGTAGGGATGATGCATGAATCTCGGGCTGTAGTCTATGCGGTTGGCGGATCAACACTCCACATGCTTAGTTATATGCAGCATTGTAAGTGTCATAGCATTCCACAGATGATATTCCAGAATTACTATCACCATCTGTTGCTATTCTCCTCTATGTGCTTGCATAGAAAATAAAAAAATAAGAACCTGTAAGGTATAAAATAAATGACGTATTTATAGAACTGAAAGTAAATGAGATGTGAAACGGAAAGCCCATCAGATAACAAACAGGTGATTTGTTTAGTTATTTTAGGCTGTTACCTAGCGTTTCAGTAGATTTTTGAGCGGATTCATCGTATCGGACAACCGAGGAAACGAGATCAATGAATAAGAGGAATGTTTTTCGAATCCTCTGCGTGTTAAGATAACAATTCACCCAGCCTCCCACCCACGGGATCTCTGAGAAAAATAACACCCCTTTGTTTCAGCCCCCACACTCAGCCATTTAATTAAATGCTATGCCCTGCGTTCGCTTCGATTCAAAAGAAAAGTTTATTCAAAGCTTAGCGATGGGATGTACAAAGTATTGTTTATAAAGGATGTAAAAGGATAAATTATATAGGGAGCAGCAAAAAGATCTGACGGTTTTTTAATCAAAACAATGATGAAAACTGTCAGATCATTTTGCCGTTCCCTGTAAATATACAAATTTCAAGTATTTTATTGTAACTTATAAGAATCATGTAAGAAGTAAGGTCCAATTTAAGAATGTTTCATACAATGTTAAATTTTTTGTTGTTGCTTATGCTCACTGCATACAACATTAAATCGTGTTTATAGATTCTGTAGAATATATACATAAAAATCTACAGAAAATATCATTATCTAGCCAATATTGGAGAAAAAGAAATGGTAGACGATGAGATTCGAACCGTGAACTTTGCACTTTTTTCTACAATATTTCATTTACGTACAGCGTTGGCCTATTCGCTTATTGCTTTCACCTACCGACTTGAGAATTAAGACGTATTTATGCCAGTATTATTGATACGTTATATTACAGATGGTGCTCGCTGCAAATTGAATGTTTATGTGTAATAATTTATGTAATATTATAAATATAAAATATTAAAAATATCTTGCTACTACGAAAAATGCTTGTTATTAGTGATCATGTGTTAAAAAATGTTCATTTAACATGTTTGATTTTTTGACCATAAAAGATGATGTGATAGCTGGAAAGTACTGTGCCGCAGACAACTATTTAGTAGTAACAGAACATCATTTTGGAGAAAGCAGAACAGTATGAAGATATTTATCAGCAGTGTAGCTTAAAATATTATCAACTCTTATTATCGCTAGTTAATGATTATAATTGTAATTTGGTTTGTGTTAACATAAAATATTACCTTATTTAATAATTGGTTGCATTTAAAATACATTTTTTGTCATACTTTTTGCGAACGCAAATAAATTGTCTGGTTTTCATGTAAAAACAAGGAATGAAACGTGGAATAACCAAACAAGATGATAATTTGTAAAGCAAAGCCAACGAGCGGGCCGACAAGGAAAGGCTTTGAAGTATTTTGCGGAAACAAAGAGTAAGTGAATTGAACCATTTCCGTTGTATGCACTTTTATTTAGCCTTTTCCGCCTGCGCCATCCGGCGGTGACATCATAAAGCACTCAGTGAAGAAGAGTTTTCCATTTTCTTAGTGTTGTTCAGAAATCCACTGCATATGAATGTACGTCTCGCAGGCTTCCTCTCACGTGCAGTACACCCCAGCACTAGTAAAAATAAAGCCTAACTAAATAAACAAGAACACGTTTTAAGCGAAGTTATCGTTCGATTATATAAGTTATGAGTACACTGTTGAATATTTTTTCATTGAGACGCCTTGGGAGGTCAACAAATAGTACAGACAACGGACTCATGAGCGTCAAGTATATCAACATATTACTTAAAATGCTCAAATATATAAAAATGTATTAGATACTACAGCTGCCGTTTTTCAAGTGTTCAGGCTTATGCCCTGGAGGTCTTCAAACCTGATTTGAAACTACAATGACATTGATAGCTGATAGACTGTGTGTTAGCAATTTGTGACGACTGTGAGCTTTAGTCATTAAGTAGATATTAAAGAACACATAGATTTACGAATAGTCTACATATTAGGCTATGTATCGTTGAACCAAAATGGATGGAAACTACTTACAAAAATAATGAGCTATGTTGACTCTAATGGTTGTGTAGATTTCAAATGCATATGAATACGTTTTTGAAGAGATCAAAAGTATATAAGTGAGGTAAAATCCCCTTCAAGACTGTCATTATCGCTGTCCTGGAAGACCGTCGGAAATTATACATAGAATGTCCTCGGCGATGATGCGGGAGGCAGATTTATTTTTATTTTTTATTTATTTATTTAACAGAAACGCAGTTCCAATGTACATAGAATAATAAAGAATAAGAAACATAGAGTATATATAAACATACAATACATACCGAAAAAACACAAAAGGAGAATATGATGACACGTGTCAAAGATCACAAACATCTAGGTCTAGGAGAATAACACAATCGACGAAATAGGAAAAGATCTGACACGTAATGAGGCAACGACCATGGAGGCTGTCAAAACTTTGTAGCGGCAGCTTGAGACGACTATACGCTCCAGTTAGGGGAGTGGAAATAGTATGATGATGATGAGGAAATAGATTTTTTCATTTTTTGAATTCCTGTAAATATAAAGATTATTTTTTTGATACGTAACTAGAAAAATAAACTTTTTGGTGATTTTCGGGTGGATTTTAATTACAAAATAATAGGAATGAAACGTGTACTTAATATTTTTTTGACATTTATTATTATTAAAGACATAATGAAAATTATATTTATTGTTTTTATATTTTGCGATTATTAAACACCTCACTAAAGGTATTTTAAGCGGGAGTACACTGTACATCCTTTCACACAGCACATACGATCTCCTTACATGCTTCAATGCGTACATTTAATACGGGATGTACGTAGTAATGGGGTCCTTTGATATCTCGTACTCTGGTCCTTTGGGAATACCGTTTGTACGAAAGAAAATCTTATTCCCACAAAAAACTATCAACACTTCGCTCTTTATTAAATAAAATTCAAACATTTTTGACGTCTTTCCTTTCTAATAAATATTGCAATTGAAAGGCATTATAAATTCAACTGATAAATTTGAATCGTAAAACACAATGTTATACTGTTGAAATGTATAATATTAAGATTCATATCATTTCAGTGTTTAGAAGATTGATTTTCTTTATGTAAGCACATACAGTTGAATACCGGCAGATGGTGATAGTAATTCTGAAGACGCAACTGTGGAATTCTATGACGCTTACCATGGTGCATATGGCTAAGCGCTGCATGAGTGTTTATCCGCCAACGTCATAGACGGGTGGTCTTCACGGGACGACTTTCGTCTACTACCAATTTTAATTAATAGGCTATGACTGGCATTTTACGAGAGAGGGATCAAATTTACACTAACCGGGGGTATTTTACAGCTCAGAAATCGATTAAAAATCCTTTTTTTTTATCTAATTTTGGGATCGAACCCACGACCTTTGGCTTTGCAGAGCCAACGGTTAGACCATTGAGCTATACCCGCCGGCAACCATTCCTTTAACTCTCATTACTGGAGATGCAATGAGGATTATTGGAATGCAAGATAGTTTTATGGTTTGGTAGTTAAAAGGTTTTATAGTTTTAGTTTATAGTTTACTTACAAGAACCATCTACAAGTACGTTTCGTTTTGTTTATATTTTTCTATATCTGAAGTGAAATAATGATCTGTATTATATAAAGAAATATAAACGAGAATGATTTATTTTTCGATTAATTGGAAGACATTTATCAGCTCCCATGGATTACAAAAAATAAATAAAAACAAATTTAAGGAACAACCTTTTCGTAATGGAAAAATCAGCCGCGGGTGAGTTATTTCGAGAGTTTGCTCTAAACAACCTCAGTCAAAATATGAAGGGGTTTACGAGAGGAAAAATGTTTCTTCGGAATGCGTAATCTTCTCATAGAGCTTTAGCTTCTAGGCACCTTACAGACAGGGGTCACAAGCCTTTCATCAATCACAAAATATGTATAAGAAATATTTATAATTAAACAGTTTCATCAAAGTGTCAGTCTTCTTCTTCTTCGTGTCAGCGACGTCAAATTATTTTTTCGAAACATCGATAGCTCGTGTGTTGCCCAGCATTAGGTCCTGAGATGTGCAATTTGTTGGGCAAATGGAGCAGCATCGTAGGTGTGAGGCGGTTTGCAGGTCTCCACAGTCGCACAATAGTGTCTCTCCCTGCCGAAGCATTCCCCACCGCTCGAGGTTGTCCTTTGTTCTACCAACTCCGGTTCTTAATCTGTTTAGGGATTTCCAGGTCAGCCAGTCAAGGCTCTTGCCAGTTGGGAGGCCTTCCTTTGGAGTAATGAAATCCTCTGGTGCGATTTGTTGCCAGAGTTGGAGTATATCATTTTCAGGGCCGAATGTGAGAGGTTGTGTGGATTTCAGAAAGCTGCTTCGAGACTTCAATCTTGGTGTTGGGGGTATTTGATTATACAAGCAGTGGGACGGTTGGTTGGTTGCGTTACGCATTTCTTCGGCGCATATGACTTTGCGTCTTATGTTCGGTGGTGCGATACCAGCCAAGGGGTATAGTTTAGAAATGGGTGTTGGTTTGAGGCAGCCTGTGACGACTCTGAATGCATCATTCAGGGCAGTATCCACTTGATTACAGTGGGCTGATCGACCCCACACTGGTGCCGCATATTCTCCGGCTGAGAAACAAAGTGCTAAAGCTGAGGTACGAAGAAGGGGTGGTTGGGCTCCCCAGTGAGTGTTGGTCAGTTTGCGGATGAGGTTGTTCCTTGTTGCAACTTTCTGTTTGGTGTTGCTGCAATGACGCCTGAAGGTGAGGGTGCGATCTAGAGTGACTCCGAGGTATTTTGGATGGTCGCTATGTTCCAGTACTCTACCTTCCCAAGTGACACGAAGCTTTCTGTTAGCTTCCCTGTTTCTAAGGTGGAAACAGCAGACTTGTGTCTTTGATGGGTTAGGTTTGAGATGGTTGGTTTCGTAGTAATGGGACATCTCGTTGAGTCCCTGGCTTAGGATGTCCTCAACTTCTTCAAACGTTACTGCTTGTGCTGCCAAACCTAAGTCATCCGCATATATGAAAGACTTTGTGTCTTTAGGGGTGGGTTGGTCGTTAAATAAAGTGTCAGTAAATAACCTTGACGTCCTACAATATGCAAGTATAGCAAAATTAACAGTCTACTTCAAATAATATAATTATGCAGTTAAGCAAAGAATTCTTAGTTAAAAATCTTTATTTAAAAAAAAAGTGAAAAATAAATACTCACACTCTAGAATGCTTTTTTACCATATCCGCTGCATATTTGTATTTTTTTTAAATTTAATAAAAAAATTAACAAATTAAAAATATCTGTTTTTTGTTTTCATATTTATGCTTAAGAGATTACATGATTCGGACTCCCTGGAGTCCATCTTTAATGATTATTATTATATCAGAATTAATATTTTTTTATGCAGTTTTATCAAGTACTGTCTGTTGATAAGCTATACTCCATATATGAAACATATGGACACCACAAATTACCGTTTCACAGTCTTGCAAGTTCAGGTCCTCTATGCATTGTCCCAGAACACATGTATACCCAAAGATCCATACGGAAACATAAATGGTTCCCATGAGCCTCCAGGGCAAGAGCCTGCAAACTTGCAAAGACTGCGCCTGTAGTCCCAGATAAATATTTGGTTGTTCAATAATCAGCGTATTTCTTAAGAGGATTTGCATTATGAGCCCAACGCTAACGATGCTTGTATTTTTGTATTCTTAAGGATTGGTTCAACCATACTTACCCTAAAGTATGTTTAAACTCGTTATGAAGCTTTCATTGAAAGTGTAACTTTGGTCTTCCAGCAAGTGAATAAATGGTGCTCAGTGTGATCCATGTTAAAATAAGGTACGAAATATTTATTTTATAATATTGAAATGGATCTCAAAACGAATGCAAAATATATTAAAAACAAATTAAACTACGATTAAATAATTTGTGTAATGTTCGGTCGTAATTCTTAAGTAACACCGAATACTAAGTGAAACGGCGCTCCATAAACTGGTTGTTAAGCACTGTTTTGGGGGTTCTTGTATGCGGAATTCCCGTCCGGGAAACAGAAGCGGCGGAATTTTTCATTTCTGGTACATCCGTCGCTGAGCGCGTATATTATGTAAAGCCGAAATAATGCCCGAAAATTCGCCAAGTCGAAAGAAAACGGCCGAGATTCTTCATACTTAAGAGAGAAGACGACTGGCGTATTAAAAACGCACCAATGCTTTCTATTTCAGCGGTTTTTTTTTTTTTTTTTACAAAATTATTTTGTAACTCTACGAGCTTTCACTGTATAAGACTTTTCTCTTTAATCTTACGTCCACCGTTGATTTATCTCTGCTTAATTGATGAAAAAACCTAAAAGTGATTTATTTCAATTTGTTTATGTCTTCATAGATACATAGAAGAACCATCTCAGAGAGACGAGTCCGATAGATCGGCCATATCATGCGCCACGATGGTCTTCTTTACGACATTGTGAAAGGGATGGTTGAGGGTAGAAACTGAAGAGGGCGCACTAGACGGGAGTATTTGCAGTAGGTGTTCGAGGACATGAGTTGTAGCTCTTATGCTGGGCTTAAGAGGATTGCAGAGGATCGAGATGCAAGATTTTGTTGCTGCAATCCAATCCACCGGATTGATACTACGAAGAAGAAGATACATTAATTTTAATAAATTTGTCCAAAATTATATAATACGTTAAATATATACGTTTTACTTTTACTTATAAACATCGTAATAAATTAACATTATCCAAGTAGACAACAGTTCGTCTCTATTAGTAAGTAAATTTCTTAAAGTATTTTAATTCAATGGAAATATTTGATTATTACTTAAATATACATATACTATACATAAAATTCTTTTTTCAACGCGTCAATCCAAGCACAAAAATAACGGCAGAAGCGGGATGCGAACCGCGGACCTTGGAAACCAACTATGCCCAGGTATACCGCTCGGCGAACTGCGCCATTGCTATGCCTAGACCGACTCGCGTTGAAACCAGTATTTATATCATTGTTATCATCGTACGATAGATGTCGCTATAGTATATATTCAAAGTATGTATATTTTTTTTATTATTATTCAATCAGTCTTCATTTATTCACAAGCTTAATATTATTACTTTCCGGAAATATTTGAGTTTATTACCATATACCAAAACTGAATCGCTTCAAGAAACATTTTTTTATTTTAAAATTCCATCTATAGTTTTTGGTAGAACTCCATTTTATGAAAATATGTGAAATGATGACACGTTTCGGCTACGTCGCGTAGCCTTTCTAGAGTCAATTAAACAAGAAAGTGTACGCGTCTATATTCGTATAAGGCAAGGTACTACTCACTCACACTTACTTATAATCATCATCACCCTGCATCAGTCCACTGTTGAGGCCTACCGCATTAGTGTCCATCCTCTTCGATTATCTGCTTTCCGCATCCATGCAACTCCCGTAATTCTTCTTATGTCGTCAGTCCTTCTTGCAGGGGGTCGGCCAACGCTACGTTTGCCAGTTCTCAGGCGCCACTCTAATACTTTTCTTCCCCATCGACCGTTGTTTCTTCGACAGAAAAATCCTGCCCATTACCACTTGAGTGTGCCTATTCGTTAAGTAGCCTCCACTACTTGAGTTTATCTGCGCTTACTCAAACACACTATAATTTATTATATGAACACATAAATGAGTGAATTAAAAATATTTTTAGTTTGCTATATATCTAGCTGTCTGGGTTAAGTAAATACCACTTAGACATTTGGTATTGACCCACTTTTGGTATTCTAGTTTATGCGTTTACTTAATAAATAAAAATAGGTTAAACAATTCCCTTCTTAATTTCTGAATAAATTGAATCCAGAAAGGCTTGCTTAATACTATAAAAATAATGAAAAACTTTGCCATAAAGATGCCTCGTATAGTTTTCTCTACAGATTGTTCAATAGCCCCTGGCACGTTCGGCCTAAAAAAGTAAGAATATCACAACTTTTATACAAAAAAAATCAAACTCAGTAAACGGTTTGGCCTAGTTCATATGAAACGGTTTGTTTATCTATGAGAGCCTTTTTTAGGATGGCCTCTTTACTGTATCCCACGACCAATGTAATGGAAATCGAAAAACAATTTGGCATCGGGTGGAATATGGGAAAGGGCGGAATGTGGGCAATTGTGGAGCAGGGCAATGGAAAATAACAAGCTTCGTCGCCTTCTGCCCTCAAATTAAATATTAGATGATGGCTTAATGGATAAAGTACTTGTTGTACTTAAATATTGCGTTCATATGTTTATTTTTAAAAGAGTTATTGTACTCGTAATTTATCTATTGTTATTAACCACATACTCGTATTTCTAAAATATTAAATTCTCTTCAAGTATTTATATTTTTATTACCAGAATATTGGTAAATTGTATACACAATTAAAGCGCAGAAACACTTCGTTGTAAAATAAAATTTGTTAATTGTACGTTTTTTATTATTATAAGTAGAGTTACGCGTTTTAAGATTTTATGAGCATTGGCGTTTCATCACGATTTTTTATCATCGCATTAAGCTACAATCGTATTCATATCCATCAAAACATTTACGTTCAACTGAAATAAACATGTAAAAAACAAGGAAGTTTAAGAGCCGATTCAATAGATTGACAGTCCAACTTATTGTATATTTAGCTACAAAAATTTACATTCTCTTCCTTTAGCATCGCCATTTACCATCATCTAGGGTTGGCTCACTTTGTGCACATTCGCCATTTCTGCCTGTCTTGCGCTGCATTCTCGGTCAAGCCCGGAATTTTCAAATCCTTGTCTGCAGTTGCAGTCCAGGTTGCCTGTGGTCTTCCAGGTCTTCTCCTCAACGTGGGTATGTTAAAGGCTTTCTTCAACATGCTGTCCTCATCTCTCTGTGTCACATGCTCATACCGTTTTAGGCTGTTTTCCCTTATCTTTTCAGGTATGGAGGCCACCCGAAATAAACCCCGAATATGCTCATTTAGAACTCTGTCCACTCTAGTCACATTGCCTGCCCACCTCAGCATATTCATCTCTGTCACATGAATCCTATCCAAGTCGCGTTTCAGCGGGGTACAACACTTCCATCCGTAGAATATTGCTGGCCTTACAGCAGTTTCGTAGATTTTACCTTGGTCCTCACTGGAATCATGGTATGACACAAAAGAGAGAGATCTCTATTTTAGCCATCCTGCGTTTATTCTATGCTCAACGTCAGATTCAGTTTTGGTTTCTAAAAATAGCACGGACCCGAGACATTTAAAAATATCAACCTCTTTTAAGGGTGTATTCTGTAGAAGGAGGAATTTAAGTACATCATAAAATATAATTGTCTAAAAATAAATTAACTAAATGCATGATATTTTGTAAAAGGACATTGTATGCACTTAAAATTTATTTACAAGTATATAATTAGCCTTATCTACAAATAATGATGTATTTTATTCACATAATAACATGTTTTTTCAAATACAAGTACATATATGATATATTTATAAATACGTTAATGAAGGAACTGTATTTTAATGGTACTTTCGTTTCCGGCTCACGATAATAATATTTATTACGGAAATGTGATATTTTTTAGTTTATACAAAAAAAATGTTTTCTTTACACAAGTATACATTTCAAAATGTAACGATTTCCGTTAATATTAGAATAAATATTTTTTCTTGATTAAAAAGGCAACATTAATATTTTTATTTCTTGTATTTATTTTGTAGAATGTAAATATGTAAATATTGCTTCTGTTACTACGTAGATTTTTTTTTGTTTTGTAATATTTTTTTATTTGGGACAAAATATTCTGACGTACGATTATATACAAGAAAAATTGAGCATTTTTTCAGGGAAACGCTAAAATACTTAAGCTGTAAGCCCATGCACCTTCTACGTATTAGCTTTCGCGAAGACGTGGTATTTTGCAGCATCTTTTCCTCAAGGAAAAAGATTTTTTTTTTAAAATACTATGAAGATATTAACGTTAAAAGTATCTTTATATTCTCTTAAATATATAATTTTATATATGAACGGATATTTGAACATGAAGTTATTATTAAATAAACTAGGTAAGCGATTTATTAAAAATATGTCATCAATGAATTCTCAATTACTTTAAGTGGATATTAACGAGTACCCACAATTAAGAAAATTTAATAATAAATACTTTTTTATTTACCTTGTTTTTACATGGATCAATAAAGACATGGTCTCTGTTTAGAAGATTTTCTTCCTCAATCTAACACTTGTCAAGAGACAACAAAAAAATAAAATTTAATTATAAACTTTTTTAGGGCTTTAAGGTTATTATTATTGGCAAAGCCGTCGTGAGCTTAGCATTTTATAATTATTATGACGTCAATGGTGTAAGTGAGGGACATTTTTAAAATTTATTTTTAGCAATGGAATCGTTTGATGTCAAATATTATTAATGTTTTCAATTTTATGAATCGAAATAAAAACAATAAAGGAAAATCAGCCATTTACTTTTATATTTCAAATCACTTTAAAAAATGTGTTTTTTCAGCAATTTGATTGTATTTTTACAAACGGATAGTTTTTGCGGCTTCAATGTCAAAATCTCGTTTCAGAAAAATACAGCGATACATTAATCATCGTAAATCGAATTTATCAGAACAAACCGGAAGCACTGACCTTATACAATGAACCACTCACATGGTTAAGAATGTACTTTTTAATGAGCTAAAATTTAGGTAAGATAAAATATAAAAAAAAAAACTATAAAATTTGATTTGATTTTAAGCAACTGTTGATCAAAAATATAAGACTATTGCTTATTGCAATTAACGTACTTTCTCTGTCATTTGATTCTACATTATATAAAGTCCTATATTTCTTTGTTTAGTAACTAATTCAAGGCTTAGGTAGTAAGTTAAATGAATTGGCAGTCAATAAAAGTAATCGGCAGAAGACTAAATAAATTGGCATTATCCACTATGTCAGTATGAATGTGGTCACTTAAAAAATTAAATGGCATTAATATAGTCAATATTGGTAAAAATAATGTAAAATAAAATAATAATTAACCAATAAAATGGAAACCTAACCTGAGCTTACCAAATCTAACTATTAATAATTACCATTCATTAACTATTTAATAGCACTTTATCGTTTTTCTCCTGCCAATTATATTTTTTTACGTACCTTTTTAGATATTTACTTCTAATTATTTGATCAATAATAACTGCCTATTAATTAAATTAAATACTGCCAACAAATAGTTACTTAAATAAATTGTAAGTAATGGAATCAATCAGATGAATAAACAAACCAACGTAATCAACAGTCTTTCTTTCGGATAAAAACATTGTTGATTATTATCCCAGTACTCCCGGGTTAACCATGAATTTATTCCCTGGCTAAAAGAAACCCTTCCTTTATTAACCTTCCTTCATCCCTTGTCCGCACAGTTCGCTCCGGTCTAAGCCCACTGAGCTCAACACCTTTGTTCTTTCCCTGCACCTAAGTCCATCCAGAGGACCAGCAGATACAAGCACAGCAAAACTATTGGGGTGTGGCAACAATTAAGAGACGAGCGCTATTTATTATTTTCCTACTTGCGTATCAATTTCCTAATTAGAGCATAACAGGTCGTCAAAAATTGACATATTAAAATTATGACCGCTGAAGGGGTCTGACCAAAAGACATTTTAAGTGTATGATATCTTACGACACCAAAAAATCGTGTTGAGATCCATTTCAAATAAAAACTTTTTACATTGTTTTAATATGGATAAAGCTCACATTCTTGAAGGCTACAGTTTTGTTTTCAATGAAAATTTCTTTAGTTCTTCATCTTTATTCAATTTAATTTTTAAATAAAACCCTTACAGAAACATTACAAATCTGAACAACTCAATTCGTTCCTGAAGTACAATAAAAATTAATAATAAAATAAAAAAAATACAATATCAACAAATATAAGTACTTATGATTAAGTACTCAGAACAAAGTAATACAGACAAGCAACAGTAGGTCCCAATACTCATCAAACAGACGACGCCAACAATTATTCTTCGAAAGAAACTTGTGAAGTTCATGTCTGAATTGGGCCTCCCTTCCGTGAAATATATAAACATCCGAGGCGATTTGGTTTGGAACAGTCTGATCCCTCTCCCAAGAGGCATAGTCTCTGGCAGGCTAGTGTTACTCTTTGGGAGAGTGAACAATCTGTGCCTCCTTATTCTCAGATATTTATCGTGGACACACAAACCGATCTACAACAAAATTTCAGTTTTCCCGAACACGCCACGCAACAGCCGGAAGAAATGCACACCTAAGCACACATCCCTTCTTATGTATGTATGTATCGCACATGTATTATTGTGAAAGTATTTATCTATTAAATATGCCTCAACCAGGCTTGCAACTCAAGTGGAAATCTGCAGGACATATCTGTCAAAGTAACGACGTTCGATGGGGAGAAAAGTGTTGGAGAGGCATCGGAACGTGGAGCCGACTGCCTGCAAGATGGACTGATGATGTCAGACGAATAGTATTAGTAGCCTAGATAAAAAAGCAGAGGATTAAGAATAATGTATACTAATGCGAGAGGCCTAGGTTCAACAGTGGACGGACACAGGCTGATGATGTTGAACTTGAATTTTTCTTATCTGAAAGTGATAAAAAAAGACTAGAGGCCTTTGAGATGTGGTCATACAGAAGAATCTTTGGAATTTTCTGGAAAGACCACGTCACGAATAATGAGGTTTTCCGGATAATCAAGGAAGATAGGCATCTAATAAGAACCATGTCAGAGAGGTGAGCCCGATGGATCGGTCACATCATGCGCCACGATGGTCTTCTTCACGACATTGTGGATGGGATGGTTGAAGGTAGAAACTGTAGAGTGCGCCTTAGACGGGAGTATTTGCAGCAAGTGTTCAAGGACATGAGTTGTAGCTCTTATGCTGAGATGAAGAAGGTTACGGAGGACCGAGAGGAATGGAGATCGAGATGCAAGATTCTGTTGCTGCAAACCAGTCCACCGGATTGATACTACGAAGAAGAACTAATGATATTGGCAGTAGTTGAGTAACAAGCAGTAGATTGCAGTGCTCAAAGTATTGTGACTGCTGTACGTTCTATCTTTCTATTCTAGGTTTCCAAAACAAACCATCACATTCTGCATGATCTTTTTAAGCTACATTTAGCTGACACATAAGGTGCTGAGCGCGATACTCATCTCACATAACGTTCAAAGACGTACATTTTGCTGATACTCGTAGATAAGCTACCTAAAGTAAGCAATTCATCATCACATATATATACTCTAAAGACCCCTCCAAAGAAAAAATTTGCCACACACAGTTCAACCTAAAAGTCATAATTTCAAAAATTAAATAAAGTTACAATATTTTACGTTTAGAAAATGTTTTGAAACTCTTATCGCTTTGGTATTCTCGTTGCTGTGGCCATGCGCCTTGTCTTTACCTGCAGAGCTTTTGTGGCTTACCTGGCTCAAGACTGCGCCGTATCATTTCTGGGACGTGGCTTTAGGGGGAAGATCGCAACCACCATTAGCGATGGAGGTGGATAGAGCCTTCTGCTCCCGTGGTTCGGGACAGATTATGAAAAATTCTCTTTATTACTTCATCCGCGAGCTTTTCTCTCTCACGGTGGTTTATCGCAGGTGATATCTCTTATTGACGTAACATTTTCAGCGATAAATAATATAAAGATTTTCGTTGTGTAATTCAAATTTAAATTACGAAACTATTTTTTTCAAATTATTTTAATCAATATAGTCTTATTTTATAAATTTATTACATAATCAGAATAATAGATTTTTCATAACTATTTAATGCACAAACAAATTTAGTGAGGATATTTATTTATTTATCAATATAAACGCCAATTGGAGTTTAACATAATAAATGTATTGAAGAGGAATAAAAACAAATATATTGTAATAAATAAGTTAAAATAGCTCGCTAAAATTTATACAGTAAAACAATTTAAACATTTTCAAGATGCGATATTATTTATTTCCAAGTAAATAATTTAAGAAAACAAAAAACAATCATTTAAATAAATGTACACAAATTAAAATAAATAATAGGCAACATGTACTTTTTTTCATGAAATATCATAATTTAATATATACTCTTTATATCTCATGTTATCTTTATACATAAATTTTCATCTAACTTCGAACATATTATCAACAAATTTTATAGCGAGAAGTCAAGTGCTTGAACATAAGGCAGTTGTAGTAAGTTGTTAGGCTTTGGCTTTGTGAGTAATGAGGTGAGAAAACAGTGCGTTAAAAAGCTGATGGACCAGGTAAGTATATGAGTTAAGGATGCCGCAAAAGACCATTAACTACGACTGATTTTACTTCAAACCCCCGTGCTCTCACCGTCCTGGAAAGCCGTCGGAAACTATATACAAAATGTTCTTGGCGGAGTTGTGGGATGCGCAGCTGACATCGGATGAGGTGAGGACCAAGCGGTTGACAGAGCTTTATGGCGGTGGCTGGTGATGCCCATATTCTTCAGTTGAGGGATCGGATATGGACAATTAAATGAAGAAAGTTGTATACGTATATTTGAGATTTCTTTAAACGATCACCATCCAAATACGATGAGCGTCCAATGTTGCTTAACTTTGCTGAACGTGGCACCATCACTCATCATCATCAGCCTGTGTTCCTCTGCTGTTGAACGCAAGCCTTCCGCAAGAGTCTCCATCCTTTTTGATCCTCCGCTACACGTGTATACATGAGAAATTAATTGACAAGCTAAGTATAATTATTTTGCATATGTTTTAACATCCCCTTTATTCACGTCGCCAGGATAATTATCGGGTCGTATGGAGACGGACTGAGGAACAGATTAACAACACAAATACTTTTTCAGAAGCACATTGATATATATTTCGATAACTCGACAACCTTTTGTTTTGGGGGTGAGCGTCTATTTCAGACCCTTAGCCGAAACACACAAGCTACTGGTCGCTGTCCGCGTACTACTGACTGGGCACCGGGCGCCGTGGTCGGTGACACCCAGCGACGCAAGTGGCGATCTATATAACTAGCCCTCCTAACGGCATTACAAAATGACAACACATGCGTGTCCGACGAGCGAACGAAAATAAGAGACGAATGATCGCATATCGAGGTTTTCGGCAACAGCCTGAAAGGGCTATATCAGTTTGTAGAAAAACGCAATTAACATTTCTCCGAACACAGAAAACATAACACGAATAATGTAACATTAAACTGTGCTTGCGCTTTTCAGCAAGTGGGAGATTGCACGTTCAAAATTGCAAACATAATTTTAAACAAATGTTTATCTGTACCTCGAATTCGGCGAAAAAATTAGTCGTAAAACCGTTCCGCTTGCACAGCAAAGCGGCTTCCAAAAACTAAGTACCACAGCGTAAATATTTACTTGTTTTTTTTTTGCTCAAGAGACGTTAAACTTGCAAAAGGTTCGCAGAATTTTCTCAAAACGGGTTAGATTACTAATTTAGTCTCTTCCACGCCGAGCAGTTAACATAATGGGTGCAAACAATTAGAGATTCCCTACCTGCTGGAGCTCGCTTCATATAAAATCCCGTGTTGTTTGAAGCAATTCAAATATTTACCCTCACCTGTGAATGGGAGTAAGTCCACTAAGTTATTATTAAGTACCAAAAGCGGGTATTGCAGAATCTCTTTGGGTAATTCTGTGTATTTATTTTGTTTCAAACGCAAGTCTTTTATTAATCCTGTATGTGACATTAAATTTTATATTTTGTAGTAAAGTTCATTGAATTATTACAATTCTTGTTATTAAATAAGTTTTTTAGATAAAATTATTTACAATTATGCTAGAAATGCTTTCGAATCTAACACATATAAGTAAAACTTGTATAATTGCAGCTTTGACAGAAAAACTACCTAAAAATACTGATAAATAATCTAATAACGTTGCGGTATTACTAAAATATAAGGTTAGATTTGAAAAAAAAAATTATTGGTTGGTGATTCACTTGCGTTTCTTAAATTTAAACTTATTAAATATTCTTTCTGTTGTTGAATGATTTTCGCTTATTTTTTTTCAAACTATTTAAGAGTTGGATAGAAATGAATCATTTAAAATAATGCGGATAGGCGTTTTTTTTTTACAAATTTCCTAATGTCTCACCAGAAAAAATACACGATAGCACTATTTATGACTGTAAAAAATTAAGCGCAAGAATAATAACATAATTTAAAATTCAAACCATATTTTTGTCCTAGTGCCTACAATATAGCATCGTAGTTTTTTGAAATGCTCGTCTTAGAAATATTCCTCTTCATCCAACGCATTGTAGTGAATAATGCTGCAATATGCGCCAAAAGTGAAATAAATATTTGAAATACATTTATTTGATGCTTTTGTATTCGATGTTTAAGTTTTTTTTTCATATCAGAGATTTTAATAATAGAAATTTAGAATACTGGGATATTTCCGGTAATTTAAATACAATTTACGATCAAATCTGCCGGTTAAATTGTTTTCAGAAGAAATGTCTGGGAGCCGTTTTTAGACTACATGTACTAGCTATACGTACTGAAAATATCTTACATTTGTTTTTACTCTCATTTTAATTTTAATTATTTTTATTATGACTAACCCACAATATTATAATTAATTACTTATGATTGTTCGGATTGTTGTGAGTTTTTTCCTTTCCTAGATATAAATTCGTAATGCGGCTGCATTTGTTAAGCAAAGCGCGAGAGGAAGATTTATACATACCATAAAAAAGCTATGTGTAGTCGTTATTTGAACTATAAATCTCAGAGAGTGTTTAGAATAGTGATGTTCAACCCAATAATGAAAACGATCGATTACCTGGATACATTTGTCACTTCTACGAATAAAAAATTGCTAAGTATCGGAGGGTTTTCCGTAATATAAGATTCCCATGGCGCTACAGTCCTGAAAAGCTTTGTTATGATGGATCCCGCGATTTTGTAATGTACCTTGGTTCTCCCACTCCAAATTTCTTCCCTAGCGAGCTGCCTGCAGAGCTCAGTCTTGGCAGCCGTACGTGATGGATATCCATTCCCAGCTATGCGAAATCTATGGATAACCCTCATATTTATCAGAATACGAGTATTATAGATATGCAATACTGCGAACATAACGGGAATACCAATATTAAGCAAGCTAAGGACTGGAGTTGGATGATCACGAGATGATCTTAACGAATAAAAAAAACTCTATGCCGGCGAGTATACCTCAATGGTCAGAGCGTTTTCTTTGCAAGTCAAAAGTCGTGGGTTCGATCCCGGACGGTGATTAAAAAAAATGAGAAAGATTTTTAATCGATTTCTGAGTTCAAAAATACCTCCAGTTGGTGTGCATTTGATCCCTCGCCCGTAAAAAGCCAGTCATAGCCTATTTATTAAAATTTGTGGTAAACGAAAGTCGTCCCGTGAAGATCACCCATTGATGGTAAATTCCTGTAATAATAAGGATGATGCGTGAATCTCGAGCTGTAGTCTATGACGTTGGCGGATCAACACTTCACATGCAGCGCTTAGCCATATGCAGTATGGTAAGCATCATAGAATTCACAGATGAGACTTCAGAATTACTATCACCAACTTTCGGTATTCTCCTGTATGTGTGTACATACAAAAACTGTAGATTCCCTGTAACCGACTAGCTGCTACTCCAAAAGCTTGTGCAATAGACGTATAATCGATCTTGCCACATACAAAGTTATTTAAATATATTTGACATCACTGATATGAATTAGAAGATACATCATATTTTATTGACTACTCTTGAATACTTGTATATCTTTTGTTTTTTAAAGCTATGTATTCCAAATACAATTAACAATAAAAAAAAACAATGAAATAAAATGCATTTTGTTATGCAATCGCATGCAAAAGACCACAATTAGTTTATACCAATGCAATTTATGGTGCTTAACCAGGGTGGCTGGACGCTGCATGCAGGAAACGTGTGTTGTGTTTGTGTCTGGATCGGCAAGATTGTAAGTATATATTTGTTTGCAAGTAATCTGTTATAAATACTGTAATCATGAAACATTTTTTTAATGTTTATATATAATTATTTTATCGTCAAATTTCAGTTTAATATAACTATTGTCTATAATTGGTCCCTTGTGATACGAACATCTCTATAATTATAGTTAAATATCGTACAGGTCACTGAGATCAATAATCTGCAGAAGGCGTTTCTACCTTGGAAGTGTTGTAGCGTCTTTTCATAGGATGCGCAACATCTGGGACTCGCATACACGGAAATGACGATGACGCACAGGTTGTCTTGAAAAGGCGTTGTTATTTACATATATAATGCATTCAGTGAAATTTCGGGAGGCAGAGCTGACATGGAATGAAGCGATAGATATAATAGACAATATATCTTTATAGTGGCAGTTCGTGACGACTTGATGATGCTGCAGTTAGCGAAGCGAACATATTAATGATTAAAAAGATGAGATAAAGAGATAGTAATTAGAACATTCAACTAGTATTTAAAAATAAAATTAATATTTGGTAATTGATAAAGGTTGCATATTACTGCTGAAGAATGTATAAAAAAGTATGGATGAAGCCATTAACCATCCAGGGATCGGCGTCCCTGGCGGACCATAAATTCTCAACAGTCAATCTTCGGAGCGACTTCCGGATCCGTCGACTTCCCGCCTCTTAATTATAACCAACTTCCGGTAACAGTGAGCTCATTAGCGGGATTGATTAATCAATGGGAGAATTAAAGAGATGGAAAGGAATTCGTGAGATGCTTGCAAATATTTTTTGGCGAAGAATTTTTCGGGATTATTAGATGCAGCTATTTTCTGAAAGCGATTCTCAGTAATGAATTATTAACATTCTTGGGATTCTAAAAGAAAGAAAATATTTCGCTTCATACAGAGATATTTTTTTTCCTATATATATATAATATTTATCATACATGTAATAAATTAAAGTGTGTATATAACATAATAGGTGAATATATATATTTTATACATACATGAATTCTTCTTCGTAGTATCAATCCGGTAGATTGGTTTGCAGCGACAGAATCTTGCATCTCGATCTCCATTCCTCTCAGTCCTCCACAACCCTCTTCAGCTCAGCAAAAGAGCTACAATTCATGTCCTCGAAAGCTTGCTGCAAATACTCCCGTCTGGAGCGCCCTCTACAGTTTCTACTCTCAACCATCCCCTCCACAATGTCGTAAAGAAGACCATCGTGGTGTATGATGTAACCTATCCATCGGGCTCGCCTCTCTAAGATGATTCTTATTAGGTGCCTATCTTCCTTGATTATCCTGAGAAACTCATTGTTCGTGACGTGGCGTATATGTGAATACAAGGAACAACATTACAATAAAATTGAGAATACAGCCATTAAATTTAATTTAATTTATTTTATTTAGAAGAATTCAAATTGAAGATATATACTTATGTTTATATTTACTCTAAAAAACAATGGCGTTCTTCTATAGAATGTAAGTTTAAAAAATACCACTGAAATGATAAGTAATATAATATATAGAAGTACATATATATACTAGACGGGAGTATTTGCAGCAAGTATTCGAGGACATGAACTGTAGCGCTTATGCTGAGCTGAAAAGGGTTGCGGAGGACCGAGAGGAATGGAGATCGAGATGCAAGATTCTGTTGCTGCAAACCAATCCTCCGGATTGATACTACGAAGAAGAAGAAGTACATTATAAAATAATTTATCGTTGGTCTGCATTATTAAAAATATTAAAATATGAAAAATATTAAATAAAATATGTCAGTCTATTACTCGTAACTTCATGTTTTTTTCTTTTATAAGCTTCGTATCGCTTTATATCGTTTGTTTAGAGCACGGGTCGTCAACTTGGTCCGTACCGCTCACTAGTGGGTAATACTAATAATATTCTGAAGTGGGCGGTGGGCGATTTTTGTAGATTTTCAAATCTCCTACATTTCTTCCAGATTTTTTTCCACCCATTAACTGAACTGAAATACAGCAAGATTGGTGGGCGGTAGGGAAATTTTACCATGAAAAATAGGCAAAAGTCGGCGTTAGGCATAAAAAGGTGGATGACTCCTGGTTAAGAGTTTTATAGAGATGTGATATTGGTCCTTAGTCATCATTGAAAAGCCACAAGGCAGATAAATAAATGTTACAAAATGAAAATGTAATAAAAATATTATAAATATGTTTAAAAAAGCGTACATGTGTTAACATTTTTATTACGTTTTATGTAGATTTTTAAACCCAACACAGCGGCCTGATAACGCCTAATCTTATGCAATCCTCTTTAGGTTGTGTAATATAATATTATTTTATCACTTTGTATTACAAATATTGTACTCGTACTACAGCATCATCATAATAACATAAGTTTACCCAGACATTATACGTATGGGTAAGTAAATGCGAAACTAATGCATTGTAGTTTCATAACCTTATCGTAGCGTTTAAAGTCACATTACCAGCTGTCGAGCTAAACAAAACTCAAGCCTTATACCAGAGTTTCCCAACTTGTATTGGCATGCCACATTAAATAAAACGTTAAAAAGTATAGTCAAACGGTAAAAGCGTTTACTTACCAAGCCAGAAGTCTTAAGCTTAATATACAATGAAGATAAATTTTTTAAAGTAATAAGGCCTTTAAAAATTTATGTGTGTAATTGATCTCTCTATAACAAAATGTCATTCATAGCCTATTCATTAAACTCAGTAAATGAAAGTATTCTCAGAAACACAACCTATTTATAGTGAGTCACTCTAAAAATGTACGTTGCGTAATATCGGGTTGTATTCTAAAGATGTTGGCGGATCAACACTACACATACAGTACCAAGCAATACCTAAAATAAACAGCATCATAGACGATATTTATTCATGTCAGTATTCGTCCATATTATCTCCTGTAAGTTTTTTCTACACTGTATAACTATTTTTTCATCTTTATAATTTTATCTTTTAACCTAGGAACGTTTTTAAGAAAATTAACAAACTATGTTTGTATAAATTTCCGTCGGTTTACTGCACATTTATTGCAACAACCATAGAAACTACTCTTTTGAACTTTTTTAATTTATACTTTTTGCACCTATATATTTCTCAAGGTCTAACCCACAAAACTCTTTCCAGCCATCCCATCATTTTGGACATAGACACAGTGCTAATCAAGACATGCAACTTCTACAGATATTTCTTTAACACCACATTCAGGAATTATAACGCTTTAAAAGCATCTATATTTCGACCTATAAATAACCTGAATCACTATTAAATGTAAATTAATAATCACTTGTAATTTCTTTAGCACCCACACGCAGACAATCATTACACATTCTTTCCATACGCAGCATTTAACCAACCCATTGAGTTTACAGAGGACAAATACCTTCTTTAAGTACAGTCTTGTGTGTGTTTATATTTTAAAAGAATAGATTTTTCAGTATAAAAGATCGTCTTATATTTTTCAACACAATTTTAATACAATATGCGTAGTATTGATTTTATGAGAGTCTAGTTTGAGAAACACTGCAGTTAACTATACAGTGTTATACTTGTGGTACTTTCGCTTCTTGATCTTCAAATAACGTGCAAGTTTCGCCACAATGGCTATATACGCCATTATTTCGGCATACATACGTTTTCTTATGTTTTCCGATTTATGCAATAGTCACGTAAATTCTGAGGGATCAACGACACTTCTGAGACGATTTTCATTGTACGTGAGCTATTTAAAATCGTACGAAATATTGCCGACGAATGCTTAACTTTTTTATGACTTTTGATGGCATACTGTATAGAACCTTTGAAGCCTTTAAAAAATTGTAAGATTATCCTGTTCTATCTCTTTCATTATCTTTTTATACTACTAACCACTTCCTTTATATCTTTTTCATTATCTTCTCATATACTTCTCACCACTTCCTTTAAAATAGCTATTAATTTTATGTTGAACATAAATATTCACATAGAGTAAATAATAAATAATACACGTCATTTTAAAATTACAGTCGCTAATGGCGGCGTAACTAATTAGGCTCTAGAGTGAGTCTGAAACACCTGAACGTAAATGATCACG
This sequence comes from Glossosoma conforme, assembly GCA_022606575.1. NCBI lineage: Eukaryota > Metazoa > Arthropoda > Insecta > Trichoptera > Glossosomatidae > Glossosoma > Glossosoma conforme. The sequence goes on along the minus strand of JAGTXR010000003.1, from coordinate 3,888,812 downwards.
TCTAATGCCCCACATTATCCTGCACACCTCAGCGGTGGTTTCCGCGGTTTCGCCGCCGTGAACGAATGAACACTTCACGTTTTCAGTTGATAATTAAAAACCGCGGAACTAAGTACAACAGAGCCTAATTCAGTTTTTCAGCAATAACTCAAAGCAAATTATCAACTGGTTGCTGTGAGATCCATAGCTGAAAATTAAAAATCTGTTAGTACTCCTAATAAACTATTAAGTAAAGCATGCTGAAACATTGCTGGACAAAAATATAAGAAGGAAAAATTAATATATACACTTTATTGAATGATTTTGGGTGAAATATTAGGTTTTTTATTCTATATCTAGAACATTTGGTCACTACAAATTTACGCCACTAGGTTTTCTCATGAATAATTGTTAATGCCTTGTACCAAGCCACGTCTGCATAAGACATCTCTTTACCTGGCAATATACATATATGGATTCTGACAATAGCTGGGAGAGATGTAACTTTTTGATTAAATTGTGCTGCTTCTTAGGACCAAATGGTTCAAGTGTTAGAAGCGTAAGGCTAATCGTCTGATCGTATATTATAGATACCGTGTCTTCAAGTCCTCGTGCTTCTGCCCTGGTGATTGTCGTGAAATATATATATATTCCTTTGTACATATTAAGATGCAGATATATGTCTTGGGACAAAGCATGGACGACGAAAACTGATGTACCTGAGTGGCAATTTGTGGTGCCATATGGTCAAGTTTTGGATCGGATATGAGAAAAAGAGGAATTCTCGGAATTTCCTGGTGAAACCACGTCACGAACAATAAGGTTCTTAGCTTAATCAAGGAAGATAGGCACTTAGTATGAACCATCTCAGAGAGGCGAGCCCGATGGATCGATCACATAATACGCCACGGTGGTCTTCTTCACGGCATTGTGGAAGGGATGGTTGAGGGTAGAAACTTCAGAGGGCGGCCTAGACGGGAGTATTTGCAGCAAGTGTTCGAGGACATGAGTTGTAGCTCTTATGCTGAGCTAAAGAGGATTGCCGAGGATCGTGAAGAGTAGAGATCGAGATGCTAGATTTTGTTGCTGCAAACCAATCCACCGGATCGATACTACGAAGCAGATGATTAAAATAAAAAACAACTTCTTGTACTCTTAATACGATCTTAATTTTTTTTAAGCATTTTAAGGACGTTAAAAAATATGAAGTTATTAATCTAATTATTGACAATGAAATCTTGAAATTGAATGACGTAGTAGAATTCTGTTGAATATACTATAGTATCCACAAAAAAAAAGTGTAATCATTTTTGATGTTTTCATATATCTCTATATTATAACACTGATATTAATAATTGATGAAATAAACAACAATCAAAACTTTTGCTTTAGGCATCACAATAATCATAGTATTATTATTGTATTCAGAATAGCCTTAACTGTTCCAATGTTTGTTCAACTTCGCTACTTAGGACGACTAGTTGTTCGGTCTTTGTGCTTAATCTAAATTATTGAAGCTCCAAACAGATTTTGGTTTATCTAATCAAAGCAGGAAGTCATCTAGCTCTTAATAATTGATTACTTGATGTCATTTAATTTCTCTACAATAAATCTAGGTACCCAAGTGCTATTACAATATTAAAATAGTAGTGCTGTTTTCAAATATATGATTGTCCTTGTACATACGATCATCAAAGAAATAATATTTTACTTTGACGTATCTTTTTAATAATAATGATAAAAATGCAAAATAATTTTGCATATATTAAACGATACACTGATGAAAAATTAATTTAAAATCAATTTCATTGTTAAGGCTAATTGCGATACATAATTTATACAATTAATTAGATAACAATATAAGCAAAAGTAATTAAAAAGGCATGAATATTTGTCAATTGAATGAGTTATATATGAAACGGTGTTAATATTTTATTATAGGTACAAAAAAATTAAACTAATGCACATAATCAAAAAGGAAACTTTTTTTTTGGCAGCAATTAATTCAATTAATGAGCAGTTATTATTCAGCAAGCAATCAGAAATAAATACCTAAAAAGATTTGTAAAAAATAATCATTTTGCAGTAGAATAATATCAATCGGCAGTAGAATAATAATAAAAAGGCAGGAAATTATTAATTAATAGTAATTAATAATTGGTTTAGTTATGCTAAGTTTTAAGTAAGGTAAGGTTTTCATTTTATGTGTTATTTATTCATTTATTATATCAAAATAAAAAAAATATGGTAATTGTCGAATTAGTTTTAAAAAATCTTTTTTTCACTTACACCATTTCGAAGAGAAAAGTAATGAATTATTTTTTATTTACAATGTCATTTTAAGATCGAGTGAAAGATTGTTTATGCCATAGGTATTTTTTATGTATGATAAAATAAAATATTTGTTTATAGTACGTAATTTAATGAAACTTCTTATTTTTTTATAAGTGGCTATTTTTTTTTTCTGTTGCTAGTTACTAGCTCACATCATAATGCGAAAACGTCTCCACCAAAATTAACATTTTAACTTGCCTACTAATTACTTAAATTGTCAAAGGCTGTCAATTGTATTTAGCCTAGTGAGCTTTCAATTTAGGTTCTTTCATATTCATTACTGTAAGTGGAGAATTCAGATAATCAAGTGATTTCCATATAATGAATCTCCGATGAGAGATAACAAGAACCATTTAAGAAAATTATTTATCCGTAATTACATCTTCTTGAAAGTCTGGGAATTCAAAGCTTTACGCTTGAGCTTTTATTTTCAGGCTGAAAACACGTTGATTTGCTGGCTATTTCGAGATGACAAAAAAAAGATCTCAATTTTAATTAATTAACTTTCCCCAAACTTTCATTATCTAAATTATTAATGCTTAAACGTATTATTCCTGCTAAGCGCGAAATTATATTGCAGATTTACGTGTTCAACTTAGTATTATCAAAAACAAATAAATGAATAGCGACATCTATCATACGATGATAACAATGACATAAATACTAGTTTCAACGTGAGTCGGTCCAGGCATAGCAATAGCCAAGTCAGCTGAGCGGTATGAATACCTGGCCATAGTTGGTTTCCAAGGTCCGCGGTTCGCATCCCGCTTCTGCCGTTGTTTTTCTGCTTAAATTGACGCGTTGAAAAAAGAATTTCTTGTATGGCATATGTATATTTCATTAATAATAATATTGTAATATAGTCAATGATCTATAAAAGTAGATTAGAATATTGAAATAATAAAATAATATTCTAATAAAAATTAAAAAAATCCATAAAACAAATTAAATATGAATGTATGGATTTTGAAATATTTATTAAAATATTATTTTATTATTTCAATATTCTATTTTACTTTTATAGATCATTGACTATATTATAATATTATTAGTAATTAAATATACATATACTTCTTTATTATTATATTCGTTATTTTTCTACTTGAATTGATGCGTTTAAAAGAATTTGATGTAAAGTATATGTATGTCTAATTACTAAAATATTAATGTGTCTTATTTTGAATATTTATTTAATAAATATAATGAGAAGAACAGATTTACAAGAAAGATTGAAATCCAATTATTTTATTTTGAATTTTAATTTGATCCCCTACTTGGCCCAATAAATAATTATTAAAATAGAGTTACTAATAATTAAGAAAGAAATAAAATGAATTAAATTATTCTTATTGTAGTATCGTAAACAAATATATTTTTTAAGAGGATTGATCAAAATCGACATAAAATATGTACAAAAAGTAACTGCTTTAGGGATTAAGGCTGTTTCAATATTAATATGTAAGAAATGAAAACTATGTAATATGCTATTGATCCTATGTTTTACGTTAAATCTTATTAAGGAAAAAAATGTTGATGATAAATATTTACGATCTTCTTTAAAACAACGATCAAAAAATTACCTAAAATAAGCCTTGAATACTACAAAAGCTGTCTGAACAATTTCCAGAGGCTTTGGAGGTTGTCAAGAACCATATGTACGAGTATTATTAGGTATACTTTTTGATGCAGATATACGTTGGGACAAGGTATGCAAAATGGCAGCTGATTTAAGAAATGCCGTTGATGTGTGTATCCACTGACCATATACTTAAGATATAATAAGCAAAAAAATGTGGTGTAAAATTTATTAAGTCACATAAAAAGCATTTTTTTTATTCTTAAAAATTTTATATTCTAAGCTCGATGACAGCGACTTAATAACCAAATTGAAAAAAATAACCAAAAAATTATAGAAAGAGGTCATGACCCTCGGCTAAGATTACAATAATGGCTGACCCACTGCCGCGAAGATTAAAAACAAACATTTTTGTAAGGGACCTTTGACGGTTGTGAATAATTATAAAAATCCATCTTAAAAACAGCTTGTTCTGAAATACTCATTAACAAATGCAAATTAAGTTTTCTTTCAATTAGCTTTTGTCGTCCAGATTACATTACGAAGACGGTCCAAGACAAGGTCGTAGCTACTAGGCAGCATCCTTTATGTATATACAAATACATACTAACATCCTCATCTATTTAAGTACATTATTGAATTGCGTGGTGGCAGGATGAGGAGCAGATTGACAACACAAAGACTTTTTCTGAAGCAGATTGACATATATATTTCGATAACCTTCTGGCCCTAGCATTCAGGCCGAGCCAACCACAATAGGACCTCGCCGCCGTCGGCACACAACTGACTGGGCACCGAGGGACGTGGTCGGTGACACCCAGCGCCGCATGTGACGATTTATATAACTAGTCCTCTTAACGGTATTACAAAATGATATCACATGCGTGTCCGATGAGCGAACGGAAATAAGAGATGAAAGATTGTGTATCGAGGTTTTTGGTACCAGTCAGCAAGGGCTATATCATGCTAATCTTAATACCTTATGTACCGTACGTATACTTTATGTATATAAGAACTTTTATTGTAGTGTATGATTATTACTTAATACTTATGTCAGCTGTCATGAGAATTCGTCAAAAATATAAAGTTGAAGTGCTCATAAAAATAGGTACATTACACGATTTGTAGTTACTACCTGAATGATTTTATGAGTATTCTATATAATGCTAGTCTTAGATAAATTCCTATTCTTTTATCGACAATATTTTCCTCAGCTCATATTACTTTTTTATGAAATTTATTAAATTGATATGCAACATGCGTATCCAGTATTCAATAGACATTGTCCATGAAAGTTTTTCAGAAATTACAAATTTGAAAGAAATATTCACACAAGTTAATTACGTAAGTCCTTATTTTTTGTTATTTAAAACAAGAATAACGTAATATATAATATTTACACACATTTTCTGTATTATTTTTCTTCTAAGGTTGCAAATTTTTAAAACTAATGTAATGACATAGCACCGTTTCATCCTGAGGTCAGGTAAAGTGACGGTTGATGTATGGTTGGGTTATGTTACAAGAAGACAAGGCTAACAGTTGTATTTTCTTTAAGTACTAAAACTTTTCACCAAATTTTTTAATGCCCTTAAGAAAATAATGCGAAAGAAAAAAGTTCCACTTAGTTTAGTATGCATGATTTTCTAAGAATACAACAGACACGTGAAGTTAGGTTAAAAAAGGCTTAAAATGCTCTGATTCATATTATTGTATTAATCGTAATGATGTTTCTATAAAATAAGGTTTAGACGACTATAAAATATTTCATCAGAGACACCTACAATTTTCCAATAAAACGTAACCCAATTATTATGCTGATAAATTAAGTTATTTTTTTAATATAGACGATTATTATCATAAGTGATTACATATACACATACTATAATGCAACAAATTCTTTTTATACGCATCACTTCGTTCAGAAAAAATATCGGCAGAGGCGGGATGCAAAACAGTGAATTTTGGAACCAACCATTTGTTCAAGTTCAATACCCTTGACCACACGACCATCGACTGCCCGAATCGATGCGTCGAAAATCTTGCGTGATTATTATCATATTTCAGTTACTGCAATGCTCAAAAGTCGGTTTTTCAATATGAAGAAGATATTATGTATTTAATTAAAATGTCATTAAGCTGGAGTCTACAGTCTACGGCAAAGTAAATATTTATTGTTATGAGATGAGACAGAATGGAGACAGAAATATTATTATTATTATCAGTATTATTATGTCCTCCTCCATGCTGCAGAGTGCCTGAAAGTCTAAGTGGATACTCAGCTTCAGACTAAGTGGCTGGTTTCATGAAAGCATGTTTACTCACAGTCTTGTAAGGAAAATAAAGTTTTATTATAACTTTAAAATATCACTGAAAAATTATTTTTTGTTACATTTTGTTAAATTTTACTGACGTGATTAGTACGATTGTATTTGTTGAAACTGATGAAGTCTTCATACATTCCCAAAATGCAGCCTTTTAGCTAGTGAAACAGTGTTAAGTGTGATCCATGTTAAAACAATGCATTAAATATTTATCTATTTAATATTAAAATGGGTCTCAAAGTGAATGCTTACAATATAAATATAAATAAAATTAAATTTTATTGTTTGTACAACTTAATTATTCCCAAGAAAGATAGATTTTATTAATAATTTACTAGTATTAAATTAAAAGTTAGAAAATGCAGTTAATCATTACATAATTTTAGATTTATAAATAATCACCATATAATATCCGCTATACTAACTTAAACGTGTGGTTGTAATGTATATTCGAGTATATTACTTTTATAATATTAGATATTACGAGTCAATTAAGTATAAAGCCGGTCTCGCTTCCAAAAAACTAGGTGTATTATATAGATCACTGAGGTATTTCAATGATAAACAACTTCTTATTCTACTATATAAAGGACGAATCCGACCTATCCTTGAATACGGCAGTCACGTTTAGATTGGAGCCCCAAAATACCTTCTAAACTTAATTGACTCAGTTCAAAGAAGAGCAATTCGTTTGATAAACAATGACACTCTTACGTCTAACCTGCTATCAATGGAACACAGGTTTAAACTACTGGGTGGGTGTACGAACTAATTCCTCCTACACCCACCCATAACCGACAAACTCGTCTTACACTTGCTGAACATTCATACACGGTTAATGTGTGTCGACCAAGAACTGGAAGTTTCCAAAGCTCCTTCCTCAATGCCACCGGTAAGCTATGGAATGCTCTTCCAGCGTCTGTGTTTCCTCCTTTCTACAATCTAATCTTTACTCTCTAATCTCTTCAAGAAACAGATAAATGTACGTCATAGAGTGCACTGGTCTTAACCGGGTGTGCTCTCCTGCATGCGATTACATAAAAAAATGTCTATCCTGTTTCCCGTAGTATTACTGGGCACATGAAAATAAAGGAAAAATTAAATATATAATAAATATATATTTACTTAATATACAAAATAATGTAAAATTATTTTGGTTACAAATATAGGATCTTATTTATAAAACATAGTTTATAAAATTGATTTGAAACAGTTGCATAGTTATAAAAAAATAAAAAAATAACAGAAATGCAAGAAATATCTTAAAATGACTAAAAGAGGAAGAAAAACAAAGAATGAAAACATTAAGGGTCAAAATTTTTAATAAAAATAAAATCATAGGAATATAATGAAAATTCTTAGGTTGTTAAAATTTAATGTGAAAAACATGTTTATTAAATAACTTCTTAGGTTTTCACGGCCAGATTTGATATTGTATCTTTTGGGTTTAGCCGTGTGTGGCGAATTTCTTTTTACTAATATTTCGACCGCCATTGCAGGTTTATTCTTCAGGATTGATGATTTAGTTGTGAGTTGGTGTCAGGTTATCTTATATCACGACCGTCATTGCTATCAACTGCATGGCAACTAAAGGGTAAATTAAATACTTTTTTCTTTTTGGCAACACTGATTTTGACAGCTCACGTACGTTTCGTGTTTTGTGTCACTGTCAAATATCTTCAGTTTGGTCTATAATTTAACCATGAATCGTCTTACAAACGAACAACGCTTGCAAATCATTGAATTTTATTGATCCATATTTTTATCGAAAAATTGTGTTCAGCGACGAAGCTCATTTTTGGCTGAATGGATTCGTAAATAAGCAGAATTGTCGGTTTTGGAGTGAAGATCAGCCAGAAGCATTGCAAGAGCTACTGCATCCAGAAAGAGTTACTGATTGGTGCGAATTATGGGCTGGTGGCATCATTGGACCGTACTTCTTCAAAGATGATGCGAATCGCAACGTAACTGTGAATGGTGAGCGCTACCGTGAGATGATATCCAACTTTTTTTTGCCCAAAATGGAAGAACTTGACTTGCATGACATGTGGTTTCAACAAGACTGCCACATGCCACACAGCACGCGAAACAATAAACCAATTGAGTGGCAAGTTCGGTGAACACTTTATTTCACGTTTGAGATCGGTCAATTGGCCGCCTAGATCGTGCGATTTAACGCCTTTAGATTATTTTTTGTGGGGCTATGTTAAGGCTCATATCTATACTGATAAGCTCTTTTCGATTGACGCATTGAAAGACAGTATTGAAGCATTTATTCGAGAAATACCAGCTGAAATGTTGGAAAGTGTATGCCAAAATTAGACTAAGCGGATGGACCATTTGAGGCGCAGCCGCAGTCAACATTTGAATTAAATAATCTTCAAAAATTAAATTATATGGACTGTAATATCGATTCAAATAAAGATTTCATGCAATTTTCTTAATTTTATGTGTCTTTTTTTGGAAAAATTTCCTATAGCTATTAAAAAATCACCCTTTACATACTAAATTTTCATTGGTCCGGAGAATCATGTACGTTAGGTATGTTCTAAGGATCATACCTCCACGAACGTCATGTCGGACTGTGGTCATCCTTGTTTGTCTGTACAGGTTTTTGAGTATGTGTTAGAGGTTGAATAAAAATATGCTGTTTTGAGAATCAAGCCGTCATCCCTGTTGATGTTGATGGGATGTCTTTTGATTTCAATGACTTCCCTTAAATCACCAATCCTGAAAAAGACCGCTGCAATGGCAGTCGAAATAATGGTAAAAAGAATTTCACCACACTCGGCTAAGCCCAAAAGCCACAATACCAACATGTTTATTAATTTCGGATCTATACTTATTAGTAATGAATTAATCAACTATTGATGACAGTACATATTCGCTTTATTGACAAAAAAATAATTATTAAAAAATAAAGAATGATTTAAAAAACAAAAAACAATGTCTACATTCTTTCTTAAAAGTAATAATTTAAACCACATTAGCTTTTCATGAAGTCAGAGTGCAAATTAATTCGCGCGGCTATTCAATTTGAAAAAAAATCGCCACTTAAGAAAAAAACTTTTGCAGAACTGAAAAAGTCGCCCCTCCCGGTCATTGGAAATAATTTTCCCATAGAGTCTCTTTAAACTCCGCCGAAAGTATCATAAAACCATAATAAAAGAGAGTTCTGCGCGTAACTTGACTTTCCAGTTTTCAGGCTAACGGATAGGTTTCTCGGCCCGGGTTAAGTTTCTTATTAAATCTGAGACGAGAGAATAAGTGGAGCCATCTGTGACCGCTTACGAGAGATTAAATTGTACAAGGCGCATCCCAATAATAATATCTGGTTATTTTCAAATTATAAATCCAATATGAAACGGGGCGAGCGCCGCGGAGCTTTCTCGAACCTCTCTCTTCCTCCCGCCCAAATTACTTTAAACTTTAGTTTTCTCTTCTCCCATCCCAGGGGCTCGGAATTTTAAATTCGACCTCCAAGCGGCGATGAAGATTTCGAAAATGGAAATGTTAAGAAAAACACCGGGCACAGAGCAGATTTCTATTAAAATTTCGCAGTCCGTTATAATGCGAGTGATTTTATCTCGGAGAAAATTTGTATGGAACGTTTATGTACTTGAGTATAAAGTCCACGAACGCTTACTTTTTTTTTTGCATATCCACTTAATGTATGAAGTAAATATTTCCGTCATATAATTTTGAGTTTTTTTTTAAGCAAGCGCATGAATATCACATCTGGTTAAAACTAGTGAATTTTATATCGCTCTACCATGTCGGTTGGATACTTTTAAAGCTGCTTTGTCGTTTCTATACTCAGTGGTTCACCTGGAGTCATACAATTTTTCCTAGGTATGCTCTGCCAAATATGACTCGAATATATATTTTTTTGTAGCTGCTCCACTCTTGTACTGAATGGACATTGGTTACTGAGCTTTATGGAAGCAGCTTAGTAACTAAATATTTCAACTCAATATGTATAGATAAAAAATACATGCGTTTCGTCTGTGAAACAATCAAAATAACAACAGATTAAATGAAAAGCTATCATATTTTACTTTCGGCGAGTTTTGGTATGTGGAATAGAATAAATATTTGTACTAAGACGCGAGTTATAGAGAGAGCTTATAATTTTTATGTTTTCTTCGATTGTAGGGTCAAACTCATTTGAGAACACTCGAAGAACCATATTATTTTCTTTTAAACTGGGTTTGAAAAGCTACTTAAGAATTATCATTAAATTTGCACCAATATATAATAAAGACGCCGTTTATTTCTACGTTATTTTTTTACTAAGAGATGCTTGAACAATACTTTAACTGAACAATAGTATCTTGATACCATTATTAATACAACATATTTTAATAGAACATAATACAATATTTTTTTCCGGTAGGAAAATTGCTGCTCTCAAATATTAATTCCTTTTTCTTCGCAGTGCAGTTCACAACCTTGGGATTCTTGAATGTTTCAACATCTAAGTTCCAGATAAGTACACCCTATGCTCGTAGCCATGCATTGTTTTTTTATCCCAGTTGATACTTGTGGAGCTTCGAGCACTCAACTTGGAACAGCGGCAACGGCGCTCCTAAATGGCCTACCAGCACACCTCTATCCATTTATAATTTAAGAATTAATTTTAATTAAAAAATAAATAAATTTAAAATATTAAGTTTGATTCACAATTTATTTTAACGATTACATGTTTCGGCCTTCCTGAAGACCATCTTCAATAACTTATCCATTTCTTACACCCTATTTTGTCGATGGTATTGTTCTCCTTAATCTCTATGATTTTTGGCACGTGTCATTTTCAACACCCTGGAGCAATAAACTAATTACCCAAACGTGTTACACAATACTAGTATATTAAATCTTCGAGTAATGCCACCACCTAAATTTTGAACGTTACTTGTTTATAATCAATTTTATTGAAAAAAAAAGATCTCTGAAACTGAAACACCTTGGTAGTGATTTTCAGTATCAAAAATCTCAAACTAGGAAGCAGATACGGAAAGGAGTAATTTTATTACAAAGTAAATTTGTAGGAGCTGCAGTAAATTTGTTTAAGTGCTTTTCTTCTCCTTACAACGGTGGGTCCTTTCGTCCAAATGGTGGATATACATGGATAATTTGTCTGCGTGCTTTGTTAAATAGGTGTTTATTTGCACAGGTGCGAGTTACCGACCATCCCAATGTATTTCCCAGTGTCATAATTTAGTCGCTTATACACAGTAATGAAAACCGCATTTATTTATTGTCATCCATTATTAACACGCTCGTTAACGTTTTGGAACAAGAGACTCAGTAAATTGTGGTAATTCCGGCGAAAGTGGTTTTCAATTTGAATTATTAAATTTCTCATTAAAATTTAACATTTTGTATGAAACAAGAAAAATTGATATGAATTCAACAAGGGCAATATATGACCTAATTAAAACGTATTTTTTGAAGTCATAGGTCAACCTATAAGGTAATACGGGCCAAATAAACAAGGCTTAATTTCACAGAGGCCGTAAAAATGATACGATACGGTTTTAACAAAATGGTTCCGCTTAAATTTCCACGAATAATAATTTGAAAAAATTATAAATTCATAGCACATTTTTTTTTCAAATACTTTATGTTAACTTCAAAGCTGGTCTTTATTTATTGAAAGTACGCAAGTCATGGAATTGACTATCAATCTATTACTTGTCATCCAATCTTACTTATTTGTCGCATATATGTGATTTCTACACCAAAAAATACAAATGCAATATTTAAAAAAAATCGAGTATATCGATATAAACTAGAAATGGAATGTTTTATAATTTGAAATTTCTTACTGTTGTCTAATAATTTTCCGATTCTCTTAACCTTGCATTTAAATGTCTTATATTTTATGTATTTATTATAATGTTTTGTTAATTTATTTTAATTATTTAGAGAATTATACAAATAATTGTCAAGTGCCGCGTTTGATATCCTTTTAAAAAGTCAAAAAGTATATAGTCATTATGTATGTATAAAATATTATACTTTATTTTTCAATATGATTAAATTATATCGTTTATAAAAAAAATAGGAATATTAATTTATATTTCAGTGTGGAGACAATTATAACTGAACTTAACGTATATATTGTGCAAAGTATCGTAAAAATTTATCCTCGCACAAATTTTCTTGTTACAATCATTCCTAATGAAATAAGAGACTTTACCTTAGTACAATTTCATACAAAATTACTTTTGTTGAAAATACGATTGCGCTGTAAACTTAGTATGTTGCAGTGGCAACTATTAAATGATAAGTTGTGCAGTACTACATGTTAGCAAAGCAATGACTAGATTATGTGTCGACTTAAAGGTTGGGAGAAGAGAAATTAATTACTTACCTTAGGACACCATATATATTAAATATTAACATCCTCCTCTCTCTCAAAAAGGTGTTATACAGTCGCGTGAGGGCAGGATTAGGAGCAGATTGATAACACAGAATTTTTCAGAAGCTCATTGACAAATATTTACGTTAAAACTTTACAAGCTTCCGGCCAGGCGGAATGACATGTCGCCGGCCGTAATACGACCTTCTCGGCCGTCAGCACACAACTGCCGTGCCCGTCATAAGCTGTCGCACAGCGACAAACAATTTCGATTACTTTATAAAATAAGGTATGCCTCGGATACTACAGCAACCGCCTTGGTCCTAGAGATCGTCGGAAACCATTTATGTTTCCACGTGTATTTTTGGATAGAGAAGATGTTTTGGAAGTAGACATGTACATGGAAACTGACAGAACTGAGTGGCGGTAATTTATGGTGTCCATATAACCCATATGTGGAATTAATATGGCAGTGAACAATGATAACAAGATAACATTAAGATTATCAACTGACAATACTTGGTGAAACTGCATGATTATAATTTTAAATTAATTTTAATTAAAAAAATAACAACAATTTTTTTTTAGTTTTTTCAATAATTATTGAAGATGGTCTTCAGGGAGACCAAAACATGTAATCGGTTAAAATAAACGTAAGCCAAAACAAATATAATAATTTGTTAAGTTTTTAATTAAAATTATTTAAAATTATGATAACAAGATTTCAACATTGAATCCTTATGACGCTTGTCACTTTTTGAGAAAAGCTAAATAGTGTTTTTAAATAATAATATAAGATATAGTTTTGTAGGGACAATTTGTGATGGCAGTTTGTGGTGATCATATACTCCAGCTAGAAAGTGTATTTATAATGATGATGATGGAGTGCTTCAGAGTGGCGCAAGTGCAAGACTTTATATTGCAAAAATTTGTATTTTTATTTTGGATTTGAATCTTTGTGACTAGTATGAGAGTCTAGTATCTATATCGCTACTACTGTACCAACTCCTAAACAAAGTGTTACTAGTATCTGCTGGATGGTTAGATGGTTACCCACATTGGTTTCTGTAGCTTCACCCACGATTTTCCGAAAGCCTTCTCGATTGTTCGCCGCCCAGAAACCTGATAAGCCCACGTAGATGTTTGCTAACCAACTTGTTAGGCATGTCGTAATCGATTATTTGATGGGTGAACTTTTGGTACAAATATACGTTCAAATAATAAAGTCACCCCCGTGGATTAGTTTTTACTAAAATTAAACTACTCACCATGTAAAATAAGAAGAATAAGAACTTTTCAAATTACGCAGTTGCCTCATACATATTTATAAAGTTATTTCTTAATATTTTTTGAACTAAATGCCATCTCCGAATTCAAATTTCTAAAGGGAAAAATTAAACAATACTTTAAACTGTACAATGTGCGCTGATAAGTTTATAGCTCATATTGTCATATTATCATCTTAATTTAAATTGTTAATAGATTATGTTTTGAATATATTTGAATGTTAGAAAAAATGTGATCTTTTATATTGTTGGCTGTTTGTTGTTATTGCATATTTTTTATTTTGTCTATAGCTGTTAATATTTAAATTGTATTGCAATATTTATGGAATATAATAAGAAGTTACAAATTATTTTAAAAATATATATATACATGTAAGAAAAAATTCCTCGCCACATACAATATATTATTTTATTTTTCGGCAAAAATAGAAAGTAAGAATAAAAAGTATTACTCATTAAATGTTTGTAAATTTCTATGAATATCTTTTACAGTTGTCTTTTAATATATTAATCTTGTTATAAAGAGGGAGCGGCAAAAAAATCTGATGCTTTTAAATCAAAACAACGACGAAAACCATCAGCTTTTTTTGCCGCACACTGTATTTGTATTTGAGTCACAAAAATGACCTTTCTCAAAGTTCAAGGTGAATAGTTGAGGAGCTTACTTTATTAGCTCTCCAGGAAGAAAACGGATAAAGTCACGTCTTAACAGTGTCTACGGATAACGTGAACCGTGAAAAGCTTTAAACAAACATATAAATACTTTGTAGAATTACACAAGAATAAAATATAAGGCTTAATATAAAATGTCGGGAATAATATAATTGGATTAAACTTTAAAGCACATTTTGATTATAAATTGACATCAGCATGATATAGCCCTTGCTGACTGGAACTGTCAACCTCGGTATACAATATTTCGTCTCTGATTTCTGTTCGCTTGTCGTATATGTATGTGTCGTCATTTTGTAATGCCGTTAGGAGGACTAGTTACGTAGATCGCTACTTGCGGCGCTGGGCGACAGCCCATCAGTTAAGTCCCGATCGATCGAAGCGAAAGTAACGTCATGTTACGATCGATCGGGGAAACCAAGTCTTTGTCGAAAATATATGTCAATGTGCTTCGGAAAAAGTCTGTGTGTTGTTAATCTGCTCCTCATACTTCCACCACGCGATCCGATAATTATCCCGGCGACGTGAAGTCCTTTCTCTCGTAGAGGGGAGGATGTTAATAGAAATACTTGAAGAAATAAAAAGCAAGGATAAAGAATGCTTGTGTGGTAGCAAAAATTATGAGACTATATGCTTAAACTAGGGAATTGCTTTGGTAGAATTTTAATATCTACGCTTACAGTAAATATTATCGGACATTGAAAATAAAAATGCATTTTTTTATTTTCTAGTCACTATTGAAAAATTAAATAGTTGTGTTGCTGAGAAAAACTTAATATTATATGGTTTATGGCATTAACTTTAAAATAATGAATTTTTACTTTTTCTAATAATTTTAAGATCCAAATGAAATTAATATGATATTTTAAAATTATTTTCTATAATTATTTAATGTGATCAATGTCAATGCTAGTACAAGATCAATATCGTTCCATTTTCTACTTAAATGTGTTCATGTTCATTCATATTTCAAGTGGATTTTTTTTCTTCACGTTTGAGTCGGCCAATACTATTTTAATAACGTCAAATATACGTCTTCAATATTTATGTGAAGAAGGTTGCTTTCTAAATATGAATTACATTTATAAGAAAGAAAATATAACATATTTTATTTTAGCCTTTTGACGATTGCCCACGCTTTTGTCCCGCGAGTCAAATCGGTCAAATACAAATAGACTGACGTGGGTTCTAGAATTAATTGTCCCGAGGGATGAACGGCTGATGGACTAAACAAGTTTTCCCGTATTATCGACCACTAGCGACATTTCTGTCGTGATACGTGATACTCGTACTTATCTAGAAGTTAATACCGAAACCCAACACTTCATACCCTGGGCACCCAGTTTGCGTTGGATATCGAAGGTTTGGCAATTGAGGTGAATGTCAGGTTGTATTAAATTCGTGCAAAGATCAGCGACCTCAGCATGTTGTGACACTTATTTTTGTTCACAAAATTTAAGTTATATTTCATATAGAATGCATTCAGATAGTGATAAAATAATGACGCCGAGTGTCAATGATTGGGTTAAGTCACATTCTTAAGCCAATCATCCGAGTTCATTTAAAATGCTGATTTGAAAACATATGTCCATATAAATGTCCATATCCGTTACATATCTGCCATTTTATTTACTCAAAATACTTTACTAGCTTAAAAAAATTAACAGCGTTAACCGACGGGTATAGCTCAATGGTCAAAGCGTTAGCTTTGCAAGCCAAAGGTCGTGGGTTCGATCCCCGACGGAGGTTAAAAAGAGAGTTATATGTCACCCGTAAAATGCCAGTCATAGTCTATTAATCAAAATTGGTAGTAGACAGAGGTCGTCCCGCGAAGACCACACATTCATAGTAAATTCCCTTAATAATGGAGGACGATGCGAGAATCTCGGGCTGTAGTCTATGACTTTGGCGGATCAGAACACTCCACATGCAGCGCTTCTATGATAAAAACAGTGGCAGCTTCCAAAGTTCCTTCCTTAATGCCACCGGTAAGCTATGGAATGCTCTTCCAGCGTCTGTGTTTCCTCCTTCCTACAATCTGGATCTCTTCAAGAAACAGATAAATATACACTTGCAATCTCCCCAACCTACACACAAACACGAACACAACACACGTTTCCCGCATGCAGCGTCCAGCCTCCCTGGCTGCGCGTCATAGAGTGCACTGGTCTTGACCGGTTGTGCTCTCCTGCATGCGTTTACATAAAAAAAAAAAAGACGAAAGTCCCGTAAGCACCACCAACTCATAGTTAAGTGCTGTAATAATAAGAATTATGCTTGAAGGTCGGGTACGCTTAGCCAAATGCAGCATGGTAAGCGTTAGAGAATTCCACAGATGAGACTCCAGAAATACTATCACCATCTGTTGGTATTCTCCTGTATATATTTACATGAAAAAAATAGTATTATACTATAATTATCATTGGATGCATAATTGACTAAGATTAATATCAATTACACAGGACCAAACTGCTTGGAAGACATGTAATATGTTTTCTTTGGTTGGTAACACCAGTGTATTTTTAATAGTAAATAAATCAACTATCAGGCTGTTTCGCTAACAAGTGTTGTTTGTAAAGGTTCACGTATAACATTAACTTTTTCAAGTCACACACGACCGTGAGTTTATTGAGCATTTAATGGACTTCATTGGCGATTTTTCCATTGCGGCGAATGTCGGGTTGAATTAGCCCAGCGCGGGAAAAAGTAAAAACTTTTTAAAAACTCTGGTGGGAATCCATTAAATCCGCGGCGAGTAGTCCCGGACCGGAAGTTACGGCCGAGCGCGCCGGAAACGAAGGACGAGTATTTAAGCGCGGAGAAATATTACAGCTGTAAAATTTAATTTAAACTGTAATTTTACTATTCCATCTTTGTTCTTCGGCGAAGCGAAATAAAGACGCCAATAATAATTACTTTCGTGTAATGTTAAACGTACATTTTTTCTTTATTGGCATCAAGTTGAAGAGCCCCACACAATTCTTCTGTTGACAGTCTAAATTAACCTTTTATTTACTGAATTATGAAAAACTGTATTTACATTTCTGATTCTTATTATACGAATAAGTGTTGATAGGATATAGAGAAACATTAAGAAAAATATTTTTTTTTCTAAAATAACAATTTATTTCATAGTTTTGTAAATCTGATTTATAAGTCCCGTATTTGCGGCAAGTATTCGAGGACATGAATTGTAGCGCTTATGCTGAGCTGAAAAGGGTTGCGGAGGACCGAGAGGAATGGAGATCGAGATGCAAGATTCTGTTGCTGCAAACCAATCCACCGGATTGATACTACGAAGAAGAAGTCCCGTCAGGGCACAACTGCAGCAAAATGCACGAGCAATATTGGATTTTGTGGTATGCGACTTACAGGTCCCGTCAGTAAATAAAGGGTTATGATGGAGTTACCAGGTACAAGAAATTTAAATAAAATATTTATTCAACTGTAAAGTCTGATATGAAATAATACTTCTGAAAAAATATTAAATAATATGTTTATTTAAAATTTTACCTTCATTATTGAAATAATAAAACCTCTATTTTATGAAAATTCAATTAAAAAGCAAATAATTTTGAATCATGCATCCATTGTCAGGTGTTATGTATTTTTGTACAAATCAATCAATTTTCTATTTTATTTTATAGTGTCTCCGACGTTGAAAAAACATTTTCTTCGAGTATAAGAAATACGTACATTTATAGAATATATAAATTCACAAAGCTTGCTTCAACGATTCTAGAATTTATGAGTTAACGATAAACATTATGAAATAAGGTAAAGCCGACTTTTTGAGCCAATTAATCCAAGCCTCGGTAGTTTAATCAATAATATTATAGCTGGTTAGGGCACTCTATTGTCCTGGAGGTATTAAATGCCCTCTTAAGGCGGATGAACCTTTATGGTCAATGGCAATAGGATGTGGAAATAAAGGGGAAAATACCACATTAAAGGTCTTAAAGACATCCCACGTATCAGCAAAAAAATGATTGCATCTCAAGTAAAATTTTCCGGATATAAAATAGTCCCCCAATCGGATCTCCGGGTGGGGACTGCTCGAGACGAAACAACCAAGACAAATAAGAAAAACCTTCAGCCAATAAGATATGCCACCTGGAATGTTCGAACATTACTGCAGAACGGCGCCCTAGACGGGAGTATTTGCAGCAAGTATTCGAGGACATGAACTGTAGCGCTTATGCTGAGCTGAAAAGGGTTGCGGAGGACCGAGAGGAATGGAGATCGAGATGCAAGATTCTGTTGCTGCAAACCAATCCACCGGATTGATACTACGAAGAAGAATATAACCTCCTTAAAAATAATTTCAGTGAGTCTGCTGTCACTTGAAGTTTTCGGGCTCCTGTCTTGATGTTCGTAGAATACCTGCAAGTATAGAGAAAACGCCTTTGTGTTAAGACATTGCAGAAATTTATCTGTAAAAATGTGATTTTTTTTTGCGAATACTGCCCATCCCAATAAAGTTTTAAGATTTTTAAAAATAATTCCCAGATTATGCGCATTTTTAATGAATATTCCAGGTTTTATCAACATATATATTTAGAAAATGTATCAGGCGCACATAAGCTGGCGTCGGTGAATAGTATTAAGAAGGTCAGGTGGACTTTCGGGTGCAGGGATGTCTTGAGACGCTTGAAGGCATTGACAGTAGCAACTGACAGATTTGCCAGCTATTTGGAAATGAAATATGAAAAGGTTACGGGAAAAGTAATAATAATAAAATAACTATAAATCACTGATTTTTTAAATTCAAATGGAATTTAAATTTAAAACAACAACACATAAAAATAATATTTGAAAAGGCACAAAATAAAAGCTGATTCATAAAAAACAAGGATTAAAAAAACGAATAACGACGATTAATAAACTAGTGTTCATATATTTTCGTTAGATTTTTCAGTGGGCAAGACTTGTAATTAAAGTTATCGGCAAATAATCGTGATATGTTGTTCGCGTTCGCTTTCGTGAGTTATGAGTTGCCGTAAAAGAGAATTCTGGGTCCACGCTCACATATTACGTTTTTTTCCGGCACGTCATTCTCCTAAAAAACGATTATGTTTTATGACTACGATTTTTTTGTACCCGCGGGTTTCCAGAATTTCGGTCACCCGAGCGGCCGGAAATTACGCGATTTTTTTTCTAGTACTTGTAGTAGTAGAAGCAATTTTACTGGAAAATGTATTTTATGATTTTGTATTAATTAAAAAAAATTGAAGCAGCACATGTAACCAAAAATAATATTTATAAATAAAAATGAATGCATGTACGAGTATGTTTTATGCTGAGTGGTAAAGCTCAGTGGTCAAAGCGTTTTCTTGTTAAGCCGAAGGTCGTGTGTTCGATCCCCAGTAGAGATTAAAAAAAAACGTTTTCTCAGCTTTAAAATACCCCCGGTTGGTGTCAATTTGGTCCCTCACCCGTAAAATGTCAATCATTGCTTATTAATTAAATTGGGTGGTAGACGAAAGTCATCACGTGAAGATCACCCATTCCTGATGCGTGAATGTCGGGCTGTAGTCTATGACGTTGGCGGATCAACACTCCACATGCAGCGTTTATCCATATGTAGAATGTTAAGTGTCATAGAATCCACAGTTAAGACTCCAGCACCACTAAAATCTGTCGGAATTCTCCTGTATGGGTTTTCATAAAAAAAGTGAATTATCCCTTATGAAGTTATTTTTGTGAATCTGTATGTACAGTAATAAATCGTTATGGCAGCTTTTTTTTTTCTGTCAGCTTGAAATATTCATTTCAAGAAGAGATCAAAACATGTCATATACGAGACGAAGAAAATCCTTTAAATATTTTTTACACAAAATACTACTTGTAAAAGATTCGATGGTATTTGAATACAACTTAACTATGAAGACTTAACAAAGTGTACTCTTAATATATTTTTGTAGCTAACTTTAACGTTTTCTCACATCACGTTAACATTTATGTGCTCAATGTACACGTGCTGAAAGATTTATATAGTGCTTTAACGGCTGCATCACAACATTTTATCCGGAGAAATTGTTTCAAAGATGTTAAAGCAGAACTAGCGATCTTAAAGTCCGACCTTTCAACACATCTTTAAGTAACTTTGAAAGACGTGTGGCAAATTTTAAGAAATAAACTTACATATTGCAAACGAAACTAACTGTTAAATGCATCCAGGTTTTTTGTATTATATCAGATTGGCGAGATATAGTGTATACTTTTAATGTTATTTTTGTTTTATACATACTGTTAAAGATAAGTTTTCAGCATAGTGTACTCATAATACACACACATATTTTTCATAATTAATAAATAAACTGGATTATGAATAATTTACTGATTACTATTTATTATTTTTTATGTATTATAACAAAAGACGATGATATTTTGATTCCAAAATATGTAATCAATGATAGTTATAACCATGTAATTAATTTTAAATCTGTGTTATTAAATGCTTATAATATACATGTTTATATATATGTATTTATATATTTTTTTGTTTGGTCAGCTGCTACTGTCCATTCCTCATTTAGAACACATTTGTGCTTGAAGGTCCACTATATATAATCGTGTCGGAAACAACAGCGTAAGATCCTGTCAGCAAAGAAGTGGGTGACGTCGATGGCGTTACTCATGGCCATCATGACGTCATCCTGGGTGCAGCTACTCGGACACAGCGAACACTCCAGAAGGTGTGACAGTGTCTGCTCCGCGCTGCAGTCACATTCAGTCGATTTGTGTCGTCGTCTTGCATACTCCGATCCGAAGACTGTTAAGAGACTTCCACATATTAGACCCCTGGTCACGTCCAGGGGCGTGGTCCTTTTTAGGGCAATCCAAGTATTCCCTCAGTTGCGCTTCTCCACATGTTCAGCCGCAGGGTGGCCTCAGGTATCACCAGTTTTGTTGTCGACTGTAGGAAACTTCTTCTTGATTTGAGCTTCCACTTGAGAATATGTGATTCCCGACAACTTCCAGAGCAGAAGTCCAGGTGCTTTTACAAGGGGTATCAGTAGTATCAAAGACAAATTTTTGGGTAATTTGTTGATCGTTTTTTTTTATGGAAATCGGATAATAATCCTGACGCTTCGTAATAAAAAACAACGTCAATATAATGTTAAAATAACTGTGAATTTTAATTTTTAGTAAACTATAAGGTCAAAATGTAGACCGCCATTGCATTATTACAAAACTTAAAAAAAAATTTTCCTGTGTAAAAAAAGGTAACAACTGTTAATCTGATAAATGAAAATGGAGTTGTTCATTAAAATATTTCATACCTTGTTGAAATATTTATTTATTTATTTATATACAGAATCGAAATTCCAATTTTTTACAAATATTTAGAAACATAGTGTATACATAAATATACAATAAATAGAGAAAATAATAAAAAATAAAAATCACACAAAAGAATAAGAAGATGTCACGTGTCAAAGATCACAGAGATCAAGGAGAACAATACCATCGACAAAAGAGGAAAAGGATGTAAGAAAAGGATCGAGGTGTGCTGGTAGGCCATTTAGGAGCGACATTGCCGTTGTAGCAAATTGAGTGATTGAAGCTCCACAAGCATCAACTGGGATCAAAAACAATGGATGGCTACGAGTACGGGTGTACTTATCTGGAATATAGAAGTTAAAACATTCAAGAATTGCAGGGTTGTAAATTGAACCGCGAAGAAGAAGGAATGAATGTTTGAGTGCAGCAATTTTCCTCCGTGACACTAGCGAATGGAAAAAAAGCATCCCTACAAGAAAAAGAGTTGGGTAACGTTCGGAATTAAATGAATTGAATGAATAGTTACCGTAAATATAAAAATAAAGATAAATATGGATCACAGTGAGCACTATATCACCTGCTGAAAGACTGAAGTTTCGCTATATATGAAAGCTTCATCAGTTTCAACGTGCACAAACGGACTAAATGTAATTTGTATATTTTTAACCTGTATTTTATTACCTTAAATTTGTTACTTTGGCTTATAAAATATTTCTTTCTTCTACACTGTGATCAATATTAGATCTAGTTGGCAGATATTATTATAGTACATGTCGGAGCAGTATGGTAGGGCGTTAAAGTCAACCTGAAGCATAACTTTCCGTTTTTACTTCGGGCGATATTGCAATGGCCGAGGCTGAAGCGGAACATATTTTATCCAAGTCGAGACTAGTTACACAGCCACGTTCTGTATTGTACGAAGGTTTATATCAGGGAGGAAAATACAGGAACGAATCTAAGAATTATGATGCCCGGTAAAATCATATTTTTTTTACACCAAGTTTGGTGTAAACAATGCCTTGATTAGTGCTTCCAAATAACGCAAGTATAAGGCGATTGACCCGAGAGATTCAAGGCACCACAAAATCACATTTAAGCTTTATATCAGGTAAATTACTTGTCATCTTGATATTGTGGTTTTTGGGTTTAGTCGTGTGTGGCAAATTTCATCTTTCCAATATTTCGACCGCTATTACAGAGGTCTTCAATGTTGATGACTTAGTTTAGACTATGTCATCAACCCTGAAGAAGACCCCGCGAAGAAGGCGGTCGAAATATTGGAAAGAAGAAATTCGCCACACACGGCTAAGCCCAAAAGCCACATTATCAAATCTGGCCGCGAAAACTTAAGAAGTTTCTTGACATCTTTATTTGCAATAACACATTCATAATTGTCGGTAGGCAAAAGTCGTGGTTACCACGCATTGACAGTGAATTCTTGTAATAGTGGGATGATGGTTGAATGTCGGGCTGTAGTCTGTACCATTGGCAGATACACTCCACATGCAGAACTTAGCCATGTTTTTTTTTTATGTAAGCACATACAGGAGAATACCGACAGATGGTGATAGTAATTTTTTTTTTTTTGAAGTCTCATCTGTGGAATTCTATGACGCTTATCATGGTATATATGGCTAAGCGCTGCATGTGGAGTGTTGATCCGCCAACGTCATAGACTACAGCCCGAGATTCACGCATCATCCTTTATTATTACAGGAATCTACTATGAATGGGTGGTCTTCACGGGACGACTTTCGTCTACCACCAATTTTAATTGATAGGCTATGACTGACATTTTACGGCTGATGGATTTACACCAACCGGGGTATTTTAGAGCTCAAAAATCAATTAAAAATCCATTTTTTTTTAATCTCTGTCGGGGATCGAACCCACGACTTTTGGCTTGCAAAGCAAACGCTTTACCATTGAGCTACGACCGCCGGCAACATAATAGGCATTATATAATACACAGATGAGACTTTATCATCAGATTACCATCTCTCAGTAATCTCCGGAAAATGTTCACACAAAAAATGGAATATATTATCAATTTATTCAATTTATTTATTTAACAGGATTTCAGTTCCAAGGTAAATGGAATAATGAAGAATAAGAAACATAAAGTAAACATAAAAAACAATACATACAAAAGTGAGAAAAAAAAACATACAAGAAGAAGAAGATGACACGTGTCAAAGATCATTGAGATCTAGGAGAACAATACCATCGATAAAGAGGAAAAGGATGTAAGAAAAGGATCGAGGTGTGCTGGCTGGACATTTAAGAGCGCCATTGTCATTATAAAAATTTGAGTGCTCGATGCTCCAAAAGTATCAACGGTGATCAAAAACAATGGCTGGCTACGAGCACGGGTGAACTTATCTGGAACGTAGAAGGTAAAACGTTCAAGAATCCCAGGGTTGTGAATTGCACCTCGAAGAAGAGGTTATAGTGAATGATGAATCTCATTATAGATTTATGGCGCTTGTCATATTTATGGATTTATAAAATTTGTAAGCCAATGACAATAGCACATTATAAGCGTGGCTCTCCTACAATCACTGAAGTTAAGCAACGTTGGAAGTGGACTTTCACATGAATGGGTTACCGCCTGTTTCTTCCCACGTGTCGTTGATTGTAGTAAGTAGAGAACGAATTCTTAGAAGCGTTCTAAAATAAAATATTTTACTGACGGGTATGACTTCATAATAAAGCGTTTTGCTTACCATAAAAGGTTGTGGGTTCAATTTTAATTTAAAATTAAGTAAACAATATTTTAAAATAATTTCCAAGCTATTTCCCCTAGTTGATGCAAATTTCATCTCTCACCCGTAAAAAAAAATAGTATTAGCATATCAATTAAAATCTGTTCAGGGATTTCTCTGCTCAGGAATCTCAGAACAGATTAAGAACCGGAGTTCGTATAACAAAGGACAACCTCGAGCGGTGGGGAATGCTTCGGCAGGGAGAGTCACTATTGTGTGACTGTGGAGACCTCCAGACCGCCTCACACCTGAGATACTGCTCCAATTCCCAACAAGCTGCACATCTCAGGACCTAATGCTGGGAGACACACGAGCTTTTTTGCAGACCGCCTCACACCTGAGATCCTGCTCCATGTGTCCAACAAGCTGCATATCTCAGGACCTAATGCTAGGCAACACACGAGTTATCGATATTGCCAGATACTGGGCAAAAATAATTTGACATCGCTGACACGAAGAAGAAGAAGATCAATTAAAAAATGGTATGCGCAAACACCATCTTTAAAAATGAATGATGCGTGACAATCGGGTTGTAGTCTAATAATGTTGGCGTATCAAGACTTCACATGCAGCGCTCAACCATACATAAGATTGTAAGCGTCATAAAATTCACCGATAAGATTTATCCACCACAAAAGGTAGTATTTTGTCAGCGATCCGGCTCTGTTAAAATTTGGTACTGGTAGAGACTGCTACTATTAATTACTGAAATCTATGGGTTGTGGAATAACAGGAGCGGAGCAACAAACAATGTGCCACTGAATCATTCTACCGTTATGAATGGCAACGAGCGCCGTAACAAGAATTAAGCTAATTTACTGCCGCAAAGAATGTTCTTTAGACCAGACATTGGTAAGTGTCTTGAGAATCTACGATATCGCTTTGCATATGAAATAGTATGCAAATATATGTGAAGCAGTCTCCCATAGTTTAAACGGATTTAAAATCACATTTATAACCATAAAAATGAAGTAATTAAGCTTAATTATATGCGGCTTTTAAGCAGTCAAACTGCTCAAAAAACTGATTGATATTATATTTAAGCTTAGTTTTTTTAGTAAAAAAAATAAAATATCTTGAAGCTTCTTGCTACCACATCGACTTTTAGTCTGTTTAGTGGGATGGACAATAGGGACTCAAGGCACACGTACTCTGTTAATATTGACATCAGCATGATAAAGTCCTTACTGACTGGTACCAAAAACCTCGATGGACAATATTTCGTCTCTTATATCTGGTCGCTCGTCATACACGAATGTGTCCGCCATATTGTCAATTTGTACTAGTACATATATCGTCACAGGTGTCGCTGTGCGACAGCCTATCACGGGCGCGCCACTCGTGTGCCACCCGTAGGCGAGAGCACAATGTAGTGGCTCGGCCAAATGCTGTGACTAGGTCGGGCCATAAGTTTGTAAAGTTTATCGTTAATATATGTGCTTCTGAAAACGTCTGTATGATATCAATCTTTTTCTAATCCTGCCATCACGCGACTGAATAACACCTTTGAAAGAGAGGATGTAAGTACTTATAGCGTGTTACAGTATTCATATATCAGCGTAAAAAAGCTATATCAAGCTGATATCAATACATGAAATATATACTTTGGTAAAGAGAAAATGCAGTGCAATTTCCTCTCGGTGCTGAAAACGGGTTTCGTCATTGTTATTCGTTTTGCCCGCGCTTCTCTTTTTGAGTCGTCAAATCGACGCTGTGAACCAGGGACAATATTTTTTTTTCAGAGTTCAGTCTCCATTGACTTTTATTCAGCGTACAGTCACTTTAATCCCTTCCACGTTGTCCAAGTAATATAAATCGTGATATTTACGCTTTTGGAATTAACCATGTGAAAAGTGCTCGAGAATTACCTGACATAAAAATTTATCACATTTGCTAGTAATGAAACCAGTATACATGTGTATTTCAGAAATGAAGGATATAAAACTATTTCATTGCCATATTAAAACTGAAGTGAAGTTTTGTAAATTATTCCTTTCCTGCTCACTCCATCAATGAAAATATAAGTCAAAATATATATACTATAAATAAAACCTATCATTTTAATAATCTATTTTAAATGTTAGAATTAGGATACAAACTCATAATATTGTGAGGTAATCATATATAATGAATAAGAATATTTCGTTTATTTTAGATGTAACTTAGTATAATTATGCCGGCGGACATAGCTCAATGGTCAAAGCGTTTGTTTTGCAAGCCAAAGGTAGTGGGTTCGATCCCCGACGGAGATTAAAAAAAAGGATTTTTGATCGATTTATGAGCTCTAAGATACCCACGGTTGGTGTGAATATGATCCCTTACCCTTAAAATGCCAGTCATAGCCTATTGATCAAAATTGGTGGTAGACGAAAGTCCCGTAAAGATCACCCATTTATAGTAAATTCCTGTAATAATAAGGATGATGCGTGAATATCGGGCTGTAGTCTATGACGTTGGCGGTGCATATGGCTAAACACTCCACATGCAGCGTTTAGTCATATACACCATGGGAAGCGTCATTGAATTCCACTGATGAGATTTCTGAATTACTGTCATCATCTGTCGATATTCTCATGCATGTGCTTACATAAAAAAAAGAAGAAACATAAATTCAGCTTAAGATGTAAAAAGAACTTGATAATAACGACAGACAAATAAAAAATCACCTGTTAATGCTATAATTTTATGGATGGTTAAATACTTTAAAGAACGATGGTCAGTACAATTTGGCCGAACTAGATACTAGATTTTTTCGAAATATTCTTAAAATACAGAAAAAATCTATCTTTGTACAGAAATCGGATGGATTTTTATATTTTTAAAGCAGTACTCGAATTATAACAGTATTTGGATTTAACAAGTTTTGATATTCATGGAAAAAATAATTATTTTTATTGGCGCTTATTCTAAGGTTGTCGCTTCACTAGGACCTGTATTGCTAGTTAAAATTGACGGTGTGAAGAGTTCTGGAGGCGATGGCCATCATCGGTGGAGAAGGTGGAATTGGATTTTGCAGTCGCACGAGTTGGCTGTACTTGGCCCGGGCGGTCACTGTGACAGAAAATGAGATTTGAACTTTACCCATTATATTGTTGTACCAAGACGAGTGCTGGGAAACCTTTTGCATTCATAAGTCACATATTCGAGTTTTGAACACCTTGTACGGCTTATAAGGAGGCTAAGACGCCAGACCACCAAACAACCGAAGTATGCTCGAAAAGGCATTTAAATCAGACAGAAAAAGGAAGAAGTATCCCGCAGCTTACGAGAGGTACTCCTAGCACAGTTTTTGGCAATCGTGCTTTCAGTTACGTGGAACAAACGGCATGCAATTTGCGCTTGGAAAGTATAAGAAAACTCAAAAGTTTACGAGGATTTTTTTAAAAGGAGACTAAATGCCCACTTTTTTGCCTAGCGTGGCAAAGAAATGCTTTTAAAATGACCATTTGGTCCCAAAATCGCTGTATACATGATGATTTGATAATAATGTGTAACAAATTGAATTATGGCAGTCGTAATGGAAACTGAATATGACTTATCAGAATTTAGCATCCGAATCTATCTGGAAACATATACTTTATAGTTCCTCGATGACATCCAAGAAAATAAATCTCGCAACTCCGCAATATTCGAAAAAAAAAATGGTTTTTGTTTTCTTTGACGGAAATTCCATATTGAAAATGCTTCACATGAAGAATTTTACTTTAGCTACTCACGTTTGGCACTCTTTTTGATAAATCTTTCATAAAGACCTTTGTATGACATAAAAATGTATGTGATCATTATTTCATAGCAATATATGCGAACTGGTTTAATATCGCTCATCTGTCGTCCAGTGTTCGAAGTTTCGTCCGGTCCTCGCTTCTCGCCTCCAGGAGGATCAAACTTTTACAATCTTTGGCCACCTTGTAACTTCCTTATTTTATTACCGTGATTGTTTCGGTGTCGGAAAAATAGTTCACCATTGATTTGTGTCTCTGCTAATGTCTCCAGAGGTGGCCGGATATTGAAAGAAAGAAGAAAGAAACATCCCAAACATCCGCAAGTTTTTGTTTTTGTTTTTACACTCTACATTGTTTCGGTCATACGACCCACATCATGTGAAATTTACTGTACAATATACGTTGCTCAATAAATGTTTATTTTGGATAAAACCGGCACAAATATTAGAATGTGATTTAAAAGTGTATATCAAGAAAATAAACGAAAGAGGATTTTGAAATAACATAGTAATTTTTTTTGACGAAATGTTTCAGCTTTGCTGAAACACCATGTTCAGACATTTTGATATAAAGAAAATAATTTATTAACTAAATAAACATTTTTCATTTACATAATTGAAATAATGCCATTTCAACAAGATTTTTAATTGAAAAACCTTAAAACATCACATATACATATATTTAAATATTTAACCGTCGAAAAGTATGTGTGGAAATACGAGTATACCAAAAAATTAGGCTCAGTTTTAAAAAGCCTTTATTTAACTTAAAAAAAAATCCAAATTTGTCAAACAAATAAATACATAATGATTATATATAAAGGCTGTAAAAGGCTAAAATATTACTCATGAGGTAATAATGCATGATAAACAAGAATAATAAAGTTAGTAATAAAAAATTGCAATGTCTACAAAATATTTTGAAATAACATCTAATTACGTTTAATATTCTTTTAAAGGCGTCTTAATGGCGCGTTCTCAAGCCAGATACTAAAATAAGAAAAGTAAGCAAAATCATATTCAAGTGTGGTATTCTGTAAATGTATACAAGTACAGTGCTTTGTACGGCAGTTAAAGTTGTGTAAAAAAATCTCGTAATAAAAGCATGAAAGATGACTCGGCGCTTATCGCGGGCCGAGTCCACAAATTAATAACATCAGTAAAAATTCAATTTGATAAAACCATCTAATTTGAGGTCGGCTTTTTCGCCTGCGGAGGCGCGACCCCTACAACGCCAGCAACAGGACCCACAAAAAGAGGCGCTTCAATAAAAACGGCAAAAGAAGAACAGTGTCCTATCTTATTTACGAAAAGATAAATAAAAAAACCATCAATAATATGCATATAGACGTAAGTAATGACTGATGTCTGCCATTCTGCGAATATCGATTTCCCAACCTTACCATTTCCTTATCCATTTTCACGTATTTCGTGGTGAGCAACGTGTTACCAAAGAAGGCAATTTGAGACTCGCTGTAGTATACTTATTTCGCAGCCTTTAGACTGTTTGACATCTAACGGATGCATCTAGAATCACGGGAAGGCTTTCAGCCACTCTCTAACAAGTAACTTGTTGCGTGCTTCCAGTAACTGAAACCCATCTGGTTCTCCAAAAACAGGACGGGACAGGGAGGGTTTTTCACCAAGCGAGGCTTTCACAATCTATAACCAAAAATCTTACCAGATTCATGGATTCATCTCAAATCAACTCCTAATATGTACGATGTGAAATTAAAAATGTACCGTAGTAGATGATTATTCAGGATGAAGTTGCCTGCTAAAAGACGGTTTTTTTTTCTTTCCTTATACGATTCATATCTGGAACTTATAGACATCATAAATCGTCGCTACTCAGTGTTGTCGATGCTTCCTCTACTGACAACTGCCGGAAAACTGTGACATGCAGCGCCGCCAAGACAATCACAGCAAAAAAGCAAATTAAAGATGACAGTTGCACCAACATGAAATGGAGCAACTGTCATAACAAATAAAATGACGTATGCAAACGCAGTGTAATATTATATAATTAAGACTAACATTATTGGTGTGCTATCGATGCCTCGTCTACTGATATTCTTGCACTTGTAAGGCCACACGAGAACATATCGTTCTCGGTATTCGAGGTTTGTTTCGAGAAATTTCTTAACTGTTTTTTTTAAATATATAAGGTTGGATTATAAACATTATGCTACTGAGTTCTGGTCCTAAGGGTGGTTAGCAAAATGCTGTGATTCATCAAGTTGTGGTCGTGTTGTTCAATGTTATTTAATTTTGGTTCTATTTAACTACTGTGTATCCCATTATAGATAGAATTTTTTTTTGTTTCTTTTTTTAAGTCCTTGATCTTTTTGGTAGGTTAAAATAATCCAAGTTTATTTTCAAAAAAAACCTTCTTATGATAATAACTTTTATGACAATTTAAAAAAAATATTAAATGGCAAACAGCATTGGAGTACAATATTAAAATATTTGAACGAAATAGCTCTAAAGTCTTGAAAGAAGTTATCAAAAGTTTTGAGTATTAGCAATTTAACAGGCGGTGTTCAATGCGAATTGTTTTGGCGACGCGCCAAAGACTGAAGATCCTCTTCGTTAGAAAATGAAGCTATCATAGTTATGTTAATTAGTTAGACATAATTGTCTTCATCAAAGATGGTAAATATGACTTATTTAATTTTATGTTTTAAGATGATTGGAAAGAAACGGAATAATATTATACGATACATAAATATACAATTACTCTATCCTTCTTAAATAGCTGGAAATCTTGGCATCTCATCAATCATATTACCCACCTACTTAGACAAAATGGTCACTGCAAAATTCTTTCAGCTGCAATGGTGATTGCTTTAACCCTAGCCAGTAATGAATCTCTAATCTCCTCACAGTTCACAGTATATGTTGATATCCTCTTCTCTAAGTTGGTTATATAATTACTGTGTGACGGGATGCAGGATCAGGTTCACAATGCAAAGAACTTGTTTTTTTTTTCAAAATTCACGTTTATTTCTCAGACTCTTGCATTTTCATCCACCCCCTATTAGGCGTCCGCTATCACGGTGGCAAACGAGCTCCAACTGCCGGTGCGCTCTGACATCTGGCGCCGCCAATAGTCAGGGCAGACAAGCGAATTAAAAATGACAGTGGCCAACATGAAATGGACTAACTGTCGTAACAAAAAAATGACACATGCACACGCCGTGCAACATTATACAATTAAAACTAACATTAGATGTGCATGTCAGGCGAGCGAACAAAAATAAGACACAAAAGATCGTTTTTCAAGGCTTTACGGCATCAGCCTAAAAGAGCTATATTAAGCTGATATCGATGTATTCGAAGTATTCACCAGTTATCTGTAGTGACGATTTCTGTTGGATTAATGAAAATGCTTACTTGTGATATTTAGAGACAAGTTATTTGTTAGTAATTAAATATACACATACTTTACATCAAAATTCTTTATACGCATCAATTCGTTCAGAAAAAATATCGGCAGAAGCGGGATTCGAACCAGCGAGCTTTGGAACCAACCGTTGCCCTTTGTTCATTACCCTAGACCACTCGAACATCTCCTGCCTGAACTGATGCGTGGAATAATGTGTATTTATACCATTGTTACCATCGTTTAACGATATATGTCTCTATAGTATATATTTAGAGTGTGTATATTATTATTTTTTATTCTTCGATCACTCAGCATTTGTTCACAAGATTTTTTAATATTATTACTTTCCGACAGTCTACTTATTTTAGTAATATATAACATAAAATAATATTCTAATAAATTTTTAAAAATCCATATAAGTTATTTGTTATTTGCTTTTAAAAATAGCTTGTCTATATGTCTTAGATACGTGTTTGGACTAGATTTGAATCCTATTAAATGTTTAACAGTTGCGATAATACTCATCTAGTATTTAGGCTTAAAAGCTCAAGCGATGGAATGGGAAGCTAGAGTGTGAGAATGGAGAGGCCCGGGCTGGTCATTAGTGAACAAAAACGCGATACAAAGGGGAATCACAGTGGTAAAGCGAAGCCGTCATTTGGGGAAATCGGGATGCGGAGCTAGGCTTGAACAAGTATACATTTGAAAAGTACAGAAAGGTGTCAGCTCTGTAATGGTCATATTTTTACAGATGGTCGAGTTTTCTTCTATTATTTCATCTATGGACAGTCACCGGCCGAAGACCAATGGTACCTATTACTGCACAAAATCTTTTCTAAATATCAATGCATAATGTATTTTAATAACTCTACCTTTTCCACGGATAAAATTACACTGATTGTATAAAATGTTCAATTGATTTAAATACCATTTTCTGCTAATGTCATTAACTAAGGCATGATTAATTAATTGATAAAAGGATTGCAATTATTGATGAAATTTGATTATATATCTGTTTAATACTTAATAAATCTGCTTTCTAAATGACTGTCCTGTAATTATTCATATCCTGTCCCCGTTACACTTACAGTATCTTTAGATGTACCATTTTTATGTAAATTTCACGGGCATCGAATCCTAATTGGTATTCAATCTCCTGTTATGTCTATATGCTTTCAGAACTTTCAGAATACATTTTTCTAACGCGATCTCTGTGAAATAATTCTTTTTAATCTTCCTTTGAAAATTTTAACGAATCAAGGCTTTTTTACTTAATAGTTTTTCTGCGTTTTGCGTCCATGCGTGTAATAAACAAAAATAATATTGAATAAAAACGGGAACTAAATATAATAGAACTAAATATTTTAAATAAGTATAAATAAAAGTCGACTTTGGATATTAGATATAAGTGTTTTTTTTTTACAAAATAGCACACAAGCATCACAAGGAAAAGTAGTGACTGACTAATTTTTCGTATTAATCTATTTCAGATGTGTTTGAAAATAAAAAAAATAGAGCGGGTTTTACTATAGAAAGACAAATATAATTACAGAAGTAGTACTTTAGTGAAAAAAAAAAAGACACGAAAAAAATATCAATAATTCATAACTATTATTCTCTTCTCCTATGTTAAGAATGTGTAGACTGGTTAACTCCGCTAGTGACTTGGACTCTTTCGGGGTGGACCTTCCAGCATTTCGCAGATCCCTCTACTAATGTACTAGATCTGTTTTTTTTTACTCATGTTCATGTTTTGTCTAAATATATTGTCTTAGCTATTATATTGTTCTGTTTTACCATTTCATTTATTGTATTTTCTATTTTAAAACCGTATGTATTGGCCTAGGCCGTTAATAAAATAAAATAAAATAAAATAAAATAAATAAAAATAACGTAACCTTACTTAATAAAGCCGAACATAGACAATAATAATAATAGCTAGACTGTCTTTAATTTTACTTAATAATACCATTTCAGGAAATGACCTTCACAGTCACGCTTCCTTGTCTCTCTAAGTGTCATTAATCCGATTGGTATCATTTAATAATCACCATCATCAAGCCATTTATTCCACTGTAATTGTATCCTTGAGAGAACAATAGTGCCCCGCGACGGGCGTTTCTTGCGGTTTATTTATCCGCTCCTGCTCCAGCCCTGGCCAGACAAAGCCATTTTCAATTAAGGTGTCCATAACTGATAAATAAATAAATCGAAATATAAGAATTTTTATTCAAACATTTTCAAAACCGTATAAATCTGTGCATATGTCGGAAAGAGCCAGACTTTTGAGGTTTGATATTGTAGTGGTAATACATTTATTATCTGCTCTTGATACGTTAAATTCAGGTATTGTCGTCACCTCAACTATTATGATTTCTCTTTTTTAATGGCAGGAGTGCACACTTACATGAGTTGGCATTTTCAATCACAGCTGTTCATAAATTGTACAATCAATCAAATGCTAAGTGTCCGATGGAACGGTCAAATCATGCGCCACGATGGTCTTCTTCACGACATTGTGGGATGGTTGAAGGTAGAAACTGAAGACGGGATTATTTGCAGCAAGTGTTTGAGGACATGAGTTGTAGCTCTTATGCTGAGCTAAAGAGGATTGCAGAGCATCGAGAGGAGTGGAGATCTAGATTCATGATTTTGTTGCTGCAAACCAATCCACCGGATCGATACTACGAAGAAGAAGTCATCCTTGTGTTATTCCACTTTTAAACATATGCTTCCCACACTTCATCCTTCTCGACCCCCTGACTTTCACTCCCAGGCTAATCACGCTATTCTTACGATGTCACTAGTCAATCTTGCAGCAAGTCAACTAACACTTAGTTTGCTAATTCTTGCACACCACCCAATCAATTTTCTTTAGCATTGGCCGTCAAATTTTAGTCAGATATGTCCCATCACTTGCCACTTGAGTGTATTTCAAAATTAAATAAACAATATCTCACGTTGCTTCCAAAAGTTCAGCATTGGTTTACTCTGGAAGCTTTCCAGTATGGTGTGAGGCTATAAGTCTGAAGAAAGATACTTCGTTAGCAAATAAGATACTATTATATTCCTAATTAATAATGAAATTGAATAACAAGAATTGCTTTTTCAACTAGTAATATTATATATATTTTTTTAATTTTTGTGCTCTCAAACGACTTTGTCTTAAGCGTCTTGTGTAAGAATATAATAATTACTAAGAAAACAAAACGGATGGCTTCCCTACCGCAGCCACAAAAGCCCTGAAGCGTAATCCCAGTGGGGGATGCGAAATTTTAAATAAAAATTGGCCAGACACTTCAAAGTGAAAGGCAGAGAGAGGGGGTGCCCTTGAAGTTTTCTCATTTCGCGTTATAATAGCTTATTTCGCAAATTGATGAGAGAGACTTATTAATTCAAATAGATTTATTCTTCGACGCCTGTGCGCGAAAACACCGTACATAAGCGTGTATTTTATGGCACTTCTGATTAATGGAGATTTAAATGTGTGTTGTCTTAAAACCATGTTCAACCATCGACACGTGGAATATTTATAATAATATAATAATAATAATAAAATATTTATTTAGCCACTAGTGCCGAAATCAAAATTATAGTTACAATAATTCCAAGCAAATTCACAACAAATCAAAATTTAAATCAACAGAATAGAAAGAACATATACATGTAAATCGGCATGTACACATACACCACATTATTATTATTGATCTACTCAGCGAGTGGAGCACCGGATCCACGCTTGATGTCCACGTGAAGGCGCATCCAGTGCCCCTCCATGCGTGAATCCCACCTATCCGCCCACATAGCGACCATTGCGTTGAAGCGCTACACTTCCTTATTAAGGCATGAAAGCCATCCACTTGCGCCTCCGTCAACATGCCAGAGGCACTGCAGTATCGTGGCAGACCCAACAACATTCGGAAGGCGTTGTTATACTGGACCCGGACTGTACGGTTGACCTTCTGAGTATAGTCAACCCATAGGCCGCACCTGTAGTAAGATTGACAGAAGATTGATATTTAAAAGCAGTCTTTGAAAACTTATAGATCAATAATTTAGATAGTTTCTAAACTCGTAGTTGTTGTTTACATAAAAATAATTTTCAAACAGTTATCCACAATTTTTTTCACAATGTAGTAAACATAACATAACATAACCTAATTTAAAATAATGTAATCTAACTTAGCCTTACCAACAAGTGTCGTTATTATATCTTAGCTCACACACTGTATTATCGAAGCAAGGTGATTATGTTATCGATGTTTCGGCTACTGCGCGGCGAATTAAAAAATCCTGATATTTTGATGGAAATCGGTTTTTCTGTCCCTGACAATTATTAAAGAAAAAGGAGGCAAATATTGTTTGTTCTTCCTGGGAGTGATACTAACCTGTCAGAGACCATGCCTCTTGGGAAAGTGGTCGGACTGTTCAACCATATCGCCTCGAATATTGATATTTTCCAAGTGAAAAAATGCTTGATTTTATTGTTTCAAGCATATTAATGCATATTGCCGAAAATTGTGAATATATTGGAAAAATGACACTAATAATGTGTAAGCGTTGTGTATCACTTACATTGAAGTTACAAACATTACGTACAATGTTGATATTTCAAACGCTTATAAATGCGTGGAACAACTTAAGTAAAATATGAAATACAATTCATTCAAAATAGGCGACTCTTCACGACGAAAAGGGTTTATTTGCTTAACGTCTTGGTATAATATATGACTGTAAATATAATTTATTCGAATGCTTTGTAAGACAGGGTCTTTCCATGCATCAAGAATATGCGCATCTGGGTAAACGCTACTCATATAATGAAGAAGGATCGTAAATATTTTACTTTGTCATACATACTTTAAAAAATATTCGATTTGATTTAAATTCTGTACAATTTTCAAACATTGCATTAATCATATAGCGTCCCTAAAGTTTCTACATAAATTGCCCGAATTAAAATTATGATGATCGTTGCTTTTGTATCTACCAAACAGTTTTTGACTCTATTATATATACACTTATAATTGTAACAGTAGTCTTGTGGTACTGCAGAATAGTTTTCCAATACACCAAAGCTTTATTAAAATATGAGCATTGAGACACGCTGTCGACTACAAACAGTTTTTAAAAAAAACGAATCTTTGAGATCGCTTGGTAAAACCCTCCCTGTCTTGTCCTGTTTTTGGAGGCCCAGATGGAGACCCGTTACTGAACGCACGTAGAAAGCTACTTGTTAGAGAGTGGCTTTAAGTGGCGAGAAGACCTTTCCGTGATTCTAAGTGCATCAGTTAGATGTCAAATAGACCTCAGTCTAAGGCAGCAAAGTATGTATACTACTCTAATTGCCACCTTTGCTTTGAGATATAATTGTCATCAATATACCATATCCGCTCCCTTAACTGGAGCGTATGACATTCACGAACTGCCGTAAGAAAGCTTTGTCAGCTGTCAAAGTCTTCACCTCATCCCATGTCAGCTCCGCCGATTACGTTCTATGAACAGTTCCAGAATGGTGCAGGCCTGGGGGTTTGGAAAAAGACTGTTGTAGTTTATGCTCTCCTGCGGAATTATCAAGTTATCCCAACCAGGTTCATCTTCGCCTCTTGATTGACTGTTGTATGAAAGACTACCTTGTTCAATCTATCACCTCGTCATTCCACAAAAAAAACTATACTATTGATATCTTCCTCTCTAAGTTTGATATCGAATTACTGAGCAGCAGGATGCAGAAGCAGATTGACAATACAAATAACTTGTTTTTGGTTCACAACTAGCGGATAATTTATTACTTATTTCTCGGGTTCATCACCCGCCAAGCTAGTCAATTTCAAAACCCTCTAATTTTTCGCACTCTCTATTCTTCAGTCGTTCTATCTGTTCTGGAATATGGGAGCTAAGTTTGGAATGCCTATAAATCCAAATACATTTTCATGCTCGAAAAAATTCATAAAAAAATCATCCGACGTCTCTATTTTTTTATTTACAGTAACTATCCAATCATTTCATTTAATTCCGAACATTACCCAACTCTTTTTCTTCTGGGAATGCTTTATTTCCATTCGCTAGAGTTCCGGAGGAAAATTGCTGCACTCAAACATTCATTCCTTCCTCTTCGCGGCACAATTCACAACCCTGGGATTCTTGAGTGTTTTAACTTCTTTGTTCCAGATAGGTACACCCGTACTCGTAGCCATCCATTGTTTTTGATGCTTGTGGAGCTTCAAGCACTCAATTTGGTACAACGGCAATGGCGCTCCTACATGGCCTACCAGCACACCTTGATCCTTTTCTTAGATCCTTTTCCTCTTTTGTCGATGGTATTGTTCTCCTATATCTTTAGACATTGACATGTGTCATCTTCTTCTTCTTCTATGTTATTTTTATCTGTTTATTATCTCATGTATGTCTGTATTGTATATTCTATGCTCTGTAACTTTTTTCTTGGAACTTCTGTTCTGTAATAAATAAATAAGCGAACATTGTGATATGTCGCGCTGCCAATAATCGCGGCGAAAAAGCGAATTAAAGATGAAAGTTGCACCAACATGAAATGGAGCAACTGTCATAACAAATAAACTGGCGTATGCAAACGCCTGCGTAATATTCTATAACTAAAACTAACATTATTAGATGTGCACGTCAGGCGAACGAACTTAAATAAGAGACAAAAGATCGTTTTTCGAGGCTTTACGGCATCAGCCTAAAAGAGCTATATCAAGCTGATATCAATACTTAAATTTAATTGCAGATTTAGTATTCGAATCAATATTGATTGTATGATTGCCAATTACTTTTATTTATGAAATAGTGAAAAAAATAGTATTTCTTTTACTTGTGTTTTAGTTCGTATCAATGTTCCTAGTATCTTTGATAAGCACACAGGAAATCAACTCTCGTGAAATAAATACGTGATATAAACATATAGTTTTCCCACTGGGGATTACAAAAGCAGGAAAACGAATTTTGGTAATTGAGTTTGCTTTAGGCTGTCTATTTTTTCTGGAAAACAATTTACAACGTGTTTAGTTTTAGTCAAGCGTGTACAGATAACTGAGAGATAATATAAATATAAATGTATCCATCTTTCAGGAAGGCTGTATAAAGCAGGGATTCAAAAACTTTTATAATAAATATTGCATATACATTATTGACATTATGTTTTATTAGACAGTGGGTGTAGCTCAGTGGTTAAAGCATTTGCTTGGAAAGCCGAAGGTCGTGGGTTCGATCCCCGACTGATTTCTGAGCTCTAAAATACCCCCGGTTTGTGTGAATATGATCACTCACCCGTAAAATGACAGTTATAGCCTATTGATCAAAAAAATGTTAGACGAAAGTTCCGTGAACACCCCCAATCCATGAATTTCAGCCTAAAACAATTTGATTAATGGTTTTTTTGGCCCTAAATATTTTTGGCCGAATTGAAAAGTAATTTCAATACAGTAAGCCATGCAGCATGTTAAGCGTCATAGAATTCTACAGATGAGACTTCAGAATCACTTTAAACATATGTCAGTATTCTCTTGTATGTCTTTGCATAAAAACAAATAAATTATAAACTAGAACCCAGAGATTCAGCCTAAAATAATTTGATTAATGGTTATTTTTGCCCTAAATATTTTTGGCCGAATTGAAAAGTAATTTGAACACAGTAAAGATATAAGGATTTTAAGTGAACAATACGTTTTTGTTTTATTTTGGACATCAAGTTTCGGGACATTGTCATCGGGAAACCATTCACAAATATGTAACATTGGGTAGTATGGAAGTAATTCAATATCTCATAGCTTCATATACTAAAAATATTTTTTCTTAAACATTTTCTTATGACAATTAAATTTCTATTTCAAAAAATATAGTACATTTGAACTATTTTTATTAATAACTTTTAGTACTGAGAAAGTATGCATAAAATAGTAAATGTTTCTGCTCGTCAAATCATTGAAATAAGCAAAAAGGGGCGTCCTTTTTATTAATTGTTTTATTAACATATTTGGCAATCCTAGTTACAGGGTATGTACTTTCATCTTTTCTATCTACTTACTTATCTTCCATCTTCTGTGTGACATTTTTTCATTAGCGGGAATGTCACTGACAACGGCTAATAAGATAATCCCGTTGACGCGGGAGTGATTATCCCTACCACAGAAAAATGAAGATAAAAGTTACATCTTGTGACATCGAGATTTTTCTGATTTCCATTATTTTCTTGTATGTATCATAACATTAAAAATATTTCACAGATGGCAAATTGGATTAGATAATAGAAAAAATAGTCGCTAATCAACTTCTTGAGAAATATATTTACTATGTAGATCACATACATCCTCGGTG
This sequence comes from Glossosoma conforme, assembly GCA_022606575.1. Lineage (NCBI taxonomy): Eukaryota > Metazoa > Arthropoda > Insecta > Trichoptera > Glossosomatidae > Glossosoma > Glossosoma conforme. The sequence goes on along the minus strand of JAGTXR010000003.1, from coordinate 3,848,779 downwards.
TGTCAATATCGAATAATGTCGAATATTACTATCAATAAAGTATAAAGCCGGTCTCGTTTCCAAAAAACTAGGTGAATTATATAGATCATTGAGGTATTTCAACGATAAACAACTTCTTCTTCTATATAAAGGACAAATCTGACCTATCCTTGAATACGGCAGTCACCTTTGGATTGGAGCCTCAAAATACATTCTAAACTTAATTGACTCAGTTCAAAAAAGAGCAATTCGTTTGATAAGCAATGAAACTCTTACGTTTAACTTGCAATCAATGGAACACAGGCGATAAATTGGTTCACTTAGTCTTTTCTACCGTAGTTACCACGGTCGCTGCTCTTCGGAACTTAAAGAACTTATTCCTTCTGCACCCAGCCACAACCGACAAACTCGTCATACACTTGCCGAATCCATACACGGTTTATATGTGTTGACAAAGAACTGACATTTTCCAAAGTTCCTTTCTTAATGCCACCGGTGAGCTATGGAATGCTTTTCCAGCGTCCGTGTTTCCTCTTTACTACAATCTGGATGTCTTCAAGAAACAGATAAATATACAATTACAATCTTTCCAACCCACACACAAATACGAATACTAAACACGTTTCCCATATGCAACGTCTATTCTTCACTGGCTGAGCGTCATAAAGTGCACTGGTCTTGACCAGCTGTGCTCTTCTGCATGCGATTACATAAAAACAACAACAAACAAACGAACATTGTTAAGAGAGAGTGATAATTTTGTTTTGATGTTTTGATTTGTTGTGATAAAATGCATACAACAGTATTTATTCATTTAATTAGTAAACATTCATATAAAATCAAAATAAACATTATCTAAACATAGAAATAAATCTCAATAGAATGGCAAAAGAGATAAATTAAAGTGGTAGTATATATTTACTACACCTGCCGTCTCTTTAAGTATGTGGGTTACAATTTTATAGGTCATCGATAACCATTTATGTTCCCAGGTGGCTCTTCATATACAGAGATGTTTTGGTGCAAGGGATATACAATGGTAAGTGACATAACTGAGTTGCGGTAATTTGTAGTGATATTTATAACGGATATCGAAAAAAAACACATTTTTTTTTCACTTACATAAACATTACAAATAAAAAAAAAACGAATCCTTACTGAAGTGCAATCAAGATTAATATACAAATATAGGTACTTATGATTAAGTACTAAGAACAAAGCAATAAAGTCAAGCAACATAAGGTCCCAATGCTCATCAAACAGATGACGCAACAAAATCATTCCTCCAAAGAAATTCGTGGAGTTCATGCCTGAATTGGGCCTCCCTTACGTGAAATATATCATAAATATTTACTACTATGCTGTAAACACCGATTCAAATTGATGATCAAAGCTAAGCAATATTAGACGTGGATAGTATTTGGATGGATGATCATTTTATATTGCGTATCATTCGTTAAGCTTATCTACACTTATGGATAAAATTGCTTAGCAAGGCGTCAAGACTAATAATTCGACCTCCTTAAAAAAACCTTATTAGGAAATGCCAAAATATACTTAGAATATTACAGCTGATTTGTTTTCAATACGGGAATCTTACATTGGAACTATGCATAGTTAGTAAGATCGTAGCGAATGTGTGGTGGTGATTTGTGGATACCAAATGTTGCTATTGACATCAGCATGATGTAGCCCTTGCTGACTGGTACCGAAAACCTTGATATACATTCTTTCGTCTCTTATTTCTGTTCGCTTGTCATACATTTATGTGTCTCGTGGAGTCTGTTGTGTTCCGCCCGTCGGCGAGAGCATATTGTATTGTGGCTCGGCCTAATGCTGCGACTAGGTTGAGCTATAAATTTGTATAGTTTTATCGTAAATACATGTTATTGTGCTTCTGAAAAACTCTTTGTTTTGCTGACCTGCTCCTCATCATGCCCTCGCGCGATGTATAACAACCTTTTCAAAGAGAGGAGGATGTTACTAAATTACTCCTTATAATTTTAAAATGTTTTTGACCTTTTTTTAAAACGAAGTCTAGTAATAAAAATACAACCTGTATTTTACTCACAAAAAATACAAATTGAACCATATCTAGATGAATTTTTCATTAAGCTAAAATTGCGAGTTTTTTTTTGGGTTTTCAAAAATGTTGCGGAAATACAAGGCGCATTTTTCTACACGTAGATTGGAGATATTGAAACTTCGGATTAAGCTCGGCATGACGGAAGCTTCATACTGGATCTTTCGGGAATCTGAATGAAGAAAAGCTGTAGCTAAACGCTTTCATTATGAAATAGTTTTATCTACTTTGCTTTTGAAATGTGGAGACATTACTTTCGTAAAAAGACGGGATTATTTCATAAACAAAATAAATAATAACATTTTATGTATCAGATGTTTTAATAATACAAAAACACAGAGAAAATATCAAAAAAAGTTGATAGAGAAATCGCATACGTGGCTTTTAGAAAATATGAAAAAAATGTTTTTCATTTGTCACGTTGTACAATTATTTTGTATGGCTAAGAGATATATAATTAATTTTATGGATAAGAGATCAATCAAACATCAACCGTGAGTATTTAAAAATATTATTGATTAACTAAAAAAACAATAAATTTACTAATTACATATAATTTAAAATTATGTTTATTAATTATAAATTACTACAGCGTTTGCTTTGCAAGCCAAAGGTCGTGGGCTTAAAAAGGGTGGGGATATTAAAAAAAAGAATTGTCAATCGATTTGTAAGCTCTAAAAATTGGTGTGATTTTAATCCCTGACCCGTAAAATGCCAGTCATAGCCTATTAATCGAAATTGGTGGTAGACAAAAGTCGTCCTGTGAAAACCGCCCATTCATATTATATTCCTGTAATGACAAGGCTGATGCGTGAATCTCGGGCTGTAGTTTATGGCGTTGGCAGATTAACACTCTACATGCAGCGCTTAGCCATATGCACCATGATAAGCGTCATAGAACTCCACAGATGAGACTTCAGAATAACTATCATCATCTGTTGATATTCTCCTGTATGTGTTTATATTATTATTTATATAATACTAGCTGACCCGGTGAACTTTGTTTCACCCGAAAGGCAATAAATGAGCAGATTTTGGATTTTATTAAGTTGAATTTTTCGGTACATATGATATCATATATTTGGTCTGGTTGAATTCTATTGCAGTAATCGACGAAACTTCAGCAAGTAGTTGTCAGCATTTCGACGAATCGTCAAACGATATGCGTTATAATTCATCGAGCTTAGATTCTTGGTAGTATCTTCACCTGAAATTAAGACAAAAGATTTGTAATTTTGTATGTAAAGCTAACATCCATATTTGTAGCATAATTATATAGGGGTGAAGATAAATGATTTTAAATCGTTTGCCGGTTATTTGTCAAATTTTCTCTAAAAAAACATCTTAATCTTTAAGTCTATTATTTTCCTGGTAATAAGCAGTGTAATTGGTCTTTTATTGGAAGCATAAAGCAAAACCAAGCACTGAAAAATGTATGTCATGACGGAATCGAAACTATGATATTGATTATATATATATTGATTACTCACCATTCAATGGATTTTTCATTTTGATATTGAAATAATATCCATCTTCTCCTTGCCAAAACATCAGTGGGTATTGCAACGTGTCATATGAACGACGTATTTCAGATATCTGTTGTAGTTGCCCAGTATCACGACGTGTGTACCAGATGGTCGTTTATCCGCTCTGATCACGACTTTGTAGACGTCGATCAAGTTCTTCCTCCATATTGTCATTGAAGTATATTTGAACAAATTTATGCTTTGCATCTTCGAGAGGTTGGAATGATCCGATTCGATGGTGAATCTGTCCTTGTATCTACAGAATCAAAAGCAAAGACAATATTACTGATTTATAAACACTTTTTTTTAGAATTAGCATACATAATTCAAAGTAATAAGAGTAGTATGTTATTCTGTTAATTATTTTGTGTGTAAGTACAAAAATAAATAAATAAATACATTGAATGTCAGATTAAATCCTCGTTCTTCGATACGTCCAGGTGCAATTGTTCTTCAGTCCTTTAATTTGGAATGATTTGAATCCTAGTATTTTAATGATTCTTTATTGGCCATGTATTTTTGTGCATGGGTTGCACTCTTCAGTGAATCACCTTGTGATAGACGACATTTTTTGTTTTATTATCAGACGCAAGAACAAATAACGCAGATTGTCTTCCAACCCGTGAATATGCCACATATAATTGACCATGGGAAAAACATGGATTTTCAAGATTCAGACCGCAAACTTTCAAGGATTGGCCTTGTGATTTGTTAATGGTCATGGCGAATGCATGACGGACCGGAAATTTAAGTCGCTTAAACTCAAACGGCATATCGGTTGGGATCATCGGGATCCTCGGAATGAGGACTTCTTCACCTTCGAATTTTCCTTTGAGTATCGTCGCGTAAATCACATTGTTCATCAATTTACTTATCACCAAACGCGTCCCATTGCACAGTTTTGGTTGGTTTATGTTTCGAATCATGAATACTACGGAGCCAACTTTTAGTCGTAAATTGTGCGGTGATAAGCCAGGCACATCCAATGAGTTTAAAAATTCAATTGGATAGTTAGTGGCTTCGTCTTCATTCGTTACACAGTCAATATATTTGTATGAATGCAGTGTACCAATGATATCATTCTGAATTATGTAGTTAAGGTCGTCTACATCTTTATTCTTAGCCGCCAAAATTGCTCGCTCACTCAACCATTCATTATTTTTGTGGTTAGTAATGATGTTTAGGAATACTTTGTTGATGAGTTCGTCTTTCGATGAGACAAAGATACAGAAATTCTGAGGAAATGAAATCAATCCATTCGATATGTCGACAGGTACTCGACCATTACCGATAGTCAGCAATTGCTCAGAGAAATCTTCAGCAGATGTACCATTCATCAATGCAACTCTCATGTTTGTTGTCAGTTGAAGCTTCTTTACATAGCGCCATAGATTCGACGATTTGAGGCAAGCGTTAATTTCGTTGGCAGCAGTTGATCTTGGAATTACTGGCAGTGTTTGACGTAAATCGCCAGACAGTAAAATCATTGCGCCTCCAAAACATCTCGAGTCATTGCGCAAATCTTTCAATGATCGGTTAAGTGCTTCCAATGCACGTTTATGCGCCATTGTGCATTTGTCCCAGATGATGATTTTCGATTCTGATAAAACTTTGGCCATTGCGGAGTGTTTTGAAATCTTACATTTAGGTTCTTCAATAGTTTGAAGATTTAACGGCAATTTTAATGCTGAATGAGCCGTACGGCATCCTTCTAACAATGTGGCTGCTATTCCAGAAGAAGCAACTGCAACTGCAATGTTGGATCTCGCACGGACAGTGGCTAAAACTACTGACATGAGGAATGTCTTACCAGTTCCACCAGGGGCATCCAGGAAATATAAACCACCATTTCCATCATCAATTGCCTTCATTAATGTATCATAAACTACCTTTTGTTGAGGTTTCAACAGCGGTACATTCGTTTGAACTACTAAATCTAATTCATGGTGATCATATTCACGTTCCAGTTCCAATTCTCGATTAAATGCGTCATTCATTTCATGATTTGGTGCTGGCATTCCTAACCTGACTAATAAACTACCGCACATGAGGTTAACACATGTCTTCGATTAAGAGCAAAGCCCGATTATGTATTTCCTCATTCATCTTAAGATCAGGATTTCTTGATCTAACACGAATTTGATGTAAAATATCTTCTGACATATTATTCTTGTATTTGTGCCACAGGTTAGATGGGTTTGATGGATTGTTCACGCGAGATTTTTTGCTCTTCGTCAGTCCTTTCATTGACAATGTTTCGATTCCTTGTTGCGTGACGGCTTTGTTGTGAAAGATTCGAACGATTTGGTGTAGGCATTATCAATAATCAATAATAAAATCAGCAAAATGCTCTCGGAACAAAACGTCAACCGATAAACAAAATATCTATCAAACCATAGACATAAAAACATAGATGGCACATCTATATATTTATTTATTTATTTATATACAGATTCGAAATTCCATTTTTTTTTTTACAAATATTTAGAAAGATAGAGTATACATAAATATACAATAAATTAAGAAAATAATAAAAAATAAAAATAACACAATAGAATAAGAAGATGCCTTTCCATTTGCTTTTTGTTATAACATTTTTAACAAATAAAAGATATAATTGATATTTTCACTAATATTTATTTTGATTTTTTCTTTTTTTTCCTGCCTTTTGTTTTTTTTTTTTTGTTTCAAAATATTCCGTACCTTACGTAGGTACCTACTTACAATACCTACTATTGCGTCATTTTTAGTTATGTTGCTGACTATGGCAACAATTTCTCAAGTGACTGCTGTCAAGTTACAATAGTCTTGTATGAAAACATGTTTACGTAAATGTTCAATATTTTTTCTTAATCAAATCAATTTTGAGTATACCATTGACGTTTTTGGGTTCTAAGCTACCTTTCCACCAATTTTCAGCCAAGTCGGTTAGGCCGTTCTTGAGTTATAAAAACAAATATAACCCGACTTTCTTTTATATATATAGATATTTTGTTAAAAATTGTAAATTAATTTAAATAATCGTTTTTAATAAAAATGTTTGATTATAATATTGTACGTGATTATTAAAATATACTAACACATTTAATATCTTAGTTCCATTTTTATGCATTGCCTTTGGTCATCGTTGCTTGCACTCTAGTAGTAGCAAAAATACTGAATGCATTTCTCTAGAAATACTAAAGAGCTTTTTCTGGCGCTCCGAACGGAGAAGATCCGTAGCAGTTCGTCTCTTTTTTGCTGTTTGCAATTTAACTTTTTTAATTAAAGTAATATAAGTGTTATCTGCAAGTATCCGACTTGTTCCGCAAAAAGTGATAAAAACTATGCAACTACTTCAGAGCTCACGGAGTAAGACCACTGGACTGCATCGCAGCTTTTAATGTGCATTATACCTATCTTATCTTGTGCATCTACATCTAGTGCACCGTACAGTACTTGAAAGGAATTGAATATAAACTGAACTTGGAAATAGTGCCCATGATAAATACTTTATCAAATGCATTACTAAATTACCCAAAAAATATATGATTTTTTACATAATAACGAAACGTGTTCAGAGTTAGCAGCTGAAATATTTCTGCATTATTTGTGTTCGTAAGTTAAATTTCTGATGGAAAATTCAAGTGTCATAAATTGTTAGAATATTCTCATTCTACGTGATTTTTTTTTTTTAGAAAATCTGTACAGTGCCCATATTGTTCAGAAGGGATTCTCACTGAACTTAACGCAGTTTCTGACTGATAATCTAAATCCGAAAATTATCAAAAAGGCTTACTTTTATGCGTGTGTCAGGCTGGTAATATTCAATCCAGTTAATTATATTTTTCTAGTTTCTTCTAAAATAATTGATTTATACAAATTGTGATTAGTCGATTTGTTGGTTTTGCCAGAGTCTTGTTCGGATATTCAAATAGTAGAACAACATACAGAGTAAAAATAAAGTGGAGGTCAATGACACTATAGCGTTGAAATAGAAGCTTTTACTTTGACAACATCATAATATAGCCCTTGGTACTGAAAACCTCGATATACAATATCTCGTCTCTTATTTTCGTTCGCTCATCGGACACGCATGTGTTGTCATTTTGTAATGCCGTTAGGATGACTAGTTATATAGATCGCCACTTGCGGCGCTGGGTGTCACCGACCGCGGCACCCGAGGCCCAGTCAGTCGTGTGCCGACGGCGGCGTGGTCGTATTATGGCCGGCCTGGCATGTTATTCCGCTAGGGTCAGATATTTGTAAAGTTATCGAAATATACATGTCAATGTGCTTCAGAAAAAGTCTTTAATCTGCTCCTCATCCTGCCACCACGCAATTCAATAACTACAAGTAACTTAGAGAGGATGACGTCAACTTAAAATATTAAAATCAAAATGAGAAATTTAAAATTAGTATAAAAACATTTTATAAATGCCTGCTTAAAATTATAAGATCCCCAAGAGAAAACATAACGTATTTAAATAAATTAACTTATATGTAATTACATTATACGAATATAAAATAAGTATTTATTTAGAACGAAAAATATAAATTTAAATTGTTTAAGAATATTGTCGAAATCAACATTGTCAAAACTCACATGCTACTAGTTTATAATAATATAGGTAAGCATACTGTGAATAAATTAAAAAATGTTTTACGGAAAAACATAAAAAAGTAAAAACCCAATTAGAAGTAAACATTTGTAGAAAGATTGCTAGAGAGATAAGACTTTTTATATTATAAAATACGTATGAATATCATATTTGTTTGTATTCTGTATCTGTTGTTTCCTTTTTCTTAAATTTTGTGATAAAATATAAGTGATCCCTTTAGTTTTTATAACTTTCATCCTTATTTTTCTTGGAATAAACTTATTTTCATAAAATTTAAACGTTAAACCTCGACAGAAAATTGTTTCATTTATTGTTTATTTAGACTCTCATAATTTATGTTTTATATTAACATCCTCCTCTCTCTCAAAAGGCTGCTATTCCGTCGCTTGAGGGCATGATGAGAAGCAGGTCAGCTAAACAAAGACTTTTTCAGAAGTATATTGACATGTATTTACGATAAAACTTTACAAATTTATGGCTCGACCTAGCATTCGGCCAAGCCACAATACAATATCTCTCGCCGAAGGGCGGGGACCGACTACCACGCTCGTGATGGCTCTCGCTCAGCGCTACTAGCGGTGGTCTATATAACTAGTCCCGAAAATAGCGCATACATAAATATATGACAAGCGAACAGAAATAAGAGACGAAAGATTGTATATCGAGGTTTTCGGTACCGGTCAGCAAGTGCATATTGACATCATACTGACGTCAATATATTATATTAAAAAAACGATTTTTATTTCAATATATTTGATATATCGGTGATATACTGAATGTTTTTATGCAGTAAAAACAATATGACATGGCCCTTTTTCCACAGTATTATAAAAAATACTATAAAATTATAGCAAAATCACATTACTTAAATCAGCTCTCCGTATAATTTGACTATTCTCTTATATATTTATTTTAATAAGATTATAAGACTTGCCACTGTATAAAATAAGTATAAATTTTAATGTCTCATAGATAAAATACAATTGCATACTTATCCGACTCTTAATTTAATGAACGACTAGTTTAATAATAGAGAAAACTATTTTTGCTCAGCATTATCTGCAAATGGCCCAGTTCTTACTATGGAAAATCGCAGCGTATTATATTAAAGCTTATGGTAAATACCCAATTGTCGTTGAACAGCGAATTGTATAACTGAGCTTTAGAAGTTCATTAGAAAATACTCTTGTTTTTTAGTTTTAAAGGAAATATTATTATTATATAAAAAGCTTTCTATTTATACGTCATGGGATAAAAAATATTTTCAAATTTAGTCATATTAAGTTATTCGCATTAAAAATACAATTTCACAACCGTTGATGAACTTCAGTTTCACAGCACTTTCCTATAATTGAATTTAGTATGCATTGAAAATTAGCGTTTTGTATTGAGACTCATAATTTGGCAGGTGTATATCCGATCGGGCTGAAATAAATTTTACCTGAAAGCTAAATACCTAGGCTTGCAAACGTAGTGAAAAGAAGTTTTTACCCGATATTTTAAACATGACTGAGTTAAATACTACACATTTTGACATATATTTATTTTTATGAGCTGTGTTACGTATCACGTCAGAGAAAAAAATATTAAGTTGTCATTTAAGCACAAAGTGTAAGATTTTATTGGCAACGTAGTTGCAATACTTGACGAGAAACATTCGCCATCGTTTGTAAAGCAGGCGAGGAAACTAAACTATTTTTCACGTAAAATTCAGGTAATGTTAGGTTATGTAGTGTTGTCTCTCTCTCTTTTTTTTATGTAAAGGCATGCAGGAGAGCACAACCGGTCAAGACCAGTGCACTCTAAGACGCTCAGCCAGGGAGGCTGGACGCTGCATGCGGAAAACGTGTGTTGTGTTCGTATTTGTGTGTGGGTTGGGGAGATTGCAAGTGTATATTTATCTGTTTCTTGAAGAGATCCAGATTGTAGGAAGGAGGAAACACAGACACTGGAAGAGCATTCCATAGTTTACCGGTGGCATTAAGGAAGGAAGGCGGAGGATCGAAGAGGATGGAGACTCATGCGGGAGGCCTACGTTCAACAGTGGACAGACACAGGCTGATGATGATGATGATGATTAAGGAAGGAACTTTGGAAGCTGCCAGTTCTTGGTCGACATATATTAACCGTGTATGGATGTTCGGCAAGTGTAAAACGAGTTTGTCGGCTCTGAGTGGGTGCAGAAGGAATTAGTTCTTTAAGTTCCGAAGAGCAGCGACTGTGGTAATAACGGTAGAAAAGACTAAGAGAACCAATCTTACGTCTATGTTCCATTGATTGTAGATTACACGTAAGGGTGTCATTGTTTATCAAACGAATTGCTCTTCTTTGAACTGTGTCAATTAAGTTTAGAAGGTATTTTGGGGCTCCAATCCAAAGGTGACTGCCGTATTCAAGGATAGGTCGGATTTGTCCTTTATATAGTAGAAGAAGAAGTTGTTTATCGTTGAAATATCGACGTCATCTATATAATACACCTAGTTTTTTGGAAGCGAGACCAGCTTTAAACTTAATTGACTCGTAATATTTGACATTATTCGATATTGATAATCCAAGCATGTTGATGGAGCTTGCTTTCGGAAGAGAACAACCGTTGAAAGATACAGGATCCATAGCAGTCTTCTTGGTGGAGAAAGTACATGATTGGGTTTTTGAAATGTTGAAACTGACGAGGTTGAGGTCGCCCCATTGTGAAACCCTTTCAAGAGACATGTTCATCTTCTCCACCAGAGATTCTCTAGCAGCAAATAGTTCCGAATGTTTCGGAGGCTTATGGAAGATTATACTCTCATGGACAGTGCTGTCGTCGGCATAACAGTGAATGTTTGCGCATTGAAGCAAATCATTCACATGCAGAAGGAAAAGAGTGGGCGACAGCACAGAGCCCTGTGGAACTCCTGAGTTGATTTTATGGCAGGAAGAAGAAAAAGCCATCTACGACAGTGATGATGCTTCGATCACTCAAGAAGTTTTCAATCCAGGAGCACAGGGAGGGAGTTAGTCCATAAGACGGTTGAACTACATGGTTAATACATTGAATTTCAGTATTCAAAAAATATATATAATCGTCAAAATTATCGTCTTGGCGGTATGCAAATATCCCAACGTATGAGAATAACAGCAGGTACGGCTTGATTTGAAACGCTTGCTTACCTGTTAAATCTTAAAACTACAGCGTTCGTCTCTTATCCCATCCATTGCCACTTGAGTGTGATTAGTCTCTTAGTAGTGCCACATCAAACGATTTTTTTTTTTCATTTCTGCTTTTCAAGATTGTGTATTTTAGAGATACTTTGAGATTCTGAAGTGACCTTTATTTTATGACAGAGGCCTGCCGACAAATTTCATGTATATTTCATATATACCATAAGTAATTTGAATTATCATTTGTAATGAAATGTATTTATTTTCCCCAGCCAGTAAATTTATTCCCATAAGTTGAAGTTGTCTTACTTGGATATTTTCTCCCGATCATTCCAAGATCGTTCCAACTATCCAAAATATCTGTAATTTTTTTAACTTAGACTGTATCCGTATTAATTTCCATTGCCATTAAGTTGTAAAGTATTTATTTTCAGTTGATAATGATAACATTGTTTTATATATATATATTTGTTAGTTTGATTTCAAAACAGTATTTCCAAGTATTCCTAAGTCCTATTTCAACTTAAGGCAGTCATAGAAAGGCCAAATATTATTATTTACCATTGTTAGACTCAATGACAATGCAGAGAAACTTGTACTATAGTCTGCCTTCTGCTTGGCCAAAATCTGTTGAGGTTCTCTTATTGCTACGACTATGACTATTAACATTACTACGACTACTATGTAAATGCGGTGGACTCTGATTTCGGACTGTTGTGAACTGCACAATACAGCTTAATAAACGCATTTGAATATTAAGAGATGTATGCAAAATATTGTACGCCTTAAAGATATTTGAATATTTAAATGAGAAATACTTAAAATCGAGGTTTAATAAAACAGAATCATTAATTTTAATATGCAAATTTTATATGAAGTTTTTACATTGGAATATTCATAACTATAAAAAACATTGATGGGCATATGATATTGTTGTTAATTATTTTACATATGAATAATGCATTTTTTAAATGTAAATATTTTATTTCCTATTTTATACATTACTCATTATCTGTACATTATTTTTCAAAATTAAGCTTCATTCGATTTTTTTTTGTTCTGTCGTTAAACTAAACTCAGTTGAAAAATAATTAATTTTAAGAAATGTGGATGTTTGTGTTGTTTGATGCGATTTGGTATGATGCAAAAAAAATATTTCAAGAATCATATGTGACTAATGAAAATACGTAAATAATAATAAAATAATAACAAATACTAATCTTAATATAGTGTATATAGACAAAACTGGTAATATCAATAGTACATAATATATTTTTTAAATACTAATAATAACATAGGATGCTTATGTGCTGTATGGATAAATAAATAAATCCATTAATTAACTTTGTAATTATGGATATATAAATTTTTCATACTAAATTTGGTGTAATAAATAGTAATAAATTCATCGTAAATACTTATTTTTATCCATTCTCTACTTATCCTGTTCTCATCGGTACCCGATATATGCCGTATAAGATTTCCCTACCGTTGACATCGGTAGCCGTGATATATCGATTTGCTACTTTGTTAGAATAGTTTTTTATGTATCATCTGATAGCTAAATGATACAAGAACCAATGTGATATATGAAAATAGACCAGATAAGTACATTTATGCTTCAAATACTAGTTTTATAATTGAAAGGGTTAAGCATGGTAAACAATTGATGATGTAGTACTCGCATTTACATAATTTTATGTGTCATATTTTTAGTAGTTTGACATTAGCTGACATATAAATTTATAGCAATTAAAAGTACTTATTATACTCAACTTAGTATAGTGACTCTGAAATAGTCATTTCAGACAAAAGACTCTAAATCTTGTTGTGAAAAATAAAATAGAACACAAAGGGTCTCAGTTTTCAAATTGCTCATAAATGGGGACCGAGTTTGACTCCGAAATCACGAAAATGATATGTTAATGTAATTATAAGATTCTTAATGTAATTACGCTAATCATTCGTCTTAGGCGGTGCCGTTAGTACAGCCCCTACCCCATTAGATCATGTAAATTTAAACAAAGTGAACGTTTCCAAACTTTTCTCTGGAAAGTTCTCAAAGTTATGTCAAATAAAGGGGCCCAGAGGTTTGATCAAATCTTGCTCCGGGCTCGGCGCAGGAATTAAAATACTCGGATATAAAATTTAATTATTTTCTTATTACAACTTCGACTTTATGATTTTCAATATTTATAACGAGAAACTTTAGAGTAATCCTTTTCTGGTGCGTATTCAAATATTCTACTTCCACTGCGATACAAAATCTTAGTATTATTATGTTTTTATGTCCCTCTTTGTGCTGCAAAAGTTTCAAGGCTCTGGAAATGGGTGGAACAGCGATAAATATTTTTGATGTTATTCTTTAATCAGTTTAAGTGTTTGTGAAAGTATATATATCAGCTCAATATAGCCCTTATGGGCTAGTGCAAAAAAACCTTGATATACGATCTTTCGTCTTATATTTTTGTTCGCTCGTCGGACATGCATGTGTCGCCATATTGCTTGTTTGACAGGTGTAATTCTGTGGATCGCCACTGGATGAATTACAATAGTCAAAACGTTTGATTTGCAAGCCAAAAGTCGTGGGTTCGATCCTCGACGAAGATTTAAAAAAAGAAGTTTTTTAATCGATTTCTGAGCACTAAAATAGGTTGCTGTGAATTTGATCCCTCACCCGTTAAATGCCAGTCATAGCCTATTTATTAAAATTGGTGGTAGGCGTAAGTCGTCCCGAGAAGACCACCTATTCATAGTAAATTCCTGCAATAATAAGGATGATGCGTGAATCTCGGGCTGTAGTCTATGACGTTGGCGGATCAACACTCCGCGTGGAGCGCTTAGTCATATGCACCATGGTAAGCGTCATAGAATTTCACAGATGACACTTCAAAATTACTATTACCATCTGTCAGTATTCTCCTGTATGTGCTAAGATAATAATAACATGATTTATAAATAATTTATTTTTCCATGCAACGTACTTCAAAGAACTAGCTTTATAGGATTTAAAAAGTCTTATTTAAGCTTGAATTTCAAGCAAACACCAAACCGAACATTATTTAATGTGGCACATTTTATAGGTCATATTTTATTATATAATGTACCTTAAATTCATTGACTTTGATAGAAGTTTACGATTGCCATAATTTCCGATACTAAATGCCTGGATCGGTCAGCTTAACTCCCCATGGGCTATATATCTTGTTTCGTTTGCTGAAATTACAGGCGTAATAGTCGATCAAATAGATTTATAAATACAGCAAACGCCTGAGAGTTGTATTCCAAATATTATTCCAAATGATATTTCAAATAATCCACATTTAAATAATCCGTTTGAAATTCTATGTTAGTAAAATATCTTGGCTCAAAAGGTATTTGTACAGAGAATATTCGAATTCAATTGATTTTTGAATACATATCTGACAAAACAAACCTGTTCAATACTAAGCTGGTTATCAAACAATGAAAATTATGAATTTCCGAAGTGTTTCATGCAATTGCATAAGTAGGTTACTTTCACCACTTGGATCTTATTCATTTCATCAAGAAATATCACAATTTTAATTATACTATAACAATTTTACCATCTAATTACCATGAGGCATTTGAGTTATAAGGCATTGATTTAAAATTGAATTGCTAATAAATTTAATCTTTAGTAAATAATTTAAAAAAACACGCACAAATTTACTTCTTCATACAAAAAAACAAATATACAAAGATAACAATCAATAAACACTCTTCAAATGTAAAAATACAATTAATACTTGCCTGTTTCAATTATTTCTTCACTGTTACTTATTCAAATATGGACTAATGCTAATAAAATCGATGATCTAAATATCTCTTACAATATTATTAATTATCTATGATAATTAAACGAAAATAATATCTTCATATACATTTTTAAAAAGCCGGGCTGCATAGTTCAGTAGTTAAACTATTTGTTTATCATACAGAAGCCGTCGGTTTAAGCACTCGACCATGCTTAATTTATATAAGGATAAGGAGGCACAGATTGTTTGTTCTTCCTAGAGGTAATACTAACCTGCAAGGGACTATGCCTCTTGGGAGAGTGATCAGACTGTTCAACTATATCGCCTCGAATATTGATATATTCCACTTGAGAGAAGCCCAGTTTCGACATGAGCTCGACGAATTTATTTATCAAAGTAATTTCGTGGAATCTTCTGTTTAGCGGGCTCCGGGACTTTTTAAATGATCCTATTGTTATTGTGTTATAAAAAATTGTTATTTATCTTGTATCCTGTTTTAGAAATTAATTAAATATTGTTATTTGTAATGTTTCTGAAAGAAAAAAATAAATTGATTTTTTTTTTTTTTTGAATTGATGTATTCAAATGTAAACGCTGACCCTGGTAGGGTTAAGCCACCCATTAGAGACGAAAAAAAATGCTCTGACCTCTAGATCGTCGGGCTTATCACCCTTCTTTAAAAATCGTGATTATTGACCACCCAAATATTTCTCAGGTAATACAGCCACATTCTAAGCAAGTTTGCGGGCTTTTACCCTGGAGACTTCCGGAAACCATACATATTCCCATGTAGACCTCCGGAATACAGGTGTTTTCCTGCACATGGTTTGATAATCTGAGCTTATAGAACTGTACAATGGCGATTCGCAGTATCCACACATTCCAAATAGGGAGTTGATAAAGTAATAATATCTATAATGTAATATAATAACAAATAATAATCTACGACCAAATGTTAACAAATGACCTATCATAATATTTATAATACTAATGGCAAACTCACTTATTGCTTAAAGTTTTGATTGTGTCCGATGCATTATCAAAACGCCTTATTTGTTCTGCAGTGAAGTACATATGTAAATAATACATTATGCTAGTAAGAAGGTTTTGTTGTCGCTGGGTCCCACTGCTTGTATAATCAGATACCCCCAACACCAAGATTGAAGTCTCGAAGCAGCTTTCTGAAATCCACACAACCTCTCACATCCGGCACTGAAAATGAGAGACTCCAACTCTGGCAACAAATCGCACCAGAGGATTTCATTACTCCAAAGGAAGGCCTCCCAACTGGCAAGAGCCTTGACTGGCCGACCTGGAAATCCCTAAACAGATTAAGAACCGGAGTTGGTAGAACAAAGGACAACCTCGAGCGGTGGGGAATGCTTCGGCAGGGAGAGACACTATTGTGCGACTGTGGAGACCTGCAAACCGCCTCACACCTACGATGCTGCTCCATGTGCCAAACAAGTTACACATCTCAGGACCTAATGCTGGGCAACACACGAGCTATCGATGTTGCCAGATATTGGGAAAAAATAATTTGACGTCGCTGACACGAAGAAGAAGAAGAAGTAAGGAGGTGCTTAAAAATAAATGATACTACATATCTACGTCATTATGCATTATGATATGTTGCTTAATGGGCTCTAGTTTGTGTTCGGAATGGGGTCATTAATATTATTATCTTATGAAATAAGTTTAAACACGTAAGGACGAGTTTTTCCAACAAATGACACACCCTCCAACGGGAATAATAAAGCCACTACTTACCTTTTTATTCGCCATTTCCGTTCTCAAGATGCCGCTTATGACCACCGGAAATTGACAAAATGCGCTCATGGCGCCTCCTCCTAATTTAGATAGATCTTTACTCATTTAGTTAGTTAAAAATATATAATTCGTCATGTGAATGAAGCACATAAGAGTGGAATTACACTTAATAAAATAAAGTAAATAAAAATAAATTCGCGAAAAATTCTCACAACGATTTTTCAGTCATTTTTTCTAGCACTGCACTTTGGCCGGTCGGCGTTAGTAAAAAGCGCCAGGCGTTACTCTCGTCGGCCGCCCGGTGAAGTGGAGCGCCGTGCCCCGTACGCCGTCCGCATAGTAATCGTATGAGGTCGCCGGTTAGCGAGGGGAGGCGAGCTTGTTTCCCGTGAAAGATGTCAAACACGACCGGAATCTCAAAGTCGGAGAGGATAAGGGATTTGCATACGGTTGGGATTCAAGCAAGTGTTAAAAATGAAGGTGTCATGTAGATTTTATTCAGCGCAGTGCCGCTAAACTGGCTTAACTCAAAAACGGAATTTATTGTAAATAATATGAGTTTATAAAAGCAAGAATGTTATACTAATAGCACATCATATATTAAAGGTACATTAATACAATATGGTATATATTGACATCCTCCTCTCTAAATTCGTTATTGAATTACGTGGTGGCAGGATGAAGAGCAGAAGAACAACATATAGACTTTTCATGATAACTTTACAAATTTCCGGCCCTAGCGGAATATCATACCGGGCCGGCTATAAACGGCATACAACTGACTGGTGACGTGGTCGGTGACACCCAGCGCCGCAAGTGGTGATCTATATAACTAGTTCTCCTAACGGCGCACTAGTCTGCCTAATACTGTTTTTAAATATAATTGATCGAACCCAACAGCTAATTCAAGACTCAAAGGTGGGAGTTATATTCGAAAACTAAGTGAATTAAGACTTAATTTATAGTAAGTAAGTATCTCGTTGGTAAAAAAACGTCTATTAACCCAAGTCATATCTTGAATTGAATTGATTTCAAGTACATTACTTTTGAATATCAAAACTATTTTGTAAGAATCTAATGTTTTTAAAAAATCCTTGAACATGATACTTCATGGATGTATTTCATACTTTACTGCAATAACATATTACAACACGTAATTTATCTTTTGAAGACAACTTTTATAATATAAGAGTTGTATTCAAAAATTCATGCGGCATTGTATTCGTTTCATAGGATCATTTTTCTGTTTTATTATTTTAATGTAATAAAACATGTAATATTCCTTGCGGAAGGTATGTTCTTGAGTTTTCTGAATTTTTCTTTCAATTATTTAAAGTCAATAAAGGAACAATCGTTTTCCATGGGTACAAAGATAATATTTTCACTGCGGGAAACGTAGAGTTCCTTTAAAAGCCGAAGCTTTTACACTCATCCTATAAAAACATTATTGTCAAAAGGTTCATATGATGGCATAATAAATGTTTATTATTTTGTATGAATATTTCTGAAACTTTCGTTACTTTACTCCACTATTGCATTGTACCACTTAACTGAGAGCTTAAAATTATTTGAAGATTATCAAAAGTTTCACACCGTGCCGTTTTGTAATTTGAAATATTTGTCCAAGGGTTCTTAAAATATTTTTGATAGCTATATATAAATATCATAGATTTTAGATGAAAATTAAGTTTTTTTTTGTTTGATATTTTTTATAGTTATTTCTATTTTATACACATAAAAAAAAATTTGAAGAAAAGTGTTGGAATGGCGCCCAAGAACTGGTAAACGAAGCATTCGCCGAACCCCTACAAGATGGACTGACGATATAAGAAGAATAGCGGGAGTGACCTGGATGCGAAAGGCGGAGGATCGAAGATGATGGAGACTCATGCGGGAGGCCTACGTTCAACAGTGGACGGACACAGGCTGATGATGATGATGATGATGACACATTTAAATGTACAAGCCCAATGGGCGCTTGCTTAAATGAATAAACAAATAAATAAATTACTTTGATATAATACATGTTTCAAATATGATTTTATTTAGTATATTTAATTGCATTAAAAGTACACTAATATACCATTAATATGCATTTGTATTACCATTTGAAATTTTTTAACGTTTTTGATTTGTGAACGAATTCTCGGTTTCCTATCAAACTTCTACTGTAACAGTGGTAATAAAATAATTTAAATTTTATAATTTCTTCTTTTTGGATGGATTTTTTGTTGTTATTTTCTTATATTATATAAAACTAATTATCCGTCAAATTCAAATAAAATCTCACATCCAGCTGTGAAACCCAAAAGAAAGGCCTCCCAACTGGCAAAAACGTTGACTGGAGAAAAACAGACTCAGAACTGGAATCGGTAGGACAAAGGGTAACTTCTTACTGCTGTGTGACTGTGCAGATCTGCGTCTCCTACCTCCTAAAAAGTGTCATACCTAAGATTCTGCACCTTGTGCTCGACTAATTGCATCCCAAGACCTAATGCTAGGCTGCAAATGGTCAATTTTCAACGTTGGTCCAAAATGATTTGACGCCGCTGACACGATAATGAAAATGATGAAGATTAATTCAAAATGATTTTGGTGCTCATAAGAAAACGATGTTTTTGAGGATCTTAAGAAAATGTAATTATCGTGTTTTACTTGAGGGCGGATGGGTCCCCGCTTTACGACGCGGTCGTTACGCCTTCCGGTTAGTGCGGCATTATAATGGCAATAATATGGCGAATCCAATCCTGCTTGACGGGTCATAAATGGACCCCTAATAATCATGTTGTTGCTGTGAGCGTGAGTCGCCTATTCTTAAAGCCCAAGTGGGCGGTCGGCCCTGGGGGCGCTTTGCAAACGGGAAGAGCTTTCCTGAAATGAATTCGGAGAATAGAAAGTTTCCGGATACAACAAATAGATTTATATTGAAACGTTAAAAAATGTTTCAATTTCGACTTTTATCTAGGTAAACATATGGATATATATCATACATATCAAGACAAATATATTTAATAATTAAATGAGTTTAATTTTAGTATAAAAACTGCCATCAATGAACATTTTTATTAGATTATTTTATTGTACAATAATGTATTAAGTAACTGATAAATATTAAGACTCACAGCTCAATTTGAATAATATGTTATGTAACCGGCAGGTATAGCTCAATGGTCAAAGCGTTTGCTTTGCAAGTCAGAGGTCGTCGGTTCGATCACCGATGGAGATTAAAAAATATATTTTTTTTAATCGACTTTTGAGCTCTAAAATACCCCGGTTGGTGCGAATTTGATCCCTCACCCATGAAATCCAAGTCACAGCTTATTATTTAAATTGGTGATAGACGAAAGTCATCCCGTAAAGATCACCCATTCATAGTAAATTACTGTAATAATATGGATGGTGCTTGAATCTCGGGCTGTAGTCTATGACGTTGGAGGATCAATACTCCACATGCAACGCTTAGCCATATGCACCACGGTTAGCGTCATAGAATTTCGTAGATGAGACTTCAGAATTACTATCACCATCTGTCGGTATTTTCCTGTATGTGGTTACATAAAAAAAGTGTATCAGTTACCAAAAAGAAGTATTAATAAAAAAATAATAAAATGATTTTTATTACATTTATTGAGAAACAGAAAATCTTTATAAGGACTGGGAGTTAAATTTTATTGAAAAATAACACTAATGAATTTAAAAAAAATACTTTTACTACGTTATTAACATGTTCAATAAAATGCCAATTAAATGATTTGGCGTTTCAAAAACTACTTCAATTGGACTATATTCAACGGAAGGTTCTATATTACATATATTACGTATATGGGATGTGACTGCTTTAAAGTAAAAATGCTCCTGAAATTAATTATACAAATGGATCACATTCACGTACTGAGCTTCGAATTATACGGCTTCAGTAGTAAAGGAGCTTCCGGAGTAATTTTCACATTTTACGTTTACTACTCGCACTGAAAATGCACTTTGCATTGTGAAATGTTTAATGATGCTATGCACTGCATTTTTTTATTTAATCAGTTAATGAACGCATTTCATCACGGGTAAATTAATTGTACAAATTAATAACTATGTACTTCTTTCAAAAAAATCCTTGTTTTAATTGAATAATTTCCATTGTGTTGTATAGGGTCCGCCAAATAACTTTTTTTTTTCAAAAACAGGGCGCAAAACATCGAGTGTAGCTTCGGCTGTGTGGCATGTAGCGCCTTTTTCTTGAAACCAAATGTTGCCAATATCCTTCTCTTCAATTTTTGTGAAAGAAAATTCGTTCAACATGGCCCGATAACGATCGCCATTGACTGTAACGGCCACTCCTTGCTCATTTTCGAAGAAAAATGGCCCAATTATGCCTCTGGACTAAAATCCGCACCAAACAGTGACTCATTTTGGGTGCAACATCTTTTCAATGTATGCGTGCGGGCTTTTTGTGCCCCAAATGCTACAAATTTGCTTGTTTACATATCCGCCAAGTTCAAAATGGGCTTCATCTGAAAAGATGATTTTGTTGGCAAAATCGGCATCTTTTGTAAGTCGATCGTAGGCCCACTTAGCGAAGCGAAAACGCATTGGATGGTCAGTTAGCTTCAACTCCTGAACCAATTGGACTTTATATGGCGTCATACCATGGTCTTTATGCAAAATTTGTCTCAATGATGTCTCCGAAATGTTTAATTGTTTAGAACGACGGTGAATTGATGTTGATGGCACTTCACGCACACTTTCTGCCACAGCAGCAATATTCTCGGGTGTACGCACTGTTTTTGGCTTTTCACGCTCTGGTTTATCGTTGAGGATGCCAGTTTCTTTCACTTTTTTCACAAGATAACGAACATAGGGAGCTGACGGTGATTCTCTTCTTCCAAAATCCGTACGCAATTTTCGCACACATTCTGCAACATTACCATGATTTTCAAAGTAATGTCGCAATATTTTCCAGCGTTGTTCAAGCGTATACACAACGATATTCGTTTAGCGGAAGGAAAAAACTAATTATCTGTCAAATCAGACATGAGCTAAATGTTACCATTCACGAAATAAGCACTAGTTGAAAAAAAAAACGTTAGACGGCGGACCCTTTACTTTATAGACTTTTATCAATTATGTATAAAAACGAGTACTCCGTCTAACAAATAAATGCAATCTTATGTCTTATCGATAATTCTTGACACATAAATGTTTTTTTTTTAGGATATTGCCTAGGCTTCTATTTCTCTGAACTCAATGAATCGATAATTCGTGCAGCCATTTGATGGATATTTGGCCAAACTAGTACTTAAATGTGTGCAATATTGAAATAAGTGATTTAAAAAGTGTAACATCCCCCGTCTTTAAAAAGACGACAAGTCACGGGATCCTCACGTGGGCGGATGGAGGAAGGATGCAGGAGCAGATAAACAACACAAATAACTTGTTTTTTAAGCACAATTCGCATTTATTTTAAATAAAGACTTGATTTCCTCGTCCGACCGCTACATAACATTTCGCCGGGCCGGACGAGGACTAACCAACGACTGACGGAACATTGTGACATCCAGCGCCACCAAGATAATCACTGCAAAAAAAAAACAATTAAAGATGACAGTTGCACCAACATGAAATGGAGCAACTGTCATTAAAAATAAAATGACGTATGCAAACGCTGTGAGCGAACTAAAGATCGTTTTTCAAGGCTTTTTGAGGCTTTTTATATAAATAGTAGAAGCATTTTTTTAAATATTCGAACGCGTATTTGTCTACAAATTATATTAAATTCGAAAAAAGATAAGTTTACAAAATATGATTACATATAAGCGATAAAAATATTACACCAAAAATGTACACTAAAAAAATTACACACTTAATGGAAAATATCTATAATCATCAGCCTGTGTCCGTCCATTGTAAAATGTAGGCTTTCCGCATGAGTCTCCATTCTTATCGATCCTTCGCCCTCCGCATCCAGAAAATATTAATTGATTTTTAAAATTAATTATGTAATATCAAACAGACGAAAGATGACATAATTTATTCAAATAAATTAAGATAATCAGTTCTACACAAATGCTAGGTGAGAGTTTTGAAGGTTGTAAGAGAACAAAATTATGTAACATTTGTTATGAGACATTTTTTTTAATTGTGTAGGGATACCTACAAGGGGTCACTTGGGGTTTGTTGGTGAATAGTGATGTTTCTCTGTAAGAAAAAGGAATACAAACGAATATGTTCCAGCATCGTGTGAAGTAATGGTCGACCCAGGGCTGTAATGTCAAATGCCTACTAAACGAAATTTATATTACGGCTCAGCTTGTTTATAAAAAGCACTTTGTTTGTTGTCTCGAATGGGACCATACACTGCAAACTAGAGTGACCCACTTTTGAAACAAAACAAAGAATTTAATTAAATAACTATCGAACTTGAAAAAGTAGCGTTTTTATGACATATATATATAATGCCGATATTTATTTCTTATAAAAATAATTGAATGGAATATATGAAATATATGAAAAAATGCTTTATGCTTGGCATATAATATTGTTATATCCGAAGAAAAACTCAAATTATGAAGGCTACCCAAAGAAAAGACAAACTCAAGTAGCAGTGTGCAGGAAATATCTGCTGAAAAAACGACGGTCAATAGGAAAGAAAAGTATTGGAGTTGTTTTCAAAATTTGGCTAACTGAGTGTTGGCTGACCTACTGCAAGATGGAATGACAACATCAAAATATTAAAGGGTGTAGCCTGGATGCCGAGGTTATTAAAATTTACTAATTGTATGATGTTGAACCTCATTGTGACGAACAATGAGTTTCTCAGCATAATCAAGGAAGAAAGGCACCTAGTAAGAACCATCTCAGAGAGGCGAGCCCGATGGATCTGTCACATCATGCGCCACTATGCTCTTCTTCACGACATTGTGGAAGGTATGGTTGAGGGTAGAAACTGCAGAGGGCTCCCTAGACGGGAGTGTTTGCAGCAAGTGTTCTAGGACATGAGTTGTAGCTCTTATGCTGAGCTAAAGATGATTGCAGAGGATCGAGAAGAGTGGAGATCGAGATGCAAGATATCGTTGCTGCAAACCAATCCACCGGATCGATACTACCAAGAATGTTTAATAAATAATTATATGATTTTATTAGTTAAGTTTCCTGCGCTTATGTACAAATTTGTAAGTGGCCACAAAGTCAGCATGCCTTATTGAAATGAGGCATTTTTATCGAAATGCATCAAAAAACATTATTTCTTCCACGAAGAACTAAGAGTCTCAGAGAATGTGATTTGAGGTCTGTTAGGAGGTACTACATGGGCAGCTAGAAAACTGCAGATATTAAAAAAAAAAAAAAATAGTTTTAACTAAGTTTCTTGCGCTTTTGTCGAAATTTGTTAATGGCCACAAAGTCAGCATGCCTTATAGAAATGAAGCATTTGTATCGAAATGCATCAAAAAACATTATTTCCAACAAGAAGTCTATGAAACTAAGAGTGTCAGAGAATGCGATTTGAAGTCTGTTAGGAGGTTCCACAGAGGTAATTAGAAAACTGCAAAAATTCCAAAAAAAAAACCACAACAGAGAGCTGAATGGTCAAATTAAAAAAAAAACAGGGTCTCATGGACTCTCTATAGGAGGGGTAATAAATGGAGCGCGTTTAATGTGCGAAGGATTTTGTATGCGAGGACGCTTAAATTTATTTCGCATTAAATGTAAATAATTTTGAGAGTCCGATTTAAAATAAAACCGCACAGTTAAATGATCATAAATAACCTCCCGGCTAACAAAAAAAAACCTTTGTGGAGTAAAAAAATCGTCTTTGGACGGGAGGAGGGTGGGGAGGTACATAATATAAACGGCTATTATCTCTTCCCAAACGTGTTTTGCTCTTTTTAAAAGGTTTTAATGGCTTATGGGTTAATCAAAAACATGGACTATTTTACTCGCATTCTCGCAGCGTTAAAATAATTATTAATTCTTCATAAAAGCGCCTTCGGAAACATCGCTACTTAATTAGATAGCGAAGAAATGAAAATAATAGACTGTCAGATTTATAAGACTCGAATATTTGAAGTTAACAAGTAATCGGATTTACTTTACAATTTAACAAATGCTTTTAAATGTTTTTTTAGAATATGTAACATACTTAAATGATTTAATTTTTCTTTCCACATCTGTTCGGCAAGTTCTTCTTCGTAGTATCAATCCTGTGAATTGGCTTGCAGCAAAAAAATCTTGCATCTCGATCTCCACTGCAATCCTTTTTAGCTTAGCATAAGAGCTACAACTCATGTCCTCGAACACTTGCTACAAATATTCCCATCTAGGACGCCCTCTGAAGTTTCTACCCTCAACCATCCTTTTCACAATGTCGTGAAGAAGATCGTCGTGGCTCATGATGTGACTGATCTATCGGGCTCTCCTCTCTGAGATGGTTCTTACTAGGTGCCTATCTTCCTTGATTATGCTGAGAACCTCATTGTTCGTGACGTGGACTCTCCAGGAAATTCTGTGAATTATTCTGTATGACCACATCTCAAAGGCATACAGTCTTTTTTTATCACTTTCAGATAAGCACCGTGTCTCACAGCCGGCAAGTAACCAGTGCCTTATTTCAAGATATCTCTGTGCACCTATGCACATACAACCAACAAATCTATATTTTTTTCATAAGATCAGATGATAAATCTGTTTATCTTGAGTATCATTTAGTTTTTAGAGGAAATTCAACTCAAAATACAACATTAAACGGACTGTTAAATAAATATCCGACACTGTAAAAAATATATAAGTAACAAGTAAAAACATGCGTGTGCTTTAAGGTGATTGTTTGTATTATTAATTAAATATACATATACTATACATAAAAAAAATTTCAACGCGTCAATACAAGCAGAAAAATAACGGCAGAAGCGGGATGCGAACCGCGGACCTTGGAAACCAACTATGCCCAGGTATTCATACCGCTCAGCCAACTGGGCTATTGCTATGCGTGGACCGACTCACGTTGAAACTAGTATTTATGTCATTGTTATCATCGTATGATAGATGTCGTTTTGTGATTGTTTGTATCTATTGTTCCCCACGACCTCCAACGCAAGATGTAATTTAAAAACAGCAACTTTAATATTTGTGAAGTATTTTTTATGATTTGCTTATTACAATTTTTAAGGAGATCGACTGATCAGCGTGATGTTCTCGATGCGAAGAATAATTTATCTATAAGAGGCTCAGCCATCCGATAACACAAAGTTAATAGCATGCAGTAACCTGTTCACGTATTGATCCGTGTCCAATGTTTCTAAGCTTTGATGATCTAACAAAAACCGATCATTTACAATGTTAACCGGCGGTCATAGCTCAATGGTCAAAGCGTTTGCTTTGCAAGCCAAAAGTCGTGGGTTCAATCCCCGACGGAGGTTACAAAAAATTGAAGATTTTTAATCGATTTATGAGCTCTAAAATACCCCCGGTTGGTGTGAATTTGATAGCCTATTAATTAAAACTGGTGGTAGACGAAAGTCGTCCCGTGAAGATCACCCATTCATAGTAAATTTCTGTAATAATAAAGGATGATGCGTGAATCTCGGGCTGTAGGGTATGACGTTTGCGGATCAAAACTACACATGCATCGTGTAGCCATATACACCATCGTAAGCGTCATAGAATTCCACAGATGAGACTTCAGATTTACTTTCACCATTTGTCGATATTCTCCTGTATGTGTTTACATAAAAAAATATGCTATTGTCGTTGGTTATAAAGATAGTTTAATTACTTTTTGCATATAATTTAAATATATGTGTTGTTCATTAGCTCAATCATAAATAAAACTGTTAATTTACTCACGGAAATGTGCAATGGAAGCAAATAAATCTTATTTAACTAGCTTGGGTATTATGACTTTGCATTTCTGTTCTTATATGTTAATGAGAAACTTGGGGTCTTAAGTAAGTACAAACATAATACATGGATATGTTAAATACATAGCTGCATACAAACATAATATAAATATATACGCACGCCACACACAAGATCTTATCTTTAAGTGGTGTGGTAAGCGAATGTAAAAAAAAAAGAAAAAAAAAAAAAGATTGGAATGTAAATTACTATGGAAAAATGTATCTTTTTATATTTGATTAAATAAAAAAATAAATAAAAAAATATGTGGTCCATCGACGTTTTATTTCTACGAAAACGTATGCAGGAAAACACAACCGATTGAAAACAGTCGACTCAATGATGCTCAGCCAGGACGGCTGGATGTCAAATAAATGTGTTTGTGTGCAGATTACAAGTGTATACTTCTTCGTAGTATCAATCCGGTGGATTGGTTTGCAGCTACAAAATCTTGCATCTCGATCTCCACTCCTCTCGATCCTCTGAAATCCTTTTTAGCTCAGCATAAGAGCTACAACTCATGTCCTCGAACACTTGCTGCAAATACTCCCGTCTAGGTCATCCTCTACAGTTTCTACTCTCAACCATCCCTTCCACAATGTCGTGAATAAGACCATCGTGGCGCATAATGTGACCGATCCATCGGGCTCGCCTCTCTGAGATGGTTCTAACTAGGTGCCTATCTTCCTTGATTATGCTGTATATTGTACAAGTGTATACTGACCTGTTTTTTGAAAGAATTAAGAATATATGAAAGAAAAACATACTCGTTTTTATTGAAAAAGCATTCCAGTACTGCCCAGTGGCACTATAGAAGGAATTTTGAAAACTGCCAGCTTATGGTCGACATACATTAATAAAGTATCGATTTTAAGAAAGTTGACATGGAATAAACGTTCAGCACTCACAAGTGCTTTCGAAGCAGCTGTTCCGGTGTATCTGTTATTTTTTAAAAATATCAAAATTAATATAATTTTGAATAATATAATGTAATGCACATAATGAAGTCTTTTCGAAAGAAAATTTAATTATTACACGACTTTTTTAAAGATAATTATTATAAACCGAAATTTCGTCAGACATTTTAAATTGGCAAAGTAAGCGAGCTGCTTTCTTATAAAACGCACTAGGAAACAATCGCAAACCTACTTGGGAGAGTTTGTATGGGTAACTGCGAAAGGCGTCTCCATAACAAAAACTGTTTTTCATGAACAATTAAAGTAACTTAATGCATCTTACCAGTTTTAATTTATGGCGTAGAGACGTGTTATCTAACAGCAGGTATGTATTACCCATAAAATAAAGGTCACCCAAAATGCTATAGAGAGATCCATGCTCGGATGGAGATCGTATCTCTAAAAGATATAATTCGAAACGAGGATGTTCGAAGAGGAACTCAAGTAGCGGAGGTCATCCGAAGAGTAGGCACACTCAAGTGGAAATTTACAGGACATATCTGTCGAAGAGACGACGGTTGATGGAAAAAAGTTGTAGTGTGGCGTCCAAGACCTGGCAAATGAAGCGTTGGTCGACCCTTTAAAAGATGAACTGACGACATCAGTAGAATAGCGGGAGTAGCCTGGCAGCGAATGGTGGAGGATCGAGAAAGATGGATGGTAAATAATTAATGATGATAATAATAATAAATTATTAAAATCAAGTACTTTAAGATCGGCTACGTTTCAATATTACAACCGAACAATATATTAAAATTTATTGTCCTCGGAGTTATATATTTAAATATATTTGTGGACTATTATGATACGCCTTATATATGTGTTAAAACCTGTTTGTTATGAAATAAAATAAAATGATTAAGAGAAAAATTAATAATTTCTTCAACTTTTTTTTAGTATCATACTGGTACGCCAGTGACTTGTTGCTTAGTTCCGCCATTGGTATCCTCACCCTCTATAAGATTTTCCTGAAAGCAATAATTGGATAATTGGTGGGGCTTGTTTTTCCTTTCTTAAGAATTTCAGAGATTCTTCCGCGTTCTTCGGGGCTTGATTTGGGAAATAGCGCCCACTGGGGGAGGTGGACCTTCGTTTAGAGCGGGATAACTATTCCACTGATGAAAGTAATAAAAAATAATGGGGATTTTTTTGCGTTTAATTAACCGTTTTTTATGAAGCACTTTAAATATAAAGTTTTTTAATACCATTGAACATCGTTTGCTAACTTTTTCAAGGTTTTAAAATCACGTAAATAAATAACAATTTTAGTTAAATGCCAAGCACATTTTGACAGGTTTTATAATCGGATCACCGCGACAGCGCAATTTTTCTCACGTTTATGGGTATAATAATTGTGATTGATACGTAACGAAAGACATTTTTATGCGGATTTATCGGTTTTGGAATAGATTTTTCAAACATCAAACAAGGCAGATTGTAGTTGTTATTTGCAAGTACAGTTAAATTTAATCATACATTTTTTTTTTTAATGTTAGTATATATCAGTTTTTGTGAACAGTAATTTTGTTTTTTAAGGATATTGAAATGTCTTTTTCGTTTCAAATGATCATATACTTGTTGTTTGGAGCATATTGATGTACAGCTGTGAGACATGGTGATTATCTAAAAGTGATAAAAAAAGACTAAAGGCCTTTGAGATGTAGTCTTACAGAAGAATTCTCAGAATTTCCTGGAGAGACCACGTCAAAAATAGTGAGGTTTTCAGCATAATCAAGGAAGATAGGCACCTAGTAACAACCATCTCAGAGAGGCGAGCCCGATGGATTGGTCACATTATGCGCCACGATGGTCTTCTTCACGACATTGTGGAAGGGATGGTTGAGGGTAGAAACTGCAGAGGGTTCCCTAGACGGGAGTATTTGCAGCAAGAGTTCGAGGACATGAGTTGTAGCTCTTATGCTGAGCTTAAAAGGATTGCAGAGGATCGAGAAGAGTGGATATCGAGATGCAAGATTTTGTTGCTGTAAGCCGAAGAAAGATCATGTACGATTAAATTCGATAAATTAATTTAATAAATATTTTGGTAATTGTGTGTACCTTTATTGTGTCTTTATTAAACTGGTCTTTCAGAATATTGCGAAAAGTAGTTCGCACTTTAACCCTTTTGCATCGGTTATCGATATATGCCATCTAAGATTCCCCTACCGATGACATCGGGAGCCGTGATATATCGTTATGCTACTTTCAGTACTCATTGTGACATCTACGGTAAGAAATTGAAACTGCACTCATTCCCTTTATCAACCTACATGTATTCTTTACAGGAATCTGTAAAGCATTTAAATAAAAATCGTTTGGTTTTGTCACAGGAGCGATATTTCTGTAAACCACATTTGTCAATGCCACTACATGTTTGGAGTTACATAATGAACGTTTATTAAATATAATAGTTTCTTATGAATCATATGATAGCTAAAGGGCAGAAGAACCAATGTGACATATGAAAATAGGTCATATAAGTACATTTATGCTTTAGAAATACTAGTTTTAAGCAAAAAAAATGGTTTGAAAAATTCATACCGTATTGACAGTATAATTTGTATTCCACCGAACCTAAAGGGGTAACACTAGTAAGGTTTGCTATTTTCAGCTTGCTGTACAAATATATAATGATTTTGCCGCTCAATTGTGAAGTTAGACGTTAAAAAATATGAAGAAGTCCTCTGTTGTGAAGAATAAAATTCATTTTAGAATAACTCAGTATTTAAAAAAGATATTTAAATAGTTATATAATTAATTATAACTTATTATAAATTTTCTTTAGATATCCAGCAATATTTTTTTTTACAATAGTTCCCGTTCGTTCACCAAAGTAAATGCGCGGGAAGAACTTAAATGGTGACCGTCAATAATCACTTAGTAATTATTTAGTTTTTCACTTAACGCTTTCATTACGGCTCGGTTTGAATACAAATTATACTGTAAATTATAAAACTAGTATTTGAAGCATAAATGTACTTATCTGGTCTATTTTCATATATCACATTGGTTTTTGTATCCTTTAGCTATCTGATGATGCATAAAAACTTTTTCAAGAAATTAGCAAAACGATATGTCACGTCAACCGATGTCAACGGCCGGGGAATCTTATGACGGCATATGCCGACAACCTATGCGAAAGGGTAAAATTCAATTATAAATCTAAACTAAAGCAATATAATATTGCTACGTTGGCATTAATAAACCGTAACGTTAATGATCTACAATTTATACAGTAATAACTGTCCACTTGGGTTGCACTACTCCCACTTCAAGATTTTTCTACCTGAAAATGGCGGTTGAACATTCCACTTGATAAAAGTGAATTATACATGCCGTAGTTATTGTAGCAGATAGTGGCTCCCCTCCTCTCAAGCCTTACAAATATGCTCCCGTAGTAAAGTCTGACGATGTAGCCAGTGGTTTTCAAGCTTTATCTTTGAGGTTATGGAAAAAATACAAGAAAAACGTTAAAAAAATGCTAGAACCGCCCCTTGGACATTTTTGAAGCTAGCCCAGCTAATCATCAAACCAAATAAAAAACTTTTTTGAGCAACGTTGGAAGTGAACCAAAATTTCGATGTAAAACGCTTGTTTAAGTTAGAGTCGCTCCTTGAAACCAAACGGTATCATAAGCATCCTCATAAAAAAATAATTTAAAATTCGGATACTACAGTTCTGTTTTTATATTTCATTCACAGTCATTGACACTAAATGTCTCAATACATTGACAACGCCACACTTATGAGTAGTATGAATTAAAATGTAAAATATTTTGTAATTTTTTGACACCCAAAAAAATATTTGACACTATTTATATTTCTTTAATCATGTTTTATTCATTTGCTAAGTGTATTTTTATAAATTTATGTAAAATATTTTATTGCAGCTTGTGTTCTGTTATAATTAAATAAATATGTCTAAATACATAAAAGTACTCATACTGCATACACTATACATGTCTTTTCCAATCAATTCAATATCTTTTTATTTTCCGAATTTTTCTTATCCGGACTACCTTCATCCTCAATTGGATAATCGAGGTTCCACTGCATCATAATCTTTTTAAACATGTGTTATGTTGACATATCGGCCAATTGGCGAACTATACGCCATAATTTGACAGATAGCGGATTGTCAAAATAAATAAAATGCCCACTTAAATATAAAATTTAGGCTAACACTTTTGTAAATACGTTAAATTGTTAGACGAGTGGACGAACGGAAAATAAGAGACAGAAGATCATATATCGAGGTTTTTAGGCACCAGCATGCAAGGGTAAAACTTATATCTAAAATTATGTACCATATATGGAATATATATACACAGAAAACAATATTATCTATACATTTAATAAAGTAAGATTGAGATTGAATTGCAGATAAGAAGTAGAATTGTAAATGTTTAGTGTTGGCTTGTCCTGTTTTATACATTGTCTGCCAGTGTTTCTTCATCACCGGCCGTTATCAAGGCATTTGCAGGCGGAATGAGCCCCGAGTTAGGCTGCTACGGAGACTGTTGACGATACACTCGTGATGCCGTAGACCAGACTACATATTGCCGGGAGGTTCTGCAAGGCAGGGGATTTCTATTAGCGATCCTCGCCGTGTAATCCCACTGTAGCGGGGCCGTGTCGCGTCAGACAACTAGAGAGCAAACAATTAGAATTTAGAAGACGCGTGCAAAGTGATTCTGAAGCCCCATTAATACAACCCAAAGAGATTATCATTGGATATATGATAACGATGAGGCATGCAATTTGTTTAACTTATTTACATTTCATATAACAAAAGCCTTTGATTACACAAAAAAATATATAATTTTATTGATACATTATTTGATTATATCCACTTGAAGTGAATTTCTATTGAGAGGTTTTAGAAGTTTGTGCAATATTGTAAAAAAAGTCAAAACATATAACATATATATTTTTTTAATCAAATATAAAAAGAAACATTTTGTACACAGTAATTTACATTCCAATTTTTTTTTTTTTTTTTTATACATTCGCTTACCACACCGCTTAAAGATAAGATCTTGTGTGTGGCGTGGGATTCATCTATGTTATTTGACAGTTTTATATAATTATACAGAGTTTTACATATACACATTTATACATTTACATGATTTTAATATAAAACTAACATTATATAATTAAAAATTTAATACACTTTAAGTTGAATTAAATCTAAAGTATATATAAATTAATAATACATTTTTGGTACATTTCATTATTTCAATTTGTTATGCAGTGACGTCGGTTCTTTTCGTAATTCTTTTAAAGTACGGTTTCACCTTTTCAATCAATATTTTAATATCAGTGATCGCTTTTATTTCCCTTTTATATCTAACGATATAACTTACTGTACTTAAATAGTTTTGTAAATAAAGGTTTAAATAATATTTTATTGATAAACGTACAGTTATACAAAATAACGCATGCAAGAAATCCGTAAATATAAGGTTTATCAATCTAACTATAGAAAATACCTTTCACAAGATTTTCTTGTGCATTATTTCCGCCAATTATTTCTACATAATATGATGCACTCGCGATGCAAATGTATGTTACCAACGATTCGAAAACATAGATACATTATTATGTACTCGTATTATATACTAAGTTATATATTTTAAAAATTACAAGTATATATAATACATAAACTGCATCATGTTTCTATCTGCATTTTATCCTCCATAAGTATATTTAAGTTATTTCTTGGTAGTAAAAATAACTTATATTTTTCAGTTATTAAACTTAGAGTTAAAACTTAGTGTAAATAAATTATGAATGCTTTAATAATGCACTTTCTTAAAATATATGCATTTTATAATATGAATGGCATTAATTATGAAGTCAAAAAATAAACCTATAGTTTTTTTTCTTTTTACTTAAACACATACAGGAGAATATCGACAGATGGTGATAGTAATTTTGAAGTCTCATCTGTGTATTTCTATGACGCTCACCATGCTGCATATGGATAAGCGCTACATATGGATTGTTGATCCGCCTACGTCATAGACTACAGTCCGAGATTCACGCATCATCCTTTATTATTACAGGAATTCACTACGAATATGTGGTCTTCACGGGATGACTTTCGTCTACTACCAATTTTGATTTATAGGCTATGAGTGGCATTTTACAGGTGAGGGATCAAATTCACACAAACCGGGAGGGTATTTTGAACTCAGAAATCGTTTATTATTTTTATTTTTTTAATCTCCGTCGGGGATCGAACCCACGACCTTTGGATTGCAAAGCAAACGCTTTAACGATTGAGCTACAACCACCTGCCCTATTTTAATAGCATTAAAAAATATAAAAGCTTTTAATTAGAGCTCTCGATTTTGTAGTAAAAAGTAATAAATCATAGATTATTTTACTATTGTAATTTTATACAATATTTTAGTCGTATCATTATATTTTAATTTTTCACAGTAAGTTACATACTATAGTATGATATAACTAGTCATAAATTAGACATATAACTTGCTCTGGAAATCGAAATATTACATAATATGTACATTGTAAAATTCTTATGTGAATACATATGTTGCTGATTCAAGAAATAATTGCAATTTAATTATTCAAACAGTGCTATAAATTAAAAAAGTTACAGAAAATTAGATGTAATATAACTTCGATGACAGTATATATAATCGTGTCGGAAACAACATGGTCATATCTTGTCTTCCCAGAAGTGAGCGACGTCGATGGCGTTACTCTCGGCCATCATCAGGTCTTCCTGGGTGCAGCTATTCGGACACAGAGCACACTCTAGAAGGTGTGACAGGGTCTGCTCTACGCCGCAGTCATGGCATTTACTTCTATAACAGTAAAAATTATTTAACGTAATTTTATTTAATTATAATTTCGTTAAAGACTTTGAATTCTACATAATTTATATTTGGTCGATAAATTATGTTCAAAGTAAATTATAATTGATAAATATATTCTTTCCTTTAAAAATAATCATAGTATACAACAATACTCGATACGCTTCAATTGACGGACTAAAGTTTCAGTCAACATTTCATGTTGTTCTACGTCGGTATTATTTTAAGTGTTTCCTGAAATGAGTTACAACATTAAAGTGAAACAAATGGATAACCACTACTGAAAATGGAAACATTAATTTAATACTAAAAAATAGCTGCTAAGCATATGCAGCATAGATAGAGAGTGAAAATAAGAAAGATTGTCTACGCTGAACACAAATTTCATGTTTGCTTTATGACATCTTCAAAGTTGATTAAATACTGGGTGGATACTCGTATATAGATCCACCAACGTTAGCTAACCTAAGGGTCTAAGCATACAGATTTACTTAGACGTAAGTATTGCACAGCAGTAAATAATAGTTGAGTTATTTTAAAGGTCATGTAAAACTTAAGCATTCAGACATCTGAAATGAAACAGTGTATAAATATACTTTTTACATTTATTTAAAATACAATATATTTTAAAATAATATTGTAAACAACGATAGGTATGATGGTGGATATGAATTGTGTGATGGGTATATGTGTATTGGAAATCAATAATGTATAAGGGAATTCATTGATGAAAACAATAAAATAATATGTATAATTACAAAGCTCATTAAAAAAAACAATATTTACATCATAGGTTAATTGCACTTAAGTAAGAATTCTAGATAATTTTAAGATTTTTTTTTATGGATAATCCATAAGTAGATGGAGAAGCTACACAATTTTAAGTAGATATATCACTAATGAATGATACTGCTAATGGCGTTTAGAAAGTTTGGAAATTTGAGTTGAAGCAAAATGAACAGAGCAGTATCAACGTTATAAATAAAACAATGATACTGCGTACAATAAAACTTCCAAAACACATATACCCATCACACAATTCATATCCACCTTCTCACTCACTCTTTGCTTTATAAAGAGCCAACACTCACTGTACTAATTGACTTGAAAATAGCCATTAGGCGTGGCCGAAACCTGTCGTCTACAAATATATTGTGAGATAAATTCTAAATATTCTATTATTTATATCTGATATTATGAAACTCCACTAAGTAACGGGTCCGCCAAATAACTTTTTTTTTTGAAAATGGGGCGCAAAACATCGAGTGTAGCTTCGGCTGTGTGGCACGTAGCGCCGTCCTGTTGAAACCAAATGTTGCCAATATCCTCCTCTTCAATTTTTAAGAACAAAAATGGTCCAATAACGATCGCCATTGACTGTAACGGCCACTCCTTGCTCATTTTCAAAGAAAAAATGGCCCGATTTTCAAAGTAATGTCGGAATATTTTCCAGCATTGTTCAAGCGTATACACAACCATATTCTTGTCAAATTAGACATGAGTTAAATGTTACCATTCACGAAATAAACACTAGTTAAAAAAAAAGTTAAATGGCGGACCCTTTATTATCGATCGAAAAAATCAAAATAATTAATAATAGGTTAGATTACGAATGACACTAAAACATTTTAAGCGCAGTTCTCGTTTTATGATGAAGTTAAACAATATTGTACGTGGAGAAAAACTTGGTAAGGTTATTGTAAGCCAATTGTCGTCGGTTGGGTTGAGCCAGTCCTTTGTAACAAATGAACTAGTTCTTGAGAAAATTGGCTAATCATCCGATAAAAAAACATCTCTAGATATGCCTCGGATAATAACAAATGCTGTCTTCTCCAGACCTCATATTCCTTTTTTTTTTAATTTCGGGAACTATATTTGTTTCTAGATGTACCTTCAGTTCCAGATATATGTTTTGAAATAATGTATGGACAGTAGTAACTGACTACAAAGTGTCGGCAATTTGTGGTGACTACATGTTCCAGATATGAAAATAATATGATTGATTTTGTTGGAAATTATATTTAAAAACATTTATGTTTCGATTCCTGCTTCAGCCGTTTATTTTCCTCAAATTTATAGATGTCAAAAATTCATATTTAAGATGGTGCGAATTTGTATGTGTGTCAGTTGTTTATTCTATCGATTTCTATAATTTTTACCAATCAATTAGCTTTTAAAGCCGTGACCGTTTTGTTCAGTTATATTGTTTCTCATTTGAAATAGGTTAGGTTTAATTACTTGGTAAGATTGATGTACAAACTTGAGCAATAACGATCTGGGTTTAATGCCGTAGAATTGTTTTTTATTGTATTTAATTTATCGAGAAAATTTGGTCCCGTCTGTTCGTGATGTGAGGTCAGCCACATTCGGAGGTAAAACTTTTAGCGTGAGTCTGACAGTTAATGGTTAACTGAATGATTAAACGAAACTGATATTTAATGAAAACCGTTTTAACGATAAATTGGTTATTTATCAATGATTTATTTATTTACAATCTTGTGGTTCTATTTGATAAATATTCTCTCTAAGTATTTAATCTGATTAACTTTAGGGTAAATTACACTTATTTCATCTGGAGTTTGAATTTCCATGTAAAAGCTTAAGGTTCTTTTGCAGCTAAGCCATTTATCTAAAGACAAATTTTTCCATGTTTATTTCTTAGAAAATATATTGAATTGTAAATTTATCTAATCGAATACATTTCTATTGAAGTGAAAATGGTCTTTTATAAAATAAAATGAAACAAGAAGATTGTTACATATTTATTTATTTACCGTAGTTTCGAGAAATACACAAAATACATAGAACATATTTACATGCAAAAATACGAGCACCATTTCCGTATATAAAAATAATCAGTGAATTCTTTACTTTTTTACTTTAGTTAACGCATTTTGCCGTCGGTTTTGACGTTAGAGTCATTCTTTTTACAGCAGATTTTTACTAACTTGATATCACTGAAGTGAAAATACATTAATCATTTTAGTAAAAATATCCAAAACAAACGAAAACTACATTTAAAAAAATCATAATTTTTCGCATCTACTAAAAAGTCACATAGTATTTGTGCTCCTTATGAAAATTCAATCATTGTTATTAGAGCACTTTCACGTTGTAAGTAACGGACGTTGATAATCAATATTAAAACTTGGATGTAAAAGCAATAAGCATTGTTACGAGATGTAAGAATTTTATTTGTGTGTGATGTGAATGTTTCTTTCGTGCACTTGCGTTCTACGGTAAAAAATTTGGTGTACCTTAATGCCCATGGAATTTATAAAAAAAACTCTCATTTCACACTCCAAAGCGTCTAATTTTTTTTTGGACACAATCCACGTATCCACGTTATGAGAGATCATATCAGATACTCCAGATTTTTGTCAATTAAACGTTTTAATTTTCTTACGGAAGTTCTTTTTTATACTTCCAGTTCCTATCATTTAGGAATGTTCGACGAATAGTTGTTTTTGAAACTTCTTTACTTTCATTTATAGATTTTTTTTTTCTTAATATAGTTCCAAATATATCGAAATATTATTACAATATATTGATACAATTAAAATATCTTTAATAGATTCTTAGCCACAACTGGAATGTACTTGAGTAAATATATATTCTTTGAATATATAATGTCTACTAAGCAAGTCTAAACATTATTCGACCATTTCCTAAATTCGAAACAAAAATGAAGTTAATCTTCTGTTTAGGCGTCCGCCCGGGTGTCCGCCATTTTGGCCCCGGACCGACTTCCGCTCCTTGCGCCTCCCGCCGGAAGTGGCCCGGCTCCAACATGGCGGCCAAGGCGCGATAACGCCACTAATGAAGACAAGCCAAGCTTGGTGAGCAAACACCGAACTGGTGACTTTAGCAAAGCCAACCATCCGACTATAGTACGGCTTATAGTCGTACACTTACAGTATTTGTGATGCAGCTTAAGAAATAAATAACTTTTTAAAAATAATTAGCGTTCATTTATTTGTAATTTAAAAATATACTGATATCCCCCGTCTAATAAAATTGACTCTAAGTCACGGGATTGTCATAGGGTTGCGTGGTGGATGGATAAGAAGCAGGTCGCCAAAGCAAAGAACTCGTCGAGAAGCACATTTGACTTTTATTTTACGTTAAACAAAAAAGACTGACAAAATTCATTTTTCCGCCAGAAACCAGACAATGTTATATACCACACAGTGACGGACGGAGAGCAGTGTGAGTCACTGCACCCGAAAAATACAAAGCGGCCATCAATGGAACTAGCCGCTCCCACATGACAGAGGTGACATTCAAAACAAAAACAAAAACAAAATAGCACATGCAAACGCCGCGTCTTATAAGTACTTATATCTAAAACTTATACATTTTTATATGTGCGTGTAAACAGACAAAAGATCGCATATCGAGGCTCTTCGGCACCAGCCTGATAGGGCTATATAAAGTTGGTATCAATATATATTTTCTACATACTTTATATAGATCAAGTTGAACACATTAGCATACAGTCAAAATAAAACTCATTTATAAGATCACAGCTTAGCCCGACTCTCTCGAAGACGGCAAAATTTAGTCTTAAGAGGCGGTCCAACTCAAAATATCATCAGATAATGGACCATCGAAAGGGATATATAAAAAATCGTAAAGGATATAACCTGAAATTTTAAATTAAAAACTTATTTAATTTACTATATATATAAGTGCACATCTAACGAATCATTCCATTGGATACTGTTTTCAATATTTAAATAATCAAAAATATTTACGAAAATGGTTTATGACAAAATTAATAAATATATATTTGATTTGTGTGGTTTTAACTACTCACACTAGGCAGTGTTTAATTTTTACCGTATGTTTACTTAACAGCTTAAAATCTGTTAATTGACTTGGCTTAATTCCAATAAACATTATTTAATTATTTTCCATCCATTAATTATTCAAAACCAACATTCACTGAATGTTATTTATGAAAATTTTGGGAAAATAAAACCCGTTTTATTACGATCGAATAATTTCACAAATTATATTTGATGGAATTTGTACCAAACATGATTATTTTAAATTATGTCAAAATGTATTATTTTTAATAATATGTAATATATGATTTCAAATTCACATGTTTTTGTTTTCCATAAAAAATTACTATAATAAACAAAAACTATAAAAAAAAGCGCACCCGTGCGTGCTTTGCAATATTCGAAAGATGTATTTCAAAATTAATTTCGATTATCTCTCAACGATATCTATGAATTTTTAAAAATATTAACCAACCAAAAAGGATCGATATTTTTCGATAGTTTGGGAGTCATTTATGACATGGTGTCAAGGGCTGGCACTAAAGTTTTTTTTTCTAAAAAAAATATCATTTATATAGTATATAGTCGATATATATCTTAAATATTTACAAACAAACGTGATGCGTTGGAGGTACAAACGATGTAGGAAGACAGTTTTGTAAGTATGTAGTTAATAGTCAAGGACAGTCGAAACAAGCGGTCGAGTATTTGATCTACAATTTATTTTGTGGCAGCCCAAGTGAAAAATAAGTGTTTTTTCATTTAAATTTTAGTCCAATCTATTAAAGCTTACAATAATGTACGGGTATTTTAAAAATAATTTAGTCATTAGTAAAAGTAGTGTTTTTTTTTTTTTTTGAAAACACGTGGCGATGAAGTGGATAATGTTTGGCTGATGTGAAACATTCTACATACAGCACTTGGCCATCCTAAAAATGGTCCATAAAGAGATTTAAAAAAATACCTAATTAACAATATATAGTATTCTCCTTTACGTCCTAAAAAAAAAGAGAAATATGATAATCGAAGACAATTTGACTCATTGAATTACGAACATGTTAGTTATAAGATTGATACAAGTATGGCAAAAACTACAAAGAAAAATGAGATGGAAATCTTAATGTTTCAAATTTTATCATTGATCCATTTGCTTTTAAAGTGCGTTTTGAAACTTGTGCCTTTCTCACCTTCAGTGAAACTTGCCAAGTATCAGGAAAGCTTTCGGTCCTACCCCGAAACGTTAGCTGCTCCCTTCGAGGACCTCATTAGTTCGCGAAGTCGGAGCTTTTCCGAAGCTCGCTCCGGTAACGGCTCTTTTACCGCTTTCGAATGAGCCGTTCACTTTCCCGCTCTTCTATCGCGGCTCCCACCAAGGAGATAAACGGATGACTCGCGGCACTTAGTGCTGGAATGGAACTGGGACAGTTAAGAAAACTGCGTATCAGTAGAACTGCGTGTTACAACTTTAGTATGAAGGTTTTGTGCGTAATTTTGCGATTATCACAAAAGGCATAAAAATAAAGTTTGAATTTGAATTTAACAGGAAGCGAATTTTGCAAAAAAACATTAAATTTGTAAAGAAAACAAATGAAAGTTTGCGAGAGGATTCATAAAATTTTAAAATAATTTAATAGTGGAAAGAAAAATATCAAATGGTATAACATCATCCTCTCTTTAAAAGGTTGTTATTCAGTCGCGTGGTAGCAGGATGGAGAGCAGATTAATAACACACAGCCTTTTTCTGAAGCACATTGACATGTATTTTCGATAAGACTTGGTTTCCCCGATCGATCGTAACATGGCGTTACTTTCGCCTCGATCGATCAGGACTCTACGATGCGATCTGGCCGCCGTCGGCACACGACTTCCTGCCGTGGTCGGTCACACAGCGCCCCAGTAGCGATCTACGTAACTAGTCCAAAATGCCAATATGGTGGACACATACATGCTCGACAAGCGAACATAAATAAGAGACGAGAGATTGTGTATCGAGGTTTTCAGTACCAGTCAGCAAGGGCTATATCATGCTAATGTCAAGTTATTTTCTAAGAATTTTGCTAAGTTATAGGGAGATGAAATAATATAAATTATCTCTGTATATTTCAAGCCAACGACATACTCGTATGTTATGACTACCGACTAAAGCATGTTAAAACACCAATTTAATTTTGATGAACATTTTTTTTAAGATAATAATAAAGATATACAAAATATATATTGTTATGGTTTTTTAAGTATAATATTCCATATTTTAAGATGACTAAAATGTATATTTTTTCACAGCCGATTTCATACTAAAGCTGCATAACCATGATATATTTTTACAGATAAAATAGTAATGTTTGTTCATGAACATGTTCAATCGATTCCTTTGGAAGGAAAAAAAACTATGGATGTGTATAAAGAAAATGCATTAACATATTTTCACAGTCAAAACTGGTAAGCAAAATTTTAATCAGACATTTCATATATTGAAGATGCAAAATGAAAAAGATACAACAAAAACATTGATTGTTGCTAATCAGCAAATAACAGCGTGAGAGATCGCCAGTCTTGAAGAAGTACCTCATTCTGAAAGGGAAATTAAAACAAATAAAGGTAAAAATAAAGGATTATTACTTAAATATACATATACTATACATAATATTCTTTTTTCAACGCGTCAATCCAAGCAGAAAAATAACGGCAGAAGCGGGATGCGAACCGCGGACCTTGGAAACCAACTATGCCCAGGTATTCATACCGCTCGGCAAACTGCGCCATTGCTATGCCTAGACTGACTCGCGTTGAAACTAGTATTTATATCATTGTTATCATCGTACGAAAGATGTCGCTATAGTATATATTCAAAGCATGTATATTTTTATTATTATTCAATCAGTCTTCATTTATTCACAAGCTTAATATTATTACTTTCCGACAGTCTATTTATTTTAGTAAGTACCACTCGGGTCTCGAACCAAACTATAGACTGAATGGATGAGAAACGACTACTTATAGTTCTGACTCGGACTTTATAACCAATCATTTACCTGTGTTACTGATGGATAATTTTACCTTCTTGATATTGTCTCAAGGAGACATTATTATATGAATTTTTGAATTTTTATTAGAATATTATTTTATTATTTCAATATTCTAATCTACTTTTATAGATCATTGACTATATTACAATATTATTATTACTTAAATATACATAAAATTCTTTTTTCAACGCGTCAATCCAAGCACAAAAATAACGGCAGAAGCGGGATGCGAACCGCGGACCTTGGAAACCAACTATGCCCAGGTATTCATACCGCTCGGCAAACTGCGCCATTGCTATGTGAGTGGTACTTACTAAAATAAATAGACTGTCGGAAAGTAATAATATTAAGCTTGTGAATAAATGAAGACTGATTGAATAATAATAAAAATATACATGCTTTGAATATATACTATAGCGACATCTTTCGTACGATGATAACAATGATATAAATACTAGTTTCAACGCGAGTCAGTCTAGGCATAGCAATGGCGCAGTTTGCCGAGCGGTATGAATACCTGGGCATAGTTGGTTTCCAAGGTCCGCGGTTCGCATCCCGCTTCTGCCGTTATTTTTGTGCTTGGATTGACGCGTTGAAAAAAGAATTTTATGTATAGTATATGTATATTTAAGTAATAATAATATTGTAATATAGTCAATGATCTATAAAAGTAGATTAGAATATTGAAATAATAAAATAATATTCTAATAAAAATTAAAAAATTCATATAAAAATAAAGGAATTGGTACAAGCAACTTGTGAAATTGATGAAATGTATAATTGATCGAATTTGAACGTTCATAAGAATTTTAAACGCCTATGATAAAAATGTTCAATGAAATCACTTATCGAATAATGTACAAGTAAAGAAGGATATTCTTATACACACTCTGGTTTCTATTCAAGATTTGGTAAACATGAAATGATTTAGATGACGACCACACGATACGATAATCTATAACCCATTCATATGCATGATAGCGTCATACGTATCTGATAAGACGATAATAGTGATAACTTCCATCACATGGTACTATTAGGCAGGACCAACGCAATGCTCGTTACAACCTGTCCCATTCCTCATGTGATTACCATGAACGTAGATGTTTGCGCACAGTTATATTTGTCTGGTGTGGTCCGCATTATTCAGATCCTTATCAAAACACTGCCAAATTCAACACAGCGTCTAATATAAATACGCAAGCTTGATGCGATGCAGAAAGTTTCACTGGCACAATAATTAAATACTAATAAAATAATGCATATAGAGCTGATGATGTAGATTCTAGAACTTTAGAGCGTAGGGTTCATTGTACTGTAATATCCAGAAAAATAAGTTCTAAGATTATATTAATGACTTCCAGGTAACTCCATAGAACACTAAAGTGTAAGCGGCGGAAACTTCAAATAAGAGAGAGTCCAAGGGTTTTTTGTTTATTTATGAATTATTATGAAGTATTAAATACATATTTAACTAACTCTTAGAAATTGTAATAAACCCTGAAGGATTCAAGGATTTTCACTCACGTGTGCCTTGTCGGTTGATCACTTGGCGTGGGAATACCAACATTTGGACGGTTCAAATCTGCCTTTATAAAGCCAAACCCAAATACAAAAAGTATTCGGGGCTCACAATCGATCTCCCATACCTACAGTATTGTTCTCATTTTGTCTCCCCTGTTGTACTGTACTCTACGTGTTGTTAACATAAAAGCAAATTGATATTCAAGTTCTTTGATTCAACCCTATCATCGCAATTATCAAAAGAGATAGCTAGTAAAATATTATTCTCTTTTACGGGCTTATTCATCTTGGCGATTGAGCTCGTTATCATAGAAAAATTTACGACGTCTATGATAGAAACAAATCATAATCCGAAGTGTCCAAAGCGCAAATCTTTCCCACTGCACTTTCGGTTATAATAGTACAATATCGCTAGAAAATAATTATTATCAAATGCGTTCATATGTGTCTGACACTACATCAACTATCACTTAAAGTCCCAGGGGTCTCATCGGAATATTTTCGCCAACAATGGACCTGTATATATATTGTTCTTAAATAAACTTTCAGGTATCTTGAAATGTCTTAGGATAAGCCATAAACAGTTTAAGATGACAGAAAAAGACATGGACACAATAAAATGATTTTGTAAATACAGGGAGCGGCAAAAAAAGTGAACGGTTTTCGTCGTTGATTTGATTTTAAAAAGGTTAGCTTTTTTTGCCTCTCCCCGTATTAAATAAAAATAGATGAATTAAATAATCAATATAAGTTTTTTCTTTGATTAACTAAATGCTTAAACATTCACCCAAATATTTCTCTAATATTACAGTCGCAGTCTACTCAAGTTCGCGGGTTCTTGCCCTGGAGGCTCCC
Organism: Glossosoma conforme; assembly: GCA_022606575.1. NCBI lineage: Eukaryota > Metazoa > Arthropoda > Insecta > Trichoptera > Glossosomatidae > Glossosoma > Glossosoma conforme. Next base: position 3,804,017 of record JAGTXR010000003.1, on the reverse strand, counting down.
GGGAATCATATATGTTCCCATGTGGACCTCCTGAGATACAGGTGTTCTGGAACAACGAATGGATAATCTGAGCTTACAGAATTTTGAAAGGCAAATTTGCCGTGTCCATATACTCCAAATACAAATAGGATATGGTAAAAAAATAATGTTTTTTAGATCAATTTTAAGTTCATACCGAGAACATTATAAAGATGAATATTTTCAATTTAAATAAATATATAATTATTATTATTACTTCAATATACATATACTATACATAAAATTCTTTTTTCAACGCGTCAATCCAAGCACAAAAATAACGGCAGAAGCGGGATGCGAACCGCGGACCTTGGAAACCAACTATGCCCAGGTATTCATACCGCTCGGCGAACTGCGCCATTGCTATGCCTAGACCGACTCGCGTTGAAACTAGTATTCATATCATTGTTATCATCGTACGATAGATGTCAAATGAATGAAAATGATAAAAATAATTTTATGTATAGTATATGTATATTTAAGTAATAACAATATTGTAATATAGTCAATGATCTATAAAAGTAGATTAGAATATTGAAATAATAAAATAATATTCTAATAAAAATTAAAAAAATTCATATATATAATTATTAATTCTCTGAGCAATGCTGGGTAGTAATACTAGTGTCCAATATGTGCCACAAGTTCTATGAATAAAAAATATTTAATTCAGCAGTCTATTTGAAACAGAATTTTATTAATTGCATATGGAAATTTCCATTAACTTTAATGCCTATGTAAAAAAAATCCTGTTAAAAAAAAACAGAGTGCTTTTCTTGTATATTTGCACAACTTTGTAAAATTTTCAGCATCCGCAAGTCGTGAAAAAATATTAATGTAAGAATATTATATAAGTATAAGCAAAAAAAATACCTGAACCTATGAAACCTTGCCGGCGGTCATAGCTCAATGGTAAAGCGTTTGCAAACCAAAGGTCGTGGGTTCGATCCCCGACGGAGATTAAAAAAAAAAAAGGATTTTTAATCGATTTCTGAGCTCTAAAATACCCCGGTTGGTGTGAATTTGATCCATCACCCGTAAAATGTCAGTCATAGCCTATCAATTAAAAATGGTGGTAGACGAAAGTCGTCCCGTGAAGACCACCCATTCATAGTAGATTCCTGTAATAATAAAGGATGATGCGTGAATCTTGGGCTGTAGTCTATGACGTTGGCGGATCAACACTCCACATGCAGCGTTTAGCCATATACACCATGGTAAGCGTCATAGAATTCCACAGATGAGACTTCAAAAAAATTACTATCACCATCTGTCGGTATTCTCCTGTATGTGTTTACATAAAAAAATAATAATTATTTATTTAATAATATAATACAATATTATAAATAAATTTGCTTGAAAAATCGCTGAAAATTTTATTGGCAAATTTTCTTTAAAATGCAATTATGAAGAAAACAAAACATAATTACTAAATGATGACAAATTAATTAAATTATTCAGTCTCAAAGGCATCAAAGCAAAAGCAAACCGGGGATGTTTTTTTTTCATCGAATTACGTCTTCCTTTTTAAGAACAACTCGATTATGATAAGCAATACATATTTAAATTTATTTTTTGACGTTGTGGTTACAACATCGTTTTTCTACTTAGCGAAATTCAGCCTTACTTTAAAAAAAAATGCTCCCAATATTAAAGATAATTTCAGCGAATTAATGTTTACATTATCATGATTTCTATTTTATTTTACTTTGTAAATTACATCAAACAACTATTCTATATTTTAATATCAAAAGAATGAATATTTATAGTAAAGATTTTTCGAAGACATTGAAGGGTCGTATCCACTATTCACTAGAGGTCAAATAGTTGACAGCTTGGGAATATTTTTTTTGTTTCGTCAAACATTTATTCATGTTCTCATATATTATATATACAGGTACGTTTTAAACAGTGTTTGGGTTATTACTCGGTCTCAAGAAAAACATATTTATTTTTCCCTACCAAAGTATTTTACGAATATAACTTAAATAAACAACATCCGGAAAAATAAGTGTACGAGGTACATAGTTTCAAAACATCAAATTTGTTATTCTCAAGAACTAAGGCATTATAATATATCCTTCTAGAAGTAGCAGAGTCGTAAATTTCAACATTCTTTAACCCTTCATTAACTTATCAATATTAATTATTTAATAATAATTATCAACCGTTACTGTAATCCTTATCTCTTGAAAGGATAATTTTTCTTCTGTAATTTTGTGCAGCGGCTACTAATTGTAAGTAGTAGAGTAGTAGAGTAGTAATTTACGAAGAATTATCACAATTAACGCATTATCATAATCATCATTATATATCTGTGTTTAAGTATATGGTCATCACAACCTGCTTCCAAAAAATTTCTGTATACGGTCAAGTTCTCTACACATCCCGCGCTGACTCTGCTTTCCTAAGTCCTATTGAATATATCCTATGAATTTGTAGTTTCCAATGAACATCCAGAACGTTAAAAATCCAAGAAAACCACGAAAAAAACATTTTACTTTATGCATTCCTGCGATATTCAAAAGAGCAAGTTTTAGTTAGGTCCACTTTCATAGTTATGAAGCTGGAACATGGTTAAGTTTGAAAATGTTTAACTGCCTATAGTATAGAAAGTTTTGTATCCGCTTAAGTCAACTACCTTAAAATGGAACCACGGTTACGTAAATATTCTTCAAAAACGCTGGTTTCTAAAACCCGGTAAATGGCAGAACAGGCCTTTGGCAATTTATTGAGATTCGCAACCGTATTTAATACAGGCGCTGTGATTATAAAATATATTTTATTGTCCTTCTGCGTGATGATGTTTGAGTAGGCAAAACATTCCAGTCGACTCCTGTGGTTTTTGCAGTGGGTTAAAGTGACGATAATTTTCTTAATAGCAGCGATTTTTTCTCAGAGAGAACGTTAAGGTGTGGTCTCAGTGTTCCGTGACGTCCGACATTGATGTTGTTTGCCTTGTGGGAGAGATGTTAAGCGCGATTGAAGCGGCTTCCGAATTTACCTCGTCGGTGGTGTATTAGCCCACTCAATGCAAATGAGTTATATTTGTATGCAAAGGCCAGGGAGCAGACTAACTCCCCCGCGAATACAAATTGTTTGGAGTATCATTTACCGCTGCTGTGTCGCGGCAAAGTTTTCTCGTTATGGGCGGACCAGGGCGGTGACTCCTAAGCAGACTGAAGCCTTAAGAAACCAGTCTGGTTGTATATTTTTCATGGGATCTTACAAATTTTATGTTCAAATTTAAACTATAAAGTTACGTGTGTTTCAATGTGATTTCTTAAAACTTTTTTCTTTCTATAGAACAAATATTGACATGTGTTGACATCAGCATCATATAGCCCTCTTGCTGACTGGTACCGAGAACCTCAATATACAATCTTTCGTCTCTTTTATCTGTTCGTTTGTCAGAAATGAATGTGTTTGCCATATTGGAATTTTCGGACTAGTTATTTAGACCGCCGCTTGTGGCGCCGGTGCGACAGCCCATCACGGGCGCGCCAGTCGTATTCCACCTGTCAGCGAGAGCATATTGTATTGTGGCTCGGCCTAATGCTGTGACTAGGTCGGGCCATAGGTTTGTAAAGTTTATCGTAAATATATGTCAGTGCGCTTTCGAAAAAGTCTGTGTTATTAATCTGCTCCTAATCCTGCCATCACGCGACTGAATAACAACCTTTTGAAAAAGAGGTGGATGTTAGTGTATACGATGTAACATCAGATTTACGCCCCACGCAGGCGTTTACTAGATAATTTATATCCTGGAAAAAAGCAGATTGTAAGATATCTATGATGTAGTGCATTGTACATGAGAAGAAGACACGTGTTATGTGTTGTTAGAAACAAATCTCATTGGATTTTTGTCTTACACAGGCGTTTAGTACCTAAAAATGTAAAGCCTCTCTTCTTACGTCACCTGTCCGTGTGATTTTGGCAAACAGCAGATTGTAGGATATTCTCTGATACAGAACATATAATCCATGAGAACATAAAACGTATTCTCCGTTGTATGGGAGACATTGAAATTTCTTGGAAGAACCTTCTTCAATTGCTGCTTGGTTATGTAGCAAACCATGCTGACATGCAACCAACCACGAGGATGTGCACCAACATAGGCTGCCAATAAGACAGTAGATCTCAAGAACCCAGCACGCCAGAACACGCTGTAGTTCTCAATATCAAAAGGCCCCACGAACAGCTAACGAATCTCGACCCACTGTTAGTTTAACGAACCAATCGTCTGTGTAAGAGATGTAACGTCAAGTTGTTTGATAGACTGTCCTGTTGGCAGCCTTTTTTATGAATTACGGTATGTAAATAATGCTGCAATCTTTTTATGAATCTCTCGTATTTTAAGGTTAAGTTACGCCACTGTATTCGACCCTCCTTCTATCCCCCAAAGAATATCCTCGCCGGGGGCAATGTCTACATTGTGCAGCAAATGCAAAGGTAGTTTGGAAGTCGTATTGTGTTCTTGACGCCAGAGCAAAAGGATTAACCACAACATTATAATACCCAGCTTCAGGAAGTACTCGGACTGCAGCTTTTATCTCGGTACATGATCGTTTAATGCCAGAATTCTGCCCGAGGCGTACAATGTACAAGTACATTATTAAATGCGAAAACTCAAACAATATTCAGTATGGGACCAATTATGGCGAGACCATTATTATGTATTGAAACACATTACTTGCACATATAACAAATTTTTTGATAATAAAGATATGGCTTTACAATAGAAGCAAATATCTGCGAACGAAGCCAATGAAAGCATGGGGCTAGAGAAACAGGCATAGAAAAGCTTGTTTTCTATTTTTTAAGCACACGCCACATCTAGCGTGAAAATATTGTTCGTCATTCTCACGGTTGATGATTTATGATTCAGGATCTATGAGGATAACTTTTGCATTGGCGGTCGAAATATCGAAGAAGAAAAAAAATCAGCACACGCGGTTAAGCCCAAAAGTCGCAATTCCAAAACTCGCCACAAAAACGAAAATTGTTACTTACAATAATATTCATTGAAATTCAAATATCCAATACTTCTTAAAAATATTGATACTGCTCGTAATTAAAGGCTATTTAAAAATTTCTGTGTATCTTTTTACAAATATTATATTCGTAATGTAACAATTATTTCGACGAAATCCTAGCGGAATTAATTAAGTTTAGATTAATTTTTATTTTGATTAGAATATTTTTGAATATTTTAATTTTATTTTAAAAATATTTTATCGTTATTTCAATATTATCAGTAATTAAATACACACATACAATTGTACATCAAATTCTAAGTATCAATTATTGAATTCAAATAATAAAAATAATAATATGTATACATTCTCTGAATATATACCACAGAGACAGCTTTTTTTTTTTTTTTTTTTTTAAACGCATGCAGGAGAGCACAACCGGTCAAGACCAGTTCACTCTATGACGCGGAGGCTATGGAGGCTGGACGCTGCATATGGGAAACGTGTTTAGTATTCGTATTTGTGTGTGGGTTGGAAAGATTGCAATTGTATATTTATCTGTTTCTTGAAGACATCCAGATTGTAGTAAAGAGGAAACACGGACGCTGGAAAAGCATTCCATAGCTCACCGGTGGCATTAAGAAAGGAACTTTGGAAGCTGTCAGTTCTTTGTCGACACATATTAACCATGTATGGATTCGGCAAGTGTATGACGAGTTTGTCGGTTGTGGCTGGGTGCAGAAGGAATAAGTTCTTAGAGTTCCGAAGAGCAGCGACCGTGGTAATAACGGTAGAAAAGACTAAGAGAACCAACCTTACGTCTGTGTTCCATTGATTGTAGATTAGACGTAAGGGTGTCATTGTTTATCAAACGAATTGCTCTTCTTTGAACTGAGTCAATTAAGTTTAGAAGGTATTTTGGGGCTCCAATCCATAGGTGACTGCCGTGTTCAAGGATAGGTCGGATTTGTCCTTTATATAGAAGAAGAAGTTGCTTATCGTTGAAATACCGACGTGATCTATATAATACACCTAGTTTTTTGGAAGCGAGACCGGCTTTACACTTAATTGACTCGTAATATTTGACATTATTCGATATTGATAATCCAAGCATGTTGATGGAGCTTGCTTTCGGAAAAGAACAACCGTTGAAAGATACAGGATCCATAGCAGTCTTCTTGGTGGAGAAAGTACATGATTGGGTTTTTGAAATGTTGAAACTGACGAGGTTGAGGTCGCCCCATCGTGAAACCCTTTCAAGAGACATGTTCATCTTCAACACCAGAGATTCCCTAGCAGCAGATAGTTCCGAATGTTTCGGAGGTTTATGGAAGATCTATCGTTATATGATGTTAACAATGGTATAAATATATCAAGTTTTGGGTATCTGTCCAGGCAGAGAATGGTCGTGTGGACAACGCCGTGTATAGGACAAAGGTGCAACGCTCGAGGCTTGAATCCCGCGTCTGCCGATATTTTTTCTAAATGAATTGATGCGTATAATTCGATGTTGAATTTATGTGTGTATTTAATTACTGGTACAATTAATTAAAAGTTCAATCAATATCGGTTATTGAAAATGGTGGTCCGTTTTCACTCATAGCTGACCACCGCAAAGTCCGTCAATTTCGTTTGATATTCACCATTGCATTTTAAATAATATCACTTGATTTATCGTATTAAATTTCTATTGAAACAGGAATGGATAAATTCAGAGTCATTATATGACGTTTTGACAGGTCTGTCGGTTTAATTTGCGCCACCGCAATATTTTGGAAATTGAAATGGTGGTTTAATTCATCAACAAACCAAATATTATGAAAACGATACGAGTATTATAATTTAACAACATACAAAAAAATTCACTCAATATCATAAATTAATATTTTAATTTAAAAAATAATAATTCACACGTCCAAAAATCTTTTACGGTATCATATGGTAGCCGTTGTCGCTGCGTTAGGCAATTAACCAACCGTCCCACTGCTTGTATAATCAGATACCCCCAACACCCAGACTGAAGTCGCAAAGCAGCTTTCTGAGATCCACACAACCCATCACATCCGGCCCTGAAAATGAGAGACTCCGGCTCTGGCGACAATTCCCACCGGAGGATTTCATTACTCCAAAGGAAGGCCTCCCAACTGGCAAGAACCTTGACTAACGGACCTGGAAATCCCTGAACAGATTAACAACCGGAGTTGGTAGAACAAAGCACAACCTCGAGCGGTGGGAAATTCTTCAGCAGGTAGAGCCACTATTGTGCGACTGCGGAGACCTGCAGACCGCCTCACACGTAAAATCTTGCTCCATGTGCCCAACAAGCTGCACACCTTAAGACCTCATGCTGGACAATACACGGGCTATTGATGTTGCCAGATACTCTGCAGAAATAATTTGACGTCGTCGACACGAAGAAGAATATATGGTAACCATTTATAACTGGTCTTCGGTTCTGTTAATGTTAAATTTGATGAGGTAGGAATACTAAATTGTATTTATGTATCAAATTGAGTGAAATTGAAAAAAAGTATGTTTGTATTTTCAATTTACCTTTGTTGACTTTCCTAGCTCGTTAAGAAAAAAGGTTTACGCAACCGAATTGTTGCGAGTAATTACAAGTAAATAAATTTACTGCCTGTCGTACAGGAGATACTGTCAATTGTTAATTAGTCACTGACGTTACAATCGCAGAGCGCTAATTGGTAAGTGACTAATTAATAGTAATTACCCAAACCGGCAGGGAATCGATCTAAGTCAGATACAGACCTTTGTTTCGATACATTTTATAATTAAATACAGTCTTATAGACTCGAAGAATATCGCAATTATAGCAAAAAGCAATCATTACAAAAAGCATAAAATAATACTCTTAACTTTTCAAACATAAATTTTCGTCTTCCTGAAAGAAGAAACTGTTAAGCACATAAATTAGCTGGCAGTTTCATATACATGGAAAAGTGTGGAGTGAAAAAAAAGTTTCTTTGATTTATATATGTATAAATTGGATTTTAAAATAAAATGTTTGGTTATGATATATATCAAAATAAATACAATTTTACAAAGTTTAATATAGATATTTTTACATAATACCTGACCATGTTGAACGATTCGTAGAAATATTTTTTTAGATATCCATTTATTTTTCTTTGTTGTCTTTACTGCTTAATTAATCTTTTCTTTTAAGTTATCCAAAATCTTTAAAAAATATATTTTATTAGCACTCATTAATAACTAACTGACTCATCGTAATATTGCTTAAAACACAAATATGTACAAAATAGGTAATTTGAAAAATTTCTTCGATATTCTGTCACTATTAAAATTTGTAATGCCTCTTTAGCATCCTAATTAACTTAATTTTATGATATTTATAAGAAATATAATTTTAAGCTATTTTTTTTATGTAGCTCATATAAGTCCTGCTTATCAGTCATAGATTCTACTAGAAGTTACATTTTCCTAAGTATTTAACTGTGGTGTTCTCATGTGTATGTTTTCATAAAAAACTAGTCAAACTCGTCGTTTTTATTAATATAATTATAAATATTCGTTAACTTTATCAAATATGCCAATAAATTTACCTAAGTAAAATTACTGAATAATAAATTAGTTATCATGCAAAGGTTAAATTATTCGTAGAATAAGTATTCAAAGTCAATACTCTATTAATTTGGTCTATTAACTTTCCTTTGGTCGATTAACATTTCTATCAACTATTAATGATCATGATTGATTGAGTCAAGACCCGTAAACGGTGAAATAGAATTTTGCTGGGAAACTTAATAGTTCACTAAGTGACTGTTGACTTTAAAATTTGATTAACTAACATTTCTTCCCATATTTGTTCTACATTTTAAACATGCGAGTATATTCACCACAAATTGCAGTTACTCTGTTTTATCAGTTTTCACGCCTTATCTCAAGACATCTCTGCTACTGAAGATCCTACTTTAGACAATTTTAGACAATTATTTATTTATTTCCTTCAATAAAATTACAAAATATTTTTACATCTTAATTCATTATTGAAGTATTTACATAAAAGTGTGGCCCTGTAAATTAATTGACACATTTAGTGTCAATGACCTCACACCCAGAACAAGCGTTAGGAGACTCAATGCAAATAGTTGAATTGTAACAACAAACTGAACATATATGATTCTAATCAACCTTCAGAGCACACTTGAAGAGACAGTAGCTGTTGACATTCCCCGTCTTCCTGACACCAATGAAAATACAAGCACACATAGGAGAATATTATTACATAATAACATTGTGTTTTAGTCCTCCATGGAATCAATGAAGCTCAACAAAGTTGGCTGGACTTTGCATGTGGTAAGATTGAATAGTAGTTTTATGCATGTAAATATTTAGTACAGCGACAATTACACATCGTTAACACGGTTTTCGTTAGATCATCGAAGTTAAAGTAACATTGGACGAGGAACACAACTGGGATAGGTTAGCGCCTGTTGCTAACCACCGTCTCATTGGTCAGGTTGAGCAGCTCCTTTAGAATCGAATGGTCTAGGCCTAAGGCTTATTATCTGATCTTCTTTAATAAAATTCGATTTTAAATCATTCAATATATGCCTCGAATAGGGAGCCACCGTGGTAAAGATAATTGAACCGATTGACAAATTGCGATACATAAATTAGAGATAAGATATTAGAGTGCCATCGTTTGTCAGACTTACAAGATAATTAATAAACTTCGTCGAACTGCACACTATATATGCCCGTCTTTAAAAAGGATGACAAGCCGCGGGTACGTCACGTGACCGCGTGAAGTAAGGATGCAGGAGCAGATCACAAAGAAAAATAAGTTCTTTTTGAAGCACAATTTGTATTTATTTTTAATTAAGGACTTGATTTCCTCGTTCGACCGTAACATGACGTTACTTCCGCCTAGGTCGAACGGAGCTTGACTGATGACTGCCGGAACACTGTGACATTCAGCGCCTCCAAGATAACCACAGCAAAAAAAACAAATTAAATATGACAGTTGAACCAACATGAAATGAAGCAACTGTCATAACAAATAAAACGGCGAATACAAACGCCGTGCAATTTTATATATAACTAAAACTCACATTATTAAATGTGCATGTCAGACGAGCGAACACAAATAAGTTACAAAAGATCGTTTTTCGAGGCTTTTTGGCATCAGCTTAAAAGAGATATATCAAGCTGATATCACTGTATTATACATATTTTTGAAGAATCGCGAGACCGCGTATTTATTGGGTATTTTATTTATATGATAGAATATTATTTTATGTGAGCTATTTGTATACGAACGCATTATTGCTAGTAGTCATAGAATACCATTTTAAACTTCAACAGTCCATGGCAATAAAGAACATCCTCTCATCGCTTGATGGGCAAAGTATGAAGAGCAAGCGACCCTCGGCCGCTGAGAAAATAGTATCCGTAATAAAATTAAACGGGGGTTCGAGGATTATTTTATTATTAAATCGTGGTTGTAATAATAAGCAGTCCGCCCAGTTGACCGGAGCGCCTCAAGTAGGCTCCTAAAACAGATTGCTCGGTCGAAAGGAGAGGAGATGAGAGGAGACGGAGGAGAGAGGGTCAGGTTGAGGAGGCAGCAGCTGTGACGGACGTGAGGCATCTGCCAGACCCTCACCATCAGTATTGCCAACCAGACTAAAGGTAAGCTATTCAAGTCATTTGATAAAGCTTTCAAAATTAATGCTGACGTTGATGCTTTGATATAACATTTTTGATTTTCTTAAGTATCAACTACTGTATGACGTTGAGCGACAGGTGACATTACCGCCATACCATTATTTCACGAATAGTTATAGTCGACTAATTAATTGATGTATTTTTTAATAACCAAATGTATAATTAATCATAATCTTCTTCTTCTTCGTGTCAGTAACGTCATTTTTTTTTGTCCAATATCTGGCAACATCGATAGCCCTTGTGTTACCCAGCATTAGGTCTTGAGATTTGCAGGTTGTTGAGAACATGGAGCAGGGTCTTAGGTGTGAGGTGGTCTGAAGGTCTCCACAGTCGCACAATAGTGACTCTCCCTGCCGAAGCATTCCCCACCGTTCGAGGTTGTCCTTTGTTCTACCACACCGATTCTTAATATGTTTGGGGATTTCCAGGTCCGCCAGTAAAGGTTCTTGCCAGTTGGGAGGTCTTCCTTTGGAGTTGTTGCTAGAGTTGGAGTCTCTCATTTTCGGGGCCGGATGTAAGGTTGTATGGATCTTAGAAAGCTGCTATGCGACTTCAGTCTGAATGTTGGGGGTATCTATCATAATGACAAAGTGATATATAATATGGATTACAATTCAATATTTAAATAAAAATAACATACTTTACAAAGTAAAAAAAATATATAAAATTCAAGTGGTTCATTATGCAAATATTATTTTCATTAAGAAAAGCGCAGTATTAAATGAAGAAGGATACAATAATAATTAACAATATAAGTAGTATTTATAAGTATTATACAATGTACTTTTCAAAATCAAGTATATGTGTGTATATATGAATGTGTCAATTAAGTTTAGAAGGTATTTTGGGGCTCCAATCCAAAGGTGACTGCCGTATTCAAGGATAGGTCAGATTTGTCCTTTATATAGAAGAAGAAGTTGTTTATCGTTGAAATACCGACGTGATCTTTATAATACACCTAATTTTTTGGAAGCGAGACTGGCTTTATACTTAATTGACTCGTAATATTTGACATTATTCGAGATTGATAATCCAAGCATGTTGATGGAGCTTGCTTTTGGAAGTTTTTTTTTTTTTACTTTGTAAAAAAAAGTTTTTGTCAGTACGAGTTTTCCTTCGCCGCACATAACAACCTAGCTTCTTATCTGCTATGGATTAGTGTATAAAAAAAAATAAAAACAAACGTCTAACTATTAGTCTAGTTTTACAATGTCAAATAATGTTCCCTTTTAAGTAACTGCAAACATGTCTATAGCACTGAAGTAGAGTTAACAAAACGAAATGAAATAAAAACAACTTGTGTAATTGTACACTACTAGTAAGCAGAGAGTCCGCCTAGAATACTTTTAGGATTGCAAATGACATCTCTTTTGTCCGCCGGTGGACTTCTGTACCTCCCCTGGTTCTCAAAGGGAGGACAAACGATTCAGTTGCCGGACCCGCAATTCAAAACGACACAAATGCCGCCATTCTAGAGGCACAAAAAGGCCGTCGTTTACCCAAGAACTATAATATAATTACCACTGGACCCCGGGTAGGGCATGCAAAGTTTCGGGGCGGACACGTGAAAATAAAATAAAACGTATGGAAGGTTTCGCGGCCTGCGAAATAAAATGTACGGTGAGAGAATGTTGAATAAAATGTTGCGGAATGGCAAACACCTTTGATACGTAAGGACAGACTTTATTTTGTTTTTGTTACAACTGGGATGTTTTAATATACGGATTATGTTGAGAGTATTTCATTTAAAGAGATAGTGAACGTTAATGTAGTACAATTTTAACAATTCGTATTAAGCCTTCACAGTTTCCTGCTAAAAAATAATGTCTTTCGCATACGATATGTCTATTGTTTAATGTTTGGTTACAATGCTTTATTTATATTTTATAAAGTAGATAACATCTTAAAATTTTATTATTTACGGTTGTAAATGTTAAATACTCCTCAAACCTAATTAATACTAATCATTACGTCAATGATTTTTTAATATTTTATGAACTTATTACTGTCTATTGTTTTAATAATACTTATATTTACTTAGGTTATTGTGATTCTTATATTAACATAAATGTATGTGTACGAGTATGTAAGACAGATAGTAATACTCATATACGTATACTTTATTATATATATACGTACAATTGTATAGTTCTTCTTTATATTATTTTATTTATTAAATTATTTCATAACGTATCATAAATACATATTATTAGTTATGGTTTATAATATTTTCTACGACTTTTTTGTTCACATAGAATTCCACAATTACACTGTTTAACCCTTTCATGATGACTCGGTTTGAATACAAATTATACTGTCAATTATAAAACTAGTATTTGAAGCATAAATAGTCTAGGCAATATTTTCAAATATCACATTGGTTCTTGTATCCTTTCACGTCGATCGATGTCAACGGTTGGGGAATCTTATGACAACATATGCCGACAACCGATGCAAAAGGGTTACATGAATGAAGTTTCTTAGTTTACAATTCTACTATTTTAATTATTTAAGACATATTTCAGATTCATCTAGAAACAATTCACATTTGAGATCGTGGAATTTTAAACAATAAAAAAACTCCTTTATTTAACACATGTTTTCTTATTTTTTATGTTGCTGATTAACCAATATATTTATTTATCAAACATAAAATGTAGTTTGAAAATATGTTTTCACTAAAATTAATTATTTAATAATTAAAACGTGTCACAACTAGGCAAACAAAAAATTGACGCGCCATTCGCATATGTTGCTCAATTAATCAAATAAACATTTTTAACTGACGCCATTTTAATTAAATCACTAACGTAACAAAAATTAAATATTCCGCCATATTTGTGTTCTAAAAAGTGCGCTGTGAAAATATTTATCTTAGATTTAATATATTATCTTAATCGAAATTGGTAGTGAACGTATTTTATCCTATGAAAAATTGTTCCATTTACAATTTTTCTTTGAAATCACAAGTGCTTACAAAAAATTGAAAAGCTTTTGCGTAAAATATGACAATATATTTGAATGCATACATTTTTATACGAAGATTAATAAATTGCCGACATGCCGAATAAATTCAGGAAATTGATTTCTGAGCTCTAAAATTACCCGGGCTGGTGTGAATTTGATCCCTCACCCGTAGAATACCAGTCATTAATTAGAATTGGTGGTAGACAGAGGTCGTCCCGTGAAGACCAGCCATTCATAGTAAATTCCTCTAATAATAAGGATGATGCGTGAATCACGGGCTGTAGTCTATGACGTTGGTGGATCAACACTCCACATGCAGCGCTTCGCCATATGCACCGTGGTAAGCGTCATAGAATTCCTCGGGTGAGAATTCACTATTATATCACCATCTGTCGGTATTCTCCAATATATATATTTTTTAAATTAAAAAAATTAAGAAAAGCCTGACAACTTGAAACTGGTGGCTGCTTTAGTATCCCGAGTATATTTGGATGTATTTTGATGCATTCAATGCATGTTTTGAATGTAGTAAGTATAGTAGCTGATGAGGCGCGTAAGCGTCATAGAATTCCACAGATGAGACTTCAGAATTACTATCACCATCTGTCGGTATTCTCCTGTATGTGTTTACATAAAAAAAAAAACTTTTGAACCATATTTTTAACTGTATTCTCTTGTATGTTTATTTTGTGTACAAAAATGAGAGCATATAGTTTTTAACGTTTGAAAACATATTTACGTTTGTATAAAAATATGTTAAAAAGTTACGTAAAAAAGCGTTCTCGCTACTAGTGAAAAAAAAATCTACAAGTGTAGGATGGGCATTCACAATGCGAAAGGGTAGAATGGAGATACATAAAAACTCTTAAATCACGGACACTCGGGTCCAAATCATTTGCACGATCAACTTTATTCGTGAAACTTTATGACAAAATGATTGAGGACTTATCGCAGAAGTGTTGCAAAAAATAACAGAGAGTGATATTATTCAGATTTTTTTTCATCACCATCACCAGTTTTCTATTGAACGTAGGTCTTCTGAATGAGTCTTTATGCTCTTCTATGCTTTTCGGGTCCAGAATTTTTCTGCTATTTTTCTATTTCAGTCAGTCTACGTTGGAGAGATTCGTCCAATACTCTGTTTATCAGTTCTTAGATGGCAATACAACACTTTTATTATCCAACGTCGTTTCTACGGCAGATGTATGCCATTCTATAAATATAGATATAATGTGCTCATGCGGGAGGCCTACGTTCAACAGTGGACGGACACAGGCTGATGATGATGATGATGATATATAATGTAAATCTCATTTCTGCTATTCCTAGAATGTTCAGTTTCATTTTCTGCATTTCTGATTTTAGGTTGTCTAGTTTGCTGTTCCGCAGCAATGTTCGGAACATTCCAGGTGGCATATCTTGTTGGCTGAAGGTTTTTCTTTTTTGTCTTGGTTGTTTTGTCTCGAGCAGTCCCCACCCGGAGATCCGATTGGGGGACTATTTTATCTCCGGAAAATTTTACTTGAGATGCAATCATTTTTTTTTTGCTGATACATGGGATGTCTTTAAGACCTTTAATGTGGTATTTTCCCCTTTATTTCCACATCCTAATGCCGTTGACCATAAAGGTTCATGCGCCTTAGGAGAGCATTTACTACCTCCAGGACAATAGAGTGCCCTAACCAGCTTGACCTGATGAGGTTAGCTGGGTGTTAGCTTATTCCGGCCAACATTCGGTCCCTGTCTATATTTGATGTCGCTTTGCTGAGCTGAAAAGGGTTGCGGAGGACCAAGAGGAATGGAGATCGAGATGCAAGATTCTGTTGCTGCAAACCAATCCACCGGATTGATAGTACGAAGAAGAATGTAAATCATTTCACTCAGTTCATTTTAGGATATCATCATTTCATGAAAATTCTTGAGTCAAAAAATATTAATTTAAAGAAAACTTGCCAAAACATTTTTTGGAGCATATTGACGTACAGCTGTGAGACATGGTGCTTTTTCGCAAGTGATAAAGAAGACTGAATGCCTTTGAGATGTGGTCATAGAGAAGAATTCTTGGAATTTCCTGGAGAGACCACGTCACGAACAATGAGGTTCTCAGCATAATCAAGGAAGATAGGCACCTAGTATGAACCATCTCAGAGAGGCGAGCCCGATGGGCCGGTCACATCATGCGTCACGATGGTCTTCTTCACGACATTGTGGAAGGGTTTGGTTGAGGGAAGAAACTGTAGAGGGCACCCTAGATGGGAGTATTTGCAGGATGCGTTCAAGGACATGAGTTGTAGTTCTTGTGCCGAACTAAAGAGAATTAAAGAGGACTGAGAAGCGTGGAGTTTGAGGTGCAAGATTTTGTTTCTGCAAGTCAATCCACCGGATTGATACTACGAAGAAGAATTTCGTTATAATTTTTATCTTATAGAAGCATCGTAAGTATGGATCTTTCCTAAGCGCGTTGAGCGATATTTATTTAATGGTAAAAACGTGCTGTTAGATTTCACTCAGTGCACCGTAATTTGAAATTTTAGGTTTTTTGTATTGATGTATAAATATAGTTAAAACATCGTTCATTATAAATTTAGCTGCAAAAATAAAAACCATACAAATTTGGGTTCAATATCAAAAGTCTTAATTAAGCCACTTGAAGTACAATAATATTACTAGTACACCTGAAGATTTATTTAACTTATTATTGGAAAGTTTAATTAAACACTATAAATTAAAATATATTGATATCAACATGATAAAGCCCTTGCTGACTGGTACCGAAAACTTCGATGTACAATATTTCGTCTCTTATTTCTGTTCGCTTGTCGTACATGTATGTGTCGTCATTTTGTAATGCCGTTGGAAGGACTAGTTACATAGATTGCCACTTGCGGTGCAAGATTTCGCCGATCTCAGCGCCCGGTCAGTGGTGTGCCGACGGCGCGGAGATCGCAGTGTTGATGGCCCGGTCTGAATGCTGTGGTTTGTTAGAAGTTTGTAAAGTTATCGACATATGTATGTCAATGTGCTTCAGAAAAAGTCTTTGTGTTGTAAATCTGCTTCTCATCCTGCCACCACGCAATTTAATAACTAACCTAAAGAGAGGAGGATGTCATTATTTATTTTCATTTTACTTAACGTGATTCGTCTAATATATATAAGACATCGCGTAAGATGTGACTCATTTTTTTTTAATTATAAGAATTATAGAAGAACATGAATAAATAAACTAAGAATTTATTGTTTATAGTACACTAAATAAAAGAAATTGCTAGTAGACTATGACAAAAGAAAATAGACATACATGATTTAATTAGTTTTTTCAAGTGATTTTGAGTTTTTTGGAAGGCACAAAAGTTTTTTTTTCTTCTCTTATAAAGACAGTTTTCATTACCGTCCTAATCCGGTCTGAAAATCCTCTGCCTGAACGAATTAAGCCGCATTATTCCGCTGAAAAAATTAAAGATGGGTATTATTTCTCAATTCAGCTTTGTGACACAGGACTTTGTAAACAGGGTACTTTTAAGAAGCATTTCCGGCTTTGGAAGTTTTTTACGCATCCCAAAAGTCCACCGAAGACATCAAATTTATCGGAAGTTAGCTATACTGTAGTGTTATGGAAAAAAACAATTGCTAGTAATTACCATATATGATGTAATATAAAGCGACTATAGTGCGTAACCCAGTTTCTAGTGTAACTGGCCTAAGTGTCTTATATTTACTGGATACTTATTTAATGTAGATAATGATTACTTGTGATATATTCACAGTTTTTATTTTACTAATCTCCATATATCAGTTGACAAAACATTGTTGCTTTATCTAGAGAACATCTAAATGATCTGTTTAATTAAATCAAATTAATATCTTATTTGAAACGTTTTTATTTTACCGATAGCTATGGACTCAAATTCTACGTAAGTTTTTTTTTGATAGCAGTGATCCATTGAAAAATGTATTTTTTTCAAAAAATATATGTAAGCATGTGTCGTTTACGTTAACGTACCAAAGAGTATAATAATTTTATGTGTATTTTCTATATTGAGTATTCAATATACGGATACGTGTGCTACTTAACACTACATTTATAAATATATATACTTATATATGATCAATTTATCGTAAGCTCAGATACTGCGGTTAAAAGTAATTCGAAAGCTCGTACATCAAATTCAATGGTTCTAAATGTATTATTTGACGAAAAGAGATGATGTGCTCGATTTTATTGTAAAAAAACTTCGGCGGTTTGAACGCAATGTGGAAAATGTGATGTTGGCTAATGTATTGTGTTTTGAAAATTATCACATTGTAATTATTTTATAGAAATAAATATTTTTGGATATAACAAAGTATTTATATATATAATTATAATAATTTATACTTAAAATTTATTATCGGTTGTCGATATATGCCGTCTAAGATTCCCCTACCATTGAAATCGGCAGGCGTGATATATCGTTTTGCTACTTTCAGTACTCATTGTGACGTCTACGGTAGGAACTTGAAACTGTTGTCATTCTCTTTATCAACCTTCAATTATTATTCACAGGAATCTGTAAAGTATGAAAATCAATAACGTTAGGTTTCGTCACATGAGTGATTTTTCTGTAAACCACCATCGTCACATCACGTCAGATAACTACATTTATGCTTCAAATACTAGTTTTGAGCAAAAAAAATGGTTTGAAATATTCACGCCGTATTGACAGTATAATTTGTATTCCACCAAGCCGTAACGAATGGGTTAACAGCTAAATTTAGAATAATTAAGCGCATATATTTTTTTTATGTTACATGCTGATATAAATTAAATGAAAATATATTATTTTTAAACTAAAAAATAACCTTGGCACACCAAGTACTAAGTTTGTGTGTTCTATTGGACACTAATGAGATAATATTCACGTTGTACTAAAATAACCACGCAAAAATCTCCATAAATCATGTATCGACTATGTCTCAAATGTCACTTGTTATTACGTGTAAGTAATTTATACATATATTTTAATATAAGCCAGTTGTATAAGCTACGTCTCTAAATTGAATGTATTAGATTAAGTCGTTTTATTCGTCGGGAAAAAAATGAAACCCGGGGATTTCCTTTGCCCGGCTCCGTGTCAGCGGTGCTTTCCCAGCCGGGGAATATTGTAACCGAGTTATGGCAACACTTTGAAGTGAGACCGGCTGATGAATATGCATGGGAACCCCCATTAAGCAGGACACGGGCGAGTTTTTTAAGCAGTTTGTACGGATGCGGATGTTTTAACGTAGCGGCTGTTTAACGACGTAATGAAATGAAGCTGCTCGTAATGAACTACCGACAGGAATGTGCAGCTAATATATATATATATTAACATCCTCTTTATTTAAGGAAGATGACTCCACGTTGCCGGGATATTTATTGGATTGCGTGGTGGCGGAATGAGGAGCAGATTAGCAACACAAATTTAAAAATGATGCATTTTCATTATAATAATATTAATTAATGTCTATTTACTGTTATTATTGTAACAGAGTTTACATAATTGTTAAAATATTACTATTTGAATAATCAATTTCGTAAGCTTGAAATAAATCGCACAATAAATAATTAAACAGCTTATGAATTACACATTCAAATTACACTCAGTACTATGAATATAAATAACTGAAAAGATTTTCTTCCCGTTTCAGATATCTTAATGTACGAGGGTTATCTGTAAAATAAGGTTCCCATGGCGCTACAGTCCTGAAAAGCACTGTTATGGTGGATCCCAAGATATTTTAGTGTACCTTGGTTCCCCCACTCCAAACCCCTTCCCTATCGAGCTGCCTGCGGAGCTCAGTCTTGAATGTATCTTCCCCTTATTATACCTCGTATTATCATACCAAAACATAATAAATACATGAGGAATGCCAACCTAACTTTGACGTTATTTTTTATGATACAATAAATAAATTATAATGTATACATTTGTCGTTATTTTAGAATATATTTTGTAATATATTATTTTAATATGGTTCGAACTTAACAACAGCTTTCAACAGGCACTTATCTCGGCCCATTATTTTCTAGATGCGAAGCCGTCCCATCATATTCCATTTTCTACGTCTACCTTCGTTTTTCTTTAAGCCTTTTTCCTTTAGCCCAGTCTCTAGGTCATGTTTTTTTATCGACCTAATGTCGAGCACTTTATATATTACAACACCATTTTTACTTAAAAAACTAACTTTTTGTCATTTTGTCACAAGTCGCAAATAAAAATATAGTAACTAATTTTTAAGAACATCGTTTAAATCTTCTTCCCATATCCGTCCCATATCTAGAACATGCACTCACCACAAATTGCCGATACTCAGTTCTGATATTTTCTATATTCAAATAGAGTTATGTCAATGTTTTGCCTCTCTAAATAACTTCTTAGATTTTCACGGTCATATTTGATATTGTGGCTTTTGGGTTAAGCCGTGTGTGGCGATTTTTTTTAACCAATATTTCAACCACCATTGCAGGGGTATTCTTCAGGACTGATGTTTTATGATTTAGTTGTGAGTTGGTGTCAGATAATTTTTTTATGGATGACCTGCAATGGCGGTTGAAATATTGGTGAAAAGAAATTCGCCACACACGGCTAAATCCAAAAGCCACAATATCGTTTTGTCTCTCTGTTTAAGAAGAGTATAATATATGGTTATCAACGAAATTAACAGCAGAATAAGTATATTTTTAGGAATACATCAATTAGGAAATCACCAAGAATACGCTTTCGATACAAGAGATGCCATCTCTTTAGGATCTCGGGCTTCTGCAATTGAGATCGTCGGAATTGATATATGTTCCCTTGTGGACTTTTGGATGCAGAGATGTCTTGGGACGATTTGTAAACACTTAAAAAAATAATGTGTTGAACGTATTTGTGTATAAATTTGTCCCGACTCAACTTGTCAGTGCAAATATTAGAGATAACTTATTTTAAGAAGAAATAAAATTAAAAGTCTACAAATATACAAATAAAGTGTATTTTAAAGTATAAATTATCTAAAGATGCGTTACATAATATACGGTAAGAATCCGTGAAAACTACCTTAAAGTTTACAGGCCGCAAGCAAAATTGCTTATATTAAGAAACTTTCCTTGTATCCAGGGATTTTTGAGTGCCGAGCCTTCATGCTTTTAAGTAATTGAATACCTTTACAGGGTCAATTAGTTGCCCCCGACGGGTCTGCAACAGGTGCGCTGGTAGGGCTTTTCTTCCTCTCCACGAAAAACCTCCCTCAAGCGAGAGCCTACGTCACACGGGAAATGAGCTCCTAATCCGAATAAAGTAGAGAGAATTGTAAAGCAAGATAAGTAGGATGGACAGTGGGCGAAAGCCTTGCGTTAGAGAGTAATTTGCGGTAATACTCTGTGGCAGGCTTCGACGGTGATTCGGCTGAAGAAATGAAAGAAAGCCTCCTTTTTCGTGGTGGTAAAGTCATTGTAGCCGGTGATGCGATTACGTTTCAATTATCCCAAAAGGTTATTGTCAATCAATTTTATGCTGTGTGTTGCTGACTGGCTCTGGGAAAATCTTGCGGAAAATAAGGGAGAGATTTGCGAAGTAGTATTTTATATGCGTATGTACTTCACCATGTTTAATTATTATATATACCGTATTTAGTTGGATAAACTTACTACTTATTTAATAAAAAGTTAATTATATTTAAAAGAAATATATACATAAAACTGAAATAGAGTTTGTTTGCTCGTAGTATATGTCGTAGTATACGTAGAATAGTAAATTCTGGACAATAAATGGTTTTTCCTTTATGGAAAACAATTGTCTACTATAAATTCATGAAGTCAATAATTTTAAATAAAACGTAATACATATAAATGTATTGTACGAGTACAAACAAAAAACATAACTTTTATATTTAATACAATGCGCTATTGACTTGCTTTTATGGTATATTTTATGCTTTATTTTGTAATGTTCTCAAATATGGATGCTGCGAAACAAAGAAGCTGCAAATACGAGGGCCATTTTTTCGTCTAAAGTGCCACCTTTATTGTCAAAATTCACGTATCCGCCTTTATGGGGAATCGTGTCCAGAATACGAGATAAATTTTACAGAAACCGTTAAGCCTATATAATAAATGTTTTATTGCATTTCGCCGAAATAAAATCACCGCCCGGTCATATCTTTGAGCTTTGCAGTGGCTGTAAATAAGGTTAGGTGTAGGTTTTTGTTCCATTCGGTAAAAAATTACGCGTTCATAAGGGTTTTATGAAGTATCATATAGTGATTTATTCTAAAAATCGTGGCGAACATTCAGTAAATACTTTGTAGATGAAATGTTATTTAAAATTTTAACATTGACTAAATAAAAAGGTGATGCTATTTGTATTTTGAGTTTGTTTTTTGTTTGTTTTATTTTTATGTAAATCGTATTATATGTTGGTGGAGCTCCGATGCTAACATGGGATGAGTTTGTGACAAACATATACTGTCGATTCCGCTTAATTGGGACACATCGGAACATGGTCATTTTGTCCCAATTAAGCGGCTGTCTTAAATTAGCGAATTTCACATTTTTTTAAATTCATTTATTTGGTTTTGGCAACTTAGGCCAATAACCAGTAATACACACATAAAATTAAACAATGCATTTTTTTTTCAATAATTTTATTTTACAAACTCTTAGAAACTGATAGTTACATATATGAAATATAAATTATCATATAAATTACAATAGATAATAAGAATAAATTATATGTAGTATAAACTTTTAAGGAAGAAAAAAAAATCCTTATTAAAATAATAAATGGGTCGATACATACAATTTAATTCAATGACAAAATGAGTCCAGTGTAGTCTGTCTTTTATTTTTGTAACATTTCACTTCTACAAAATCAGCACAGATATTCAGTGTGGATATAGGGCTCCCTTTATTTCCTTCCTGCATAAAAAACGCTGTAACACGGCCATACATTTTTTTGCCTCCTGGTTAGTCACAGGCACAGGTGACTCATCATAATCATCGTCGTCTTCGTCTAATTTTTCATGTTTTGGTTTAATACATTCTACAATTGAAACAATTGAATCCTTACAGTCTTCATTATCATCGTAACATGGTCAATTGTTATCTATTCTTGAAAATGTAACATAATATGTGCTGTGATCTTAAATTTATTGTCCCAATTAAGCGGAATGTTGTCCCAATTAAACATATAAATTTTATTATTGGTTATTTGGCTTGGTTTCTGTTCTTTGAAATTTGTTCCAAATAAGCAGCTGTCCCAATTAAGCGGTGTCCCAATTAAGCGGTGTCCCAATTAAGCGGTGTCCCAATTAAGCGGAATAGACTGTAGTATGTTTCAGTCAGGGAAACGGACATAATATGACAATGATTATTATATCTTGGTTATAACACTGTTAGGTTTAATACGTGATTGAGGAATCAATGTAAATATAACTAATGGGGGTATATTTTAAATTAAATCAGAATTCCATACATTTTTCATTTATTATTTGGAACATTTTTGTAAGCAATCGCATGGTCATCGATCATGTTTCAAAAGTAAGCTAATTTTCATGCCTAAAGGCAATATTGGACAGTGACCACTGAAAGCGCGTTTCTTGTTAAATCACTGAAGTTAAACAATATTGGACGCGGAACAAAACATGGATGGGTTTCCGCCTGTTGTTTATACCGAGTGGTTGGTCGAGTTGAGCCGTACCTTAGAATGAAATGGCTAACGAAACCAAATATATGTTCACAGTTGAACCATCGGGTGCAAATTGTCTTGGGTAAGTTGAGAATGGAAACTGACTTAAAAGAGTGACGGAAATTTTTGATGACTATATGCAACATATTATAGGGAACTATTATGGGTAAAAAAGTCATGTAATGTTAGGTAAGGTTAGATTATGTTACTAAGTAAGTAAGTAAGGGTAGGTTAGGTTACCTTAGTTTACGTAAGATATGTAAGACAGTACTGATAAGCATCAATTTGCGGTGACTACGAATGTATGTTACATATTATATGGAATGGTTATGAGAAGAAGAAAGTTATGTAAAATTAAGTTACGTTTTGTTAGGTTAGGTAAGATCACATATACGTCATACAGGTAAGGTTACTTTAGATTTTGTTAGATAGCTGACAGAACTGAGTGGCGAAAATTCGCGGTGAAAATATGCTCCAAATATGGAGCGATTATGAGTTGACAGGTATGGTGAGCATAAATATTTCGCATTCATAAACCAGCGCTGGCGGGCTTTGGATCCCCGGTACGGAATGCCTCTCGTAAGCTCGCCTTCACTGGGTCAGGCCCGGGATGAACGTCAAACGATTTTTCATTTTTGTGTCATCGATGCGCGGACAAAGCGGGGTCGTGAAAAATGTATGCAGCACGACTAAAAATTTCAGGATTGATTGAAGTTTTGGCGCATAGCCTTTTTCCCGTGTAGATTATTTATAATTAAAAACGTAACTTTATAAAGTATGCAGAAAAAAATAACATGTTTAAATAATTTAAAATACCTAAAAATACATTTTTAATCAATACCTAAGTTATATTATTATTGATTATGAGCTAGGAATTTTGACTTTCTTAGAACAAAATAAACCAGGTCTCAGAAACGACGGGTTAATAACCCGATTTCCTTTAAAAATCGATTAATACTCACACAAAAATATGCCCCGAATACTTCAACTACCCTTTCTTCAAATACACGGAATTGTGCTGTGGAGGCTGTCGGGAACAATATATATTTCCAATAGAACCTTAAGTTGCATATATGTACTAGCACGGGAAATGAGTGGCAGCTGATAGAACTAAGTGGCGGCAATTCGTGGTGTAACCATATATTTTATGTATGGAGCGGACATGGAAAGAAGAAGAAAATTATAAGAGATGTTTCGTGTGAATTAAATCCCTCATTTTTTAAATTTCAGTCTTGGCATATTAATTAAAAGAATGATGAGTAGAAGAAAAGCATCCCGTTAGCATCACTTTTATAGTGAGGCCACGTTAAAATGAATGATTATGTCAAATAAAAATCCACAGGTTAGCCATGCTAAAAATATACAGTGTCATACAATTCATAGGATATTTCACAATATTTCCACTTAACCGTCTATTGGAATTCTCCTGTTTATCTTTACATAAAAAATGCATAAACAAAATGAAAATGTACTTTTAAAAGTGAAGAACCGAAAAAGCTCTCAATGATAGCAAAACTGTTGTCTTCAATTATGTGAATAACTTGATCCATATAAAACAAGGATACAAATTTATCTTTGTAATATTTAATTCTTTTCTTATTTGTAGTATACAATAGTATACATAGAATAGTATTTAGTATATTTATACGTTTGGTGATTTATATACCTTCACTTGGTTTCGAGTGAAGATGATATTTAAATTCGGATACCTCTGAAGACTTGTGCAAGGTCGCCTCTTGGGAAAAGAAAGGCTTTCGACTGGTTCAAGTTTAGAGCCGTTATAATACCGTAACAAAAATTTATAGCTGAAATATTTCGGAAACTGGGGATTTTTCCCGGAAGGAATAAATAAAAAAATTATGCATATTTTAATGTATTTCAACAACTTTTAGTGTGATACAAAGATTTCTGTTTGCATAATTTATAAATACTCGACATTATTACTTTTCACTTTAAGTAACAAATATTGCGCGTGTCTATTTACACACCTTTTTTATAATGTGATCTTCAATATTGATTTGAAAATTCATCTTAATATATAATAATCTATTACTTTTCCTATATAGAACATTTTTTTTTTCATTTATTTATCATTTAAATGAACCTAAAAAGAATCATTGAAACATAAAAAAATTGGTATTAAATAGTTTGTTATTTTAGAATTTAGACACACAATATCTTGTACAAAAATATATATATATTAATTTAAGTCAAAAATAAAGTATATTTGAATTTTTATTAAAAATGTTTCATTTTACTAAGCATTCTTTGTGTAAGGTTAAATGTCTGCTACGAAATGTGTTTGTTTCACATGATATGATATTAAAAATAATGCCATATATATTTTTTGTAACGCTCTTATTCCAAATGTTGTTTTATTTTCTTAAGATGTACTCGTTTTATAAAAATATATAATAAACTACTTTAATAATGATAACTTTAAGCAATTTGGAAATGTCGGGCTTATCACCTTACCTCCTTAAAAGCTAAAATATTCCATGGAAAATAAGCTTACCTAATTTTTGTTCAAACTCGCTTAATCTTGCGTGAGCATTGATAGAAGAGCTGTGTGTTAGGAATTTTTGGTGATCATATACCCCAGCAGAAAGCAAATTTGGCGGAAAAATTATAAAACTCTGTTTGAAACGTGTCGTATAAAAAAATGATTGAAAAATATATGTCGATTCATTTTGAATATATTTTTTATAAATTAAAATCTTTACGCCTGATATAATATGCCTTCCACTAAAATATTTAAAAACATGTCGAAAGTGACTGCAACATGGGATATTATACTTTTATTTTTCTACCAAAAAGCAAAGTACAGTTCTATATATACGAAGGTATTAATTATTCAGAGCTTATTGGTGGATGATTCTGAAACAACCTTTATCCATTTGGCCTCACACGGCCTTCTTCTGCGATCGTGTGCGAAACAAAGGCTATACTTACTAGACTGTGCGCACATCCGGGTGTGGGCGAGTGGTCAAGGAACACGCCTCTTATGCTTGTTGTTCCGGGTTCAATCCCTGGTGAAGAATGAAGATTTAACAAAATCGAGAAAAAATGAAAGGTATACTGTATAGTTTTTTGCATTTTTAATTTGCATCCATTATATTTAAAACGATATTTTCTCAACTAATTCTTGGTTTATTTACACTGTTTCTGTATAAGCTGTATTTGCTTACAAAACACATAACCCTAATAAGAGTACGCAGTAGATTTTGCTCTTTATCATTTCAATATTATTATTATTTCCATGTCCGATCGCCAATCTGGAGCATATGGTCTTCACGAACTGCCTCCATTATACGCTGTCAACCGCTATAGAAATCATTGCATCCCGAAAAATCACCTAGTTCATGTGTGTAGGTGCCGTCGAGAACACTCATTATACTTATAAAAAATATGGAGACATTTTCCTGAACGAAATAAATACCTAGCTAAACATGTATCAATCACGATTTCAGAACATTGAATCTGAATATAAAACTGTATTAAATAATTTAATATACTAGCTATATATATCTCAGATACAGGACAATAATTATTTTGAATATTGACGAACAATGAGGTTCTCAGCTTAATCAAGGAAGATAGGCAAATAGTAAGAACCATCTCAGAGAAGCGGTCACATCGTGCGCCACGATTATTTTCTTCACGACATTGTGGAAGAGATGGTTGAGGGTAGAAACTGTAGAGGGCGCCCTAAACGGGAGTATTTGCAGCAAGTGTTCTAGGACATGAGTTGTAGCTCTTATGCTGCGCTGAAGAGGACTGTGGAGGATCGAGATGTGAGATTTTTTTGCTGCAAACCGATCCACTGGATTGATACTACGAAGCAGAAGAATGTCAAAGGGGCGCTTATGTTTTCGTTGCGATAACCATATACAGCTAAGGAATGCATGCGTAATATGAACTATGACTACACTGTGCTTGAATGTAGGCCATAATATAGCTTGTACATTTTGAAATACTTGTAAGAATTTCTTAATCGTAATTTGGTTGTGTTTTTCGTATAGTTCCTGTGTTAAAAAATCCTGGGCTTTTCGCACATCCGGTCGAGGCTAAATGGTATGTGGCCGGTAATATCCGGGGCAGCCTATCCAATTTATCCCAGAGCTGCTCCTGTCTTGAGATGCAATGAAGACATATGTGGGCATCAATTTGTAAGTTGATTGTCCAGGCACGATTAAGTCCAGGACCCGAAAAGCCTACAATGGCGTGTCGAAAAATACAAAAAAAAGTAATGTAACCTTTTATATTCGTTTCATAATTTAAGTACTGTAAAATAAACTCGTTTATGTACTTTCATTGGGAGCCGATGAAACAACCAAATACTAAGAACATACTATCAAATTATATTTTAAGGACTGCCAAATTAATATTCAAAATGTATTTAAAATACTACTTAAAAATAACAGCGATAAGTTTATGATCTCATAATTTAATATATATTTATTCTAGTATAAACTGTACACAAAAGACGTCATATAATTTAAATACACTTGCTTTTATTAGCAAAAAAAATATAAATAAGTATGTAACAGTATGCCGTAAGAAGGATACGCCATTGAATGTGTCGTCCTGAGTGAAAAATCCGCGTCATTTGTTACTCCAGGCTGGCTGGTGTCAGGAGCTCTAGGGCGCCGTCCGAGACAAAGAGCCTCCGGAAACTTAAGCATTTTTACGTAATCTTTCTTTATAAACCTCCCCAACCCTCATCCTGCGGGTGCTTATTAAGCGAGGCCTTTGAACCCAACCTCTCCGTAAGGCTACGCCGGGGATTCTCGAGACTAAAACAGTCTGCACTATATATTCTCAGTCAACACGGTTGTCCCTCTGAATTTGGAGGTGTAGCAACGTGCGGCTTTATACCACCTTCGTTGCGGACGTGCGTCTAGGATTGGATATACTCGTATTGTACTCCAGCAGAGCGCACTTCTAAGTCCATAAAGATTTGTTTTGATGCTTTTATGGCCGTATGGCAGAACCGTTGGTCATTTTCCACCAAAGGTAGAGCAACCTTAATGCTCTTTTCAGATGTTTCAGAGTCACTGCTAAATGAATAAACCCTGATTACTGGTTTACCACACTAACAAATGGGCGCGGCGCTTTTAATACAAATTAAACTCATTTAATTTACTTTCGAACCCTAGCATACAAAGTGGCGCTCCTTTCCAGACCTCAGAGCATAATTTTTGGGACTTTTTATTTTTTCTTTTATCTTTTGTTATTTCGTTAAATAGGAGGGTCCTTTTCGATGCATTTCGAGTAAAGTGCCTCGGCCCTATCGGAAAGGCAAACCTCTTGGCCACTAAAAGAAATTTCCACGCATTACTAGTTTCAATCGTATTTTCGAATAGAATTGCATTCACAGTTTAAAAATAGACGAAGACAGAAGATATATTTCTTTGTATTACATTGTCCTTTCTAATTGTTTTCGATACATTATTTAAAAGAGTTAATATAGTTAAATATTTATATTTATTATCATTTTTTTATGGTCTACTGTAGAAGGTAAGGAAAATCACATTTGAAAATTTTTTAATCGATACATAAACAATCCACAAATATATTTACCAAGTTGATAATTTAAGAATGTAAGTAAACATGACTTTTTAAAAATAAAACAGATAAAATATTATTATGCTAACGCAATATGAATGTTAAAAGCAGTTTATAAATTTCCATTGTTTACAACGTGTTTCGTAAAATATTACGTAACATTCTGATAAATTAATGCTCCATAAAGTTTACAATATTTATAACAGCAAATATTTTCAACGAGTAAGGTTTATTTTTTAATTTTCAATCACTGCGATTAATGAAGAAAATCGCTCGCAAAAAATAGTATCGGAAAATTTACGGTCTAATTAACTTACCCGACATCTTGGGTAGTTATTAAAAAGCGTCACTCAGCTACTAAAGCTCTCCCCCTATAATTACGGATTACGCAACTTTTTTCCCCGATGAGAAAATAATTACGCGACTCCGCGCGCCGACCGGTCCCAGAGGAAAACCTAACTTTATTAAGTTCTTATCTATTCTTTCACTACATTGGTTACCTTCATTGGCTTATCTCGGTAGGCTCTTTCTCCCTCTTTGATACAGCGCAGTTTTTCCAGCTCGGTGCAGGAAAATTAATTTTCCTTGTTGACTCATTCTTTCATATTGTTATCAGGAATTTTGCGAACACGATTAAAAATGATAATTCCTAATTAATTACAATCAGGGCATATTTACTTACTTCAAAAACAGTATTTTAATATTAAGCAAAAAAGGTACTATTAATTTTTTCCAGCAAAATTATCCACGTAAAAAAGTTATAACAGAGCTCCTACAAGTATCAGTAAAACCATCCTTATAAACATTTATATCGGCTCTTCAAACTGAAACATATGGTCGTCATAAAATGCTCATGGCAAAGTTGACATGGTCCTTTGCATCCCATATTAACATTGCCTCACGAATCTCCGCTGAGTATGTACATTATCTTATTTATTTATTTCAACAGAACAGATGATACAAATGTATGGTGTACAGTAAAAATATTATACATCAGCATGATGTAGCCCTTGTTGACTGGTACCGAAAACATCGATGTACAATCTTTCGTCTCTTATTTCTGTTCGCTTGTCATACATTAATGTGTCCACTATTTGGGACAAGTTATATAGACCGCTGCTAGTAGCGCTGTGTGAGAGCCATCACGAGCGTGGCAGTCGTGCCCCGCCCGTTGGCGAGAGCAGATTGTATTGTGGCTTGTCTTATGCTGTGACTAGGTCGAGCCAGAAATTTGTAAATTTTTAACGTAAATATATGTCAATGCGCTTTTGAAAAAGTCTTTGTTTTGCTGACCTGCTCCTCATCATACCCTCACGCGACGGAGTAACACCCTTTTTGAAAGAGAGGAGGATGTTGATATATGACATAAACAATATATACGTGACATTTTATATTTATAATTTAATTCCTGATAGCTTGCCAGGTGTCCGGAGTCAAAGCAACGAAAAAAAAAAATGCAAAAAAAACCTAATTATATCTCTGGAAGCCTTAACACGTGTTTTAAATATTAGTATTTGCATATTTAAAAAACAACTTTAATAGTATTCCAAAAATGTACAAAAATATCTCGAAACTAAAAAGGCAAACTAAATCATAATCGGTTCATTAAAATCAGAGCTCTGAAACAGCAACCAAATAATCTGCAGAAACATCCTTTGAACATCACAAATATATTAAAATAACTAAATTGTTTTCAATGTAAAGGAATATCTACGACAAGGTTACGTGGCTTAAGTTTCCTTTAAGGTTCAAAGCGTCGAGTCAAATAATTTTCTTCGAATCAAATAATCGAGAATAATAGATTTGCGGGCGGACAAACATTCCTCATTGCATTGTGTAATTAATTGAACTTGCTTCTTGCTTACAAAATCATATCTTTAAGTGGTTCCTAGTCTGGTAGCAAACTTGATTAATTTGCATGAATCTAACAAATATGAATAAGTGGAATCTAACAGTAGGTTTTTTTCCATTAAGATAAAAGTATAAGGTAAGTAAGGTAACTCTTGTCTATATTTGTAGTGTCTCTAAAGGATTTATTTTCAGATGTTATCCATGTTCGGAATGTCTCTAGAAAAATTCATTTGTGGGTAAGTAAATTAAGAACTTACATTTCTATGGTAAAGGACAATATTGATTATTAGAATTATCAAATGAAATATAATTTAATATGGTATTTTTTTATTATATAAAATACATAATTAAGGTATTTACAGGTATATACCAGTTTATTTGATATTTAAAACGCCTGTAGAAGTGTATGCTATGATATGTGATTTAAACATTACAATACTTTACCTACAACAAAAGCATATTAAAAATAGTTATTTTTTAATTAAGAAAATATTGTTATATTAACAGATTTATTTATTTTATTTAACATAACCGTAGTTCCAAGATGTACAAAAAATAAACAAAGAATAATAAATATGTAATCACGAAAAAACATACAGCAAAGTCGTATTTAAACATAAATATGAAGAGGATAATATATAAACAGGAAAAATAAGGATGTTCGTGTAATAACACACTGTTATCACACGAAGTAGATATATATATAATTATACAAATTAGATACATTAATAACAGTCCGCAATTTAAATCGAACCTATATTGCACTCTGACACAGTATAAATATTCATAATATTGACATTTTTTTTTTTTAAGTCAACCGATATTTATGGAAAAAATCTTTAGCCTCACCATTTTTCATCATCTGGGGTCAGCCCTCGTTGTGTACATTCGCCATATCTGTCTGTCCTGCGTTGTATTCTCAATCAAGCCCAGAGTTTTTAGATCCTTGTCTACAGTTGCAGTCCAGGTTGCCTGTGGTCTTCCAGGTCTTCTTCTTAGGGTGGGTATGTTAAGGGCTTTCTTCACCATGCCGTCCTCATCTCTTCGTGTCACATGCCCATACCATCTTAGGCGGTTTTCCTTTATATTTTCAGGTATGGGGGCCACCCGAAATGAACCCCGAATATGCTCATTTCGAACGCTGTCCACTCTAGTCACACCGCCCGCCCACCTCAGCATCTTCATCTCTGCCATATGAATCCTATCCAAGTCACGTTTCAGCGGGGTTTCACGATCCAATACTCCACAATTTTAAGAAAAAAAAAAGATAAAAAAAACTGATCAATATGACATGGTGTCAAATATCACAAAGATCTAACGAAAACAATTTTAACTAACATGGCTTTGACTAACATGACGCTCGAAAAAAGTAATATTTTATTCGTATTACAATAAATATATTATATTTATGTATTTATTTGTAAGATGTTTGAATATGAGATTGAGCGCCTTTGAGGTAGGTTTAAGGCAAGAAAATCCGGTTTACATTAAATAATAATTAATATTCAGTTTGCTTTGTCCTTCCCAGTCCGGCCGAGAGATGGGGTTGAAAGTTAAATTTAAATTCAAATACCTATCACCGATCAATTTCGAAGGCCGATAGAACGTCAAACGCAAAACGCTTTCAAATTTAAATGTTTGAAGTTTACTTTAAATACCTCTGCCGCTTCAAAGTGATCATCCACTAAAATGGACGGGAATTTCTGAAAACGAGCAAACAAAAAAGCATTTTACCTCTTGCTACGGCAAATATTAACGCTGGAACCTGCGATTCTATATTCGTACCTGTGATTTTGTATGAACTAATGGAGGTTCAAACTATTTTCAATTATACAACTTTTACTACCATCTCAATGATATGATATTAAATATAATTTTTTTAAATGTTTAATGAGTTTTGAAAGTGATTGTTTTAAATTCTGGGAGTACAATGGTTTGACTTAAAGACGAATATCTAATTACGGTAGGCATATAAGCGCGCCACCAATTTCAAAACTATACCCCTTGGCTGGTATCGCACCACCAAACATAAGACGCAAAGTCATATGCACCGAAGAAATGCGTAAGGTAATCAACCAACCGTCGCACTGCTTGTATAATCAGATACCCCCAACACCCAGACTGAAGTCAGCAGTTTTCTGAGATCCACACAACATCTCACATCCAGCCCTGAAAATGAGAAACTCAGGCTCTGGCAACAAGTCGCATTAGAGGATTTCATTACTCCAAAGGAAGGCCTCCCAACTGGCAAGAACCTTGACTGGCGGACCTGGACATCCCTGAACAGATTAAGAACCTGAGTTGATAGAACAAAGAACAATCTCGAGCGGTGGGGAATGCTTTGGCAGGGAGAGTCACTATTGTGTGACTGTGGAGACCTGCAGATCGCCTGACACCTGAGATCCTGATCCATGTGCCCAACAAGCAGCACATTTCAGGACCAAATGCTGGGCAACACACGGGCTATCGATGTTGCGAGATACTAGGGAAAAATAATTTGACATCGCTGACACGAAGAAGAAGAGCCATTTAAGGCAGGCGACACTACAGGTAATTGAAAGATGATGGTGAATTTGCCCAGGATATGTTCTGTAGATTGTTGGATTCTCGCCATTCTAAAAGAAACAATGCATATATATAAACAGAATGTACTCAGCGGAGCTCCTGGAACTGAAATAGATGCAATAAGCTTGACAGTGTGTTAGACATCCTCAGACTTTCAAACACGTTATTTGGTCGCTGCGTATGTGAATAATATGCATGTAGTAAGCGTTTATCAATAAGCTTCTAAAAAACATCTAGATCGCTTGGTGGAATAAAATACATATATTTATTAAATTTGTTAAGAAAAAATATAGAAAAACATTGCCTTTATATTGAAAAATTAATAATTAAAAAAATTGTTTAACTCAGCCTCACTAAGTAATCGTGTTATTCTGATGGTTTGCCACTTTTTTCAGCAAATCTTCCTGAATCGCTGCTTTTTCCTGATGATCTCTTGCTGTTGAACAACAAAATATAAAGCTGAAAAATGGCTGCACAGTACTAAGTGGCAACTGAAGGACTTTCGTTTTAGAAAGAAAAGAACAAAAATTTGGAAGATCCACAATGTATTTTAATCTAATAAAACACATTTTGTTTGATAAAGCATATAGAATTGATGTTATCTAAATTTTCAGGCCCAAATAGTACAACTTTTCGTGTTAGCTATAACAATTTTGGCAGTTATTAAAACCCCTAACCGACCGTTACTCTTTCGTTATTGTATGCAATTAAGATATCAAACTTTCCGTCAAGAAATATTAATATGTCTATTAACTTAAACTTCCATTTTGAATTCACCTCTGGGAGGCCATAAAACAACAAACAAGTTTGTCCGTTAAATACAAGCTTAAAAAATCATCTCCGGTCAAATTTACAACCTTAATCAAAAGCCGAGAGTGATTTTAAAGAGTCATGAGAATTTTTAATGAAGATTTTAGGCTTACTTAGACAAAAATGGAAAAAAATATACGCAAGTTATTTTTAAAACAGTTTCCAAACAAAACCGCTAGGGGCCAGCAAAACCTAAAAATTGTATGAAGAATATATATTGGATATCTATTTTAAATTTCTTAAATAATTTTCGATTGGTTGTGACTTACAGATAAAATTATTGTTTTGCATGTTATCAGTCGTGGGTTTGGTAGAAAACTAAGCTTATTTCATTAAACTTTGTTAACAAAATAAATACTTTTTTTAAATAATACATTTAATCAATATACTCACACAAATTTACAAATCTGCAACAATGATGGTCCAGCTCCATGATAGCACTAACAATATTTCTATAAACAAAGGTGTTAGACAAGGAGATGTTATATCTCCAAAACTCTTCACAAACGCCCTAGAAGATATTTTTAAACTGCTATCCTGGACAAAATGTGGAATAAATATTAACGGAGAGTACATTTCTCACCTCCGATTTGCAGATGACATAGTGCTAATAGCCGAATCACCTAACAAGCTCCAAGACATGCTCTACGACCTCAATGAAGCGTCGAACAAAATTGGTCTGAAAATGAACATGGATAAAACAAAAGCCATGATTAATAGTCATATTTCACAGACCTTTGATCCTATTTCCATTGGAGGAACAGAAATAGAGGTTGTAAACGACTATACCTATCTGGGACAAGTAATACATCTAGGGCGAAATAACTTCTCAAAAGAAATCGACAGGCGCATACAACTGGGATGGGCAGCATTTGGAAAACTAAAGTACATTTTTAAAGCGAAAATTTCGCAATGCCTTAAAACTAAAGCGTTTAACCAATGCGTCCTCCCTGTATTAACTTATGGCGCAGAGACGTGGAATCTGACAGCAAGTCTTACCCATAAAATAAAAGTCACCCAGCGTGCTATGGAGAGATCCATGCTCGGAGTGTCGCTAAAAGATAGAATCCGAAACGAGGAAATACGCAGAAGAACTCAAGTAGTGGATGCTACCTAACGAATAGGCACACTCAAGTGGCAATGGGCAGGTCATATCTGTCGAAGAGACGACGGTCGATGGGGAAGAAAAGTATTGGAATGGCGCCCAAGAACTGGCAAACGAAGCATTGGCCGACCCCCTACAAGATGGACTGACGATATAAGAAGAATAGCGGGAGTGACCTGGATGCGGAAGGCGGAGGATCGGAGAGGATGGAGACTCATGCGGGAGGCCTACGTTCAACAGTGACGGACACAGGCTGATGATGATGATGACTCACACAAATATCGAACTGTTTTATTATTTTAATGCATTTTTTCATAACATTAATTACTTTGACAGTTAAATATACGGACAAAATAGGTAAAAGGTTTTAAAATAATCAATACCTAGTTGAAATTTTCATTATTAATACGTAAATGACCTTTACTAAACTTTATTTTAACGTTAAATTTATATTTTTTTGGCTTTTATCGATAACTATTGGCATGCTTAAAACATAGTAATACCATCTCATCATTTTCACACATTAAAATGTTTGTGAAAACGTTTCGACGACAGCCTAGTATCACGATAAAAAAAACAGCCAATGAAAGTGTGGCGCTTGGAAAAGATACGCCAATAGGCTTCTTGCTTTCATGCGCAAACCAGTTGTGAAAAAGGAGCGAAGAGTGTAGAGACAGCATTCGAATTATTTTTAGATAGACAAATAAATGCTAGCTTTTTAAAGATATCAATTTTACAGTGACTTTTTCTCAAATGTAGTCGAGATTGAGGATACTTTTCATAACTAATCCTTCCGACTGTGAAAACAGCCTTGTGACGACTTTTCACTTACAAGCTTCGCTTAGCAATTATTTTCATTTACTTTAAACTCCTGTTCTTCTTCATTTTTAAAATTATTTTTCAAACCAACTGCTGTGAGTTTTATACTGGTATCAATACTCATCATTAACTATTAGAATAGAAGTGAGATTCAGTGGATTTTTCAAAGGCATTCATTCACATAACAGTTGCCGTCTTTTCGATTCCAAGATTTCCGAGTGACGTTCTTTGAAGCTGTTTTTTTCTCTTCTCGTCTCCCCATTCTCTGGCCTTCTCTCTGGAGTCGCAGATCTATCAATTACGCGCTGACAGCATCCCTACTGGCGGTGCGTAGAGGTGTCCCACAAAGGAAACTTTAAAAAGCGCTTTGTAACGTTACTTTGGAACGTTATAGCGTGACGTCACATTAGAGGAGTGGTTTGAGGACTCGGATATACAGCATTTAATTTTTTAATATTCAATCAAAAATAAAGAAAGCTTTAACTTGCGTATGTCTTATTGTTAAAAATATTAACTAGAGATGCTTCTTATATATATATATATATTTTATTTGTACAGATGACTTGCGGCTTTTGCGTTATTAGTGTATAGTTTGGTCGATCAAGATGAGCAAATTACGAGTACATTTATTATTATGAATTAAGAGTATTTATTATTATTTTATAAGTAACGAAAAATCCATAGAAATAAAATAAAAACAGTTTAAAAAACTTAGTTTCTTGTTTATTTTTAGTCTTGTGTTATAATAATAATTTTAACTAATGAAAATTCAAAGCTAAAAAATAATACAAACAATAAACCAAAAACATCTAATAATATATTAAAATGAATAATTAATTAATGAATGATAACCATCGCAGCGTATTGATGTTTATTGAGCCTTACCCGGATTTTTGATTTACATATTACACGTATATATATTCCACTGCTGAAATCTTCACGATAAGCTGAAAGATCTATTAGATTTGAGTGAAAAATTGGACGTCACTACTGATTTAGTAGTGACTTGGGGCTGTAGGGTGGGTGTTTGACAATACCCCATCCAAACTTTGTGATGAGCTCGTCGGTGGCGTTAGCAGTGTGCGGTCGAACGTTATTCTGATGCAAACGCACCCCCTTGGACAGCGAAACCATCAAAATCTGCTCAATAGAGGTTTTGCTGACATCAGAGATCGTTTCGGAGAGCTTACGAACCGTCACTTTTCGATCTGAGAGCATCGCTGCCTCCACTTTTGCGATTATTTCGTCAGAAACAGATGGCCGTCCGGAACGTTCCTCATCCTGGACGTCAGTACGCCCGTTCTTGAACTCTCTGCATCATTTGCGTACGTGTTGTACGCTTATACACTTGTCTCCATAGATTTCGCATGGCTGAGAATGGATTTCTATCAGAGTAATGTTTTTTGCACACAATAAAACGGATCACCGAGTGCAGCACACACTTGGTGGGCAAAGCGAGGGGGAGATCCATCACGTACGGCTGCCAAGTCAAAACTGAGCTGGAGTGGGGGAACCAAGGTACACTATAGAATTGCGGGATCCACCATAACAGCGCTTTTCATGACTTTAGCGCAATGTCAACCTTATTTACGGATAACCCACGTATTTATCTTAGTTTTCCGATAATCAGATGTTAAACCACGACTTTTACAATTATATAATACAAGTCTGTACTAGTTTGTAACGGTTCTGTAATAAAATTGTATAGAACGTTTATACCATTGAAGCACGACTGTAGAAACGGCATACTTGCTTCTTACTGCGCGAGGTGATTGATCGTTGCGAGAGCAGATTCCTTTGACGAAAGAGAAGAGTGAAGCAAAGTACCGGAGCCTGGAACGTGACGAGGAAATTGCAACTTTTCCGATAATTTTTCACGTTTGACTAAGATTAAACGAGATCCGTTCCACTGCAGCTAGCAGGTCAATTGTTATTGGTGCATGCTTTTAGCTGTGCTCACAGAAATATAAAAATGGAATTATTAGGTATACAAAGTAATGGGACTACCTTAAATGGATCTAGCATTTTAAGATTCAAAAGAATCAGCTTTAAAATAATGTTATACTCGTGTATATATTCAAAAATGAAATCATATTTATATTAACATCCTTCTCTATTTAAAGGGTTGTTATTCAGTCACGTAGTGGCAGGATGAGGAGCAGATTATCAACACAAAGACTTTTTCTGAAGCACATTGACATATGTATTTCGAAAACTTTACAAACTTATGGCCCGACCTAGTCACAGCATTCGGGCCGGACCATAATACAATACGATCTCGTTGACGTTGGCACACGACTGAGGGGCGCTCGTGATGAGCTGTCGCACAGCGCTACAAGTGACGATTTACGTAACTAGTCCAAAATGACAG
Organism: Glossosoma conforme; assembly: GCA_022606575.1. Classification (NCBI taxonomy): domain Eukaryota; kingdom Metazoa; phylum Arthropoda; class Insecta; order Trichoptera; family Glossosomatidae; genus Glossosoma; species Glossosoma conforme. The sequence goes on along the minus strand of JAGTXR010000003.1, from coordinate 3,765,569 downwards.
TATGGTGAAACATACATGTACGACAAGCAAACAGATATAAGAGACGAATGATTGTGTATCGAGGTTTTCGGTACCAGTCAGCAAGGGCTGTATTATGTCAATATTAAAAGATTACGTTCAAATACGCTTTTTCGCAAAACTCTTGTGCTGTTTTTTCTATGGCTACGTCCTATAATCATTTGGAGCTTGTTTCTGCGATTCGGATATCCAGCTGTCGCGTTATCATTTATGTAATCTTTCATGGAGTCGGATGCCCAGTTGTATATCATCAGCTGATATGATCACCACTCTTTGAAAACTTATTCTTCAAGCACGATTTCTTCAGTACTTCTTTCTTGATCATCCCAATTGCACGAAATTTTCAGCGTCACAAGTCTTACTTACGAGTATTTCAGAATTTATTACTTATCTTGGATTATTAGTTCTGCAATGGGTCGGAGAGTCTTCATATTAGTGACTTATTTCTTTAACCTTTTGGATGCAATGACACTGAATATGCAACGCCTCATATATTATCGAATATTTGAACCCCTAAATGGTGTCCAATATTAACCAATTTTTTTTCTTGGGCAGACGATAAATGTGGCTATAGACCCAAGCTATAAAATTATCCGAAAACATACAGTTTTATAACACACCAGTGTGCTCACGACACTGGCGGGTTTCCCACAGCGGACCCATTTATGTTTTTATTATAAAATTATTGATTATTATTAAGTTATTATTATTATTAATTTATCATAAAGATTAAGGGACGCATTAAACAATTAATATATACATACAAATCAAAAACAAATTCGACCACTACACCATTTATTCACCATTCACCACATAATCGACTCGAAAAAGCAATACATATTATAGTCTTATAAGATTTTTCTTAATATTTGGTACTATTATGTAGACCATATAAAGATCTCTATGTGAGGTCAAATATATTATTTTATTTAATTACATAAAATTAAGTGTAATTTACATGTTATACTATTAGCATGATTATAAATTAAAAAGAATTTTTATATAAAAAATAGCAAATTCAAAAGAATTAGTGTTAACTCCCAATTATTACATTGATTACATGCTTCGGCCTCCCTAGGGGCCATCTTCAATTATGGTTTAATTATAAACTGGCAGTGGCTTATATAGGTATGTACAAGTATTAGTTCCTACGTTAGTACCAACATATTTACAGATTGTAAACGTGAGCGGGCTTAACCATTGAAAAAATACATTATAAAATCAAGATGGACGTGTTATCTTAATGTATTAAGTCATAATATTGTATTTTTGTGTTCCATTTAGAAATTTTTTTGTAATTCTATCTTTGATCCTCATGGTTGAAAACGGTTTATGGGTTTTCCCAACGTGATATCTGGATTATTTGTTAAAATCATTATTAAAACTAATTTTAAATTTTAATTATGCAGATTCACCAAATATTGTCAGTTGATTAACCTTAATGTTTTACAATTAGCGGTTCTTATCTCACGTCCACCGTATTTTTTTTCATTGAATAATAGATAAAAGAAATGTCACATAAAATGCTATATAGTATGCTATACATTTGTATGTGTATTAATAATGAAGATATATAATATAAAAACATTTATTTGATTATTATAATTATAGAATATTTATAACATATTATAATACGATTCCTAGAAAATAGTTTATATATTTTTTTAACAACTATCGCAATTGTTTTTTTAATGATTATGAATTATTAATGAACAAAATGTTGAACAAGTATGTAAATTTCAGCCGCGATTGGAAATTTGTAAAACTTATCGATCATTCGTGTGATTGAAAATGAAAATGTATTCAGAGAGGCATTTTAAAATAACTAAAAATTTGCATTGGTGCCGGCGGGTATAGCTCAATAGTCAAAGCGTTTTCCTTGCAAGCCAAAGGTCGTGGGTTCGATCCCCGACAGAGATTAAAAAAAAAATTTAATCGATTTCTAAGCTCTTAAGTATCCCGTTGGTGGGAATTTGATCCCTCACCCGTAAAATGTCACTCAAAGCTTATTAATTAAAATTAGTGATAGACAAAAGTCGTCCCGTGAGGGTGTCTTCAACTTCAAAAGAAAGGTTAATACAGGATGCTTTGTACTCGAACTTAAAATTTTGGTGTTTTTTTGTGAATGAAAATGCACCGGCGGGTATAGCTTAATGGTCAAAGCGTTTGCTTTGCAAGCCAAAAGACATGGGTTCGATCCCCGACGGAGATAAAAGAAAGAAGATTTTTATCGATTTCTGAGCTCTAAAATTACCCCCTCTAATCTAGGTTGGTGTAAATTTGATCCCTCACTTGTAAAATGCCAGTCATAGCCTATTGCTTCAAATTGATGGTAGACAAAACTCATGCCGTAAAGACCATCCATTCATAGTAAATTCCTGTAATAATAAAGGATGATGCGTGAATCTTGGGCTGTAGTCTATGATGTTGGCAGATCAACACTCCACATGCAGCGCTTAGCCATATACACCATGGTAATCGTCATAAAATTCCACAGATGAGACTTCAGAATTGCTGTCACCATCTGTCTGTTTTCTCCTGTATGTGTTTACATAAAAAAAAATACTGCGGAATCACATCGCCATAGATTTTCATAAAAAGAGAAAAACAAACAGTAGTAAAATAGATAACATTCGAACGCAAATATGTAGTTATTTAAAATTTAAAGTGAATGAATTCATTTGTCCGGAGAACATAAAAATTGTTGCCTCACTTTTTGTTAGAAATTGGAACGTTGTTTAAATTTTTTGATCAAACAAAAAATGCATGAAATATAAACACACACAATTGATAAAATCAGGTTGGTTTGATTAATTGACATGTATTCACATGGTCCATAACAAATAGGATTCTAAAAATATATTTTTAATTTGCCTGTCACAAAGACATATTTTGAGCTGGCATTTGTAGTTATTTTGGTTGTCTTCATGTTTTTTATCTTGGTTTTGAGAAGGATATCTCGCTTGGTGAATTTCCGTCCTGTTTTTGGAGACACAGAACAACCGTTACTGGATGCACGCAAAAAGCTACTTGTTATAGAGTGGCTGAAGGCCTTTCCGTGATAGACCAAATAGACCTAAGTGTAAGGTTTCGAAGTTACCTTACTGCAACAAGTCTCGAATTGTTTTCTTTGAAGAAGACTAAGATTTGAGGAGATTAAGATTATTATTATATCATAAAATTTTTACTCACTTTACTAGAACATTGTTGTCACGAACTGCTGCCACAAATCTCTGTCAGCCGCCACGGTCCTCACCTCATCCCATATTAGATGACACTTGGAAACCCTCTGAGTGTATTATACTCGTATGTATAGTCAAGGACTCAACTAACGCTGTCTAGCATCCCATCTCCTCTTCAGAAAGTGTTCTTCTATATTCATGTTCACTTACTTGACAAAAGATAAATTAAATGAAATCGATAAAATAAACTGCAGTGAAGCGTGGCAGGGTTGAGCTAGTAAGCTCGTAGATGTAAAATCATGTTATACTGAGAGAACACATTCCTACTTCTTGATATAAATGCTTGACTCGGTTCACTGCGAGTAATGCGTCTCACGGGCATTTAGTTATACCTTCCATTCCTGTCGAAGAATTCCCGAAAACCAGTCGAACGAGCTCTTCCCTCCCTAGGGAATGCGTCGCCAGGGCCACAGGAAGACTGCGAAAAGAATATCATCCGTTTTACATAATCAAAGAAAAAGTCCTGACGCTCCTATGTTGGGATTTGGGATACTTACATGTTTCGTACTAACCTTTTTCAAAGTGATCCAATAAAATACTTTCGAAGGACTTCGTTTCATGAAAAAATATTTTTGTTGTTCCGAATATCTTAATATACGCAGATGAGAATTTTTAACAATTGAAGAAATTTAAAACATATGCATTTTTTATTTTAACACACAGGAGAGTACTAGCAGAAGACCTAATTATTCCACTGATATTTCCACAAAAATTTCGTTCTTTTTCGGATATACGCCAAAACTGTTAGTTGTTTTATTTATTTTAATACAGAATTACTCAAACGAGATTTTTTCATAATATAACATTTAAAAAAGAAACATAAAAATAGGGGTTTCAAATAAAGCTATTGCACTCGTTATATACATTTTTATCTGCGATCGTATTATTTCTTTTTCTTTACTTAGAAAATAATTTATTTACACTATCGTCTAGAAATTATTTAATCATTAAATTAATGCTTGATCATTGATAATTGTAGGTATTTTTAATAAACAAAATATATATTTTTTACATTATTTATATAATTATGCAGTACGTTATAATTAAGTTAATAACCTCAAGGTTATTACATAATACACTATTTTCAGAAGATCAATTATTTAACGACCCACATCATACATGCTTTGCTATCCTAGATCATATTGAATCTTTTATGCGACTTTTATAATAAAACTAAGTATAATGATATAACATTATATTTTATATTAGCACAATAAGTACAATATTGAGTTTTTTGCTGTAAAATACTGATGAAATTATATTTTGAATGTTTCAAAGTAAAGCGAGAAAACTCGTTCAAAAATATACAAAATACACTTTGCCCTTTCGGCGACTGTTTGTTCTATAACCTACAAAGTGAAGACGAAACTTTAAACAGCATTAACATGAAGTTGGTCCAAAACACTGCATTTTGCTCGCGAGTACTGGGATGATACAAATGTGACAGAGGTTATATGTAAATTTAGATTTTGAGGTAGCGAGTTTCCAAGTGATACTTCCGGTGTAGCTTCCGGGGCCGAGCTGCGAGGATGGGGCACCGTATATCGCAACGACCGGCACGTGGGCTGCTGGTAACTTGATCACTAGCACAGTACGACCCTGGAAAAGTCCAGATCTGCATTAGATTTTCTTTCAAAAGTGACTTGAAAATATGAAAGAAGTATGAAAGAGCAAGACACTCGTATCAACTGACTCATCATTGGTCAAGTGTTCTTTTTTATTATTGATGTCAATAATTTCAAATAGATTATATCAAATATCTGACAATTTAGTTGCAGGAAGAAACATAGAAAGAAGTAGTTATTGATACGAACATCCAAATTCTCGACAGGAAGCATCATATATGTAATTTTTTTGATCAATTAAGCCAAGACGGCGGACGCTGGGATTTTCTTTGGTATTCTGCCCGGGACACAAACAATGATTTGTACCCGACAGTGCTCGAGCAGAAATTAACTCCGGGCGGTGCAGTAACAGTCTCAGCGCCCGAAGACCATATATCGGCCATATGGGAACTATCCGCTCGCGCATGACGGGTAGCGGCTGTCAAAATCTAATAACAAAATGGCATCTTTAAACGACGCATATTATTGCCACTTAAATCTAAAAAAAATATATGTATGCGAGTCGAACAAGTGAACAAAAATAATAGAAAAAATATTGCATATCGAGGCTTTTCAGCACCAGGCTAAAAAGGCTACAGTGAGCTGGTATTAATATAAATGTTTTTTTTTCCAGAAGTTTCTTGACTATTCAGTTGATGCCGGTCCTGTGATGTTGGCGCACGATCCTCACATTATAAAGTCAATCAAAGTTGTACGTCCAGGCTGAGGAAGTAAGTGTCTTGCCGGCCATTGTGGAGGGGGTTAATGGGGCGGGGGTAAACATTGTTGAATTTTTGATCATCATCAGCCAAACTTCCGATATTGATATGGATAATAGAATACCGAACGAGAACAATGAATACATGATGAGGGTATTTTGTAGACTATAGAAGATTGATTGATTGATATTCTGACAGAACAATAACGTTTAATTTTATTTATCACGTATTTTGTTATGAGATACGTCAATGATCTAAATATGTTTTCATTGTAATATTATGTAACCACGGATTTACGCTTTGGTTTAAGCATAACAACATTATTAATCAATTCTCTCATCAACAGACGATTAGTAAAATATTTATTTATTTACCTTATTTTTACATGGATGACGTAAGATATGGTCTCTGTTTAGGAGACTGCAGTTCGACTTAATCGTAGCTTTCATCAATACGTCACTTGTCAAGAGACGACTGAGCTGTATAGTACTTCATAAGTGATCGAATCTATTTTTTGTAGAAGAGGGGGTAGGTTTATAGGTTAAATGTTAACTGAACAATATTATGCTACCACCAATTTACGCTTTATTTTTAACGTTAAAATTGACGTTAATAATACGAAATTTGAGGAGGGAACTTCTTGTCAAAATACAAGTAGTTTTTTTCAATAATTCATTAAAGATAAAAATAAATTTCATATCATCATTATTACCATGTTCACTCCCCTAACTGGAGCACATGGTCAACACGATCTGCTACCATAAAGCTCTGTCACTCACCATGGTCATCGTTTTATATCATGTCATCTCTGCCTTCAGAAGTTCCATCTACTACATCTTAAATTTTGTTTTCGAATGCTTTTCAGGACGGCGTGAGCTCGTTTAAAAAAAACCACTGTTTTTAATTTTCTCTTGCAGCATCTGAGGTATACGTTCCAACCAGGTCCGCCTCCGCGTCTTAACTGACTGTCGTATGGAAGGCAACCACGTATTATATAATATTTTAAAATAATATTTTCTGCAAAGGTCTAAAATATACTATCCGAAACGAGAATATCCGAAAAAAACTCAAATAATGGAGGCTACCCAACGATAATGCACACCTAATTAGCAAAGGACATGACATATTTTTCGAAGAGATGACGTTCGGTGGCGAAGAAAACTCTCGGAGTGGTGAAATAATAGCCGGCAAACGGAGACAGGTGACACCCCAAAACATTGAATTTTCAACATCAGAAAAATAGCGGGAGTAACCTGGATGTAGATGATCGAGAAGGATGAAGGCTTCTACGAAAGGTCTACGTTCATAAGTGTACGGACATACCCTGATGATGATGGGGTGACAAAGTATGCACAAATGATAGGTATACGAACAAGTTATAAGAAGTAACTAATAGTAACAAGAAAGAAGAAAAACACAACTCAACTATGAAGTAAGTGAGCTCCTACATATATTTCTTTTTAATGCTTTTTATAACTCAAGAACAGACTTTATATATATATATAATACTAGACTATATAACTTTTTATGTCACTACTCAAAATAAAATATATAAACAATATACTACTTGAACTGTAAAATGCTGAGCGATGTAAAAAGTTGGATCAAAATATAGCACGTAAGCGTTAAATAACGCTCTGCAAAATCGAGCTTTTCTCGGAGCTTTCCATCAGAGTTTACACAGCTTTTGCCAACAAGGCTTCACCTTCTCCCCGCGGTGGTCTGGGTTAAACGCGGACAACTTTTAAGGGTGATTTATGTGTTTATCTGCGCAGATGATCTGGCAGTTCATACGGGAGGGTGCCCCGGGACCGGAGTGCATTCAGATGCAACGGAACTTCTACTCCAGGTGCGGCGATGCGCGCTGCAACAAGTTATAGTCAGTCAGTCAGCGCGCTGTTTGAGGCAAATTTACCGGGATAGAGTGACTATTGCTTAAAATTCTCCGAAAATACATTATAGTATTTAACACAGTATGAGTGGAGTAAATCGCATATACCAAGTATTTAGTAAAATTAATAATGTTTTTTTTTTCGGCAAATTATTATTTTGTTAACTTTTAATTGAATTGATGAGCAGTTATTATTTAGCAAACGTTCAGTAATAAATACCTTAAAAGCTTAGTTAAATAAAAACATTTGGAAATAGAAAAATAATAAATTAGCAAGAAGTAATTAATTAATATTTTTTAAATTGATAATCTTGAATTATTTTTTATAAATTTTGTAAATAATAAGTTAGGTAAGGTTAAGTTAGCTTTCTATTTTCGGGGTTAATTATTAATTAATTTTCCATTATTTTTACCAATATAAAGTATATATCTCTCAGTTTGATTTTGTAACTGACCACATTTATACTGACACAGTGGATACTGACAATTTATTTAGTCTACTGTCGATCATTTTTATTTAAACCAAACTACCAAAACCTTGAATTAGTGACTGAACAAAGAAATACAGGCCTAAAATAACCTTTTAACCCTAATCACGAAACAACTTAAGTATCTAGATATATTTCATTTGAGTTTTGGTCAGTATTTAAAATCCTTGACTTCACAGTCTCCTTTTTTCTGGAGCATATGGTGAGCACAAAATTGAAAATTCTGTGAATTGAGGAAAATAAACGTAGTTATTAATATCATAATGGTTACCCGGAAATGGCTTGGAAGCTGTTTAGTACATGAGCAAATAATACAAGAGAAGCTTTTAGTGTGATGGAATGCCTCGAGAAAATTATTGGAAGCATTTCCAATTACACTGTATTATTATTCCCACGTTAATAAACCTCGAACATTGTTCCTTCAAATAACAGAAAACGTACACGTGCAATATATTACTATTTTAACCATTACTCATATGAGTAGTTTAGGGATTCAAATGATTAAAAAAAACATTATGAAGTTCGATCAATTATGAATATGAAATGAATATTTTTAAAAATATATTCGATAGTAATCACTGTAAAATCAATGTATCATATTGAATAAAGATTATCATTCTGTTAAATATAAAGTAGTTATAGGTAAGGACACATTGAATGTAAAACTAATGTTCTTAGAAAATAAATACAAATAATTATTATTTTACTCTAGTTACTTTTTCGTCGTTGTTTTGCTTTTTCCACCGCTCCCTTTATAAACATGATACTTTCGATCTTTATAGTAAGCATTTATTTTTTCCGCTTTATCAAAGACTATTCCTGCAATTCATTTGCCATCTGTCGCGTAATATTTTATACAGAATTCCTCGAGATTTAATTCCCAGCAGAACTTAATCCGATGCTTTGTTCACTATTCTTTCAAAACAGATTCATCAATGTGATCTCTCTAGTACCACATTCTCGATCGTCTCCATTGTACGATGTCTACGACACAACAAGCCTGCTTTTTTTCAGTTTTTTTTTTGCATCTTCAGTCCTGCAGTGGATCGAAGAGTCTTCATTTAAGTAGATGTTAAGAAACTTTTGGTATTGTAGAGTTAGCTCTGGTTCCTTTACCGTATGTCACAATCGGACCAACAACTTGAAATACTGTCGTAAATTTATGTTTATCTAACAATTACGGTACCATGATTTTAACAATCGGCAATGAAATGTAAAATTGGTTTATAATCATATATTTGTGAGTAAATCATTTAATAAATGAACTTATAATTACAATAAATAGTCAAAGAGCCACATTAATTCGACTAATTTGTATATTAAACACACTATACAGTCGCCATCATACCAATTTATTCTTAACCTTTTCACATCGGTTGTCGGCATATGATATCAAAGATTCTCCGACAGTTGACATCGGTTAACGTGATATATCGTTTTGCTAATTTCATAGATAAGTACATTTATGCTTCAAATACTAGTTTTAAGCAAAAAAATGGTTGGAAAAATTCACGCCGTATTGACAGTATAATTTGTATTCCACCTAGCCGTAACGAAAGGGTTAATTGTATATATCATGTTATAAATTTTTTTGGCTGACCCAAAATTTAATGACAAACAATGCAAGGAAAAAACAAAGCTTTCGCATAAATATACAGAGCGACCAAAAATGTAGAGAACTTTTAAGTTAATTAAAATTAAACACGTGTTTTATTTTAAATACAATTCCGTTTTTCGGGGAAATGAAATTATCGTGTACAGTTGTTAATCAGGAGGCTGCAGGGGGAATAGTGGGCCACCGTTTTTCAGAACTTCTGAAGCAGGGACAGGTTAAGGTCTGCACTGTGACGTTCACCTGAAAAATGGCCAAACTCGACGCGAAGGAAACTTCTGCGGTTTCAGTTTTATGACTTTAGTTTTGAAACATTTATTTATACTGTACGCGGTGAGCGAAAATTGTTAAGTTTATGATGTACACAAATTTTATTTATTATCAGTGTTGAGCTAACAAGTACTTTACAACGTTAGCGTACGAAAAAAACATCTCCAACATTTTTAAACATTAAAATGCGCCTCACAAAACCTCTAAATATTATAAAAGCTACTTGACCATTAAATAAGTTTAATAATATTTTTTTTTTATTAATTTTAAGTTAAAGCTTACGTTTTTGTAGTCATTAAAAAATTTATAACAAATTAAAGTAATCTGAAAAATAATATTTAGACGAAGTTGAGTAAATTTATATGATTTATTTTTCATGGTATATGAAAATGAAGTTAATTTTTGATGATAAATTTGTTGTAATTAAAATTTATTCACAAATATTTTACTCGTATAAAATAAATTTAAAAAACTATTCGTATGTTATTTGTGAAATTTATTTGAATGTTATTGTACATTTTTTATGCTTAGAAAATAATTTAATTAAACTTAAAGTTATCTTGAATGATGTATATAGTTTTTTTTGTCCTATTCGTTTATATCTAGAAAATATGATCACCATAAATTACTATCAATCAGTTATCTCAGTTTCCATTGTCCATGTCTTGTCGCAAGACATCTCTACATCCGGAGGTTCACCTGAGAACATACATGTGGGGAATGCTTCGGCAAGTAGAGTCACTATTATGTGACTGTGGAGACCTGCAGACCGCCTCACACCTGCGATCCTGCTCCATGTGCCCAACAAGCTGCACATCTCAGAACCTTATGCTGGGCAACGCACGTTTTATCGATGTTGCAAGATACTGGGCAAAAATAATTTGACGTCGCTGACATGAAGAAGAACAGAAGAAGACTACTTTGCCGATGCCTGGACTTTATTGCCCAAAAATAGCAATTCACCAAATTTAAGATTAGGTTAATATATAGGGTCTGCAATCTAACGTTTTTTTTTTCAACTAGTGCTTATTTCGTGAATGGTAACACTTAGCTCATGTCTGATTTGACAGATAATTAGTTTTATTTTTTCGCTAAACGAATATGGTTGTTTATACGCTTGAACAACGCTGGGAAATATTGCGACATTACTTTGAAAATCATGCCATTTTTCTTCAAAAAATGAGCTAGGAGTAGCCATTACAGTCAATGGCGATCGTTATCGAGCCATTTTGTTCACAAAAATTGAAGAAGAGGATATCGGCAACATTCGGTTTCAACAAGATGGCGCTACGTGCCACACAGCCGAAGCTACATTCAATATTTTGCGCCCCATTTTCAAAAAAAAAGAGTTTTTTGGCGGACCCGTTACATTTGTAAAGAGACTTTCACTTAGGTTTTCAAATCGTTATATATAGTATTTGTATACTTTATTCATAAACTATTTGGATAGACCAGGAAAGATAAAAAATAAAATAATGTAAAAAGTATTAGAGTATTTTCTAGTTGAAATTCAGCTCTCAAAAGCTGCACCTTAAGCTGAAAATATCAGCAAAGTTTCTTCTTAGTTACAGTTTAGCATAATAAAAGGCTGAGCCAAAGCTGCATATTTTCCCGGACTTAAGCATATTTACGGCGTAGTCGTGTCTTGTCTTATCCATTCTTGAGCATTGCGCGAGTCTGGAGCCCTTCAAAGAGACTCAAAGTTCCCTTTGAGCCTTCGTACCCTGAAGAGACTTGTTCGCCGGCCGCATACTTCTGAATACTACAACATTTCTGTACAACAGCCCGAAGCTTAATAAATTTCAATGCCGGAAATATTATATTACGAGTATATTTAAAAGCCCCTTTATACGTAGCATTTTTTCAGTGTTTATACTCACAAAAGAGAGCAATAATTGAGGATTTTCGCAATCGGGTAGAGTCTAGACTCTAGAGTCTTGGCTATAGACTTTAGAAAACGTTTTTTTTTTCACGAAATCAAATGCAAGGGAGCACATCCGGTCAAAAACAGTGATTTATATGATGCTCAGCTAGGATGGCTTGACGCTGTTTACTGGAAACGTGTGCTGTGTGTTTGTGAGTGGCTGGAGAGATGCAAATCACGCGCTTTTTTATTAGCAGCAAATATTTTTCCTATAAAGATTGCGACTATTTTTCGTAAGACATTACCTTTTATGTTGTTATTTTGGGTTGAACCGCCTTAAGTACCAAATGCTCTAGGTTTTCAGGTTAATTATCCGATATTATAAAAATGTTATGAAACTGTGGAATGGATTGAACCTACGATATTATATTATAGTATATTGTACACGTATTTCAATCAGTGTTTTTCTAGGAAAAAGTAATTCAAATATTAAAGGTAAAATACTTGGATTACATTTCATCAAAACTAAATTATTTGCGGTTTTTTAGTTTCAGATTATTTACTGTATACTTGAGTTATAAGGGATTCTCAAAATGCGCACTTTTTATATTTAAAAGCAAACACACAAATATAATTTTGTAATAAGATCTCTTAGTTCTACTATAAAATTCTCTTAAAAACATATGTAATCAACTGTACTTCAAACATAAGTCAGCGGTGGAGTCTAGACTAGTAAAGTAGTATTTATTTCTTTAGATTACAAACTAATGGGATAACTATATGACATTGTATGAACGAAATGATTATAATTTCTTGGAATTATGAGTATTGTTTTAAGAGAAAAGTTTTTATTTGAAGGTGTGGAAAATAACGTATTTCATAAATTTAACAACAATTAATTTATTGTGAATATCAATTAAATCTTGTCATGCCATTTTTAATTTAAAATTATTTATTTATAATAAAATAATAACTAATTGACCTCATAACACTTTTTTAAAGTACTTAATCGTAGATTATTTGATTTTGTATTATTAATAAATGTTTTATTAAATATTTCGTAATATTCATTCTTAAGAAATAAAATATAAGCATGTTTATTGTGCATGTGCACAATTAAATGTTCTATCTTTTATGTTATTTTATTTTTAATCTTGTTTATTTCAAGGAAATTAATTCATAAAAATTAAAAACGAAGAACGTATCTGACCACCTGGAACTGATATTCAAGAGCAGTTGAACATTTTGAATAATTTAAGATAAGGAAAATAGTAATTTTACCAACAATCTTCTTCGTAGTATCAATCCGGAGGATTCGTTTGCAGCAACCGAATCTTGCATCTCGATCTCCATTCCTCTCGGTCCTCCGCAACCTTTTTCAGCTCAGCATAAGCGCTACAGTTCATGTCCTCGAATACTTGCTGCAAATACTCCCATCTAGGGCGCCGTTTTGCAGTAATGTTCGAACATTCCAGGTGGCATATCTTGTTGGCTGAAGGTTTTTCTTATTTGTCTTGGTTGTTTTGTCTCGAGCAGTCCCCACCCGGAGATCCGATTGGGGGACTATTTTATCTCCGGAAAATTTTTTTGCTGTTACGTGGGATGTCTTTAAGACCTTTAAATTTACCCACAATATCAAATATATAATGTTACATTTATTGTATATGATAATTCTTCAACTATTTCTGATTTTAAAAAAGGACTTTCATAATGTAGAGTGATATTCGATCAATATGGGTTAAGTGATGTTAGATCAATATGGGTTAAGTTATATCGCATAATGATCTAATTCATTCCGTTTTCGTTCCATATCTGAAACATATAGCCACCAAAAATATTCAGTCCTGTTAGTTTAGTTTAGTCCTTATCGATGACTAGTCCCAGGACATCTGTGATGATGGATCCTGAGCTCGATAATTTGAATGACAAAATGGTAGTTATAGTATCTAAGGCATATATCGGGTAATTTTTTAATAAGAATAAATAAAAATTATTAATTTTTTAATCAAAAATATCTCAAATACTATCATTAAGAATATTAACACGTAGAATTTTATGCCAAAAATTAAATAAGTCAACAGGTATTAATTTAGGATCAAAAGATTAATTCGAATGTAAATACAGTCATACCGAACAAGCTTATTTTGATATTATCCAGACTATTTGATTTGATTTGCTTTGAACATATTTCTTTCAAGCGATTTTCTTTGGAAACGGAATATTCACTTTGATTCCACGTGAATCGAAATAAGCTTCGCATAATTCGTTTAATTCCTCTAATTATTCCTTTAATGAAGAAGTTGACATGGATTCGGAATGGAAATTATTTCTTTGAAATACATAAATGTTCGAGATTGTAAATTCTAGAGCCAATTATAATCATTAAGAAAACAAAGGATCTCAATAATCTCTTCTTATATAATTAAAGTAATTAGGTACCGTCGAAATTCTAATTGAATGCCTTTGTGAGCAAATTATTGAAGTGCCAATGTACTCTTGGATATTTTAATAAATATAATATTCCGTCATCGTTGAAATGACAATTCATAATTGTATTTGTCTGTTCGGGGTCTTAAATGACAAAAACTCCTACAAAAATTTAGCCGACAATTATAAATATTAACGAGTACTAGTATATATATTGCATATCTGCTTCATATGTGGAGCATACGTGTGACGTAAATTGTCTCCATACAGATTTGTAATATTAGCATACAGCTACAGTTATTTATGAATTGCCTTGATTTCTCTGTACTGGATAGTAAGCTGGTTAGAAACGTGGCTTACAGTCGACCTCCCAATAGCGCATGTTTTTTATTAGTTACCAAGATTTTATCTATGGTATTTGCAGAGATTTTACTTTTGACGAACGTTCTATGTTGTTATTTTGAGTTGATGAATTTAATTGTCGAAGCCTCAAGAGCATCGGGCTAATCATCCAATCTTACAACATCAATATAAGATTGTTGATTGTAGGTAGGTTTGTTACATTAGTCGATAGCACACAAATTTAATATACAATCTCGACAAATGAGATTCTTAAATTTTTGTACCGTGTTTAAGAACATAATGAATAACACTCGTCTTAATTAATAGCTCTTCATTCTGAATATTAAAATTAGATACTATAAATGATGACAATGACCACTTTTCATGATGTTTTTTGAGTGACTCTTTTTATTCATATTTGCATATGAATTAATTTATTTTATAAGTCTATTACGATATTTACAAATACTCGTTAATTGATTGGATATTATTTGAATTAAAATACATAATGTCTCCATAAACATTGGATTTATAAGAATGTTACTTAAAGTTATTTAATTTCTCAGAAAAGTATTCGGAAGAAGTCGTAAACTTGAGTTAAGAGGAGGGGGAGGCATTTAAATAAATTCTAGAAAAATAGCAAAATGCAAAACGTGGCTTCACAGTTCTCAAGGAAGATCCCTTAATTCTCCGACAAAGGGGATCATTCCTGAAAGATTGCACGCTTTATGAGACTTCCCCTTCCTGCATACATTAAACATTTAACAGATTAATTTTATAATCTTCTTCCGTTTTAAATACAGCCTTTGTTTTGATGCAGTATTTCATACCTGAGCTTCTCAAACATTTTATAATTATTATTTTGATAATGTTTTTTGTGTATAAATATAAAGAGTAGTGCATCGACATTCAGTGATAGAAATTTTTTACATGCTTTTTGAAAAAAACTTTTTTAAGTTGCGTGCGTAAAATGAGAACGAAGAGATAAAAAAAATATAATTAAACGTAGGAATGAGTTTCAATGTGTAATATACTTATTTATTTCTCAACTATGTGAGTATGTTAAGTGGTCGTTGGTCTGCCCTGAGTATAAAATAAACATTGACTGAAAAGTTAAATAAAAAGGTTCGTGGTTCGATTCCTACCGTCCAATGTTTATTTTACACGTACGTATTAATTGTTAATTATTAGTATGGATCTTCAATAATCTTTAAATGTTAGAGTATTGAAATATATAACAAAAATCCAACTTAAACAGTTTAACAGAAGATCGTTTTGTTTTTTATTTTTTTTAAGTATCACGTACATCTAGGTAAAAGCTTTCAGTTGTAGGTATCGTCTTCCAATCAACGCTTCGGTCTTTCCAATCAAAATTACCTCCGATATAGAACAGGTATAAATGAATCACCGTAAATTGGCTGGCAAACAATATGAGACTAATGAAAGGACTTCCCTCGGTCGATGAACTTTTGCGATGAAGGAAGAGGTTTGTGGATTTATCGAAACTCTATACTTCAACACTAATCTCGAAAGCCATAGAAAGAAAATGATTGATCTAAATTAGTAACGGATTTCATTAATCTCACTCTCTTAATACCTCAATACTCTGAAATCTTTGACATCTTAGGATTATATTTATTGTTGAGAATTATTTTTAAATTAATAAATATTTAAGTGTTAAATATGAACTATAATTTAAAATTAATTTCAATAAAAAAAATAACAAATTGAAAATATTTAGTTTTGATTCACATATATTTTACAAGATTACATGTTTCGGCCTCCCTGGAGACTATCTTCAATAATTCAATAATCATCTTAATAATAATTATTGAAGATGGTCTCCAGGGAGGCCGAAACATGTAATCGTATAAACTAAATGTGAATCCAAATTAAATATTTTTAATTTGTTAATTTAAATTAATTTAAAATTATTGTTATGCAGTTTCAACAAGTATTGTCAGTTGATAACCTTAATGTTATATATGAACTATTAACAAAACGCATTTTCGGGGAAAATTAGATATATTGTCCGTACTTTTACAACGTTTCGAATTCTTAAAAAAACTAAGCAACTGGATTTGTTGGACAGCAAGACTTTTTCCGAAAACTTTTGCCGCTTTGTCACGAATAAAATATTTTGGACTGTCATTCATTATGAAAGTAATTTATCTTTTGTCGATTCCAATTTCCTGGTCCTGAGCAAAACCTTTATAGTATCCTTACCCACTAACAGTCATGACTATTAGTGGGTATACTACACCGACTGCATTGGTTGAGAGTTTCGGCTAGAATCCAGTACAAATTATGCCTCTTAGCTTACAAGGCACTCAACGGAACTGCACCGGGCTATTTAACAGAACTTATCAAGCCTTAAGAAATAAGCGCGCGTGGAGAGACACTTAGATCGGCTAGAGCAAATAGAAGCACCCTGCAGCTGACGGAAGGTAGTCCTAGCACGATCTTTGGCAATCGGGCTTTCAGCTTCGCTGCACCAATGGCCTGGAACTCGCTACCGGAAAGCATAAGAGAGCTATAAGCGGAGGTATCCTTCAGAAGCAGACTCAAGACCCACCTTTTTACTCAGAGAGGCAAAGTAGCGCTTTTGGAATGATCATTTTGTCATAAAAGAGTGCTATACAAATACTAATATAATAATAATAATTAGCAGTATGTGTTTTCTGTCTACCTGAATGTAGAGAGAGCTTTAAAGAAGGCTTTGGGAGACATCGAAAAACATGTTACAACCTTCTTGAGAGTCATGGTGCCTTTCAGGGTGCCTTCCAGGCGTAGCAGACACGATTTTATAAATGGATTACTTAGTATATTATGTACGCACATTTATTGCCGACATTAATATATGATATATGGCTATGATTTTTAGCATCTTCTAGAAGAGAAAGAAATAAGACGTTGGTTATTTATATTTGTAACATTTACTTACATATCCAATGAATTTATACTCCTATATTTTTATTTTACCTTATTTTAGTATTTGCAGCAAGTATTCGAAGACATGAATTGTAGCGCTTATGCTGAGCTGAAAAGGGTTGCGGAGGACCGAGAGGAATGGAGATCGAGATGCAAGATTCTGTTGCTGCAAACCAATCCACCGGATTGATACTACGAAGAAAAACATAGCACTTAATATATTTATTTGTATTATTTTTCTAATGAGTGACAGCATACAAGCAATAGACCAACATCGTGTACATACTATACGAAACTACGCTACCGGGATTGTGATTAATAACTATTAAAAATGATTCACGTCTAAAATAGCAATAAATAAGGAATTTATAAATCACGATATAAAAAAGAAATAACCTTTTGATATCATGATTTATAAATTCCTATACGAAAGTGGTTAGATCATGAATGCATGTATTATAAATGTTAGTCTACCTTCGTCATTAGTGTATGTCTATCAATTTACGAAAGGTGCTATACTAAGTGATTATAATTATGATAGATCGTTACGAAAATTAAGATAGATTGCCTGAAATGCAACCTTAGATAATTTCACAGAATATTCTTGTCTACAAAAAATGCCGGTGATTTTGTTTACTTATTTAAAAAAGAAAAAATATTTATATATATTTGAAATAAAAGAAAAGGCCATTACCTATTTTATCATTACATTTTTTATATGTTATACATTTTTTTGACACAGAGTTTTGAACTGATTTCCATTAAAGGAACACAAATAAACGTTGTAAATGAATAAACTATATAGGACAAGTAATACAACTAGGACAAAGTAACTTCTCAAAAGAAATCGACAGGCGTAACTGGGATGAGCAGCATTTAGAAAACTAAATTACATTTTTAAAGTGAAAATTCCGCAATGTTTTAAAATAATAAGAATAGCGGGAGTTTCTTGGATGCGGAAGGCAGAAGATCGAAGAGAATCGAGACTCATGCGGGATGCTTACGTTTGGCAGTGCACGGAAGCAGGCTTATGATGATGATGATGATACAAATCTTCAAAAAGATTTTTTTTTATATTTATTGATACATATCTTTTATAGATAAATATTGTTTTTCAATGGATAAGTCTTGTATTATTGAGAAATGCTATTTAATATCATTTAAAAAATCAGATGTATAAACTAAAATAAATATATTTCGCGAAAATTGAATCGTTACAAAAGTTTTCGGAAGTATATATATTAATAATAAAATAGGGAAAAGCTTTTCCGAAACGGTTTCAGTTTCTCAGAATTGGCCTTGAGTTTGCTTGAGTTTGTAGAAAATAAAAATCGGCTTTGTTTAATAATATTATTATTATTTCTCATGCTGAAAAGCTAACTTCAAGAGAAAGGTTAGTACAGGATGCTTTGTACTCGTACTTCATGGAATATTTTTGTCTATGTTTTTTTTGTGAATATATACCGATAAAGAAATAGTCTTGCAAACATAGTTCATCTCAATGCAAGAACAGATGCTTAAGAAAACCGGTTGATATGTTTAAAAAAATATTATTTTTAAATAATATTAAGTATTCTTAGATGAACTTTGGGAAGCACATAGGCTGACAGAAGATATTTTCTTTTAGTTTTTTAAATATTTTTAGCATTAGCTTTGAGATGCATTACAAATTATAAATATCTACTTATTTACCTTGTTTTTACATGAATAACGTTGGGTATGATCTTCGTTCAAGAGACTGCAGTTGACTAGCTTGTAGCCTTCTTTAATCTGTCATAAGAGACAAGTCTATAACGTGAGTTGACTCTTGTCAGTGACAGATTGAAGACGGCTACGAGTTAGTCAAAACTACAGTCTCATAAACTGAGGTCATACTCAAAGTTGATCCATGTAAAAACAAGGTAGATAAATATTTATTGAAATTTATAGTGTTTTATGTCTAGGGATTGGATACACGAGTAGCAAACGTTATACTTTCCTAAATGATGTACATAAAATACAAATTTTTGATTTGAAGTATATTTTGTATTTTTTATACTTAATTCACCAGTTAATGTCAAAATATCCTGTATTAAGTAAATGGCTATTTTCCAAAACAAACTTTTAAAATGTAACTTTTTCACTGTTTCAAACTTGCGTATTAAATAACTTTAAAATTATAATAGGCGAAAGAGTTGCACGTTTTAAGAACATGTATTTATAATAATATGAAATTATTATTGTTCAAAATTGAATTAATTGTAGATACATATTTATTTATTTATACATAACATAATAATTTATGAAAGTCTTTCGTCATTTTAACAGAATTGCTGAACATACTCATTGATTCATTGCTTTCTTGTAAAATAAATTAATTTCAATTTCCTGACAGAAAAAACGCATAAAAATTATGCAATTTTCGACGATCATTTTCAGCAAGGGAGTAAAATAATTAAGTAAATAAAATAAAATATAAAGTAACTTTGATGATTTTCTAGATAAGAAATGATTTTTTAAATGGATTATATTTTAGAATTTTACATTTACACGAATCTTATTTTTAACTCGACGCTTAAATGTCTAACCCTTATCAGGCTTAAAACATATGAATATGATCGAGAACTATGTAACGGACGTGTTAAATTAAATTATTATAAGTTATTATTGTTGTAAGCAACATCGTTTGAATATTGTACTTGTTTGTAGTTTGAGTCTTGGGTTCAATTTCAGTTTGAAATTTGTAGTTTGTTTTGCAGACATCAACGTAACAACAATCACTCATATGGGCGCAGGGAAACTTTCAGTGGTGGATGGTTTTCTTCTGAAAATGAAACCGAACTTTCACGACTGTGAGTCTGTCTTATGAGAAAACGATACTTTATCAGATCGTAGTAGTAAATTAAGTTTGTTTCCCTGTTTATCTCCTTAATTATTATCGCTTTTGTTAATTTCTTCAAAAATAGTTGATTCATTATGATGAAGAAAATGCAGCATTATACAATTAAACTATATTAAAAGCGTGAATCTAAACAACCAATGTTTTGAAAAATTTATAATAATCACAGTCCCTATATCAATTTTACAGTTTGACTTCTAATGAAAAGGCTGATGAAAATCATGTATATTCATCGAAGAAGTTTCAAGTGCAGAGATGCCTTGAAATAAGGCACGCATATTTCAGGTAATAGGATATCTAAATTAATATACAATATTTTGATAAACAAACTTTGGTGCTTTATTGCTTTAAAATTGAGTTTATGTGCGTTTGTATTCAATATCATATTGAGTTAATCTTTTAAACGAATTCCAGTTTTCGGGATCAGATATATTAGATATATATTCATATTGTGATAACATTTAAGCGTATTTTTAATCGCATCACTTGTCTCAACATCTTGGTGTTATAAAATAAAAATATATATAAGATTGCAGACGACCAGTCCACCTTGACTGTTCGAACCGCTCTACGGTGGGTGTGGGTCCTTGTCTTCTCGGCTCAGCTTCCCGGACAGCTGGTTGTAAGGCAGCTGTGTTCTACTTTGCTTGCTGGTATGAAGTTTGCTGGGCAATTCCGCTTCCTCGTCATATATGATCCGTCCAGTGCTGAGAGCCGGAAGTGCCGAGAAGTCTAGGGGAGGTCCAAGGAAGGAGAAAAGTAAAACTTGAAATTTTGTTCAGTTCAACTCTGATTTATTCCGAGCCGAATACGGCTTTTTTACCCTTGATTTATACCATTGATTTTACATGCATCGAAGAAATTGAGCGCTCTGATTGGTAAAACGCTTCGAGCGCTCCGACCTCTCTGATTGGTCGACATTCGTCACTACCCGGAGGCCCGACGTCCGGCTTCTGCCTTGGTCTCGATGTAAGGCAAGAGCTCAGCCGCGAGCGGGCGCGCAGCGTAACGCGCTCTAACAACTTACATACATGTCTTAAATTTTAACCTTGACATATTATTATCTTTATGTTCCGCGGTATGATGGTCGCCGAACCCGATCGTGAATCTTTTTATATTAGGATTCGACAGACCACCTCACAGGCCGCGGAACATTAAATGAACTTAAGATAAATGAAGATGAATACTACAATATTAATACTAAATATTATCGGACGGTTATAGCAGACGATGATAAAGAAAAATAAACCAATTCAAAATGTTGGCAACATCACTAGTCTAGGTAACATTGTTGCGTAAAACGTTGGCTAGGGTCAGGCACTGCGTGTGGCTAACTCACATTTATTATTGATACAATGTGAGTCGGACGCGGGCGTGAGTGAAAGGATGGGCGGAAATGTGGGTAAGTGGAAGAGAATGTTGGGTTTTGGAGGCTTAAGTAAATCTTCTACTTCCTTGTATCAGTAACGTCATAAAGATTCAGCTCAATATATGGTAGCATCAATGCACTGTCTGTTGTCCAATGTAAGGTCATGGGAATAACAGATAGTCGAAAAGATAGAGCGGGATCTTAGATAATACGAAAATGTTGTTTGAAGATCTTTGCTGATGCATATAAGTGACTGTTTCCTTTAATTTATCCCCATTGTTCCGTGTTCTTTAAACTCAGATCTTCATTCTTTTCAATGATTTAAATTTTTTGCTAGTATGAAAGTTACTTTCAACTGATGAATCTTCTGAGACAATTCTTTGCATAAGTTTTAGTTTTTTGATCTCTACGCAAGACGTGAAAGGTTGTGTAGATCTCAGAAAGTTCTTGTGTGACTTCTTTATGTTCGAGTTAAGGGAAAAATTACTTGAGCAGGCAATGAGTAGCGTTGATTGCTTAACGTTTTTTTTCTTCATATTTTTGCGTCTCGGGTTTGTACAGTACGATGCCAGCCAAGTTATAAACATCGTGCTGTATATTTCTTGCAGATGGGTGCTGCATTTCAAAGTTGGAACTAGCAATAATCTCATACTTACTAAAATCCACCCTCTAAAGCTCAAGATACCCTGCTTCTTATCCAAATTTCAGCATTTCTTTTCACTTTGGATACAAAAAATATGCTGCACTAGCTTAGGTTAAGTTCATAATAAACATTTACACTCATAATTTATTTCAACGTCATATTTAGTTCAGAAAATGAAAATGGGTTTGTGTGTTTGACTAACACACGCATAAACATGTATTTTGATATTTGCAAATCTATTGAATTGTAATAGTTTATGTTGAAATATATTATTATACAACTTTGGTAAATACAAATCGTAGTACTTGTTAATAAAACAATAAAATTATGAAAGTGAAGCGTAGATTTATTAGAAACTATGAAAGCTGGAAAGAAAATGCAGAAAAAGACTAAAACTGAAAAAAAATGCGTTGGTAGTATACCTCAGAATTTGAAGAGAGTTTTCATTTATTTTTATATTAAATATTATTTGAAATCAATCGTTTCATTACATTTCCTTGTAAAAAATCTATATCTTTTTGATAACAGCCTTTTTAATATTGATTTCAATTATTAAAGCTTATTCTCTTTTTGCTTAAATTGTGTGAATGTGATGTGTTAAGTAGTCTTCTAGTAGTATTTTATATTATTACGTGAGTTGGCTAAAGCTCCGGTCTGTATGCCATTGTGTTTTATTGAATCTTTTTATTTCATTAAACTGTGACGAAATTATTTGTTTTATATAGAGTTGAGCCATCCCTAAAAACCAAATCGTACAGACCTCGGGATTACCAGACAGATCAAGTCACCCAAGCTATGCTTCGTCTACTACAGGAACTGCCTTAACAAGTCACCGGGTTCCCGCTTCAAAGGTCGTTGAGAACTTTATATATTCCTGTTCATGATTGTGATTATATGTATATGTTTTTGGACAAGGTATGTATGAAACTGACAGAGTAGAGAGTAAGCCACTTCAGCTGACAATATTCTCATTACAGATATAAATAAGATACAGACATGAAGAAGAAGAATTTATAAAAGAATCTATCAAGTCTGTAAAAATATAATATTTTTATTCAAGATAAAGAACGGATATGAAAAAAGGCATTAAAGTTCGATTGATGTTAATAAGGATCCATGAGGTCTGTAACATTTAGTTATATGTTGTAAGACCAATATGAAATTCGAGTCAAAGAGCAGCAATTGATGAGATTCTATCTAAGCGCCTAATTTTGTAAAATAATAATAATCTTCTTCGTAGTATCAATCAACGGTGGATTGATTTGCAGCAACAAAGTCGTACATCTCGATCTCCACTCTTCTCGATCCTCTATAATCCTCTTTAGCTCAGCATGAGAGCTACAATTCATGTCCTCGAACTCTTGCTGCAAATACTACCGTCTAGGGCGCCCGCAGTTTCTATCCTCAACTATCCCTTCGACAATGTCGTGAAGAAGACCACCGTGGCGCGATGTGACCGATCTATCGGGCTCGCCTCTCTGAAATGATTCTTACTAGGTTCCTATCTTCCTTGATTATGCTGAGAACCTTATTGGTTGTGACGTAGTCTCTACAGGAAATTACGAGAATTCTACTGAGTGACCACATCTCAAAGGCCTCTAGTCTTTTTTTATAATACAGAATTAATAATAAAAATAAAATAATAATAAAGTGGTTTATATCCTCTTTGTGAGCCAGCAAGTGAGTGTAAGAGGGAAGAAAGAAAATTCTCTAACTCTCTAGAGAGTAAAATAAATGCAGCAAGCGTATTTCTGCTTGAAATTAAATTGGTCGGCTAAAACCACAGCCGCAGACGCGATCCATCATCGCCTAATGAAATCATTCGCAGAAGAACGCCACGGCATCCAGCTAAATGGAGAAACTGATGAGTTCCTCGAAGAAGGTGGGGACCAGCGTCAACAAAGGAGATAGCAGAAGATAGTCGAGGCGCAGATAACACCAGCCCGAAGGAAGACGAGCAAAAGCATCAGATAACGGTCCCGTCTCCGGGGAAATCACAGACTCGGGCCGCGATACACAAGATCGCCCAATAAGGATAAAAAGCAAAATTAACTCCAATTGTGTAAATGTATGACTGGGATGTAGGTCAGCGAAAGGCCACGATGTATTAATGCCGGCCGACTTGAGGACAAACACACACCGCGCGACACGCGGAATCCGCTTTTTTTGGTAAAAGATTTAACGTTATCTTCAGAAACGTTTTTCTTTACGTTTATTTCACGATGGTTTCTTTCAGACGTGTCGAAAAATATAAATATTTTACGGAACTTAATAATAGCGTCCACTGACATATTAAATATTTTCAATATCTGTTGATGTGTTTTTACTCTCTAAATATATGCCCATAATTATGATAGATAGATGTGAAAAAGTTTTTTATTTATTTCAGTTCATATTGTCGTGAATTAACATAAATTTTATCTAACAAAATTAATATACATAATATTTATATATAATTTGATGCAACATGAAGTGGTCACTTTCATTAGTTTAAAACCAACATCAAAACACAAACCTTTTAATATCTCAGAACGAATGAAACGTTGCAATGTCCACTGAAACGAATGCATTTTCCAGGTTATAATATTCTCCAGTTTTTGTAAAATGTTCACGACACATGACTTAAATAGAGTCTAGATAACTATTTTTGTTTGATAACGAGCCATATATTTGTAATATGTTTCATTTTTAATTTATTTTTTCTAAAATTTGCGTCTATAAAAAGAAGATTTCTATAACTATTTATTTATTATACAAATATAATCTAACTGTAAAACATAGAGGTGATTATTTAACATTTATTTTAACAGAACAGATGATCAAAATTTATAAAGCCTTAATTAAATAATTAATAACTTTGATTAGATTTTCTTTAACTTCACAAAGAGGTTTTAAAATTACCTTAGTGGTTTTTTTCTGAAAATGATGTAAAAATAAAACAAATGGAATATATTTATTAAGTTTATTACATGTTTTTTAATATAATTATATTTGTCACAGTGCACAGTTAACAGGTTTCAAACATGTTTATAAGAAAGCCTATTTTACGTATTTATTACATTTTAAACATTGATTAATATTTACACATATAAGAATACTATAACTATTTTTGAATTTTAACTTAAACGTAAAATGCTTACACGTCAACACAAAAGCATGTTCTATGAAGGAAGATGATGCAAAAAAGTATTATTCTTTATTTTATAAGCGACATGTATTGATTTCTAATTACGATTATATTTAGTATAAAATTTTACATTTTGTTAACAATAATACAGTTTGAATTTATTATATAATCTATTATAATGATATATTAATACAAATTGTTGGATGCAATTAATCCTATTTAATTTATGAAAATATTACTTCAGATAGAAACAATAATTATTAAAATTATTGTTTTATTCAATCAGAGAAAAAAAATATAACATTATTGAACATCTAAGAATAAAGTTTGAGGTTTATTTTAAATAATTGAAAGATAATTCACTGTTTATTCACAAAGTTGAAGATAGCTGTTTCGCTTTCAATGAGAGTTCTTCAGTTTTTCACATACTTTATTATCAATTTTTTTTTTTTTTTTTTTATTCCTTTCTGAAATATATTTTTTTTTATTTGATACGATCCTGAAATAAGATTTAATACAAACAATTTATAAATATAGGTATTAATGATCATTAACGACAATTATTAAAAAGTCCCGAAGCTCGCTAAACAGAAGACTCCACGAAATTACTTTGATAAATAAATTCGTGGAGCTCATGTCGAAACTGGGCTTTTCTCAAGTGGAATCTATCAATATTCGAGGCGATATGGTTGAACAGTCTGATCACTCTCCCAAGAAGCATAGTCTCTGGCAGGTTAGTATTACGCTTACACAAATGAAGAGCTGAAGAAACTCTCATTGAAATTGCAATCGTCTTGTAGAAAAAACAGTGCTCAACGTGATCAATGTTGAAATAAGGTTAAACGTATTTATTCATGTATTTGTTGAAGATGTTATGTTTTCCTTTTTATTAATATATTTGCAAAGAGTTAAAATATATAAACAAATAATAATTATATAAAATAATAATTTTAAGAAAGGTGTTCAACTAACATTCCTATATTAACTATGATGAACATATAGTTTTTTAATTTACAATTATACGATTATGAGATATTTTACATTCAAATAACTTATTAATATATATTATAACTTTTGATATTGAAACACTGTTTATTTCCAAATTATGATTTTATATATGTATTTTACTATAGAACATGGCTGTATGTATTGTGAACTATTCGTTTATCAGATATACTCGTAAATGTAAGTATGTATTTATGAATTCATAAAACATATACGAGGAAGCCTGGAAGAAGCGGTTCTCAGGTATCTGCGTGGCTTGGCGGCAGATTTTTTTGACTTGGGCATTCAACAGCTTGTATACCGCATGCAAAAATGCATTGACTTGAGTGGCGGCTATGTAGAAAAATAGGTAAAAGTCTGGACTTTCAAAAAATGTACGCATTCATGGAATTAAACATGTTTTACACTGTGAAAAATCTCTGGAAACTTTATTTTACTAATAACCCTCGTACTAAAAGGCTGATGAAAATTAATGTATAATCATATATTTATATCTTTTTTCCACTTATATGTAATTATAATCTTTTTGTTGTTCTGAAATAATGCAAGATATACGAGTACTTTAACATAATATTCCACAAAAATTTGAAATATTGAAATATGAATGATTGAATATTAAATATTGAATTTGCAGCAAGTATTCGAGGACATGAATTGTAGCGCTTATGCTGAGCTGAAAAGGGTTGCGGAGGACCGAGAGGAATGGAGATCGAGATGCAAGATTCTGTTGCTGCAAACCAATCCACCGGATTGATACTACGAAGAAGAAGAATAATAAGACTGACATATATTTTGTGTTTTTTTTTAACACTTGATGTTTTTTGAATTTAAAATGCATGACACATAAAATTTTAATGAACGTTTTATTATAACGTTTATACGTTAATAATCAAGTAATAATGAAATTCCCGATTGGATTAACATAAAAATGAGTAGTTTAATCAGTTTACTGGCATTATTTGCGCATTCAATCGTTCATAAAATAATTATTCGCTTTAATTTCGTAACGCAATTCGCACAATATAAATTTGATCGCACTAAAATGGTTAAAATGGTCTAATATCACAAAAGGGTTACGCAATATATTCATGTTTTGAGTCATAACTTTTAATTATGAATAAGTGACATCGGAGCTCTTCGAAGTTGGACTTAATACTGTGTTTGTAATGATTAAACCTTTATTGGACATACTACACCACATAACAATAATTCTTAATTATGCAGATTGTAGAATAACGGTTTTTACTGAAATGTTGTAGATCAAATTGAATAAAATTATAATTATTCTTCTTCGTAGTATCAATCCGGTGGATTGGTTTGCAGCAACAGAATCTTGCATCTCGATCTCCAAGCAATCATTTTTTTTGCTGATACATGGGATGTCTTTTAGACCTTTAATGTGGTATTTTCCCCTTTATTTCCACATCCTAATGCCGTTGACCATAAAGGTTCATCCGCCTTAGGAGGGTATTTACCACCTCCAGGACAATAGAGTGCCCTATCCAGCTTGACCTGATGAGGTTAGCTGGGTGTTAGCTTATTCCGGCCAACATTCTTTTTTTATATTAATAAAATTATTATATTAAACATTATTATTTAAAATAAAATATTAAATAGTATGCGGCACTGCCTTTTATTTAGGCCATCGAGAACTATACATAAAATATACTCAGGGAGCTGCGTGGGGCAGAGTTAACATGGGATGAGGCGAGAGCCATGACAGCTAATATATTTATAGTAGGACCTTGTAACGTACATATGTTTCAGTTAGGGCAACGGACACAGTGACGATAATAATGATGACGATTTAACGTTAAAATGGTGTGAAATTAATTTTTACGTTAATTTGGAAATAATTGCAAATGTACATATAAGATATAACAGTAAATTTTTATTTAATTACTTGCGTTGAATATTGTATATATATTTTTCAAATATCTTTTTTATGGCAACATACTTTAAAACATTTTACAAACTATTATAATTTAAGCGGTATATGAAATTTTACTAGTAAGTACATAGCTATAACTTTTTAATTATGTTTATTTTTACTAAATTATTTCATATTTTCCTGATTGGACCACGTCATTTTAAAATTACACGTTCCAATGATCAAGATAAATGATTGACTTTACATTTCAATGACTCCTTTTGATATCTACTGTTTTATAAGTAATGTATTTTTTATTTACATTTATTTTGATTAAACTACTTGATATTTACTTAGGTAAAGTAAAAAAACAACACCGTAACAAGTAATATTTACATTTTGACTTAATAAATAATATAAATTTATGTAGAACCATTACAGTTATGTGGATGAATACATTGCATTTAAATAAATATATTTATTTTCACAAAGACAAGCTTAATATATAAAAAAATCTTTTATACTTAATACTATTCTTAATTATTGACCAAAAGGTTTGAAACAATCACTTCTTTCATAGACTAATAATACAACTTCAATAGATACCAGGTTGTAGTATTAATGATGATGATGATTTTGGTCGTCTGATGATGACGTAGAATTAAAAGGTTTGGGGCGGCTTTACCGCCATCTGAAAAGAAAAAAGAAAAAAATATTATTCAAAAGGAAATAGAAATCGATT
Source organism: Glossosoma conforme (assembly GCA_022606575.1). Classification (NCBI taxonomy): domain Eukaryota; kingdom Metazoa; phylum Arthropoda; class Insecta; order Trichoptera; family Glossosomatidae; genus Glossosoma; species Glossosoma conforme. The sequence goes on along the minus strand of JAGTXR010000003.1, from coordinate 3,736,527 downwards.
CATAAACTTTCTTACAAATCACTTATGTACAATACAACTGTTTTAAATATTGCAAAACATTTTGCTCAAGTAATTATAGTTTTACACTTTTTTCTATAATTATGCACTAAATTTCGTATTTATAAACTATGTCAATTGTACATATACCAAGCAACGTTGTTTTATTTTGTTGTGTTATTATTATTATATTTCGTCACAAAATAACGTCAATAAAACAAGTATAAAAATATCTATTTACATGAATATTCTATAGTCTCAACTTAACTATAAATCAATAAAACATATCTCAGAATTGTGCGTTACTATTTTGGTTAGTATATTTTAGATCGCTCGAACAATCCCAAAAGAAACGTAAAATATAAGTAATTCGATCAATTTTAAAGCTCTAGAAACAAATTTAAATTGATATAATAGCGTATAAAATGATTATCATAGATTAAAAAAATGTTGTTTTATAAAATGCATTTTGAGAATAGCGTCTTTTGTCTGTGATACTCCGTAAAAATTATAGTGCGTGAATATCAGACTGTAGCCTTATAATTTATAAAATAGCTAGAGTTATAGAATCAAAATTTTTTTTATTTTATCACTGTTTGTCAGTATTCTCTTGTGTGTTGTATTATACATATAATTTAATGTTTACTTTATTCGACATTCTTATGCATTGTTAAGTAATCATATAATATAAATATTTAACCTAAATAAAAAATCTTCTACATTCTGTTATGTGTGTTAAAATAACTAAAGTCTATAATATGAATTAATCTTATATTCATATATTAATGTAACGATGAAAATACTTCTAGAATTTTGCATATTGGTTTCGAGCATTGGTTTATTCCAACGAAACGGCACAAAAAGTAAAACAAGATCTGACCCCATTCTGTAAATCACAAGATGATTTTGGTTTATTTTATCTTTGGGATATGAATTTCGCGTGTTTTTTTTTCTCGTGTAAAAAGATAAGCAAAAAGCAGCCGCAATTTGTAAGGTTTTTATATCATTACTTTATCATAACAAACGGCATCTGTGAACAAAAAACAGACACCGGAAAAGACAAATATACCCCGGGTCAGAGCGTAAGTTTCACAATCCACAAGTTTCAGGCAGAGTTACGCTGAAAACTTGAAACACCGAGTTATGTGCTCTTCTTTTCCTGTTTTATTTCAGCTGAAACCGGCCTCTTGTAATTGTTGGTTGTTGCAAAGTTCAACATCAACTTATTCAAATCTGAATAAAATTAAACAAATTTTTATTGCATGGATGTCAAAATCGTAATTTATGCAATTATTAAAAATAAATAAAATTATTTCCGCAGTATAATAAAATGTATTTTTATCTTAAAAATTGTACAAATTAAATCAGATATAAAATAAAAGAATCTTTAGAATTTATTCCACATATATTTATATGTGGAATAAATTCTATAGAATATTTTATTTTATATCTGATATAATGGAATTCCACCAAGAAATATCGATCGAAAAAATCGAAATAATTACAAATTAAATGCTTTTTACCCACTGTAAATTCACATAAATATTCGACAACTGGTGCACATAACAATTCACAGTCAAAACTTTGTACACCAAATGCCACACGTGATGATGATTAGTTAAAATTTGTATTTGTATCATTTGTTGAGTGGTTTTTTATTTTGTTTGTATTTTTTATGTACATAAATTTAACTCTAATACCGATCGTTGAAAAATTTAATCCACCCATATCTATTTGGAAACTTTTTTTGATTGAGTCACCTATTAGAACAAAGTTGTACGGAAATCCTGAAAGCATCAGTCTAATTATTGAATATCATTTAAAATTCAGAATATCAAGCCCTTGATAGTAAAGTTGGCAATGTTATTTCAATAAGTACGTTACATTTATTAAAGATTATATATTTTGAAAATATATTATTTTGACAAGTTGTATTAATCAATGTGTTTGCTTACATAATATTGAAAAACTGAACCAAAAATATCATGCGCCAAGTCATATATAAATATTTTTAAACATAAAACTTAAAAAAAAAACTTTTTTTTGTTCGGCACACTAAAATATTATTATTTCTAAAAATAATAAAAAATAAATTCATTTTATTCTATGTAAAGTTGTGAAAAAAAATCTTAACCACATACGCTGTGAAAATAATACAAACAAAAATATTGCAAGTTTATCTGGCAGATGGTCGCAGTAAATTCTCGTTTCTTTTTATACCTTGAAAGTTTTTAGATAAAAAATATCATTCCCTCCGTTTATTTCTCTGTTTTATTCAGTAACTTGTTTATCATATTTTAAAAACCCTGAAAATAAAATAAAACAACCTTCAGTAATGTCACAAGCTGGAAGTTTTTCACGATGCATTTTTCACTGTGCTTTAAAAGTGAGAGAGTAAACATACTAAAATATGGTTTTTAAAAGTGTAGTTTTTTGTTAGTTGTTACTAAGTTGCGGTTAGATGATTTTTTTATTATTTTGATGATACAGAGCATTGAACTTTTCAAGCAACCGTACACTTAATAATAATAAACCTACCTGTAGTAAAAATGATATTTAATTTTTCAAATATATGTTATTGAATGTAAATCTTAAATAAAAAAATTCGAAGGCAACAAGGACTAAAAGTGACAAAAAATATTATGTTTAGTTAAAATACATATCTGTTATTGACATGATATATATTCATTTTAATTACGATGTGAACTGCATACATAATTTATTTTTGTAATCATAGCTTATACAGTTGTATGAAAAAACTCCTTGAATAGTTTATACTCTGTGTATACCAAAAAATGGTTGGATCTGGCTGAGACATATATTAAGAATGCCGCAGGAGAGCATAAGCTACAGATGCCTTTTCTTCCCCCGGGCTCGCGCCGTTCTGAAAGGCCGTCGGGAATTATACATAGAATGAACTCAACAAAGCTGCGGGATGTGGAGCTAACTTGGGATGAGGCGACGAAAATGGTGGCTAAGAGAGCTTTGAGGTGGCGGTTCGTGAATGCTATTATATATTCTCCAGAGCATGATGATGATAACCCAAAATATACCCCATTTACGAGTATTGCTGTATATGGGCTGTACAAGCGCTTTTGAAATGACCATTCGGTTATTAAAAAACGCTATACAAATTCTGATATAATAATAATAATAATGGGAGCGTCACTGTTATGCGACTTCGGAGATATCGTAAACGTATTACTTTACGTTACGTGTGCTCGACTAGGACTCATTATAGTACCTCGTATAAGGTATTCTAAAAAGTAAAAATCATTGACGTTGTTAAATATTGAGTTGAATCAATTTGACATCGCTAACACAAAGAACAATAATATTACAATAGTACATTAAATGATATTGTAGTTATTTTTATTGTCGTAAATTTAATGATTTTAAAAATTTAGTTTTAACAACTTTTATCTTTCTTCTTTAAACCATATTATTTTTTTATATAAACACATGTTGAAGTGCACTTTTCGAGGATTTTAGTCCTCCACGAACTTTACGACCTTTTATTGTGTTTTGTACTTGATATAATGTCATAATGTCATAGCAACAATTGCAATGTTCTCCCGCATAATGGCAAGCACAATATGCGAGGAAAAGTTACGGTCTTAAGGAGGTGCATATCGACGTTAAGATGATTTATTTGCAAAGTTGTTCAACATACTTTTATCTGCTCCAACTGTGAAAATGAAAACTTTTCCGAGCTCCCACAATAAATTTTCCATAACTTTGCGAAATGCAATCGCACCCGGAACGATTACCACGAATGAATCCAATAACATTTGTGTAATACCCACAATAAAGTGCATACAATGTATAACGCAACTAATACTGATAATACGTTTTTAATCGGAGCAGTAAATTCAGTAGAGAGTAATTTAAAACTTTTACAAGATTTCATCCAGAGGTGCATAAATAAAAATGTATTAATAAATGATTGTTGCCAAATAATTGAATTATTAACATTGGGAATTAAATTGAAAACTGGTTGTTATATGTGTAAAGGACTCACAGATAATTGATTGAATATAAGACTAAGGGGGTACGCTTAATAAACAGACTGTCGCTATTGGACTAGCCAATTCATGACTGGTCACTGCAATTTTAAGGCTAAACTCTTCAAGCTTAGCCTCGTTGATAGTGCAACTGCACATGTGGTAGCCCCTTGCAGGACGCTGAACACGTTCTGTTGCATTGCCTAATATTAGAAAAGTCTCTTAATCCAAAAGAACCGGTTGGATATGTCGACCTCATCGTTTTAGAGCCCAACTACCATGCCTTTTCTGAATACGCGGCGGAAAAAAATCCAAATGTTAACGTCAGAACAACGAACTTTTACACCCATGTTTGATGTTGCTCACTAAAGCCAGTTACTTATAAAACGAGAAAGTGCTCTGAAAACAATGCATCAGTAAGTGCTTTAAAAGAACAAGGCGACCGGTCCAAGGAAACCATAATTATTGCACGCAATAAACATGTATATTTTTACTTTAAGTACATTCATGAAAAAAATCATAGAGAATGTTCTAAAATTTCGAGTATTGACTATTGAAAAGTTTTCCCATTAATTTTTCAAATATTTCAAATGAGTTTTTTATTTGAAAATGTTTCAGTACCGGTATGGAATTATATCGAATTCACACAGAGTAATAAATCTTTCATAAATTTTGTCAGGCTGTCGAGTATTTGGTTTCCGCAACTTGGGTATCACCTTCCAGCCTCCACAAGTTGTCAATACTTTAGTATTTATTATACTGCAGTATTAACTTCATTTGCTTGACGTGTAAGAAGCGGTTAAAAGGAGAAATATGTTGTTTTATATTTTTGATCTATAGGATATGCATGAAAATATTTTCAACAATTAAAAAAATATATATATAGCATATATTTTTAAATATAATATGTATAAATGTTTTCATTAAATATAAATATAATTTAATTGGATTGCATGGTTTGGGTAAAGCCTCTTTTAAGACCAAACAATCACTTGATTTACTCGTTTTATTCTTCTCATATTCTTCTCGAATGTAATTCTGTATGAATTAACTCACATTAAAATATGTACATTCTTCTTCGTAGTGCGAGTATCAATACGGTAAATTGGTTTGCAACAACAAAATTCTCCATTCTCCTCGATTTTCTGCTCTCTTTAGCTTAGCATAAGACCTGCAACTCATGTCCTTGAACACTCGCTGCAAATATTCCTGTCTAGGGCACGCTCTACAGCCTCTATTCTCAACCATCTCTTCCACAATGTTGTGAAGAAGACCATCGTGGCGCATGATGCGACCGATACGCTGGACTAGCCTCGCTGAGATGGTTCTCATGAGGATTAAAAGCTAGTATTTTACATATTTTTTTTAAACGTTAATTTCTTAAATTTCGTTAATTGTATTTTAGTAAGTAATGTTATTAAGTATGCCTTATACATACTTAAGATATTTATTTTAATATATTCAAAAAATAAGACGGAAAACGATTATCTTCACCGCATCTTTAGTAAAATTTGTTAGTAAGAGTGAATTTCAATGCAAATCGAAAAAAATATTTTAATATTAATCAATCTACACAAACATATTTTTCGTCAATTTTATTGATATTATAAACTTAGTATACTAATCAGTTTTACTTTTGTATTCACCAAATTAATACTTTTTGTAGAGAATTAAAATAATATTATTATATTTGATATGGCAGTTATGAAATTAAAATGTTCATAACTGCCATAAAGATCATGCTACAACTTTTCAAATACGAGTATAATAAAAAATGTTACCATATTACTTTGAAATATTTTTAAATAAATTAAATTGTTATGCAGATATACTCTAATGATATACTCTAATGATATTCACTTCAACATTAATTCCTTTAAGGAAATGTCTTTAAATATTTTTTTATGACGTAGTAGCGTGAGGCATAACTTACATTTTCCTACGAAACGATCTAAAATTACTTTTTATTTGGGTATTTTATCACGCAAAAGAAAGAGATTTTCAAGCCATTTAATATTATTATTTTCAATATCCACTCTATAGTTGGGCCATATAGCCCTCCTAAGACAGTTTATTAAGCTATTATCAATCTCAAGTTATATCTGTGACCGAAGCTCGCATGGGTACATTATTCCAAAAGAGTCAAGCCTCTAATATGTAGAATAAAATACATATTAAAGCATTGATTTATCTTCTTCACAGTATCAATGCGGTGGATTAGTTTTCAGCAACAAAGTATTGCATCTTGATCTCCACTCTTCTCGATCTTTTGCACTCTTCTTTAGCTCAGCATAAACGCTGCAACTTATGTCCTCGAGTTCTTGCTGAAAATACCCTTGTTTAAGGTGCTCTATGCAGTTCTTCTACCATCAACTATTCCTTCCAAAATGTCGTAAAGAAGACCATCGTGGCGCATGATGTGACCAATCCATCGGGCTAGCCTCTCTGAGATGGTTCTAACTAGGTGCCTATTTTCCTTGATTATGCTGAGAACCTCATTGTTTGTGATGTATTGACTTATCCGCGACAGCTTGATAGTAAAAATGTTTTTTTTAAATAAATTTATAAGCTCTATTAATAGTTGTGTAATAGTGTACAATTTATACCTTACTCGAAATATGTCAGTCATAGCCTATAAATGTATGCTAGGTTAAATTTAATTTTGCTGGCGGATCTACACTCCAGACATAACTATAAGTCATCCTTAAAATGTGAAGTAGCATTGAAAGTACCGGTATTTTTTGCCTGTGTTTGAAAAAAAAAATCCTCAAATTCAAGTATAAAATAATTATTGTTGGATTTGAATATCCCTGAAGAGTAATTTTTCATCACAATTGCCACTCATTAGGGTGGGGTCAGATGTGTCAAAAGTTGCCTAAATTAATAAAAAAATGAATAATAACCCTGCGGTAAATAAGTTTAAGTGTATGATTTAAGCTCTCTCGTTTAAGAGTGAACCCTATAACGTTGTAAGCATTTTTTATTATTTCTTATGAGATTTTGTGAAAAATGCAATACATACTCATACATATTTGTAAAATTAATTGACCCCCTTAAGATTGACTTTTGATAATTTCTAAGCAAATATAAAATGAATTATTTTCACTATGCGTATATAACATTACATATTATATAATTAGTTAATGACTCGTAATTCTTTAACTCTAAATCATTATTAAATATTTGTTTTTCTTACTAATATCCTTCTTTCGTAAGGAGTTACTTCTGTATATAAACACATACAGGAGAATACCGACAGATGGTGATAGTAACTCTGAAGTCTCATCTGCGGAATTCTATGACGCTTACCATGCTGCATATAGCTAAGCGCTGCATGCGAAGTGTTGATCCGCCACCGTCATATACTACAGCCCGAAATTCACGCATCATCCTTATTATTACAGTAATTTACTCATAGAATTACGCCATAGAATTCCACGGATGAGACTTCAGAATCACAATCACCATCTGTCGGAATTCTCCTATAAGCGTTAACATAAAAAAGATGCTTATATATAATATATATTTTTATTTGAAGTTAAATTTTAATAAATATATTTTATTCTGTATTAACCGAAGTGCCGTAGATAAAGGAAATAAAACAATAATACCAAGTTGTTACTTTGAATTTTCCGCCTCCAATAATTTTCTCCATCTGCCTGCTTCCTTCCGGCCTATTGGGAAATTCCACTGCAGGAAATTTATGCAAAAGAAAAACAAACGGATGGCATCGACTGTAACTAATATTTCAATATGATTCAAGATTAAAATATGAAGCGAGACTTCGGTTACAAATTGAATGTACTTTTAAAGTCTTATTATAATTTAAAGTCGCTTTAAAATTGCCAGGGGGAAAAAGAAAAGAGTCTTTCAGCCTCTTTCTTAATTGAGTTAATTTGAGAAATTAATTTGAAAATAAAATTACTTTATATTCATATTTAATATGATGGATAAAAACATTCTAAAGTAAGATTTATTTTTGCTCTGTACTCATAAAAAAAATTAACTATTTATTATTTAAAAAATTAAGAACAAGATAGTTAAATTAGTGTGAAATAATAAAAGTGGTTCTATTTATATAATAAACGATTCATGTATATTTCTATAAAAAACAAGCTGACCCAGCAGACTTCGTACTGCCTCAATCGATAAATAAAAGACCTAAACTTTTGTAGAAAATAATCTTTAAACAAACAAAACGAATTCGTATTTAAAAAATAGCATTTTATATATTTCTGAGCTGTTATATTTCTGAATGTTGGCCAAGAAGTTCTTAGAATCATTTCCAATCCCAGAAACTGAAGATCGTAAAGGATCTGATGGTGGGACCAATTGTGGCAATTTTACTTTGCCTCCAGCACAACATAATCCAGTAGATTAACCAGTGTATTTGAACGCCTTACATTATTTACAAATTATTTTCATTTCCCCAATTGTTACCGATTTGTCGGCACAATAATCAATTGCCGGATCATAGTGAAATGCAGCTCGTTCAAAAATCACAGGAGCACTGCGTCTGCGGATTCACTCAATTTCATTATGTTGTGCTTGCTGTTGTTGTGTTTGATGTGCATGAAATCGTTGCATTCTAAGCCTATCTATTTCATTGTCACTCACTAAATAAAGCAATTCTGACATAGTAATACGACTATTTTCTTGATCTGTCTTTCTCTGGTCATCAGTGCGGTTAGCACTTGAGGTAGCTCTTCGCACATTTGATTGACTGCGACGACCAAGTCAGGTCGTCTTCTCCTCGGCATCGCAAATTGTAATTAATCAAAGTGAGAACATTTCTCGCTCACTTAGCAGTAAAGTGTCACTATCACAAAATATCAAAAACAAAGAGCACATTACTTGGAATGTCACTATCACAAAGGATCACCAAAGTAAAGAAAGTTCTCGCGCACTCATAGATATCGTAACACAATTTCGTAATACTTTTTTCCGTGTTCTGAAGTGCGACAGGATGGATTGACATATTAGTTGGTTGTCAAATCTAATATCAAATATTATGGTTGCGTTCAGAAATTTAATTTGTGACAAAACTTAATATTTATTCTACTTCTTTATCCAAGCCATTTCCCATCATCTGGGGTCAGCTCTCCTTGTGCACGTTCGCCATGTCAGTCTGTCCTGCGTTGCATTCTCGGTCAAACGCAGGGTTTTCAGATCCTTGTTTACAGTTGCAGTCCAGGTTGCCTGCGGTCTTCCAGGTCTTCTTCTCAGCGTGGGTATGTTGAGGGCTCTCTTCGCCATGTGGTCTTCATCTCTCCGTGTCACATGCCCATACCATCTTAGGCGGTTTTCCCTTATCTTTTCAGGTATGGGGGCCACCCGAAATGAACCCCTCATTTCGAACTCTGTCTACTCTAGTCACACCGCCCGCCCACCTCAGCATCTTAATCTCTGCCTCATGAATCCTATCCAAGTCACTTTTCAGCGGGGTCCAACACTCCGATCCGTATAGCATAGCTGGCCTTACAGCAGTTTTGTAGATTTTACCTTTGATCCTAACTGGAATCTTGCTGTCACACAAAACCCCAGAGAGAGACCTCCATTTCAGCCATCCTGTGTTTATTCTATGCTCCACGTCAGATTCAGTTTTGGCATCGAAGGATATCACAGAGCCGAGATATTTAAAAGTATCAACCTCTTTTACGGGTGTATTCTGTAGGAGGAGTGGTGAACACACCACTCCTCCTACAGAATAAATTAATTAACAAACCGCGGTGCAACCAGAATTAAAATTGAAGTACATCGACTCGGTTTTACTTCTACTTATTCGCAGTCCACTACTCTCCAAAGCCAGTCTCCATTCCTCCAGCATTTCCTGAATACTTTTGGCATTTTCACTGATTAGAGCAATGTCAACAGCATCTAAAACCTAATATTTATCAACATACAAAACTTAATATTTATTAATCTATAAAAAAAAAATCTGATACATTAACAACTGAAGTTAGCTAAAATTAAGTTTCCCGAAGCCGACCAAATTGAAAATTAGTACTACTAATGATCTATTACATTTTGTGACTATACAATTTGGTCGCATTCGCGATATTATCACTTTTGTTGAGTTTCGTAACACGACATTAGATCCTCCAACGCGCACGCGAAGACTATTTTGATAGAAATGATTGAATTTGAACTTTGTGCAGCGGTAATAAATTGCAAATTGACTCTTCGAAGTTAGGAACACACCTTCATTTCTTAGTCAACAGTGAGTGATTATAATTTGATATGAACTTTATTTACTACTCTATATTTTATTTAGAAAACGTTTATATGGGAAAAAGAAAAGGGCTGTTTTTAGGGTTTTTCCGGCAATTATTCAAATTTTTCTCACCTTTCATACCTTCCTTTGACCTCCACAAACATTTCAAGACCAAGATAAGATAAATCCGTTCAGCCGTTCTCGAGTGTTAGCCAGACTAACGAACAGCAATTGATTTTAATATATATAGATGTGGTATTTTCTCTTTCCGCCTCATATGTGGATCATTTTTTGACCACAATTTGGCGACAATAAGTTCAATAAGCTGCCAGTGTCCATAGCTATTTCATAGATATCTCTGTACTTAAAGGTTTAATTGAGAAAATATTTGGTAACGGATAATCTTCAGGGCTGAAACTTAAAGACTTAAAGATGCAACATCTTTATTGACCTAAGCATAGTTTTGAGTGGGAAAGAATGATTAGTTCGACACTCCTGGAGCCTGGACTATTTGGTCCTAAGGAGTGACTCAATCCGACTAGTGACACGCGAATAGCAACAGACGGTGAACTATCCACGTTTTCGTCTGCGTTTTATGTTGTTTAAGTTCAGAAATCAAATGAGAACTACGCTTACGATGTGTTATTGTGGCCAGACAACCGAATTTTTGGGCAGTACAAATAGATATCTGACAAGTATTGTTGAAATCTTAAATAAAGTATATTTTTTATATTTCTAATACATTTTTTTCCTTTGGATGTGCTGGTTCATAGAGAACATTAAAGCTTTAATTTTTTTTTTTCTACATAAATTGATTAGTTTGCATACAAATACAAGAAATATAGAAAAACAAACATAGTCTTAAATTCGCACAAAAAGTATATTTTTCAGATTTTCTGATTTCATGAATGATATAATATTAATATAAAGTATCTTTATTTTTCAAGTAAGCAGATTCCTCAAAGTGAAGCCTTACTAACGGAGGTAGAGTGATGTATTGCCTTATATCGTGCAGATTGTGTACAAAGAAAAAGCCGGCATAATGAAGATTGATCAAACATATATTCTATGTACTATTTTGCCACTCTCCAAGCACCTAGGACCCATTTTTCATGTTAACATACCTGCTAGTACACCATGAACTCGAGAAATTTGGAAAACTAGGTTTTCCACTTAGATTTTTTCCTAAAAAACAATGAAGGTGTATAGATACCATATCAATATATTGATCTTTTAAATGTATACAAAAATGTCATAATTATTCACTAAAAATTTAAGGAATTAAGGATATCGGTTCTTGCAAATAAATGTTTTAAGAATCTAAAGAAAACTAACAAATCTATCTTGCAGCTTGATTTTGATTCTGTAAAATACACCATGTTCACAATCAGGGTGATTTATATGAGTAATATTTGCTGAAAAATAATTGATTAATCTTAAGAAGACAGACACACTGAATAGTATCGTACAGCTGACGAGAGGTAGTCCTTGTATGGTCTTTGGCAATCGTGCTTTCAGTTTTGCGACACAAACAGCCACTGTCGTCAAATATAAGAGACGTGAAAACGGAGGCATCTTTCAGAGGAAAACTCAAGATTCACTTTTTTGCTTTGAGAGGCAAAAAAAAACACTTTAAGAATGTCCATTTGGTCATAAGAATCGATCTATTAATGTCGATTTAATAATCTGATATTTCAGAACTGAATTAATCGTGTTACTTTGATTTGTATAATCTAAAATTTACGGAATCTATGAAGACAAAGGTGACAAGCTTGCTATAGGACTGATTTTACTGCTTGTGATCGCATGTTCAAGCTCCGAGACTTCCATCGTTTTATTTTAATTAAATTGATTGAAAAAAAAAAGCAGTATTTCAAAAGTAGATTTTCATATATTTTCAGCGCAAAGGCTTCCGTTGATGGGTCATTTCCAAATGAAAAACGTGATAAATCTTACACATGGTTAGGGAATTGTGATGCTGGGTAAAGCTTTACGGTGACCTTTGTCACGATTTCAGATAAAGCCATCGACCCTTATGTGTAAGTTATAGTTTATTTTAGACATTTTAAATTTGAAAATACTTTACTTGCGGAATTTTTGCGGTTTCAAATAATTTACATTATAAATCATAACATTTTAGGTAAGTTAAGATTTATGACGAAAATAATTGTAAATTAAATTTTCACTATATTATAAACATACTCGTACAACGTTGGGGTGAAAATTTTCTTGTTATGTTGCCTTAAAAGCCTTCGTATATCCGTTATAAATCTGAAACATATGTTCACAGCAAATTGTTGCCATTCAGTTCTACCAGCTGGAGCTGTCCATACTTTGCCAAATAACATATTTGTATGTTAAAGTTTACCTGGGAACATACTCGTATAAGGTTCCCGAAAACTTCTAGAGAAGGAGCGCGAGAACTGGAAGTGATGGCAGCTATAGAATTCAAGGCATGTTTTGGGAGATATTTCAAAATTTATGAAAGTAGGAACTGAACACAAGTATAAGAATAAGTTTTCTCGTATTTTAAATAACACAATTTTCAACAACTTACACAAATTCAAAGCAAAAGTCACATTATTTCATTTCTTTTATAAAAAAATCGGAGTAAAATAAACGGCAGGCGCGGAGATTCTAATCATGAAATTTTGAAACCACATTCATTTCATTACCCAATGTTACCCGGTTATATTCACTACTCTATTAAGTTGAGAAATTAACACGTATCGTGTTATTATTACGTATCTACAGATGGAATTTATTCTCTACTGTATTATTATTTTAAGAAGGTCGTTTTAAATCAGTTTCTCTTTATAGTCATTTACAAACAAACATTAAATTTCAAAACAAATGAGCATCTTAGCTAAGGATAAAATTGTGTGTTCATTTGAAATTTACTTCTGTTTTTCAAATAGTAATATTTGTATTAAACTATACCTCAAGTATTAATTGTTATTTATATTTTGTTTAAATGTTTAAATATTTTTAGTTTTCTCGTATACTGTACATCACGTTCACGTCATTAAATTTTTCAGTCGTTCTTCACGGAATGATTTAATTATTTTATCAGTAAAACGTGACAGTTGTTACGGAATGGAGTTTTAATTATACTCTTTGAAGCACTATTTGTACAGCTCACTTTAAAATAATGATAAATAAAATCAAGAGTCGTTATCGTGCAACTGCATTATTTAATGAACACCCGGGCTGGGGCCGACTGCAGCCTGGGTAAAGTGTTACCGGGAAGTCAATTACTGGGGTTAAGCTGAAGCTCGCATCACAGGTGCCTCTGAACCAGGGAGCTTTAGAAGCTCTCTGGAGCTTATATTACAGACCTTCCGGATCTTCGAATATAACGATAAAATAAAAAAATGAAAATCAATGATTTGATAAAAATATGTGATTTAATGTTTAATTTTTTTATTAAGACACATACAAGAGAAAAATGAAAGATAGTTAAAGTGATCCTGAAGTTTCATATGTAGATTGTATGATGATTACCATGCTACATAAAGCTAAGCGCTAAATGTGTAGTGTTGGTCCACCATACAATTATAACAGTAAAACACTATGAACCAGTGGTGTCCACGGGACATTTTCCATCTACTACCAATTTTAAGAGATCTAATTCACACCAACTGGGGCGCTTGACTTAGAGCTTTTCAGTCGACTATTATTGTTAATTTAACCTCCATCGGGGATTGATTTTCACAATGCAAATGTTAACCACTAAGCTATACCCACTGCCATTTGAAAAAAATAGAATTTATGTTTTTCAACCACAGCATACAATGGTTGAATTTTTGGGTACCATGAAACAATAAACTATCGTCGCTTTTTCATATAGTAAATATAATAAAATGCATAAAAACACTTACAAATATTATGGAACTCAATAATATTATGACAACTATTGTAAAGCTATGGTAATAAAATAAAACTATAACTATTTTTTCTTTCGTACTCACTCTTTGGCTGTAGAATATTCAATCAGATGTAATTATATTACTCTCTTTTTTCCAGCTGTATCTTATACAAGACTTTTCGGAATCCTTGACTATTTAGTACCAAGAAGCTATTCAACTCAATCAACGACAGGTGGATTTCCCAAGCAGTTACACATACATGTGTCCGCAACCAATGCTGATCAACTCAGTAAGTTTTAATATTATCTGACGATCGATCTTGCTTTATTTCTCATGTCATTTGATTGGTCTGAAATTTATATTTATTCTTATTTACATATTTCCTAATAATTTATACCTTAACTGTGTTCTTAAAATACAATTTGAATGGATAATTGTCAACATAAATGCTGCGGAAATAAATTAAAACAATAACTAAAAATAGTTGTTAGTATAGTAGAAAACCTTTTTTGGTGAACAAAAAGCGCAACCCGTGGGAGTCTGTTTTTGTCTGGTTGTTTAGTGTCACTCAAACATAAGTTTTTGAGTGGCATCCAACTACTGTGTCGGCAATTCGTAACGAATTTTAACTGATAGTAAATTTTCTCTGTAAAAAAATCTCTACATCTACCAGTTCGATTGAAAAGTGGAAAAATATTTTTATTGTACTCCGTATGAATAAATTTCTCCATGTGTATATTTCAACGAATACTTTATAGAAAATTAGTCAACTATATAAGAATATTATATAATGCATAAGGCATCAAAAATAAAGTAATCATAGTCTATCAGAATTTTGAACAGGTAAATTTGATTGAATTATGAAATTGTGCAAAGTATAGAAAATTATAAATACAGGTATAATACAGTTATGTTATATATATTTTCCAATTTCACTGGAAGGACCACCTTAAAACATTATGGTCCTGAAACTGAAGTATCCGAGGCAAAATCTTTTTAATATGTTGATCTCAATTTTTAAGAATGAAAGGCCTAGCCCATTTGTTCTTAAGAGGCGGCTTAGTCAATGACGCGTGATTTGAAACGAATTGTATCCCATGCAAGTTGTACTTCATTTTAGCCAATATTACATAACTTGAACGCTCTACCGAGGGTAATGACTCCTAACTGATGTCTGCCATTCTTCAGAATCCATTTCTAAACCTTACCATTTCCTTATCCATTCCCACGTATTTCAAGGTTAGCAACGTGTTACCAAAGAAGGCAATTCGAGACTCGCTGTAGTATACTTCGCTGCTTTTGACTGAGGTCTATTTAACATCTAACTGATGCTCCTCTAACAAGTAGCTTTTTTCGTGCGGCCAGTAACGGGTCCCCATCTGGGTCTCCAAAAACAGGACGGGACAGGGAGAGTTTTCACCAAATGAGCTCTACCGAGAATAATTATATTAATACAATTTTAAGTACGTTTATGTATAAATTATTTATCTTTGAGAACTTAGTAATTAAAGTAAAAATTAAATCCAGATTACTGATTTTAAGGATTTTTATTAGGTGGATATTAGATATTTTATATAACTTAAATGTGATGATGTTTATTATGTTAGTAAATCTATAACTACAGGTAACGGCTATGAGCCCCTAAACTTCAGAACCTCTCAAAGCTCCAGGGATTAGAGAGCGGGCTGTGCGGATCATTGAATGTGTTAATTGATTAAAAGTCAACCGAGCTCCCGATCGAAGCTTTAATTATTGAAGAATTTCCATAATTGAGTGTGCAGCGCTACCTGAGCATTGACTTTGCCCTATTTTATTTTATTTAATTGCCTAAATTAATTGAAAGAAATCCTCAATCAAGATAATATTAGAGTGTTCAACAGTTAATTTAGCTTTTACCGAAATAATAATAAGAAATAACGTTTAAATTGAAGATTAAAGATATTAAACATCTATGTTTACTTTACTGTTAGTACTATGTTGCTTGTGCGTAACAAATGATTATTTTTTGACGATGTTTCTCTCTTATAACACTTTTTACTTAAAGATAGAGAGACAGCATATTTGATATCATTCTGATATCAGCTTGATATAGCTCCTTAAGGCCGATGCCGTAAAGCCTCAACAAACGACCTTTTGTCTATTATTTTGGTTCGCTTGCGTGACATCTACATCGAATGTTAAGCGGTGTTTGCATACGCCAAAATAATTGTTATGACATTTGGCCTATTGTCGGTTGGTAGGACTGTCATATTGGCAGTTGGTACCGTGGAGATGTGAGATCGCGCCGTGGGCTGGCAGTTGAAGTTTGACTCGCGCCCGCACAGTGCGCGCATCCTGTGCGTTCGCTGTGGCGGGCGTCGTTTGTGACAATAAACATGTATCGTGAAACAGAAACAAGTTGTTTATAATGTGAACCTGATCCTGCATCTTTCATCCAGTAAGCCGATGTACATAAATGGAAGAGGAGGATATCAATTCGTTATTATTATTTTTATCTTATTGAGTTTCATTTAATGTCACCATAAATTACCACCAAACATTTTTTATAAGCTGAAAATGTTTTTAACATTACCCCCAAATATCTTTGTATCCTGAGGTCGATAAAAGCATATATAGTTTCTGACGACGTCTAGGCCAAGTTAAGAAGGTAGTTGACTAGAAGAAAAAGATGCTTTAGTATCTCAGGCATACATTGGGTGATTTGTTAATGAGCATTTCTAAAATGATGCGATGATACCTGAAAAATTTGATCTTTAGCAGTAAAAGTAAAATCCATATTTTTCTCAACACGAATTGTATTGTTTGATAAATTAAAAATTTATTTACAAAAACGTAAAATGAATAAAATAAAAGGGATTGATTTTAAAATAAAATATGAATTTGACAATTTTAACAATAATTATATTTATACTATACACAAAATTCTTTTTTTCAACGCGTCAATCCAAGCACAAAAATAACGGCAGAAGCGGGATGCGAACCGCGGACCTTGGAAACCAACTATGCCCAGGTATTCATACCGCTCGGCGAACTGCGCCATTGCTATGCCTAGACTGACTTGCGTTGAAACTAGTATTTATATCATTGTTATCATCGTACGATAGATGTCGCTATAGTATATATTCAAAGTATGTATGTATATTTTTATTATTATTCTATCAGTCTTCATTTATTCACAAGCTTAATATTATTACTATAATAATAAAACTAATAATATTGTAATATGGTCAATGATCTATAAAAGTAGATTAGAATATTGAAATAATAAAATAATATTCTAATAAAAATTAAAAAATTCATATAATAATTATATTGTATTAAATAATTGCTTTTGAACTTTATTAAGAGTTATTTTTTAACATTGTTTGTGATTTTGATTCAATTTTTCAGAAGATGTAATTTTATGGAATTAAATAACATAATTTCAAAAATCACAGACGGAAAACAAAGAATTTATCCCTTTAGACGGACAAATAAGTCTCCCTTTAAGGCTTTTAAATCTGCTGAAAAAACTCCTGAATGGAAATGGTAAATTTTATTACGCGACAAAATTTCAGTAGCGTCTTTCTGACGTTCTTATCTTTAGTTTCCAGACATCACTATACATAATATATATAATTTTTAATAGAAAATATTACAGTTTTTTTTTTCAGAAAAAAAAACATATTCATCGTCCAAAATATCATATCATTATCATTTTATTCCCTAGCTGAGACAGTGAAATGGAACAAAATGTAATCATAAATACGGCACATTTATATTCTGCCTACGTATCATTATGCTGAAAATATTACTGTGATGAAATCTTATTTTTCTGATTTAAATCAAATAGTGTTTTCAATGCTTAGATATTCATATAAAATAAAATGTATTCTTGATGATGCTGAAAAAGTGAATACAGTGGTAGTTGATTATATATACAGTTATGAATTTAACACGTGTTTATATAAAATAACGTTATTAATTTTTCGTAATAAATACATAATTTTTTAAAACTATTTCATTATAATTTTTTTTTCTTTCAAATACTTTTCACATTACAAACCGTCAATATTTTAACAAAGGGTTTTTTTATCCTTAAATATTCACCTGAATTGACAAATTCTTTTAGATATCCTTCTTTGAAGCCTTCCTTAATCCCAATTTTCAAGTACATTAAATTTGAATAGAATTTTTCAAAGCATTTAACGCTTAGTCGCATAGGTAGGCCCACAAAATACATTAAATAACAAACTAAGTGAGAACAGTTGCTTCGATAAACCCCGTTTAATGGATTCCATCCAACAAGCTGTTGTTCTGAAATTATTTAAACAATATATTTAAATATATGCGTATGCCTGAAAATACTAAGAGAAAGATAAAATTTCACAGAATATTGAAAAATTACTACATTCTGGGACGCCAGTTGAAGCTTATGGTGATAGATGCAAACTGGCAAATAAAAATTGACCATTTATTATCATTTTAATCGACGGGTCAAAAATGTCCGTTAAATTTTATTCGTAAGAATCAAAATAACCTTTCGTAAAATCTAAAAGCTGACATCGGCAAAACTTGTTAGAAAATATAAATATTTAAAATATACAAGTTAAAAATCAGGATATATGATCATTTTAAGATCTGTTTTTATTGTAGTCGAACATAAAAAAACAAATGTTTTATCACAAATAAACAAAACTTATTATTCCACACGTCAGTCGTAGAGAAAGGGGCTTCGTTTTGATGTGTGTGTGAAAAATAATGTACCGCTCTAGTATCGTGTAAAAAAGAATTTTTCTCTTTGAGTTGCGTATACATTTTTTTGAATTAAGCGCAGTCACGTCACGGATGGAAATGTTTTTCGCGTTCGTAAATCGAAGGTGCAAAGATTTTCCTTCACGATTTTCCCGTCAGCTGTCACTCAAGCGACCGCCGGCTCGTGAATAAAATAAAGAATTGACGCTAACCCTCGAGCTTAGAGGAAAGAAAAAAGATAAATATATAAATCTGATAAGAGGATAACGCGTTTCAGAATTGAGAGCTTTGTGATGACTGAAACTATTTAAAAAATACTACAGTGTGACAGTTGATGGGTTAAAAAACATCTATTTGACAAAATGCCATATATATTCATTAATTATTTCATTAAATGTTTTTTTTTAGGTTTTTGGAATTGTTTTGCTGTGAATTTTTAAATATCTTGTTTTTACACATTAGGTCAAGCCTTAATCAGGTAATGCAAGTACTTAGTAAGGCAGACAAAGGTGATTCTGGAGAAATCTATTAACACAAAAAATTATATTGTTGAGTTGTTTTATTGAAATGTTATTAACAAACTACTTACATTATAACACAATCGATGTTTATTTATTTGTTTAGCTATTTTTTAATATTTCGATTATTTGACGATATTTTAAAACATCTCTTTATTTTCCCTAATCAATGTCATTAGAATCGTTTAAAGCAATGTATAATTAATGGCATAATATTATACAACTTAGGTTACTTCAATTCTTTTTGTAGTTTTTTTATCTGACAAATTTTTTGACACTTCTTTAACTGCAGTTCTTTTGCATGATCCAATTATTCTTGCTAATTAAATTTACAAATAATATATGATATTTTGGTGAAAAATAGTATAAAAATAAAATCATGATCGTCTAAGTGTAACATAATATGATCCATAAAAAAAAGATAATTCTATAATACATAGAAAACATTTTTTTTTCCAAAAAAGCATCTCTAAATTTCAGTCAAAAATCGTTGAAAAATGTTAAGCTTTATTTATGGAATACGTCAAAAGAGTTTTAATTTTTTAATTTTCAAAACGAATATTTTACTATTTACGTAAGCCTGATTTCATCATGTTTGTAACGATGGTAAATATAATATCTTTACTATGGAAATAAAGTGCTCATTATATTTAAGCAGCAACAAGTAATAAACAGAAATTCATATATTTAATATCAAATTTTCATTGAAATATAAATGGTACTTCGTCTTAATTTCTTCATTCAATCGTTGCTCAAGGTTGCTAAATTAAAACTCAATTATTAAATTTCTGTCGTATTTACAGTTTCAGTGAGGTAGCAATAATAGGCGATTCCCGAAAGGTAAAAGTTTTATAATCGGCAGCCATTTACTATATAACAGCCTCAAGGAAGGTACACAGTTCCAGGTATTTGCTACCTTTAGGGGATATTAAGGCAAACTCATATAATTTTATATGTAAATAATGTCATGTTTTATTAGTTACTCAACGACAGGGTACAAGCAAACTCTAAGTGATTGTACATCAGCAGAATCAATACAAAGAAAAAAGTTACTATGCAATATCGTCAACATCATCAACCTGTGTCCGTCCACATTTGACCGTAAATTTCCTGTCTCCATCCTTTTAAATCTTTCACCCTCCGCATCTAGGCTACTCCTACAATTCAACTTATATCATCACTTCATCTTACAATGGGTTGTTTCTCTAAAAATATTTCCAGTTCCACTTCAGTATGACTATTCTTTGTGAAGCCTCCACTACTTAAGTTCGTTTTCGGATATCGTCGTTTTGAATTCAATCTTTTAAAGACACTCCGAGCATGGATCTATTTGTGACACGTTGGGTGATATTTTTTTTGTGGGTTGATTCCACGTCTCTGCGCCGTAAATTATTACTGGGAAGATGCATTTATTTAAAGCCTTAATTTAAAGACATTGCGGAATTTTTGTTCACAAAATGTACTCATTTTCTCTAAATATTGCCCATCCCAGTTATATACGCCTGTCGATTTCTTTCGAGAAGTTATTTCATTCTAGTTGGCATACACTAATGTAGGTCAAACTATCAAAAGCCTCGAGAGTAATATCTTGGCCATCATATCACTGAGAGTGGTGGCGTGCAGAAGGAACTCCTTTCCTGCCCTAGAAACGCTGGAACACTTAACGCTCTATGCACAATATATTGTACTCGTAAGTATACTAGAGTGCTGAATATAAAGAGCATGTATTATACCCACGTTTATTTACGGCAATGAAATCAAGACATCTCAACGAAATTCAATGCAGCCGTAAAATAAGTATTGAAAACAAATGCCTGCGTATAATACTGGTGGTTTGACTTGTGAATAATGATGAGGGAAAATAACGATAAAGGTATCCTTCCATACTTTAATTGGTTAAAAAAAAAAAAGAAAGACATGGCTGGGATATATATTTTGGATATTACGAGAGACAATTCATTCTAGCTAATTTTTTTTGGATCCTCAAGCTCTTGATATTTTGAAAAACCGTCGAAAACTACACTCAGAATAAATATTTTGTAGATTTTCTCGGCTGATTTTAAATTATGGTTTTTGAATTGAGCTTTGTGTGACGAATTTCTTTTCCTCTCCGGCATAAAAATAACACCACTGCAAAAGTGGTTGAAATATTGGAACAGAAATTTTCCTCACATGGCTCAATTCAAAAGCAACAACTTTTATAGATAGCATGTTCACGACATAGTTCAGGGAGGCAGAGCGGACAAAGTAAGAGGCGATGACAATTATGTTTAACAGAGTCTTGTGACGGAATTTCATAACCATTTTATACTTCAGTTAGATCTTGTTAATTCTTTTTTTTGTGCAGGATATTTTTTTATGAAAGTGTCAAAAACAACGATGTTTAAGAGATAAAAATTAAGCATTTGAATGTTTCCTTCCTAAACTACCCCAACTTACCCACGTAACCAATTTCAAACGTTCTGTTTCCTAGAATAGCTTTAATTAAGTAATTATCTGCGGATCCACTTGATAAACATTGCTTTGAAACTGCTTGACACATTCAATACTCGAGATAATTCGATAAATACACACATTACTTGTTCCAAGAAAACACGGTTATTAATTAAAATCGTCTATATATTAACACTATAATTTGATGGTCTAAATATAAATTATAATTGTTCAGTAATTAAATATACGCATACAATTATACATCAAATTTTTTAAACGTATCAATTCATTCAGAAAAAATATTGGCAGATGCGGGATTCGAACCACGAGCCTTGGAACCAACCTTTGCTCTATTCTTTTACACCGCGCAATCCACTCGACTATTTCTCTGCCTAGGCCGATTTTTTTTCTGAATGAATTGATACGTATAAAAAATTGATGTAGAATTTGTATGTGTATATTTAATTACTTATAATATTGAAATATAGTCAACAATCTATAAAAAAAGATTAGAGTATTGAAAAAATAGTGTAATCATTTTTTTAAATCCATGTTTAATTGTTCAAATTGTATTTCCATTATAAAACAATACTTATATAAAACATAACATTTTGTATACTAGTACATATTGAATAATGTACAAGTATATTAAAGGTTAAGTAAGCCTAATAAAAGGCTTCTTAAAGTATTCACAACAACATAATAACTATTTTGATCGTTTCTTATATTTGTACACTTGCATAATTTTGCTACTGAAAATTGGCGTATACTTGACGCGTTGTGAAATTCGAATATATCATTGAAGTGTTGTGGAATGTATCCCGACAACTCCATCAGAAATGCCAAGGACTGTATGTAGTTATGGAGGCAATAGCATGCATGAGAGACTGGAAGATTCTCCATTCAGGCGTACGGAAACTCAACCAATCTCCATCGCCTATAAAAGCGATCGTAAACATTTTTTCACCAAATCTTTATAGCATCGTTTTCGCTCTGCTGCTGGAAATAAGTTAAGAAAGAGAGTCATCATCGTTTTAAACTTCATTTTCATTAGCACGTGGTGACACTTCTGTCATATATACTCATAAAACTCTACATGTATCCGTGCTTACTTATGTGAAAAAAATATTAACTGAATGTACCTATGCTAAGTCACGTGAGAAAATACTTATTTATTATTTATAATACGTTTATTTAAATCCTTTACACAGTTAAAATATACTATGTTTATGGTCAGGAATAATGTTACTATAATATGTCGACATTCGGGTGCATACATGCCTTGTTACATATTGGGCATGTACAGTGGTAACTGTCAGAACAAAATTGCGGCAATTTGTTGTTCTAAAAATTCTCTGTTATAAATATCTAGTTACTTACCTTGTATTTACATAGATCACGTAAGATAAGTTTTCTATTAGGAAACTGCACTATCGACTAACTCATAGCCTTTCTCAATCCATCACTTGCTAAGAGATAACTGAGCTGCGATAATACTTTATAAGTGGTCAAACCCATTTTATGTAGGAGAGGGGGTAGGAGTGTCTCTATCAGGGAATGTTAAGAAAGGGAGAAAAATAGGGTTGCAAGGTAAGTAAATAAACATTTATAATTTATAATGGATCTCAAAGTGAATGCTGAAAACATTGAAAAATAATTTTTGTCCCTAGTTTCGAACCAAAAGCAACTGTGAAAAAATATTAAGACTTACTAAATCACAATCTTTTAGCTGTCATGATTTAGCTGCAGCAACACGATGTTCCACTTGATGCGTTGAATGCAATTTAAATTTCTTACGTGAATGATCTTTCGTTAAGATAAAATTTAAGTGGCTTGAAAAAGTAATGGAAAATGTGCCAAAGTTTGGCAACCACAATTTGTGGTGCCGATCTACAGCAAATGGCGCCCGTCTCTCCATCGCTTATACCGTAATGTGACGCACGTCGACTTGATGCATATGAGTTAGGAAATATGATATGAACCTTCAAAGTCTACGACGTGGGCACATGCAGTGCTAGTCATTATTATGGAATGTGAATATATTGTGTGCATCCTATCGTTTCGAGAAATATTTTTGTAATTCTTGTATCCATATCAGATTTTTTCAATAAAAATATGATCTAAAGTATATAATTAACGTATTAACACAAAACTGTGTAAAATAATCTAATTGATAATTTTATAATATTTTCTAAGATAAATTAAATTAATAATTAGCTACTCACACATGCAAAAAAAATTGCAAGCTTGCGCAAATTTTAGATAGACATATATATATATATATTTTAATAATTAAAAAAAAAGGTGCTTAATCTTAATTAGGGTTTATGTTGAAAATGCTTTAATATGGAGGTTACATGTGTGTAATTTTAAGAGCATTTTTATTAAAAAACTAATAAATTTAAAATATTTAGGTTTTATTGACATTTATTTTAAACGATTACATGTTTCGACCTCCTTGGAGACCATCTTCAAAAACCATTATTATTCAATCTCTAAGTGAAAGTATTTTACAATTTTTGCCAATAACTACTAAGAACATGTTGTTTTAACAATAATGAATATGTTCCAATTTACTAAAGGAAACATATTAAACTCAATTAACTTTCAATAATTTCCTATTAACGGCAAATGTAAGTGAAAAAAGATTACATTTTTTCCTATTTTTTTTAAAAATGTGGTAATTTAAATTGAGTTGGCGTTTAAAAATTTTTAAAAAATATTTTAAGTACGTTAATGATATAGTACCAAATAATGAAAGATAAGCAATTATATATATATGCTATATATAAAAATTCTTAAACGAGTCAATTCATTCAGAAAAAATATCGGCTGGAGCGGGATGCGAACCGCGGACCTATGGAACCAATATTTTGCCCAGGTAATTATACCGCTCGGCCACCGGGCCAATTTCTTCCACCTGAGATGACTCGTCACTGATCTTCTAAATATAAGTTATCATCGTATGATAGATGTCGCTACAGTATATATTCAAAGTATGTATATTTTTATTTTTTATTATTCAATCAGAATGCATTTATTCACAAGCTTAATATTATTATTTTTGACAGTCTATTTATTTTAGTAAGTACCACTCGGGTCTCGAACCGAAACGGTTCGCATCCCACTCCCGCCGATATTTTTTCTGAATGAATTGACTCGTTTAAGGATTTTTATGTATAGTATATGTTTATTTAATTGCTTATAATATTGTTATACAGTCAATGATCCATAAAAGTAGATTAGAATATTGAAATAATAAAATAATATTCTAATAAATAATTAAAAATATCCAAATGAAAGATAATCTTGTTACATACAAAAACGATGATGGCTTATTTAAAATCTACATCTATGAATAGTTATAATAATATTTAAATTTTGTACAAAAATACGCAAGAAATCAAATTAAATTGTGGTAATCTCATTTTTATCTTCATTTACAGAGAACTTTTGCAATTGAAATGAATCGCATTAAAAACAAAAATTAAAACAAATGGAAGAATAAAATACCCGGATAAAAGAATTAAATTACGCCGGGGGTTCTAATAAATTAAAAATTATCATTACACAGGACTATGGTAATTCTTATCTTGCCGAAGCTTCTCTTACGAAAAAAAAAAACTGTACACTTCGCAAAAAAATCTTACGCGAGAAAGGCTAGGTAATTTTGCACGGGCCGGCAAAAATTATTATCCTTTTTTAATTTAAAGTTTTGGTAATTTTCACAACACAGCAGAAAGAGCGCGCGGAAAAATAAATGAGGCTTTACGTGATGAAAATATGAGAGGACGCGAACAACGTGGCAGTAAATTAACGTGACGTAGCGCCAGGTACACTAGAGCCTCCGTTGGGGAATGTGTTTAATGAGCTTGCCGAAGCGAAACAAAAGGAACGTGCAATTATGAATGTACTTGGACAAGTACATGAAGCTTTGGAGACTCGGATTGCTCATTTGCAGGTGGATCGCAGCAGACTATTCCACGTTCACTTCTTGGAAACGGTTTTCATACTAATTGAATGAACAGTTCTACGTTAATTTTAAGGTTCATCAAGTGATAAGTAGTGAATGCCGATTGAACACGGTGATTAAGCAAACAATATTGTAGAAGAAATCTCTCAATATGCGTTGGATATATATTTTCTTTAAGGTAGTCGATCGAACGGTCTCAACTCTTTGAGATTGTTTTTATAATGTGGTTCTTTTTCTTGATTCTACTGAAAACTAAACATTCGTGGTGTTGTTCCTCCAACAATAATCGTAAAAAATGCATATAATTTTGATTTCAATGCAATATGTTGTGAACTTTGAGATCTATTACTTATATTTAAAATGTAATTATGTTTATTTTTGTGTCAATATGTATCACGTTAAGCGTAAATTTATATATAATAATGTATTCTTTTTTTTTTAAATTTAATATGAATTAAGAAAATATTTATTATTAATAATAAAGTTGTGTTTAATTAGAATTTATTTTATATATATTCAATCAATCAGTTTTATTTGTATTTTTTTCAGTTTTATGTGTAAATGTAATGTAACATTTTATCGATCAGTATGGCTATAAAATATAATAACTTATTTTTACAAAAACCAGATGACCCGAATGTGAACAACACATTGTTTAATAATTATTAAAAAGTTTTATCAAAGTAATTACAACACTAGTATCAGTAATGACGATATCTAGTATGCGCAGAATATGAATTATCTATGTTCTGGAAATACGATATTTCAGCATTGTTTCAGTTGTTATTATCTACATAACCTCCCAAACACAATGCATTGTTCCCACCACCTCATTATAATATGATGTGCGTCCAGTACCTTGATAATAAATTTTAGCGTTAAGGAAAACTCAGTCCATTGCCGTCACTCTTTGGTTTGTATTCTGTACTTATGTTCAGAAACCCTAGTAAGGAACACTAATGAATTACAGAATCAAAAATATTTATGTGGTTCATTTAAAGAGTAAAACTCTCTAGGTAAAGTAAAGCAAATCAGTCTGGTCGAGATAAAATATCTAGCGCGTCTGTTCTTTCTGTCGCTTAAGTCATAGACAGTTTGCGTCGCTTATCTTGTGTTAATACGTTACTTATATACTTTAAATCCACTGGCCAGTCACCTTAACTTTTAGCGTTAAGCAAAATTCAGTCCATTGCGGTTATTCATTGGATTGTATTCTGTACTAATGTTTAGAAACCCACGTAAGGAACACTCATGAATTACAGAATCAAAATTATATGGTTCATTTAAAGACTGAAACTCTTTGGTTACAGCAGTGCAAATCAGTCTGTATGAGATGAAATATCTAGCGCGTCTGTTATTTATGTCGCTTAAGTCATAAACAGTTTCTATCGCTTATCTTGTGTTAATACGTTAATTATATACTTTACATCCACTGGACAGTAACCTTGCATTTTCAACATTTCAGATCACTTATCAAGAAATTATAATCATAACATACTCGTATTTTTATGATATGTTTGCTTTGATCAGAAATAACAAAATTGAGCGTAAAAGCAATACATGTTAAAAGACACAAAATTGACATCTATACTTACAATATACTCGTACATATATTCACATATCCGTCTTCTTATAAGCTAGGTTAGCATTGCTTAAAATGAATTCGACTCTGTTTATTTAAATACTGACCAAATAAAATTCAACTTTTAACTGCTAAAAAACAAGCTTATCTCTAATAATCAGCTAAAGGGTATTTTTTTCGCTTGACCCTTTTAGCAGCAGATGTATGGAAACCGCATCCTTTGACCATAGACTCTCGTACTAAGAGGGAGCTTCCACGTTTGTCTACGAGCAGCATCCTGCCAGGCAGTAAATCTCACATACTTCCCGCTCTTATTGTTCCATTATAATTTATTTATTGCATCAGAAGAACACTAGTAGACAGAGAGCGGAGATTGGAGCATCAGGTGTACTGGAAGAGTTTAAGTGATCACGAACGGAAAGAATAAAAGGTTGTGGATGAAAAAATTTGATCATTTAAAACGTAAGTTTTAGGGTTTCAAGTTATACAAATAGAAATTTTTATTATTTATAGCTAATACTGTTCCGATTTTATATAATGTTGTGATATATTATATTATTATTTACTATATTGACTGTTTAGTTTAGCTCCAAGGCAAGTAATTATAAAGACAAAATCTAAGCTGCTATTGTAATATTAGAAACCTTAGTAGTTACCCGCCTCTTAATTTTGTCCGTTTTACTGTTGATTTTACGTTTTTGAAAATATCTACACCTGAATGTCCATTTTGGAACATGTATCTGGGTTGTCGGGAAACAATTACATATTTAAATAAAAATATGTATTGTTTATATTTATATTCGTTTTATTAGTTGTTCTTAGATTTTTGAGCCGTGTGTGGCGAACTTTTTCAAACAATATTTCGACCGCCATTTTATTATTTCTTCTTCAGGATTAATAATTTATTTAGTTTTTAGTTGGTTTATTAATATTAAATATTCCTTTTATATTATATTATTTAATTGATAAATTCAAAATATGTATTTTTTATATTCATATTCGTTTTAATAGTGGTTTTTAGATTTTTTAAACCATTATTGAATGCCTAATATGTAAAAAAATATATTTTTACACCATATAAATAGTTGGAAATTCGTGAAAGAAAATTTTATACTTCGAAAAAAAATGTGATTAATTAAGAACTTAATGAAAAGTTATATAAATTATACAGCGACGTACACAGCCATATTGCCTAGCCTTACTTGCTCGCGTACGATTCTTATACGGTAATAGTTGACTCGAAACGTTTTCTTGATGTTTATTTTTCTTAGTGTGATTTATTTTTAATTAATAACAATTATTGGTTTCCATGTCCGGCGGTTCGCATCCCGGATGGGCCGTTATTTTGTGTTTGATTGAGTCTATTTTTAAAACGAAAATTCCGTAATGTCTTAAAACTAAGGCGTTTAACTAATGCATCCTTCCAGAAACATGGAATCTGACAAAAAGTTTTTACATTATAAAAATAGTTGGAAATTCATGGAATAAAATTTTATTTTTCGAAAAAAATTGAATCCGACACGAGGAACTTAATGAAAAGTAAAGGTATGCTACCTAACGAATTTGTTTACGTAAGCACATACAGGACATATCTGTCGAAGATACGACGGTCGATGGGGAAAAAAAGTATTGGAATGGCGCCCAAGAACTGGAAAACCAAGCATTGGCTGACCCCCTGCCAGATGGACTGACGACATAAGAATAATAGTGGGAGTGACCTGGTTGCCGAAGGCAGAGGATCGAAGAGGATTGAGAGTCATGCGGGAGGCTTACGTTCAACAGAAGACGGATACAGGCTGATAATGATGATGCTTCATATCTGTCACGAATACGGTGTAAAAAATGCTGCGAATATGTAATATACGTCACTTAAAACTATCGTATAGTCTGAACACCGCGCTCGTTTGTAAGCACTTGAATCTACCTTCATACGTGAGTTGACTCTTTTGGTTTCGAAGGAAATCCGCGAGCTCACCGCTGAAAAACTTTCCTGAAATATCTTCCCGGAAACTGCGCGCAGTTCCTAGTCAGACGTCCGTGAAGATTTCACAGTTTGAAGCTTTCCTGAAAATACTGTCAGGTAGCAAAGCATGGCAGAGCGCTCTAATGGTACCACAATATTTTCGTATAAGTTTTCAGAATATATAACATTTCTTGTAATTTGACGATGCTGAATAATTCAATTCATTCTTGTAATAACATGTGTCTAATTGAAAAATTTATGTGAATATAATATCTCAATAAATGACAGTATATAACTTATATCTTAGAAATAAAAAAGTTATTACGTTTTCTTGCAAGTTATAAAAATATTTTTGTCGCAAGGCAATGATAAAAAAATAAATTAGATCAAATTAAAAAGGTAAGATGATTCATTTTTGGATCATAAAAATATTAAAGAGTCTTTTATTTACGAAATCAGGTTAGATTTGGTTCGATCAAGGCACTTAACCCTTTTAGATAAAACACCCTGAAGAATTATTATTTTAACATCATGCTGTAAGATATTTACCAGAAGGTAATGCTAAGTGATGAATGCATCCGCTTACCAATCTAAAGATCGTGGTTTCGATCCTCGACATAATTATTCCGATTGGTATGAATTTGATCTCTCACCCATAACATGCCAGTCATAGCATAGTCATTAAAATTGGTGGTAGATGAAAGTCGTCACGTGAACACCACCTTTTTATAGTCGATAACTGTATTAAATGGATGATGCGTGAATGTTGGGCTGTGCGCTATGACTTTGGCGGATCAGCACTCACTTAGCCAATT
Organism: Glossosoma conforme; assembly: GCA_022606575.1. Lineage (NCBI taxonomy): Eukaryota > Metazoa > Arthropoda > Insecta > Trichoptera > Glossosomatidae > Glossosoma > Glossosoma conforme. Next base: position 3,706,425 of record JAGTXR010000003.1, on the reverse strand, counting down.
GTAACATGGTATGCGTCATAGAATTCACAGATTAGTTTTCTGCATCACTATCACAATCTGTCGGTACTATTCTGTATGTGTTTACGTAATATTTACTTGTATCTTCGTATATTGATTTTAGTACTACAGTAAAAAAAATATTGAGTTACCATTAAATCAATGGCAGACTGGATGCAATATTGTAAGAGCTTATAGCGTTAGATCATTAATTGACTTGGATGCGCAATGTCACAATTTCGCAAACTATAAATTTGCAATCGTTTTGTTTTTTTTCTGATTATTTAAGGAATGTTTTCTCTGGAATAAATTTTTGGTTTTAATTATATTGTTTATAATAATTCTAAAACTCGTCTTACACTCGCCGTACATCCATACATAGTTAACGTGTGTCGACCAAGAACTGTCAGTTTCCAAAGTACCTTCCTTAATGCCACCGGTAAGCTTTGGAATGCTCTTCTAGCGTCAGTGTTACCTCCTTCTTACAATCTGGATCTATTCAAGAAACAGATAAATATACACTTACAATCTCCCCAACCCACACACAAACACGAACACAAAACACGTTTCCGACATGCAGCATCCAGCCTCCCTGGCTGAGCCTCATAGAGTGCACTGGTCTTGACCGGCTGTGCTCTCCTCCATGCGATTACATAAAAAAACAATGCAACTGTAATATTTAATAAGTAATTTATTCAGATGTAAAGAATGAAAGAAGTCTTACTTTTAGCTAAATCAATTAAATATATTTTTGAATCATTTTTATCATTCACGTACAAATAGACGTTTAAAAATAGCATTATTCTTCTCATTTCATTAAAATAGAGTGTTTTTTTAAATAATAATTATTTTTTTTCGGTTTATTAGGTGAGTACTTCCAGATAAAAAGTAATTAACCTCCTATTCTGCGCCTTGACGACACGGTCCTCAACGTAGACGTTTTCCCAAAAAAAGGATATTTTTTTTTGCATTTAAAATACGAGAATACCATTTTTCTCTCTTTGAAATTTTATTATTTCGTGAAGTTGATGTATATTTTTAAGCGCGCCGAAAAGACACATTTTCTTCAACAAAGACGCTCTGAATAAATCAGATTTTCCCCAGAGTCTGTTTTTTCAGCAGATAAACAAAACCAACTCATCCGGGGTGCGAATGCCTATGGTTATAATCAAGACAGGTCAGAATTTTCATCACAGAAACTGCGGTAATAAAACCCATGATTTTAAAAAATATGTGCCTGAAAATACTTTTTGATTGCACTGAGGAAGTGCGAGTTTCACAGTATTTTTTTTCAGATTTTTTTTTATACAACAGGAAAGAAATAAAATTCCCGTATTTTCATTTCCAAAGTTATTCAAAGTATACAATATTTTGCTTAAAAAGTAGAATATTTTAAATGCTAAGCATATATTTTGAACTTGAAAATGGCCATTCGACGTGGCTGAAACATTTCGCCAACAAATATTTTGTGAGATAAACTCTCAAAATGATTTTAATCATATCTGATATTATGGAATTCCATCAAGAATTATCGATCGAAAAAATCAAAATAACTAAACATATATATTTCAAATGTATTTGTTTTATCAGTTACTCGTTAACATGTTAAGTTCTATTTTTTTATTTTTTTTATGTAATCACATACAGGAGAATACCGACAGATGGTGATAGTAATTCTCAAGTCTCATCTGTGGAATTCTATGACGCTTTACCGTGCTGCATATAGCTAAGCGCTGCATGTGGAGTGTTAATTCGCCAACGTCATAGACTACAGCCCGAGATTCACGCATCATTCTTATTTGTACATGAATTTACTGTGAATGGGTGGTCTTCACGGGACGACTTTTGTCTACAACCTATTTTGATTAATAGAGTATGACTGGCATTATACGGGTGAGGGATCAAATTCAGACCAACCGGGAGTATTTTTACAGCTCAGAAATCGATTAAATATCTTTTTTTTAAATCTCCATCGGGGATTGAACCCACAACCTTAGGTTTGCAAAGCAAACGCTTTGACCATTGAGCTATAGCCGCCGGCAAATTGTATGTTATCTTCACTGTTAGAATATATATGATTTTCGATAGTCTTCAAAGGGAGAGTTCTAGAAAGGAAAGAGACGACAGTTATAGTATCAGAACCATATATTAGTGTATTTAATCAGCATTTATAATAATATTGGAACATTAGTCTGATGCTCCAATGCAATGGCGTATTTTTTCTTAAAAATTATATTTAAAACTAACCAACGACACTAAGTCGACAACACGCATCTTTAAGTTCTTGACGAATGTAACTTAATTATGGTAATCAAACAGCATTTTCAACACGATATTTTCATTGGTTCTAATTGAATTTAAATTTCAACCATCATTAATCTAAGATAAGAAATCATTCATATATATTATTGTTTTTTTTTTCTTTAAATCACTAAATTTGGAGGTGAAAAATCTTTTAAAGTACTAGATACGAATTATTATTTGTTATCGAGAAAAGATCTTTTTTATATTAAGCCAGCAATATTTGTAGTCTTGATTCTAGATGACCGTAATTCTAGTGATTTTTTATTTATTGTATTGTTACGAGTATTCGCATTAATTTGACATAAAAGTTTTGGTGACATGTAATCAATTCAGATATATAAACACAATTATTGAAATCAAAAACATTCAAACTACGAAGCGTAAATTTTCAAATCCGTATTATTTATTTTGTGGATTCTTATTCCATTTGTATTACCGGAGATCGGAGAAACTTTTCATTATCCTAGAAAAATATTGGAAAATTATTCTGAAAGCTATACCGAGGCTTTATCATAAATTTAATTTTGCACCAAACAATTCCTGAACCAATTCGATGAATGCAAATTCTCATTCAAACTTTGCTGAATGTCTAATAAACCGAGGAAATCATTTTCTTCTGAATTAGCATTAAATGTTACGAAAATTTTATGCTTCAATTTATTCTCATTTTTTTCTTTGGCAAACAGAAAAAAGCACATAAATTTATTTTAGTCTAGTTATTCATATCAATGACAAACAAAAACATGACACTTTTTTAAAGGAACACACCATGGACCAACCGTCGTCTACGCTGAAAACAAAAATATAACTAAAAGGATTTTTTTAAATTGAACACAAAATTGTAATATTATATGATGGCTTAATACATTTAGATAACACACACCCCTTGATTTTAAACTGTCTTTTTTCAATGGTTTTACCCGCACACATATACAAATCTGTAAATATGTGTGTAATAACATAGAAAGTAATACTTATAAATACCATATATAAGCCACTGCCAGTTTATAGTTTGATCTTTATTGATAATGGTCTCCAGGGAGGACAAAACATGTAATCGCTTATAATCAATGTCAATCAAAACTAAATATTTTTAATTTTTATTTTTTAATAATCATATCTTAAATATTGTCATTTGATAACCGTTATTTTTTAAAGGGTTTATTTCTTTGTTAAAAATAAACAAAAAAAAATGTTATTATTTAGTCGAACTTATATATAAAAAGATTAATTGGAACAATTTAAAGAGGAAGCAATTATAAATTTCATTTAAATTATAAAAACTTAAATGGTTTATTCAATAAAAAAATGTTTTAAAGATATTTAGTAATTTTGTAGACGTCTCACGTTTGGTAAACATCCATACACGTTCAATGCATGTCAACTAAGAACTTCCATTTTCCATAATTACTACCTAAATGCTATAATTAATAATGTTATTTATTACAACCATGTGTCTCCTCCTACATATATTCTGGATCTCTTCATTAAAAAAACACTCGAATTCATTCCAACCCTCACAAAAATAAACACAAAAATATTTCCGCATGCACTGACTAGTCATCCTGGGTGAGGGTTAAAAAGTCCACTAGTTTCTACCGAATTTTACTATCTTTTACTCTTTTAATTAAAATGTATCCATAAACTAGTTTGATAATTGAATAAATAAGAATTTAGAAAGTATGAGAATTTCACTCTAAAAAAAATAAAAAAATAAGATATACCCGTAAACAATTAATTTTCTGACCACTGTAATCAAGTGGATAGGATCATAATGGATGGAAGGCCTCCCAACTGGCAAGAGCCTTGACTGGCCGACCTGGAAATCCCTAAACAGATTAAGAACCGGAGTTGGTAGAACAATGGACAACCTCGAGCGGTGGGGAATGCTTCGACAGGGAGAGACACTATTGTGCGACTGTGGAAACCTGCAGACCGCCTCACACCTACGATGCTGCTCCATGTGCCCAACAAGTTGCACATCTCAGAACCTAATGCTGGGCCAACACACGAGCTATCGATATTGCCAGATATTGGAAAAAAAATATTTAACGTCGCTGACACGAAGAAAAGAAGAAGATTAATTTTCTGTTATGCTTAAAATATTAAAATTAACTTTATTCATTTTTTCAACCATCAAAAAGGCATTCACTTATTTAAAATGATCATATTTTATCTTCCGTGATATCTGGCTTTAAGGGAAAATTACACAAAAAAAAGTTTCCACAAAGTCATCGCCTAACGTTTGATGAGATGAAAAATTGGTGGAATAAGAAGAGGCTGCGGCCCTCTGTGTGACGGATAGTTCCACGCAAAAGTTTAAAAAGCTTTTCTTGATTATCCTAATAAAGAAATCGGGGGAGGGTTTTACCACTTAGAAAAATCTCTCCCCAATGAATGGATTGGACACATTTCTTTCAGCTTTTTATACGTATCATCTGTAAGCTTACTACTTTTATTTAATCTCCTTATTTTTTGTAAAAAAGAGCATAATTATTCATTTATGATGAAAATTTATAATGAATAATTGTAATTGAATACTTTGTTTTAATATACAGATTATCAGATATTTTTTTATTGTATTTATTTTTTGATATTAACATTACTGAAAAATACAAAATGATGATTCCATTCGAATTGTAACATATGCTTGTAATTAATATGTGTTATTAGGCTCCAGAAAATAAAGCTTGTTCTTCGATTAACTAATATTTATTACATTATTTAATGTGTCTCATGTTTGCCCTATATATCTAATAGCTTGATGATGTGCCTGTAGATCTTGCTGGCGGGTATAGCTCAATTGACAAAGCATATGCTTTACAAGCCAAAAATCGTGGGTTCGATCCCCTATGGATATTAAAAATAAATTAAAAAAAAACAATTTCTGAGCTATTAAATGGCCCCGGTTGGTGTGAATTTGATCCCTCACCCGTAAAATTCCAGTCATAGCCTATTAATTAAAATTGGTGGTAGACGAAAGTCGGCCCGATCATAGTAAGCTCATGTTATAATAAATGGATGATGCGTAAATCTCGGGCTTCAGTCTATGACGTTGGCGGATCAACACTTTACATGCAGCGCTTAGCCAATATGCATCATGGTAAGAGCGTCATAAAATTATACGGATGAGACTTCAGAATTACTATAACCTTCTGTCGGTTTTCTCCTGTATGTGTTTACATAAATAATAATAATACTAATAACAATGGCTTCTATATATACGAAAACTATATGAAATATTATTATTTTACATCCGGCCCTGAAAATGAGACACTACAGCTATGGCAACAAATTGCATCAGAGGATTTCATTACTCCAAAGGAAGGCCTCCCAACTGGCAGGAACCTTGACGGGCGGACCTGGAAATCGCTGAACAGATTAAAAACTGGAGTTGGTAGAAGGGCAACCTCGAGCGTTGGGGAATGCTTCGGCGGGGAGAGTCACTGTTGTGCGACTGTGGTGACCTGCAGACCACCTCACACTTAGATCTTTCTCCATGTGCCCAACAGACTGCACAAATCAGGACCTAATGCTGGGAAACACACGAGCTATCGATGTTGTCAGATACTTGGCAAAAAAAATTTTACGTCGCTGACACGAAGAAGAAGATTATTATTATACTTAAATAGTTATAAATCATGCTAAATTTGATTGTGTTTATTCGCAAGTTTTCTGTAATTAAGTTTTTTGTAAGACTTATTAAGATGCTCTACGATATTTTTTTCAGTCCTAATGGGATATCCCCAGAGCACCATTTTGAAAGTACTTGTCAGCCATTTAAATAATGTATTATTTTAGCGGGTAATGCCTCACGTGGGTGTAAAGGAATACGACAAAGAGAATTTCAAAATGTCTCTGAAAGAAAATATGTAGAATACTTGAGAGTTTATTTAAATTATATTATATTTGAAAGCTTTCGAAATGTGGCAACTCACGAAGATATCTCCTGATGTTTTTTTTTAAGTTGAGTTAAGAAGATTATATATATTGAAAAACTTGTATGTTAATGTTATACTGCTATATTGGTGATTAGTAATTACAAGATAATACAATCTCTTTTTTAGTCTCGACATTTACCATCATCTGTGGTCGGCTCCCCTTATACACATTCGACATGTCTGCCTGTCCTGAGTCTTGAGATCATTGTTGCAGTCCAGGTAGCCTGTGGACTTCCAGGTTCTTCTCTTCAGCGTGGGTATGTTGAGGGATTTCTTCGTCATGTGGTACTCATCTCTCCGTGTAACATGTCCATAATATCTTAGGTAGTTTTCCCTTGCCTTTTCAGGTATGGGGGCCACCCGAATTGAAGCCTTCATTTTGAATTCTCTGCACTCCAGTCACACTACAATACAATAAAATTTCAAAAACAAATATTTCATGGTGTGGACAATGAGTTAAAATTGATTTCATGAAACATGGTGAGCAGTAATACTTGAAATCAATTAGCATATGGAATGCTACATCCGATCTCCTAACTGAATCATTTGGTTGTTGCAATCTGCCGTGACATAATTTTCTCAGTAATTATCATCCGCGCCTCAAATATTTTACGCAAGTATTTATTTTCAAAGACCATTTTTTTTTTCTAGCAAAAAAAAAAAATTTTTTATAGTTGCGTATTGTACACTGCAAGTTACACACAAGGTTAAAATATACGTCTGAGAAATAGTTGAAGAACGTAGGAATCTATTCCATGTAAGTCTCGTTAACCGCTCTTGTAGCCCTGATGATTTCCCTGATGAAGTTTAACAGCAAGGAACCGTCAAAACTAAGCAGCAATTCAGGAAAATCCTCCCAAGAAATGGTAGAGACTCCCAGGCGACAGCACAGAATGCGTCTCCTGTTCTCATGGATGATGCACTCAACGAGAGAGTGTCTCACTGTCTGTTGCATGCCTGGATCACATGGAAGTGCGGCGCAAGAAGAGAGGCCAAATATTTTTAGGAATTCTTTGAAAATTCCGTCCACGAAAAGTCCACGGAGTTCTTCTTTTTCCACGTCAATAAGTGTTCGATGGGTGGAAATAAAGACTTGGTTATTCCTCCCGAGATTGATTCTTGATATGCTGTATTCCAGGCAGTTAGCGAATCATGTATTAACTTGTTCAAGGCTTAACAGAGAGGTAAATATCCTGATAATTGAATATTTATGTCAGTTCAATGTATTTACACTACTTTTTTATTTACAAACGTTAAGAGCTATAGAAACAGAAATGCCACTTAAACACACACAAAATAAAATAAAAAAAATAAGTATTTAAAAGTATGTGCTATTATTAAATTTTAGAAAAGAAGCTAGGACATAGTGGTACTACCTGTATTTATAAATTTGCCCTAATATATTTATACCGACCTGTTGGTAAGTTACACTTAAGTGGTTAATTTATCAAAAAAAGATACAAAATATTATTTAAAAAAAAAACGTTTTTTTGTGATTTATAGTGTTGTGTTCGAGATTATTGAAAACACTTGGAGGACGTCAACACAACAACAGCCTCGCATTATTTATTAAATCATTTACGTCGACCGTTATTTTATTTTCCAGGAAGTGCCCTCTCACTGAAATATTATTATTTAATAACAAAAGTGGGTCAAAAGAATAAACCCAAGATTTAATAATAAAGATTGCGGGGGTGTCGGGGCGCCCGGTGGGGCCGTAAATCAAAGAGACTTAATTTTTTTATCGCGGAGAACTTTTCAGGTGGCATTTTTATTCAAAGCCCTCACACAGATTTAACGCTCACTATTTTTTTACTTTTGTAATTGATACGGAATCGCGAATATTTAATGCAGTTGTAAAAACATTATTTTACGAATGATTTGTCGTCCCCTTGTGAAAAAAATGATGAATTATAACGCCAAGAATATGTTTCTAACTTTAGAGCTCACTTTATGATATAATATATTTTATGTAATAGATGAAAATTTTTTTTTTTTGCTAATTCAATTGACGTTTCTTAAGAACTGTCGAAGATCTGTTGTGTTGTCTGTTGGAAGATCTGATAAGCTTGAATCACCCAACCACCCAAGTAACCAACTTAAGACCGGTATACAGACACATTTTAAAGGAACCACCTATAATAGCTACTTTCCTTTAGAATGATTTAAGTGATAAAGCCTCATTCGTCGACTCAAATCAAAACTTAAGTAACGTCTCTTCAAACCGGTGCTAAGTTGGTGACCTCAAGTCACGGAATGTCTCTAAATACGGGTGTGAATCTATAGATTTAATATCATCTCAAGCATTTAAATGTAATTTTTAAAACGTTCACCTATGTTCATCTTTGTACAATATGTTTTTTTGATTTTCAGACGATCAAAAGGCTTAAGTCAGGTGAGCTAAAAGCCTGATGACTTAATAAGATGACCTTTATGAGATACAAGAGATATTTTTCGTGATATTTTGAATATTTTTTTAATTAAATCGTTTGGTAAGCTCTACGCTTCTGAGGGCTGGAAGTACAAATATATAGCTTCGTTGATAAGAATATAATAAAATATTCAGATCGTTTTAATCTCAACGCTAAAAACGAAATTGTCTGTTATCATTATAATAACCCAGTTGCATTGCTTTGCAGTTCTAGATTTATGATGAAGAAGATCGTTCTAGAACCGCATCGACCGCAGCGCGCTTCGCCGCAGCGAGGCGGTCAGAAACTAAAATATTGTTATCACCATAAATAATATATTATAAGATCAAAAATTCAAAGCAAATAATCTATTTATATGTGATTTATATGCCATTTATCAGTTTTTTTTAAACGAATACTGAAATCAAAAAATAGTTAAAACATTAAACTCGTACAATAAAATAAATTTATATGCCTATCAGAGTTGATTTTTTTATGAAAGACTACAGTTAAACAAAAACACAAAGATTGAGCATATTTTTTATGGAGTTATTTTTATCATTAACACATTTGTTTCATGGCTGAAACATTTCAGTGTCACTTATTTATACGACTCAGTTTTGCTAACCGATATAATACATGCCTCTTCTTAAGTCATCATTGCAGAATATATGCAGTGTGTATGGTTCTCTAAGGCCTCTGGGATAAAACCTCTATGGCTTATAAAGAAGAAATCTTCAGTAAACGAGATATTTGGGTGCTTACAGATTAGATACTGGTATAAGCTTGACAATTTTTCCTTAATGTGCCGCTTAATTATACCAAAGACGTACGGTATATCCAAGTGTTTATCTAATCAAGTAGATGTCACACCTAGTGTTACTTTATTCCGTAGGATTGCTTTTTCAACAAATGATTTATGTTAGTTTTTGTTGGGTGGGTATGTGAGCTTAAAAAATAAGTTTTCATATAAATTCGCAGCAAACACCATCGCCTTTTAAGAATAATCGCGTGCCTACACTTTTAAAATTTATTCTCCATAGTTTTAAGTAAAGCCTTCGACATGGAAGTCGTGTAATGCAATCGTCAGCGAGTTCAGCAAGCAGATGGAAGTGCACTTAAAACTTTATAATTTGCTAATAAGAGGTTAAGCGGCGCTTAATAGCACGGGAGATAAAACAAGGCCGAACTGTTTAAATGAGCATTTTACATTATTTGATAAGTAAATTGATGCGATCCAACTTGTGCTTTTGAGAACTTTACCGCGCATTCGTTAAACGGAGCTAGATAATACCGAGTAAACGTGATCATCGAGATAATAATAAATTTCATATTTATTTGAGAGTATTAAAATAAACTGGAGAAATGATGGTTTGACTTGTGAGGAATGGCAAAGTGAGAGAGAAGACAAGGCAGCTTTCCAAACCACAGTCAGTCGAAAGTCGAAGGTGCATCTGGTTGGGATATATACTTCGAAAGCTGAAGGAGAGCATGAACAATAGCACCTTTTTCTTCAAGCCCTCGTACCTGCGACGTTCTAGATGGCCATCGGAAGCTATACATGTAAATGTATAAAATATACTCGACGAAGGTCAGGAAGGCGGAGCTGACATGGAAGGAGGTGAGGACCATGGAGACTGACAGAAATTTGTGGTGACAGTTCACGATATCCATTTGTCCAGTTACCGGCGTGGACATTTAGTCCTAAGAGGCGGTTCAACGCAAAATGACAGCATACAAAGGATTTATGTTCTATGTAAAATAGCCACTATAAACAATGATGAAAATCTTCGTTACTAATCGGAAATAGCGTGCGTTATAAGAGGGTAGACTGTAATTTATACAAATATTAAATAAATAATACGTTCAAAAATCCATAGCTAATATAATTAACAAAGTCAATTATCAGTAAAAATAATATTTTTAAATAAATTAATTGAAGAATATTTGCAAGATTCTCGTAAATATATGTGTAGCTTATAACTAACACTATCATTAAAATAATACACATTACCGTAATATGAGTTGATAATTTTTCAATTAGATGAGCTGGCATAAAAAGTGTATTGTAAGTTCATTGATTCGATACCCGCATTCGTCATTAATTTTTCTAATATTGATCGATTAGAGAAACCTCATATAAGATGGCATTTGGAGATTGTTTTGAATTTCTGTATGGATCAGTTGTTAATTCGATATTATTTTATTATTACAAATAAAGTGTACACAGAGGATTTTTATTTTCGTAAAACAACCTAGAAAGATAATTAAGTTTTCCACTTTATAAGCAATTAGGTTTTTTTATTAGAGAAGAATCGTGTCTGGCCATGAAGCATTGATTGACGCGAGAGTGGGGTTTCGCCTTGGTGAAACTTTCTTATTTTCTCCAAGTATATCGCAACATGATCAATTTAATTATCAATTTCGCAGACGTGTCCGAGAAAAGTTATTCCATTATTAGCGGAGACATGATGAATGGAGTGGAAGCCTCCGGGAGTGGAGGAGAGTAGAGAGCAAGACTCATCAATTCCGGGAGACGACGGCAAATGGACAAGAAATATGCTTTTGTCAGCGGCTGGCGACGTGTGATTTATAGACCTTAATCCGTCTTGATGTCCATAAATGACGCGTCGTTTAGTTTTCCTTAATTGCGCTCGTTTGGTGAAATGGCGAAAATTTTTACAGTTCTGAAAAGTCGATAGAGTTCAGCCGTCTCTTAGGACCCAACGAGAGGCCATGAGCACGATGAAATAATCATCCAAGCCACTTAAAAAACTATTGACAAATTACACAAAATATGCCTAAGATACTACGTCAGTACATTGACCAACGAGTCATTGTATATTGTTAGTGCGGTTAAGATTATCAAAAAAAAACAATATAGGACTTTGACCAATACTTGAATTTGTATTGTTTGTTGTTTCGTGCGTGTTTTTGGTTGAGCTTAGCTAGGAAATCAGATTTTACGTACCATTGTTTATCAGACCACACCGCTCTTTTTTAAGTTAATCGATCAAATTGAATGTGCAATTTAATAGGTGATTGAATCCAAAGATGATTTTGGTATTTAAAAAAAGTTTTTATTTAATATAATCGCATGCAGGAGAGCATACCCGGTCAAGACTAGTGGACTCTATGACGCACAGCCAGGGAGGCTAGACGTTGCATGCGGGAAACGTGTGTTGAGTTCGTGTTTGTGTGTGGGTTGGGGAGATTGCAAGTCTATATTTATCTGTTTCTTGAAGAGATTGTAGGAATGAAGAAACAGAGACGCTGGAAGAGCACTCCATAGCTTAACGGTGGCATTAAGGAAGGAGCTTTAGAAACTGCCAGTTCTTGGTTGACATATGTTAACCGTGTATGGATGTTCGACAAGTGTAAGACGAATCATTGTTTATCAAACAAATTGCTCTTCTTTGAACTGAGTCAATTAAGTTTAGAAGGTATTTTGGAGCTCCAATCCTTTGATTGAACTTTTTATTAAAATTATTGATACAAACACTACACGGTAATGAAAAATTGGGTGCACAGATGTCTTGAAACAAGTGTGATGAAATACACACAACATGTACCTGATATGTAATGGATGTGGAATAAAAGAAATACATTTAACCATTAAATACAACTTATTTTATAAGTCTCGCCCAGCAAAAACATGTAAGTTATAAGCAGTATTATACTTATTATGTACAACAACAAAAAAATGGTAAATTAAAAAAAAAACATAAAAATACTTTGCTTTCTCTGTCAATTGTGCCACGAACACAAAGTACGTCATGCTTCATTTTACGTCATAAGAAACATATTTTTTTACCAGCTCATGATTCGTGTATTGAAGGCTTTTATTACGGAGTTAAAAAGACGATAAAATGTGACAAATCACGGTGCCCTTACAAATGTAAAAATAAAAACGCTTCGATAAATCTTACAGTTGACCTTGAATCATTGGACGTATGATGTTCGCCTCGATTAATTTTTTGTTGGTATATTGGCGTGCATAAAAGGCTTGGAAAATATACGCGAAAACTTGAGGCATAGTGATATAACGTATAAAAAAATCATTGAAGCACTGCAATCAGAAAAAATCTTATCGATGAAAATGTTGCCATTGATGACGTATTTTGTTATAAATTTTGTGATCCAAGAAGTCTAATAAATATTATTTTAAGCCAGAGCATATATATGAGTACTCTTATTAGTCATAACTAAGTTAAAACTGTATAAAAACAGTTTTTTTAACAGTTCTTTTAAAGATAATATAACTAGTCATTTTCATTTTTTATATATTGATGAACGTTTCTAAATTTGTTGTTTTTTGTGTAATTTATAGACAAAACATGTTTTTAAGTGAGAATATATATCTAATAATTTTAATACTTAAACGATCAATGAATATTCATACAAAAGTTCTACAACGCAGATCAACACGATATACTAAATTAATAATTTTTCAGTAAAAAATAATATTAGTGAATAAATAAATGGATCGAGTAATGCCAAAATAAATTTAAATACATTTCTTCACAAGCAATATATGTATATATTATCGATTATATGTGTTAATTTATCAACTCGATAAGGCAGTATAAGTAGATAAATGATTAGTGCGTTGGGTTAAAGAATTGTACATGGTGTAAGGGCCTGTTGTCCGAATCCCTTCATCTGACGTTTATTTTTCTTCAGGCGATTGACAAAATAAATTTTGCATAAGATGATGTTAGCTAAGCGTCTATATGTGAATAAATTTATGGATATCAAATGAAATAATCTTACAAAAATAATCATTGAAATACGTTCTTCGATTTATGCGTTTTATATTATGTCGTTAAACAAACCGCATAGACGCAAGAAAATGATAAACTTTAACAAAAAATACTATTATGCTTTTAACCGATATAAGTCAATGTAACTAAAATATTTACAATTTCTCAGTTATACATTGTTCCTCAGCGTAACTGATATAAAGCCTTTTTATACCAATGAATTTCTTATTCAGGATTCTTTTCAGTGAAGGGTTTCTTTGGTTCAAAGGCTCATAGCTCACAGTCGTCGACCTTTTTTGAAGATTTGGACCTCTGCGAGAAACCAACTTTCAATAGTCTGTAGTGTTTCCCAACGAGGCTCTCTATGATCATACCGGGATATATGGATAATAAGAATCCTCATGCAAATGTATCCATTTGAAAATCATTTTGATTAGAGAGGAGAATTTTCGGAGAATTTCATGAATATAAACCGAAAAACGGGATAATATTTTTGACGTATTGAAAGACTCTATTCAAACATTATTATTTTCCTTGAATAAATTTCAGATTTATTTGCATCACAGTGAAATGTTTTTTTTTTCATGATATGAACATGAAAACAACTCAATAACACTAACAAACTTAATTTAATTTAGTAGTAATTTTAATGATAGCTTTGCCCTAGCATTAATATGTTTTGCTTGTGTCGTTGTCAGTAGATTTTTTAATTTTTTTTATTTAATCAAATATAAATGGATACATTTTTTACACAGTAATTTACATTCCATCTTTTTTTTTTTCTTTTTTTTTTAATTCGCTTACCACACCACTTAAAGATAAGATCTTGTGTGTGGCGTGGGATTCATCTATGTTATTTTACAGTTATATATTTATACAGAATTTTACAATATACAAGATCGATGTTATTAAAAAATAAATCATTTTATTTTATTTACATAATAAAAAATAATTGTTAATTTGTAACAAGACGTCATATAATAAAACAACTTATTGATTTTGTACAAACTTATAATATAAAAAAAAATATAATAACAATTAATTATACTTGGCTTAGTACATATAAAAAGGGGGAAATTAAAAAGATTTATTCCATATCATAGAAAGATTATTCAGTGAATTAGATAAGGAGGTCATTGATTACATTACAGGTAGAATGTTTTCTTATAAGAAAATTGATATATTTTTCTACATGATTTCAGTATTTTACGTGTTAATGAATGTATTTAGTTGTAATAATAATGGATAATAACGCCCTTTTTTTAGTTAATTACTGAGTAAAATCGGTAATTAGAGTTTTTAATTTTTTTGTAAGAAACGTTTATTACAAAAATTACTTACTTCGCTCACTACATCTAAAAAGTTATACAACCACAAAACCATATAATTTTATATGTTTAATATGTTTTCATCATCATTATGCCTCTTTTATCAACTGGAGCATAAAGTCATTATGCAAGCAACTCTGGTCTACGCCTTATCAGTTCTACCTACCTAAGTTCCGCCAAATTCATTCTATAAATAGTATCCGACGACTTTTCAGAAAGATGACATCCCAACTTTTTTTTTTATGTACACATACAGAAGAATACCGACAGCTGGTCATAGTAATTCTAAAGTCTCATCTGTAGAATTCAATGACGCTTACCGTGGTGCACGTAGCTAAACGCTGCATAAGGAGTGTTTATCCGCCAAAGTCAAAGACTATAGCCCGAGATTCACGCACTATCCTTATTATTACAGGAATTTTACTATGAATGGGTGGTCTTCACGGGACGACTTTCTTCTACCACCAATTTTAATTAATAGACTTTGACTGGCATTTTACGGGTGAGGGATCAAATTTACACCAACTGGGGGTATTTTAGAGCTCAGGAATCGATTAAAAATCTCTTTTTTTAATCTCCGTCGGGGATTGAACCCACGACCTTTGGGTTGCAAAGCAAACGACCATTGAGTTATATCCGCCGGCATTTCAGTGACCTTATTAAATAGATAAGAATTTTATACCTTGTTAAAATATGGATCACTTTGAGCTCTGTTTTACTTGATGGAAGACTGCAGCTTTGCAATCTATGTACACTTTTTCAGTTCTAATGTTCACAAACGTACTGACGAGTAAATTAAAATTTACTGATAAAGAAAACATTATAAACTTCATAATCAACTGAATCGAATATAATGAGTGTGTTAACATGAGCTCAAAGGTTTTATTTTATTCAATAATTCAAACGGTCATGAATTAACAAACATGTAAGTTCTAAAATGAATTCGTATTTTCGATTTCTTGTTTTGTGTTGAAACTTTTACTTGGTCGGTCAAATGCAATGATCGTCGCATGGGATCGAAAAATGGCTTTGTCCCAGAGAGACGGGAGCTTTTGCAGTGAAAAGAGTCTAAAAAGCTCAGTCTGGAATCGAAAAGAGGTATTGTAGGGAAACCACTGGCTACTACACCACGAGAGGGTAAATGTAATAAACTTTAATGCATTCACGTAAGTAATTAACAATTGTAAAACGTATTAAATATGTACAAAAAAACTTTATTTATTAATACGTATAATAATAAATGTAAAATATAAAAAGATTATCAATCACAAATTAAACAAGAGGATATTGTAGCTTTTGGGCTTAGCCGTGTGTGGTGAACTTCCTTCAACCAATATTTCGACCGCCATTGCAGGGGTATTCTTCAAGATTAATGATTTATTTCTTTTTGACCTAAGAAGTTATTAAAACAAGAGGAGTTAACAAAAAAGAGTAGTTTTGTGTGTAATTTTTACAGTGGTAAATATATTTTTAAGTAATGTATAATAGAAATGATGTTATCTTAACCATTTCATTAAAAAAAAAAAAAACTTTCACACGACATTGTATAACATTTCGTATTGGTAGCACAACACGAAAGTTTTTTTTTATTTATATGTTTTATTGAACGTACGAGTACCTAATATTTATTTTCTGAAATATTTACGTGTTACTATTACTACATTTCACTCAATTATCTATATGTAAGATTTTTATTATTTTTATTATATAGCGACAATCTGTATTCCACTATTTAAATATTTCACATCAATGAAAAGGATCATTTATGTCAATTTTTAAATTGTTTTTTTTAATAATTTAACAATTAAATATACTCATTTGTATATATTTTTGTTTTTCAATCAATATAAATATATGCATTACAAGTATATATGCTAACTATGCGAGTTTTATACTCGCATAGTTTGTATGATACTCGTACTTATTGACCTACTTATAACAAAAGTGTACAATTTATTTGTTACAATAATAATGTGAATTCTCCAAATAAAAAGAATGAATGCTCACGACCAACGAAATGAACGAATGACACAAAATAAGAATCAAAAAATGCAATCTTTGCACTGGCCGCCAAAATGAATTTCTGGTCCAGTGATCCATGCCGCTTGGGCAGCTGAACAGTTGGAGACAAATCTTCTCTGGAAAGATTGAGAATAAGGGGTGGGTTAAAATTGAAAGTCATTGTCATATATATTCTTAGTATTCTAGTCATTTATCATTGAAAAGGAAGCCGCGGTCTTTCAGGATGTAAATAAACTGTACTCAAAGTAATGCAATTATTTTACCGGCTCAGTGGTCAAAGTTTTTGCTTTGCAAGTAAAATGCGTGCTGTCTACGTAATCTAGTTGGTAAGTATAAGATACTTTTTAAGAAAAATACTCCATGGCATTGGAGCATCAGACTAATGTTCCGATATCCTTACAAATAGTCGTCTCTTTCCTTTCTAGAACTCTCATTTTGAAGACTATCGGGAATCATATATGTTCTAACTGTAAAGATGACATATAATTTGCCGGCGGCTATAGCTCAATGGTCAAAGCGTTTGCTTTGCAAACCAAAGTTTGTGGGTTCGATCCCTGACGGAGATTTAAAAAAAAGACGATTTTTAATCGATTTCTGAGCTATAAAATACCTCCAGTTGATGTGAATTTGATCCCTCACCCGTAAAATGCTAGTAATAGCCTATTAATTAAAATTGGTGGTAGACAAAAGTCGTCCCGTGAAGACCACCCATTCATAGTAAATTCCTGTAATAATAAGGTTGATGCGTGAATATCGGGCTGTAGTCTATGACGTTGGCGGATCAACACTCCACATGCAGCGCTTAGCCATATGCACCGCGGTGAGCGTCATAGAATTTCACAGATGAGACTTCAGAATTACTATCACTATCTATCAGTATTCTCCTTTATGTGTTTACATAAAAAATATGATAAAAGTAGGAGTTATAAAAAATAATCACGTATTTTATACTTATGTTTATTAGCGTAAATCTGTAAAAAATCCATTTGATAAAATCATTCAGTTGATGTGTTTAATAAAAATTTGAGGTTTGACCAAATATCCTCGCAGTTGACATGAGTTGAAAATATTGTTGCTTTAATTACGAATTAAATTTGTCAAATGAAATGGGAAAAAAACATCCGTGCATCAGATTAAACCACATTTATTTATTTATTTTATTAGTATGATCTTGATTCCAGTATAGGTAAAAAAGGTATAACCTATAAACTGGTGAAATTTAAAATGAAGACCAATAGAAATTTAACAAAATATATTTTTTCGAAGGCACATTTGCCGAAGTATTATTGGCAAGTGGAAGTTTGGATGAGCAAATTAAATTTGAATTATCAATGTATAAAAAATTTCATTCTACTTTTCATTAAAAAAAAAATACGCGTTTGTCTGACAGGCATTCTTAGGAACAGAGGGCGCTGTCGGTTCGATGCAATATTTTGATTCGTAGTTTTGCACGTTGTACTAAAGACGTTAAACTGACGCTTTTTACAGCCTTCTGTCAATCTTTCTACCTGTGCTGCCTGTGGGCTGGCTATACTCAAAAGGTCTCTGATTATTGTACTAGTGGCTGAATAAATAAATATAATTAATATCAAAAGTGAAATCTATAATATAAGCAAGAATCAAACTTGTATTTGTAATGACTAATGTTCACACGAATTTCAGCAATATATCTGTGCGTGACAAAATGCAAGTCTGTATTTAATCTGATATTGAGCTGAAAAAATAAAAATTATACATTTTTTACGGAAAATAGGAGAACTTTATATCAGACTTCGTTGTAGGAGTAAAGTTTAGGGTGTACGGTGATGGTTGCGACCCCCTTCCTGCTCGTTAGGAAGTGCATAACTGGAAGTGGATGCTGTGGGTGAGGTGGTTGCCGTAGTCTGTAGTGAGGTGTAAGGGGGTGGGACACAGGCAGTTCGAACCTCTCCGAATTTAACGGAATTCAGTTTAAAGTCACGTGACTTTCGGTGTCTAGTTTGCAAGGAAGTGGCTGTAAATCAAAATATTCTTAAATTCGTGTATATATTGAAAATATATTGATGTATTGTTTTATGCAAAGTAAGAAAAAAACAAGACAGAGGTCTCAGAAATAAATCTGTCATAAGGACTTCGGCGTTTCTTTTGTATAAAGCAAGTTTTTCAAAATTGATATTGTACTAGTTAACCAGTATTTTTTATGCGCTTGTTCTTTTAAAAAATCAATAAATTACACTCTAAGATAATTTTTTATGTTAGAAAAATATATAATTTATTTATTACAGTTCCTGATGGTATTATTATTGTAGAATTATTTTTTTAAATAGTTTGAATCACTAATAAATAAGGTTTTTTTCATGTTTCAACGAGTGATTGTTTACAAGCCTAGAACTGATGTTCATGATGAGTGTTCAATAAACGCAAAACAAGGTTCTCATTTATGTTTAATTGTAATTAAAAGTTGCTAAAAGTACATAATAAATCAATATGTTGACATCAGCATGATATAGCCCTTGCTGACTGGTATCAAAATCCTCGATACACAATCTTTCATATCTTATTTTTGTGCGCTCATCGTGTCACCGACCACGGCGCCCAGTGCAGTCAGTTTTGAGCCGACCGCGACGAGGTTGTATTATGGCCGGCCCGTCATGTTATTCCGCCCGGACCGTAAGTTTGTAAAGCTTATCGTAAAAATATATGCGCTTCTGAATAAATCTGTGTGTTGTTCATCTGCTCCTCATCCTGCCACCAGACGACTAAATAACCATCCTTTCTTTTTAAGAAAGGAGGATGTTAATTTAAATATCGATGATAATTATCTATTAAATAATTTTTTTAATTTTTTACAGTTTTCATTCGATGAAGTTTAAAAGCTTATTTTATATGTTTTGAACGTAAAAAATAAGTAGTTAATTAAAAAATACACGGTTATAATAGTAATCTTAAGTTAATTACATTTAACAAATGAAAAATGTGAAGTTTTATTTCACATTTATCTTCAAGTGATTGTACAAATACATGTATTATCAATTGATCAGGCGTGACCCAAGCACACCAAGTATTATCTGTTAATAACTTTAATGTCATTAAATATACAGTCATTATTATTGACATCACCATGATAGAGTCCTTGCTGACTGGTACCGAAAACCTCGATACAATCTTTCGTCTCTTATTTCTGTTCGCTTGTCAGACATGAATGTGTCCGCCATATTTGCATTAGTTATATACACCACTTGTGGCGCCGGTGCGACAGCGCCGACGAGCGCGATCAGTCGTGCCCCGCCCGCCGACGAGAGCATATTGTATTGTGGCTCGGCCGAAAGCAAGGTCGAGCCATAAATTTGTAAAATTTTATCGTAAATATAAATCAATGTGCTTCTGAAAAAATCTGTGGTATCAATCTGCTCTTAATCCTGCCATCACACGACGAATAACAACCTTTTTAGGAGAGAGGAGTGTGTTGTTATTTCTAAAATATTAATGATTGTGTTAAATATTTTTAGTATTTAATGTGCTTAAAGTAATCTTGATCTCTATCACCCTAAATAAAGATAAACCTTACAAGATGCCTTGCTCACTTTATGTACTTTTTTGTCTTCGATAGCAATAATTTGAAGCTGCCACGGCCACACGTCCCTCCGGCAAAACAAATAAAGTCCACTGCTGAAGCGAGGAGAGAGAAAAGAAAAAGCTCCGGTTGGAAAGCTCCAGTTATCTGCTGTAGGGTTATGGGCTCCCGATCGCGGGCGGAAGCGATGCCAGGATGAGAATAAAGAAAAGCGGAAATGGAGGGATTTTCACGACCCGGGGTGGGGGAAGTGAATGTGCCGGCATCGGCAAATCACACTTCGTGATGAGAAGATAGAGCCTTATTTTCTATTGGCAACTAAACACTTCCACACGCTCGTAGATAAACTAAAGGGTTATTTTTATTGTGAAGGCAGCAATAAATGAAGTATTGAATTTTAACGCAATGTGACTTATACGTCCAGTAAAATATTTATCTTGTTTCTAAAACTGAAATTTACATCGTTTGTGTATATTGGAGGTAGGAATAATAAGTATGCATAGATAGTATTAATCAAAAACTAAATACTTATAATAATAATCATTATTATTTACCAAAAGTAGTTTTAGTTTTAGTGAATAAATTAAATTTAATGCATAATTGTCTCGTAATAGAAATAAAAGTCGAATTAAGAGTAGTTTTTAGCCATTGGAGAGAGTCCAAAAGAAACTGGGTAGCAATACTAGTATTATTATAATAAAAAAATGCAGTATATTTATTTTTGTTAACACATATATTTCAATTTAAATTTTTTCAATTTTATTTATTTTTTTCCTTGCAGAAACATTACAAATTTTATCAATTCAATGCATTTCTGAAGTACAATAATATAAATACAATTATATAATATAAAATATAAATACAATAGGTAACATAAATGTGGTGATGTAAATTTATTGACACATTTAGTATCACTGACCTCACACTCAGAACTAGCGTCAGGAGACTCAAGATAAACAGTTTGACTTGTAACAACAAAAACCCTGTCTTAAGTATATCATGATTGACTCACAAATAACAAGGCATTATTGTCACAAAATAAAACGTGTAACATTTCGCCTCCATAAACACCAGTACTGAATTTAAAGCAATATAACACTAAATATCTCAATATCTTCACTCAAGTTGGTTTCAACCACTGTTCACTGCGATTCTTTCGTCTTATGCGTATCCAGGGTTGAACAATGGTCCTTTCAGGCCACACTTGAGGCTCCATGAGAGACTCCAGCGAAGTCGCGATGACCCCGACTTTGAAAGAAGTTGACAGCGTCCGCCTGCTGACAATCCTCCTGATGGTCATCCAAGAAGGATTGAATGCAGCGGTCGCTGCCAAGAAGCTCTGCAAGTCCTCAGCCGATGTATCTGGGTGAAGGCCCTTGGCGTGAAGATACGCCATCTTCACTCCAGTAACGTTTTTTGAAGGAGCTGCAGAACCACGGATCATCAGACGTGCTGAATGTTGTTGCCTTTCCCCATGCGGAGAGGCGCGACTCAACTTAGAACGTTGAACTTCTCCGGAAAGATTGCTCGGGGGAGGGAGAGGACATCCACGGAGATATATATGATAATACCGACAGACCTTGATGTAAGAAATACCATCCATGGATTTTATGAAGTTCACAATGCTTAAGATTAGCTAAGCGCTGTTATTTTTTGTTGTGTACTCGTAAATTGATGAATCGTCAAAGTAATAGACTAAAGTCCGGCATTTCGGCATCATCCAGCTTTCACACGACGGCTTTTGCTTACCACTAATTTTGATTGACACTCTATGACTGCCACTTTCGGATTGGAGATGAAGCTTACATCAACAGGGAGTATTTAAAGAGCTTACTTAATGTTTTTTTTTTCATCTTTGTTAGGAATCGAACTCACGACTTGTGGTAATATATATAATAACCAAACCCTTTATTTGTAGCCTTTATATCATACGTGCTACTGAATATAATTGTCTAAGAGCGTAATATAACGCTTATTTTTTTTCATACATTTTTTTTAAATGTAAATACATACAGGAATACCGACAAATGGTGATAGTAATTCTAAAGTCTCATCTGTGGAATTTTATGACGCTTACCATGATGTATATGGCTAAGCGCTGCATGTGGAGTTTTGATCCGCCAACGTCATAGACTACAGCCCGAGATTCACGCACGATCCTTTATTATTACAGGAATTAACTATGAATGGGTGCTATGATAGGGCTTCACGAGACGAATTTCGTCTATCACTAATTTCAATTAATAGGCTATGACTGGCATTTTACGAGGGATCGATTAAATTCACACCAACCGGGGGTATCGATTAAAAATCCTTTTTTAAATACTCGTCGCGGATCGAACCCACGACCTATCGATTGCAAAGCAAACGCTTTGACCTTTGAGCTATGACCGCCAGCTACAAAAGTTAAATTTTTCTACATCCATTATCTGCAAAGATCAATCATCATACACATCTTCCGCTCCCCAAGAGAGCGTAGGGTAATCAAGAACTGTCACTTTGAAGATCTGGGTACATTATATATATATAGTTCTCAAGAGCCGAAGAAGCAGGAGCTTATAACGGCCGTATGGATTAGCTATGTAGTAAATATGGAAAAAAATAGATATTAGTATCTATTAGTAAAGTTTTGTTAATACACTCGTATTATTTTATGAATATTTGTAAGTATTTCCTTACTTAAATGTTTACCTTATAAAACACTGTAAAAAATGTAAAAACGAGAGCTTAGTAAATTTCAATGAAATAAAATCTCTTTCAGGTACTCGTAACAAAACATTCGAAGTTGGAGAATTCAAATTTAAACGGTTGGAAAATGATACTAATGTTTTCAAAACCAAAATATAAATTTTAATCAGCCTCGAATTTTCCATATGTTTACACATCGGGTAAATAAACGATCATTGTTTTGTGTGTGTTTTTGTGTTGCGTATAATATTCAAATATAATCATTTATATCGTTCAGCATTCAAAGAGCTCCCGAATAAATAATAATAACATCTCAACAGAACAAACAGCCTGAGGCTCTCCAATACATATTGAGAGTGATGAGAAACATATTTGTTATTCGATACAATATATAAAGCATTCGAGAAGGTGTTCTGAGTATCGGATTAAAATTTTCATGTACACAAGGTTACGAAAACAACTAGGCTATAACCAGACAATAGCACATTCAAAGTGCGGTTTTCATTATATAACCGAAATAAAATAATATAAGACTTGGATAAATTCCTGGCAGATTAACATTTGTTTAGTCTTTGGAAGTAAGTGCCCAGAAGTAACGCCATCGACGTCGCTCACTTCTGGGCAGACAGGATCTGACCCTGTAGTTTCCGACACGATTATATATATAGTCTTTGGAAGCGTCGTGCTATTCATATTACAATTTATTTATTCTAAATATTTATTAATTTTTCCTTGTTTTTACGTGGATCACGTAAGATAAGTTCTCTATCAAGAGAGACTGCAGTTTCAACTAACTCGACGCTTTTCTCAATCCTTCTCTTGTTCAGAGATAATTGAGCTGCGATAATACTTTGCAAGTGGTCTTACCTATTTTGTGGTTTGTGTGTTGGTCTAATGCAAAATGGGTTAAACCACTTGCAAAGGACTATCGCAGCCCACTTATCTCTTAACAAGAGAAGGATTAAGAAACGCTACGAGTTAGTCGAAACTGCAGTCTCCTAATAGAGAACTTATCTTACGTGATTCACGTAAAAACAAGGTAAATGATTAAATATTTATAATTTATAATGGATCTCAGAGTGAATGCTGAAAACATTGATCAAAAATATTTATGAATTATTCCTTAAATAACAATTTACAAATCACTTAAAATACGCCATAAGCAATACAGCAGACCTTTAGGAGCAGAAATGTCTTGGAACAAGAAATTGGTGAGTTCTACAATTATGTGGAATAAGCCGACGACCACAGCAAATTCAAAAAAACTTAATGGCGACAATTTGTAGCAATTATATGATCAACATTCTAAGGGAACATTTTTTAGATTCAATTATACTAAAGATTGTAACGGGTCCGCCAAATAACTTTTTTTTTTTGAAAATGGGGCGCAAAACATCGAGTGTAGCTTCGGCTGTGTGCCACGTAGCGCCGTCCTGTTGAAACCAAATGTTGCCAATACCATCTTCTTCAATTTTGTGAACAAAAATGGCCCGATAACGATCGCCATTGACTGTAACAGCCACTCCTTGCTCATTTTCGAAGAAAAATGGCCTGATTTTCAAAGTAATGTCGCAATATTTCCCAGCGTTGTTCAAGCGTAAACACAACCATATTCGTTTAGCGGAAAGATAAAAATAATTATTTGTCAAATCAGACATGAGCTAAGTGTTACCATTCACGAAATAAGTACTAGTTAAAAAAAAAATGTTAGATGGCGGACCCTATATATTTTGAAATCAATGATCTATAAATACTATTTGATTCACATTGGGATAATCAATGGATCTACTTAAAATTTCTGATTCAAAAATATATTTCACAGATGCTTTATTTAACTTCAAAACTTTATGCCCTAAATGTGAAACAAAATAAAAAATATTTTAAAGGTAAGCCTCCTGGTGGAGAGTTGTCTCTGAATAAGTCATGGATAATGGTAGCTGCATATTGTACGTATAAAAAGTACTCGTATACAGACACTGATTTTTTAATTTTTTTTATAATCGTGAAGTACTGAGTTACGGCTCCATACAACCATAAGCTAACGAGTGAGGAGCTATGGAGTAAGTTATATCTACGCTTCGTGGATGGAAGTATTTCAGCTCTAATTGCTGGCGGAAAATGCTTTTCTTTCATTCGATTCTGGTTAGAGTGGCTCTTGAAAATAGCTGGCAATTATTATTTAGTGCAATTAAAATCGCTTCCTTTCCCAAACGTGTGCTAGTTTCAACATTATTATTTTATATACGTAGAATTAAAACAAGTGTTTGTATCAATTTATTTTCAAGTAAAAATGTTTTGGAAAACATTTTATTTCACTTATACGTAATGAAAAGCTATTTTTGCCTAATTATAACATATGGATTAAATAAAAATAATTTTGAATGTTGATTTTGTTATAATGTTTGTCAATACTCTTAATACAATAATGGAACACCGTCCATTTTTTTTCATTTATTTCAATTTTTAAAATAAAATTAAAATAAAGCCAGCATGAAACATTATTCACTACTTTAATATACTCGTTATATCATTTTACTCTCATTTATTTATTTAATTTAAACAGACATTAAGACATTAAAACTTTATACATAGATAAGTCATGACAAATAATTCAAAATAATATAAAGATTATTTAAATGTCATATATATACTTCTAGTGAATACTATTTACATAGACAATTTTGACCTTTCGTTCCCAGACCAAAGCAAAGGATCGAAAAATATGGAGACTGATGCAGGAGACTAACGATGGTTCTACAATTGCATTTAAAAAAAGTAATTATATGATATATAGTTAAAAAGAATATGAAAAACATATGAATTGATTGTATAAAAAACCTGACTCAAATATGAATAGATTTTTAATTACCATGTAAATCATAAAATATATAGAAAAAAACGTAATGTTTATAGATGAAACGTAGGATACGTTTGGTGTCAGGTTATCTTATACTCCAATTAACTTACAACTAAATCATCAATCCTGAAGAAGACCCATGCAATTGCGGTCGAAATATTGGTAAAAAAAAAATCCGCCACACGCGGCTAAACCCAATAACCAAAATAACCACAATATCAAATCTGGCCGTGAAAACCTAAGAAGTTATTTAATACACTACATGTTACTTTTTTGACAGTGTTTTTGAGGTGAAGCAAATTTTATGGATGGAATAGGGTGCCAAAGGGTGAAACAAAATGATCATAGTTGCAAAAGTTCGCGGTTCGAATTTCTGCTTCTGCCGCGTTTTTTTCTCTGATTAATTGATTCGGATCACTTTGACAAATTAAATATAATTCACTCTAATATATTATACATCCATAGTGGTCAAAGTCTCATAGTTGCAAAGCTTATGAACTTAGCAAAGCATGACATTTGTATGAACCCTTGTAATGAGTTACCACCCACATCTCTCAGCTTAGACGCTATAGCTCCGCGAAACGTTTCAAACAGCTATATAACTGATGGTATAGTACGACTCTCCTATAGAACAGATTCGGACGTAGGATTGAATCAATTATTCCCAATCAGGGCAACCCCTGGTGATGCCTAACCAGGATAATGCCTTCGTGGAGTGGTCACAGTGGTTTTAAATCTAAACGATATTTTGTCTATTTTTAGATCTAAATCGAGACAAATGACCGTAATAAAACAAGACGAATATATATTGAACAATGATTTTGTGAAGAATAAGAACTGAGTTTTTTTTCAGGCATCCATAAATATTTGTTACATCTAAACGTTATTTTTTTTACGTACATAAATACAGAAATGAGATCACTG
This sequence comes from Glossosoma conforme, assembly GCA_022606575.1. NCBI lineage: Eukaryota > Metazoa > Arthropoda > Insecta > Trichoptera > Glossosomatidae > Glossosoma > Glossosoma conforme. Next base: position 3,679,637 of record JAGTXR010000003.1, on the reverse strand, counting down.
TTTCATGTTTTATTAGTCGGGTTACTTAAAAAATTGAATAATCTTATTCATATATTTAAAACATATTGAAAGGTGAAAAACTTTTTTTATGATTGTATTAATTAATAAACATGAAATATAAGGGATATATGTGAATGTATTTTTTAAATGTATTTTTTTTTAATAAAAGTTATTCATTATTTGCATTGTAGATTCAATAAAAACAAAACATTTTTTAATTTCTTTATAATTATTTATTTATAAAAGTAAATAGCAAAATATTGCACACCCATAGTGAAAATTTTAAAAATATATAATTTCAACAAAACTTAAGCATTAATTTTATATTTTAAAATAGTTACATTTATTCTACCAAAAGCCGTTTGTGCTGAAAATGGGATTTTAAATCAGTTGGCTGTGTATAACATTATAGTACGATGTTCTGACTTTATACAGATCATCTCTAATTACTTTAGTAAAACGTTGATTTGAACACCCATCATTACTTGCTTCAAAACATTATCATTTATACTATACATATTAGAGATATATGTTATAAATAAATATAATACTATATAATAAATAAATAATATTCACTTGATACAACAACAAATTGTCTAGAAAATAATTATTCCGAAAGAGTTTGCAGTCATTTGTTCTTTTGCTATTAAAGAGTTCCTTAAGCTAACTCTGGTATGGCTGAGTACGATCCCTGGCCAGAGATTAATTTGCTGGAGAAAGACAGGAAAGTCTTCAGTTTCAGGAGACATTGCTGGTTTTTCAGGCGAAGAAGACTGAAGAGAGAGACGCGGCTTATATATGAAACTGTGTACTGTGACATTTCATCGGGTATTTTTGATGGCGCACTTCGTTCAGAGGGACGACGCAAAGTATGAGACGGAACAAAAACGCTCTCGCGTGAGATGTTTTATGAAAACCGTCGAGAGTAAACAAAGAACCATTTACTCATTTACTTACATCTTATTTAAATATATGAAGACATAGTATTTTCAAAAGCACATTATTAAGCTATTATTTCATCTTATTCTAAACAAAATAAGACAATAGGGAATTGCTTTAAGAACAATTATAGCAAATTGTAAGTTTATCAACTGACAATACTTGGTGAAACTGCATTAATATAATTTTAAATTAACATTAATTAAAAAATTCATAAATTAAAATTATTTAGTTATGATTCACAATTTATTTGAAATGATTACATATTTCGGCCACATGATTATTGAAGATGGTCTCTAGGGAGGCCGAAACATGTAATCATTTAAAATAAATTGTGAATCAAAACGAAATAATTTTAATTTATTATTTTTTTAAATAAAGTTAATTTAAAATTATAATTGTAAGTTTGTTCATTGGTTGGGTACGCCATAACTAAAGATAAAATGGATCAGGCTATAAGAGCATTGATAAATCGTCCATTACGCTAAAAAATGCTTATTTTCAAAAATACAGTGAGTATAAGCATGCATGATTATAATTTTATGATTAACTCATTAATGTTCTCTGTTGATCTCACAATAATATATTATGTCAATTTTTTTTGTTGAAAATTGTACTGCGCTTTGCTGTGATTACAAATGCAAAACGTCATAGAATCTAGGGTTTTTTTTTGTATTGTACTTATACCCTATATTTTCTTATATCTATTTACGACACTGTCTGTTTGATGAGAATTGTTACTTTCTCTTGCCTGTCTTTATTGCTTTCTATTTCTCTAGTATTTTATCATAAGTACCTATATTTATATCATTATTCTTTTTCTATTATCCTATTATAAGATCATTGAATAAATTTTGTAATATTTTTGACAGAAAAAAAAAATTGAAAAACAACCATCAAGCGGCTTCAGACAGTCACCTTTACAGACACGTGTTTTCAGAAATATTTATTTATTTTTTTACAATATTTACATGCGTAAGTCACGTACGAATAATTATTTATAGAATATTAAGAATGTTTATTTTCTGAAAATAAATTTATTAAAAAAGTTATTTTTCGACGAAAAGACATCAACAAATTTCAAGAAAAAATGAGAAGCCCCTCATTTGAAATATTCCATGTTGTGTATTTTCCTCATAATTAACATTTAAAAACTGTCAAAAGCTTTGACGGAACTTGTCTACCTCCGACGACATTTAAATTAAAATTTCATTTCAATTTATTTATAAAGGAAAAGTAGAGAGGTGTGGGAAAATTCATATTTCTTGTTGTTGGTGTATTTTTATGATTTCTATTTGTAATTTCGTACAAAATGAACGTCTTATTTCTTGTTGTCTTGTGATATTTTCCTTATAAGACTTCTTATTTATTTTTTCTAATTTGAATATACATATATAATATATAATAATATAAATATATACTATAGCGACATCTATCATACGATGATAACTTATGTAGAAGATCAGAGACGAGTCATCTCAGGTGGAAGAAATTGGCCGGTGGCCGAGCGGTATAATTACCTGGGCAAAATGTTGGATCCAAAGGTCCGCGGTTCGCATACCGCTTCCGCCGATATTTTTTCTGAATGATTTGACTCGCTTAAGGATTTTTATGTTTAGTATATGTATATTTAATTGCTTATTATTTGAATATATTTCAAGTGTAAAATAAATATTCAGTATATCAATTCGCATCGCTTGATAATTTCATAAAATTGAACCAACCCAATGACTAATAAAATATCTGCAATAAAACAATTTAATTAGCGGTTGATTAAAACATCCTAAGATTTATATTACTTGTGTCTACGTGATTTAAAAAAAACAGTTTAATATTTGACACTAGCCCTATTATCGTAATCTACGTCTCAAGTCAACTTTCTATACTGAATACAAATAATATTATTAGTAATTCAATATACACATACTATACATCAAATTCTTTATCCACATCAATTCATTCAGAAAAATAACAACATCGTATAAGTATAGATGTCTCAAAAGTATATATTCAAGTTATTTATATTATCACCAAAGCAACCCACGACGCACTCCACCCTATGTTTGGGTACCAAAAGATAACCACACGGCTCAAATCAAGAAGAAGTTTCCTACAGTAGACAACGGAACTGGTGATACCTGAGGCCACCCTGCGGCTGAACATGTGGAGAAGCACAACTGAGGGGAATACTTGGATGTAATCCACGTCTCAAGTCAACTTTCCATACTGAATATAAATAATATGTTTAGTAGTCAAAATTAAAAAAAGCACATTATAAAATATTTTTTAAGCTATTGTTGAGGTAATAATAAATTATGTATATGTTACTGTATATATTAAGATCTGGTTAGTAATGATTACATAAAATAAAACCACGTTTTTATAGGAAAATACAAGCCCTTTGTTATATGCAGTCGATACATTATAATTTATGTATGTTACTTTTGGCAAGCGAAGCATTGGCCGACCCCCTACAAGATAGACTGACGACATAAGAAGAATAGCGGGAGTGAGCTGGAAGCGGAAGGCGGAGGCTCGAAGAGGATGGAGACTCATGCGGGAGGCTTACGTTCAACAGTGGACGGATACAGGCTGATGATTATGATGATGATGTTACGTTTTACTGTCTTGGCAAATGTTAGGTATTCCCGATAATGTTTTTTCTAAATGGTACATTGTATTTGTTTTCTCTTTTTTTTAATATATATTGTTCATTGTATGATATATTGTATAAGACCAATATTTCTAAAGATCCTTATGTTTTCTGTAGAATGAACTAATATACATTTAATTTTTTTTTATTATCTAATGTCATATATGTTTATGCCAAAGTTTCATTGTTTACAAAAATATCGTCTTCCAGCTATCTCGCTGACTTTTGGAGACATGTCTTAGCCTTTTTCCTTTGAAATTACCTTAAAAACCTTCCAAAAATGCTTTTATTTTGACATCCTGCTTAGGACATATACCAAAACAAACTCTTTTTCCTCTCTAGGGCGTGAAAATAGTTGTATTTATTAGTATGTATTTTTTTGCGAATATTTTATTAAATATGTGTTTTTATTACTTATGACGAAATAATACGAAGAACAATGTTATTGTGGAATAATTCAGTTGGGTTGTGAGTTATGATCCAACAGAGACATTTTGCATATTCGAATTGCATTGTTCAATTTTGTATTAGAGGAAGCGAATTCTATCTGTATATAGAGACATGCTGTTAACGTAAGTAGAGCACTTGTAGCCTTATCGTAAGTACATAGATTGCATTTCAGAGACTATACATTAACATTATGCATATGTCATAACCATATAATTATAATTTGTAATAAATCGACAGTTAGATCGCTTACTCACAGTGGCGCATTTAATAAAACTGCATCGTTTTCGTATTAACTATTGCCTATTAAATATTTTCACTAGGCTATGTAATGGCACACGAAATATATTCAAAATATTACTTAAATATACATATACTATAGATAAAATTCTTTTTTCAACGCGTCAATCCAAGCACAAAAATAACGGCAGAAGCGGGATGCGAACCGCGGACCTTGGAAACCAACTATGCCCAGGTATTCATACCGCTCGGCGAACTGCGCCACTGCTATGCCTAGACTGACTTGCGTTGAAACTAGTATTTATATCATTGTTATCATCGTACGATAGATGTCGCTATAGTATATATTCAAAGTATATATATTTTTATTATTATTCTATCAGTCTTCATTTATTCACAAGCTTAATATTATTACTTTCCGGCAGTCTATTTATTTTAGTAAGTAGACGCATTCAGTAGAATACCGACAGATGGTGATAGTGATATTGAGATCCCAATTGTGGATTCTATGACGCTTACCGTGTTACGTATGGTTAAGCGCTGCATATGGAGTATTGATCCGCCAACGTCGTAGACTACAGCCCTAGTTTCACGCATCATCCTTATTATTACAGGAATTTACTTTGAATAGGTGGTCTTTACAGTTCGACTTTCGTCTACCAACAATAATAATTAATAGGCTTTCACTGGAATTTTACGGGTGAGGGATCAAATTACATCAACCGGGGGTATTTTGAACCCACAACTTTTGGCTTGTCAATCAAACGCTTTGACCATTGAGCTGATTGGTAAAATGCAAAAAGTTTGCTTTCTGCCAATACTTTAATTTTATATATTTTTTAAAAGTAAACACAGTGCTGACCATTACCATTTCATTTATTACATAAAACATATTTAAGCTTATAAATTTAAGTTATTTCAGCTATTTTCATTCTCATTGCCGGCGGGTATAGATAGCTCAATGGTCAAAGCGTTTGCTTTGCAAACCAAAGGTCGTGGGTTCAATACCTGACGGAGATTAAAAAACAGAAAAAATAATTGATTCCTGAGATCTATAATACCCCCGGTTGACGAGAATTTTATCCGTCACCCGTAAAATCCCAGTCACAGCCTATTAATTCAATTTTGTAGTAGATAAAAGTCATCCCGTGTCATCACCACCCATTCATAGTAAGATCCTGTAATAATAAAGAATGATGCGATAATCTCGGGCCGTAGTCTATGACGTTGGCGGATAAACACTCCACACGCAGCGCATAACCATATGCTCCATGGTAAGCGTCATAGAATTCCACAGATGAGAATTCAGAATCAGTATCACCACCTGTCGGTATTCTCCTGTATGTGTTTACATTAAAAAACAAATATACTTCATATAATGCATAAAATTAGAGCATTTACTTCTTCAGTCGAATATTTTGACAGTCAATAAATATTCATGAAATTTACAGCAGCTAATTTCTCATCTTGTGTTTTCAGAATTGACGTTCAAGTTTGCCATTTCTTGCTGATGCGCTTGCATTTAGCGTTTTTGCTGTTGAGATCAAACCATACTTCCAACTTGAAAGACAAACTTCGCTAAGTAGACTTTGCACAGATTTTGCACCATCAGCACGAAGAACAGAGCCATCACCACATAATATTGTTGATGACTACATTGAATGTTGCACGAAATAAACGCAACGTCTTTAAATATTATTTGAAACTTTTAACCCTTATTTTGATATACTATTGAATTACATACAAATTTATTTTAAATACCATATATACGAGTACATATATGGTATTTTATTTTATATTCATCAATTATTCAGTGTAAATAAAACGATAAAAGTGAGGACTCAAATCACAGATATTAAATGTAAGCATTTTTTTGTCTATTAAAATTGATGCTTACCAATATTTCATCACCTCATCAAATCAAATGACTTAAAGATATTAGATAGTTAAACACATTGAAATAAACATTTTAATTTGCATGTAATGCGTATATCGTAGTAATGTTTTTTTTTTCAAAAATCTGTATGTCTTCAGTTTATTTTTATCAGATTACGTGGTATTAGAATTGTCCTTTAAGATGGTATAAGCTATATGTAAACATATGTTTATCTATATACGGGCGCAAATGTGTTTCTTCAGTTTCAAGCTTCTGCATTTTTCTACAGCGGCAAATTAAAAGACATGAAAAAGAAAGAATACTAATAGATGTTTAAGATTATACCAAACTCGACGTGCTAACTTTTGATAAACTGACGTGAAAGTGTCGCAAAAAAGGCATTTCTTTCCGAAATACCTATTATTATATGCTTGTATATTGCAAGGCCAACTTTATCAATTAACATTTGTGAATCTTCTTCAGTGTATCAATCCGGTGGATTGGTTTGCAGCAACAGAATCTTGCATCTCGATCTCCACTCCTCTTGGTCCTCCGCAAACCTTTTCAGCTCAGCATAAGCGCTACAATTCATGTCCTCGAATACTTGCGGCAAATACTCCCGTCTAGAGCGCCCTCTACAGTTTCTACCCTCAACCATCCCTTCCACAATATCGTGAAGAAGACCATCGTGGCGCATGATGTGATCGATCCATCGGGCTCGCCTTACTGAGATGGTTCTTATTAGGTGCCTATCTTCCTTGATTATCCTGAGAACCTCATTGTTCGTGTCGTGGTCTCTCCAGAAAATTCCGAGAATTCTTCAGTATGACCACATCTCAAAGGCCTCTAGTCTTCTTTTTATCACTTTCAGATAAGCACCATGTTTCAGAGCCGTACATTAAGATGCTCCAAACAAATGTTTTTGGCAAGTTGCTTGCGGAGCCTTAAAGTAATATTCTTTGACTCAAGAATTTTTGCTTTTTTATTGAAAACTAGCCTTGCTTGATGTATGCGACTGTTGACTTATCTTTTTGTTCTGCCATCCCAGGTGTTCGTACTTCCAAGGTAAACAAACTATTTTGCATCTTTTAAGGTTACTTCTAGCATTGATATGTTAATATTCTGCTACTCATTTCGGCATTTGTGAATATAATAGACAATAATATCATAGGATTCGAGAATCCAGATTTATTTAGACATTTAATCTTTCCAACGCTTTCACAAGCAAACACATATTTTCCGCAGTAATATTCAAGCATCTCTGGTTGATAGTCTTCAAATGCAGTGGCTTACGAGTAAAAAATCTTGGTTTTTCAGCAAACAAATACATATTTAAAGGGAGTGTAAAGAGTAACTAATGACAATAATTGTTGTCTACTGATATTTCTGCTAACTCTTAATGCACTCCGCTTGTACACTAGCGGACTGGTAAATAGGTTTATCGGTTTCTTGTAGTTCACATAACTTTTCGTTGTATTCTAGGTTTGGCATTCCTAGAGAGACTACATTCTCGTAGACTTCAGTTGCGGACCGTGGAAGTGAGTCGGAGCGGCCGCGGAATAAAAATGTGCCAATTGTTGAGTTCGGGACGGGAGCCTCTGAATAATGAAAATATACGCCCGCTGAAATATAAGGAGAGTGAAGCACATTGAATTTTATGGGAGAGAAATCAATTTGGGGGAGAAAATTATACAGCGACGTACACAGCCATATTGCCTAGCCTTACTTGCTCGCGTATCATTCTTATACGGTAATAGTTGACTCGAAACGTTTTCTTGATGTTTATTTTTCTTAGTGTGATTTATTTTTAATTAATAACAATTTTGTAGGTAAATTGACAGGCCTATACAACTGGGATGGGCAGCATTTGGGAAAACTAAAGTCTATTTTTAAAACGAAAATTCCGCAATGTCTTAAAACTAAGGCGTTTAACCAATGCATCCTTCCAGAAACATGGAATCTGACAACAAGTCTAACCCATACAATAAAGGTCACCCAGCGTACCATGGAGAGATCCATGCTCGGAGTGTCGCTAAAAGATTGAATCCGACACGAGGAAATACGCAGAAGAATTTAAGTAGTGTATGCTACCTAACGAATAGGCACACTCAAGTGGCAATGTGCAGGACATCTGTCGAAGAGACGACGGTCGATGGGGAAGATAAGTATTGGAATGGCGCCCAAGAACTAGCAAACGAAGCATTGGCCGACCCCCTGCAAGATGGACGGACGACATAAGAAGAATAGCGGGATTGACCTGGATGCGGAAGGCGGAGGATCGAAGAGGATGGAGACTTATGCGGGAGGCTTATGTTCAACAGTGGACGGATACAGGCTGATGATAGTGATGATGATGATGATGTAGGTAAAATAATATTATTTTATTGTCTCATTTAATTGACTTTATTTTGCATTTCTGTTCTGGATAAATTGGATGAAATTGACACCTGCATACATTTTTAATATGTGCTAGTGTCACCTAACTTCCTCCTCCCAAGTGGTCTCCACCAATTGCCACCACTTAGCCATCAGTTGCTTCTTTACATGGCTCATCTCAAAACATCTCTGCTAACAAAAATTTACCTTCCAACAAATATGGTCCCCAACGACCTGTGCTATTTGTTTATCTGTTAATTTTTAAATTAAGAAAATGATTAGTCCGACGCACCTGAGGCTTTGACCGTTTGTTCCAATGAAGTGGGTCAATTTTACCTGTGACACGCGGTTACCAAAAACATTGTATTTAATAAGCATTTCTTTATAACATATTTTTAAGTTAATAACTGTCATAATTTTGCTCACGTATATTTTATTTTTGACACCAATAGCGATATACTGCATTTTTTTTTAAATTTTATGTGAAAAATAGTTGATTTAATTAACTTCTTAGGTTTTCATGGCTAGATTTGATATTGTGGCTTTTGGGTTGAGCCGTGTATGGCGAACTTCCTTAACCAATATTTCGACTGCCATTATATAAGCAATACATTGAATGAATCATTAAAAACATTTAATGTCTTCATAATTATAAAAGCAAAATATATATAATAAAGTTTACCTACAGTCTTCTTCAGGATTGATAATTTATTTAGTTTTGAGTTAATTTATTCAGATTATATATTATTTTTTATGAGCATTGAAGGAAGTTCGCCACACACGGCTCAACCCAAAAGCTACAATATCGATAGTTGATTTGTTGAATGATTGAACGAATAATAAGTAAAAAGATAAAATACTTAGTTATACATAAGTAAATCATAAAAAAATACAACGATTTAAAAAAAAAATGTAAATAAACAAATCTGATTAATCTCTTCATTAAGGTGACCACGTTATTATTGTTTTCATTGGGCGGCTTTATAGTGAAAAAGCCCTGAAAATTTGCAGCTTTTAAGCTCTTGTCTGATTAAGGCTCTCCGGGGAAGTGTAAGCAGCGCGCAGGATCTCTTAAGTAGGCAGCTTTCGGGACGGGATTTGCATGCTGGGGAGTTTTTGTCGTAGATTAGTTATGATTAAGCCAGCGTTTCAGCGGTTAAGGCTCTCGCGGGTGGGAGTCGCTACTGAGCCGGGCGACGAAACGATTGAGAGAACAAAAGGTCCAAAGAAAGCTCCGCTCGGTCATCAAGAGATTTTTTAAATTAAAGTTTTCACTGGGTTCTTTGACGGGCGTTGTTTATTTTTTAACTAAAGATTTCGAAAATCTCATAGGTATCCCAGCTCTAGATAAAATCTTGTTAAAAAGCGTACCTGCCCATCACTTACCCGTGGCGTGAGCCATCAAAACAATCAACAGCTTTACGGTCAATAATGGTACTGCGCCGCCCTGTGGCAATTCCTATAATTAGTCGCAGTCTGTTCACTAAACAGTGTCGTAACTTATAAGTTTAAAAAAATGTGAATTGAGTTTAATTGTTTTTAATAAAATAAATAAATAAATAAGAGTTACTTCTTATATTATTTCTAAATCAGGTTGAAAATATGAAAATTATGTAAAGCATACTGAAAAATTTACACAGTAAAAAAATATTTTTCTTATTGTTGTACAATATTTTTAAGTGTTTTTTATATAAAGTAAGCGTATTAAATTTAACAAGTACTATTTAAATAACTTCTTAGGTTTTCACGGCCAGATTTGATATTGTGGCTTTTGGGTTTAGCCGTTTGTGGCGAATTTTTTTTAACCAATATTTCGACCGCTTGATGATTTAGTTGTGATTTAGTTACACGGCTAAGCCCACAAGCCACAATATCAAGTATTATTTCTTTTTTATTTGTATGTCGATTCCTAAATAGAAAAATACGTTTGAAACTAAGAATGTCAAAAATTAAATTCATTTCCCATACGGTGCAATCTTTACAAAAATTAATTATACCTTTGATTAGTAGAGTTACAGGTTAGAGTGGCATCAACTGAACAAAGGCTGATGTCTTGTTTCATATTAACTTTACAAATCAAAGTTTATCATACTAACATCATATACGAGTAATATTTAGAATATTTTAAGCCTTATGGACCAGACCTTTTTTTAATGAATTAGTTATTCCATTTCATATAAATATTTATTGTTTTATATTTTTATTGTTCTAAATATATAAGTTTACTAGTGTTGAAACATTCATTGTATATTAAATAATGATTTTCAGACGCATCGTACACAACAAAAGTGAAATTATTATTAATTAAATATACACATACTATACATCAGGATTCTTTATACGCATCAATTCATTCAGAAAAATATCGGCAGAAGCGGGATGCGAACCACAGGCCTTGGATCCTAACCTTTGCCCAGGTCTTTATATACCGCTTAGCCCTCTCGGTTATTTCTCTGCCTGAGCTGACACGCGTTAAAACTTGTATTTATACCATTGTTATCATCATATGACGATAGATGTCTCTATAGTATATATTCAGAGTATGTATATTACTATTTTTTATTATTCAATCAGTCAACATTTATTCAAAGGTTGATGCGTGTAAAGAATTTGACATAGTTTATGTGTATATTTAAATACTTATAATATTGTAATGTAGTCAATGATCTATAAAAGATAATTAGAATATTGAAAAAATAAAAATAATATTCTAATAAAAATATTTAATCCATAAAGTGAAATGAAGTTGTAATATGAGGTCCTTAAATCTGTTCAAAGCTCGGGACGGAAAAAAATGTTAATTTTACGCATGATATATAAGCTATATATTTTTATATTTATGTCCGCACAAAGATAGTTGATTTTTATAAAATTATAAAAAAACTACATAAGAAACTCTGCTGTTTTTTTCAAAACATGAATATTTTAAATATATTCCTGAATTATTGTAAGTATTTATGTAATGATTACGTAATTTTCAGAAGTAAGGCTTTGTAAATTATATAAAAATATTCGTAGAAGGATTGGCAGTAAATCGCGTAGGTGCTTGTATAAATTTTCCATGAATTATACAGTTCAATGGAGTTCATCGGAAAATTAACTTACTTTAATGCCTTCCCTAAAAGGTATCAGTATTCGAAATTTAAAGCTTTTAAATCTCAGCATCCGAAATACTGAAAAGTCTTTAAGTCTCTCCGCGTCAGATTATTTACAAGTTATATCGTTAACATAACTCAAAACAAGTAACTTTGTAGTTTATACGAAAAATATTCGAAACCTAAATATCCTGTGCGTTTTTTTAAAGTATATATTTAATTTTGAATCTAAGTATTTATTTTCAACATTGATAATATTACAGACTTAACATCTTGCCCAGGTGTAAGAATCCATGCTTAAATTTTTCATTAAAAACAGTTTTTAAATATTTTTTTATAAGCTATAATAATTTTAAATTAATTTTCATTAAAATATTAACAAATGTAAAAATATTTGATTTTGATTCACATTTATTTTAAAGCCCTTGATTCCACCCCCACATACTCCTTGATTTAATTATGTATTTTTTCAATGGTTTTACCCAAACACATATACAATCTGTAAATATGTGTGTACTAACGTAGGATCTAAAACTTTTATACCTACCTATATATTCCATTGCCAGGTTTTAATTTAATCATTATTGAAGATGGTTTCCAGGGACGCTGAAATATGTAATTGTTTACAATAAATATGAATCAAAACTAAAAACTAAAATTTTTCAATTTTGTAATTAAAATTATAATGATGCAGTTTCACCAAGTATTATCAGTTGATAACCTTAATGTTATATAAGTAATCACTATATTATAATGTAAAAAATACATTGACTTTAAACGTATTTTAAATTGGTTCGTCGTTTTACACAGATTTGTGAGTTATCAGTATTAAATTATATGGAAATAAACTGTGGTGGTAGTCAAACTTCTTAGGTTCTAGAAACACATGATTTTTGTATTGAGCTGTAATCTCTTATTTCAGTATGATTATATCAGGATTAGGAATAGTTTCGTGCAGTTTATTGAGAGTATTTTTTTATCACCTTCTTTTATTAATTTTACTTAACTCTTTCACATCGGTTGTCGGCATATGCAGTCAAAGATTCCCCGACCGTTGACAGCAGTTGACGTGATATTCTGTTTTGCTACTTTCAATACTCATTTTGAAATCTACGCTAGAAAATTGGATGTGCAGTCATTCCCTTTATCAACCTACATGTATTATTTACAGGAATCTGTAAAGCATGAAAATGAATGTCGTTAGATTTCGTCACAAGAGCGATTTTTCTGTAAACCGTATGTGTCAAAGCCACCACATGTATGGAGATATATAATGAACGTTTGTTAAATATAATAGTTTTTTATGCAGCATCTGATAGTTAAAGAATAGCAGAACCAATGTGATATATGAAAATAGGTCAGATAAGTACATTTATGTTTCAAATACTAGTTTTAAGCAAAAAGTGGTTTGAAAAATTCACGCCGTATTGATATTATAATTTTGTATTCCACTGAGCCATATCGTAAAGGATTATTTTACCATTTTATTTATCGTAAATGTGATTTCCAGCGAGGTTTAAATTGTAATATTGTCATATTTAATATTGTATTTGACTATAAAGAACACGATTGAGTCACATTATTATTTAGCATTGTGAAAAGCATTTTTATTTAGTACGCTAGTATGTTACTGCAGAGAAAATACTTAGTTGATGGAGCTTGCATATGGTTTTTCTTAATTAACGTTAGTAGTAATCTTCCACAAACCTCCGAAACATTCGGAACTATCTGCTGCTAGGGAATCTCTGGTGAAGAAGATGAACATGTCTCTTGAAAGGGTTTCACGATGGGGCGACCTCAACCTCGTCAGTTTCAACATTTCAAAAACCCAATCATGTACTTTCTCCACCAAGAAGACTGCTATGGATCCTGTACCTTTCAACGGTTGTTCTCTTCCGAAAGCAAGCTCCATCAACATGCTTGGATTATCAATATCGAATAATATCAAATATTACGAGTCAATTAAGTGTAAAGACCAAAAACTAGGTGTATTATATAGATCACGTCGGTATTTCAACGATAAACAACTTCTTCTTCTATATAAAGGACAAATCCGACCTATCCTTGAATACGGCAGTCACCTTTGGATTGGAGCCCCAAAATACCTTCTAAACTTAATTGACTCAGTTCAAAGAAGAGCAATTCGTTTGATAAACAATGACACCCTTACGTCTAATCTACAATCAATGGAACACAGACGTAAGGTTGGTTCTCTTAGTCTTTTCTACCGTTATTACCACGGTCGCTGCTCTTCGGAACTTAAAGAACTAATTCCTCCTGCACCCACTCAGCCGACAAACTCGTCTTACACTTGCCGAACATCCATACACGGTTAATATATGTCGATCAAGAACTGGCAGCTTCCAAAGTTCCTTCCTTAATGCCACCGGTAAGCTATGGAATGCTCTTCCAGCGTCTGTGTTTCCTCCTTCCTACAATCTGGATCTCTTCAAGAAACAGATAAATATACACTTGCAATCTCCCCAACCCACACACAAACACGAACACAACACACGTTTCCCGCATGCAGCATCCAGCCTCCCTGGCTGAGCGTCATAGAGTGCACTGGTCTTGATCGGTTGTGCTCTCCTGCATGCGTTTACATAAAAAAAAAAGTAGAATTTCACAAATTCAATGTATAAAAAATAAACTAAAGTAAACCTCGACGCTACAAAAAAGTAAAACGCTATGGCTATTTACTTTTAGAGCGCTTATTTTGAGGTGTTGTGGATTCTCTCATTCGATCTCCTGCAAAAGAAAAACATTTTCCCAGCTCGGAAGAGGCTGCCCCTTGATAAGCTCTCAAGGATTCGTTAACCCTTTTCCATCTGAATAAACAGCGAGTCCACTAGAGTCAGAAATTGTATCCAGCAATATTAGTAGTGCGAGTCTCGTTGTGCGTCAAACCACAGTGTTAAGTGAACAAATATTGGAGATTATAAATAGCAACTAAAGAGCGTCATCCAAAACTTGTTTAGTGAGCTTTTTGCTTGGATAAAACGTAAAAACACTACTTATAAATTCTTTTTTTTTTTCATTTTATCTAGCCTCCTGCCGCTGTTCTTATAGTGTCGTAAGTCCACCTTGCACGGGTCAGCCAACAATCCATCGATTATCGGTTTTTTGACTGATACTTCCGGTTTTAATTTGTGTATTGTACTTAAAAAAACGGTTTCTTCATTGAGTTAAGAAATTATTAGTCATTAAATCCAATGTCACTTACATGCCTGTGGGTATAATTCAATGGTCAAAGCGTTTGCTTTGCAAAGCAAAGGTTTTGGGTTCGATCCCAGATGGAGATTTAAAAAAGATAAAGATTTTTAATCGATTTCTGCGCTCTAAGATACCCCCAGTTGGTGTGAATTTGATACCTCATCCGTAAATTCCAGTCATAGCCTATCAATTTAAAATTGGTCGTAGACGATAGTCGTCTCGTGAAGACCACCCGTGCATAGTAAATTCCTGTAATAATAACTACGGTGCGTGAATCTCGGGCTGTAGTCTATGACGTTGGCGGATCAACACTCCACATGCAGCGCTTAGCCATATGCACCATCGTAAGCGTCATAGAATTCCACAGAGGAGACTTCAAAATTACTATCACCAGCTGTCGGTATTCTCCTCTATGTGTTTACATAAAAAACATGCTTCATTTAACAGTATTGAATTAATATTTAAAAAACTTATGTGCATCGATAAAATGGCTTCTTTACATCTAATTAACATCAACACACTTTTAGTTCACCTCTCAGAAGTCTCACATGTAAAATGTGAGTCTTCTGAGAGGTGCAAGATATTCGTAAAGCAAACATAAATATTTGAAATTGTACTTCATATTTATATAGTTGTCTTTTTGAATCAATGTATAAGGCTATTAAAAGCTTTTGTACTAGCTTGCCTGACTTTATAGGTTTTTGAAAATTTACCTAAACGCTCTCGCCTTTTTTGCCGCCTAAAAGATGATAAATTCATATAATCCTGTCGTACCTAACTTCTCAACCCTAATATCCACCAGGCGCCCGTGGGCCTCCAAGCAATGAACAAACGCAGAATAAACTGAAAACGGTAGTTTTTTCAGCCGGTGAAGCCTTGAATTCAGGCTGCCTGCGTGAAATACTGCGAGGTGAAAGGAAAAACTAAGTGTGCGAGATGAAAAGTTTTACATTCGCTTCAAGGTTGTATCTATTTTATCTTAAATTTATGATGCGAAGTTGTGTTTTTATGATTATAAAGGACGGCATGTAATCTGCACTTCTGAAAGGAAACAAATATCTTGCAAGATTTTATGAAATATTGATGAAATATTAAATAATCTATTGACTTTGATACTTAAAACTACGACTTTCTAACTAAAATAAAATAAAACTATGCATTAATAAATCATAAAACTGAAAAATGTTTTTCTATAAAATTAAACTTATGTAACCTATGCATATGAGCCTGAAACATGCTAGTGAGTTTAAATGTATAAAAATATACATCAATGTAATAAAATTATTAAATAAATTTAATACAACTCGACAATGGGAACCCGTCGTAGTTGAAACATGTCGTCCAATCTAATACAACGTCCGTTACAATAAAAAAATGTGGAATATTTTTAATATGAACTTTTATTTTAATTTTAATAAATGTAGCACTGTAGTTATATTGTTGTTCATGGACTACAAATATTCAAATTTATGCTTCATTTCTTTATCGTGTGAAAACGCACAATAGACCGTTAAATATTAAATACAATTAATTAGAAAAAATAAAAACACAAGTACATAACAATGATGGATATAAACCTGTATTAGCACACAAGGCATATAAAATTATTTTATAATATTTAATAATGAAGCCTGAGCAACGAACTCCAGTACAAATATATTTTAATATACAATTATATTTTGAAACATCATGGTTACCCTATAATTAAACATGAAATCTCAGATTCTTGTCTACAGTTTCAAAATGAAAATTTCTTGTCGCACTTATTTTTCATTAATTCTTTTTCATGAAATATGAAAAAAATATATATAAATAAACATAATGTGAAACATAGGGTAGTTAAGAAGAAGAGGGTCGTAAATTTGCAAATTGTTTTTAGATACAAAGTGCTTATATCTTACAATTTCGTAATGGACTATCTGTTTATTTTGTTTACTTACTTTGCTTACTTTTTGCGTCTTCTCTTTGGCGAATTGGTGGGATTGGAGCTTTGGAAGAAATCTCACTTATTCTTTTTTTTTTCCTTTCTCAAATTGAATTTTATTTGGTTATATCTGTTTCTTTTGATGTCGAATAAAAATGGTTTCCTCGATTACGCCGTTATTGGTTCGAATTCGTCTTGAATAATTAAAATTCTCAGATATCTTTTAAGCTATTTCCTAGAGTAATTGAAACATGTTTGTGAATCATTATTTATTTATCGTTATTTGCAAACAATATTAAATATTTCCACCAGAAAAGGTCAAATGAAAAGGTAATAAGGCTTACATAAAATTTTGAAATATAATTTGTTAAATATTGTTGTTATATTGTTAGTATTCATTCTCTTTCATCAGTTTTATTTTTTTCAATTATGTTATTTGCATACGAACGTACTTGTTGTACGCTCATACTCTTGTCTCCACAGATTTCGCATTGCTGGGAATGGATTTCTACCGTCGCAATGTTTTGTGCAGACAGGAAACGGATTACCAAGCGCAACTCAAACATCATGTACGGCTGCCAAGCCAAGACTAAGCTCCGCAGGCAGCTCGTCATGGAAGGGATTTTAAGTTAGGAAACCAAGATACACTACAAAATCTCTGGATCTACCATAACACCGCTTTTCAGGACTGTAGCGAAATGGAAACCTTATTTTATGTGTATTCACATACTTCAAGTTTGCGCTGCGGTTTCGTTTTCAATGAGAAATGTTTTATATTTGTCCATGTATACTTTTTTTAAATTTTTGTATATATGTTAAGGTGCTCAAAGCGCTATGAATCCATGCTTGTAGTTTCTCTAAAAGATACAATCTGGAACGAGGAAATATGAAAAATAACTCGAGTTGTGGAGGATACCCAACAAATTGGCACACTAAAGTGACAATGGGCAGGACATATATATCGTTGATATGATTGTCAATGAAAAAAGTGCTAAAGTGGCATCCAAGAAATGGTGGGGATTCAACCGCAGACTTCGTATACCACTTCACGCGTCAATGGCTCGTCAATTAAAGTATTAGGAAATAACACTTATTTATAAATAATATTAAAAGATAAAATAAAAAAAAACTTGGTACGCAAGTAATTTTTCATTTAGAAAAAGATTTAAAATAGGCATCTTCAGGCCTGGATAGGAGATTTTTCGTCACATATTGTACTTTATTAATGGGGGATGCCCGTCAGTCTTTCAGCAGATAAATAAATCTCCATTGCTGCCTTAAAAGAAGCCTTTAATGTATTGAATAATAAGAAAGACATTTAAATTCTGTGTTGGCTGTACTGTGATGAAAAAGGTCTGCATTCGTTTCGTACAAACTAAACACAGTAGCGTATCCGTTTTTATTGGATGCTCAGTAATAAGTTTTTTTCTACGGGTCGTTTCAAAGGCGCATTGCATCATCATTTATTTTAAATAGAGTTGTTTCTACACAAAAAAGCTAAGCGTTTTTGTGGGAAATTTTCCTGGATTAAGCTGAAAGTTAGTTGTTTAGTACTATATGGTGTTTTAGAATAATTTAAAATTTATCATTTAAATAAACGATTTAGAGCATTATATTTTTCGACCAATTTTGGTTTCAAAATCATTAATTTCAATACGAAACCTTTAAATAAAATTGGAAATATTATAGTTCGTGTACTGCTGTAGAAAAAGAATAAAAATTGAAATAAATATATGTTTACTGACTTAATGGTTAATTTATTTTAAAATTATCTTTAATCAAAAATATTTGTTGTGCATTTTTTAAACAAAAACAAAAATGATCCTTACATTTGATAACACTTTCTATTTTAAAATATCATCAGTTAAATATTCAAAGTTTTCAGAAAAATAATGGAAACACTTTTTGCAGGTGACGGTGCACAACATTAACTACAACTACCTTTTCTTCAAGCCTCCGTCTTCGCGCCGTCCTAGCAGGTAGTCAGGGAGTACGAGTATACATAGAAAGATGCGGAACAACGAGATGCAGAGCTAACAAGGGATGAGGCGAGGAACCAAGACGGCTGATAGAGCTTTGTGGTGGTGACTCGTGATGCCCATATGCTCCAGTTTGGGAAGCAGATTTGGAAAATGAAAGATAATGATAAAATAAACAACACAATGAAAAATCCTTTTTTTTAAATTTGCTTTGTTTTGCCTAGTACTTATACTATACATTCTGATTACTATTGGCGGTTTGTGTATTGTATAATTAATATTAAAATCTGTTTCACGCTCAGTCGGCCAATGTGGCCAAAGTTCACGTCAAATTCGCAACGAGAATCCAAAATGGTTTCAGTCAATATTATATTTTACATTCACGTTAATTCGCCGAGTAATTTCGCTGTAAATCAGTGTTCACTCTTTATTCACGGCCCAGCACTTTTTTCAGTCCACCCGGACACAAGCGATAGCCTAATTCCGCACGCTTTTCATGCAAATAATAATAAATTTGCGAAGTCCAAATTCACCGAAACGAGAACCGGTTTTTTCCACACGCTCAGTGCCAGATGAACCCTTTTTTTAGGTGCCACTATTTGTATATCTGTTTCAAAACTGCGGTAATTTGTGATATATTTTGGTGAATTTCAATTTTTTTACACACCTAAAATCAAGCAAAAATGGCACATCGTTAGCGCGGTTCTATTTATAACTCAAAGTTTAAGCAACGTTAAACGAAAAACCTAAGAAATTCATTGGCTGCTTTAATCGCGTATAGTTGTTTGGGTTTAACCGCTTTTTTAGACCAAATGTTCATGGCTTAGACAGCCTCACACAAACCATCTCACTGTCTTAGAAAATCAAATCACAATCAATAAAATATGCCTTGGATTCTACAGTTGTCGTTTCTTCAAATCTTTGAGCATTTCTGTTCTAAAATTCATTGGAAAATATATACGAATATGCTTTATATTGGACCTTCTGTGGCAATTATCTCATGAAATGTGAAGTAGTAACTGAAAGATTTGATTTTTAGAATGTTGTGGTGATTGTAAAAGAATGATCAAGAAATAAATAGAACGTAGTCGAATAATATACCATTAGAAGGATATCATCATAATATAGAAGGATATACAATTCTAAAATTCATTAATAAGACACAGGATGCAGAGCTGATATGGGAACAAGTGAGAACAACGGAAGATAATCTAATAAAAAAAAATGTTTATAAAAAAATGAGTTCATTTGTACTTATATTATTCGCATAAAATATTTTTATTTTGTATTTTTTTTAGTGCGGCTCTGCTCGCACCTTTGTAGAACGAATGGTGGGTTACAAAACGAATGCATCGCCCAGTTTTATATTCAGCCCACACAGTTCCGCATTCAAAAGGATTCAAATTAATATTTCGGAGTTTAATGCGAACACAAATTTGTTTTGTTTCGACGCCCGTTTGTATTTTGTGCATGTTTCCAAATCGACGAGCGAAATTCAATAATCTTGGCTCGCACCAATGCTTACAAATTGTACTCGAAATAGATACGAGTACCTGCGATGATTAGAGAAAAACAAATCATAACAAGATTGAAAAAAACAGAATTTAATTTATTGTAGTAGAAAATCTGCATTGGTATTTAATTTACCGCAAACCTTTTGATATCTATTTTAATAATAAATGAATTGACGTATACAACTGGGATGGGCAGCATTTGGAAAACTGAAGTATATTTTAAAAGCAAAACTTCCGCAATGTCTTAAAACTAAGGCGTATAACCAATGCATCCTCCCTATATTAACTAATGGCGCAGAGACGTGTAATCTTAAAGCAAGTCTTACCCTTAAAATTAAGGTCAACTAGCGTGCTATAGAGAGATCCATGCTCGGAGCGGTCGCTAAAAGATATAATCCGGAACGAGGATATCCGCAGAAGAACTCAAGTAGTTGATTCTACACAACGAATAGGCACACTCAAGTGGCAATGTGCAGGTTATATCAGTCTAAGAGATGATGGTCGATGGAGAAGAAAAGTATTGGAGTGGCGCCCAAAGAAGTGGCAAACGAAGCATTGGCCGACCCCCTGAAAGATGTACTGACAACATAAGGAGAATAAGCGGGAGTGACCTGGATGCGAAAGCGGATGATCGAGAGGGTGGAGACTCATACGGGAGGCTTACGTTAAGCAGTGGAATGGTACAGGCTGATGATGAAGGTTATTTGCCTCGTTTTGACATGAACCACGTTGAACACGTTTGGCTCTACGTTATGTATTGATTTCCTCCTTTAAAATTTTGATATCGAAGACTGGATGAAGGATGCAGGATCAGGTTCACCATACAAACATTTGTTTCTGTTTCACGATACACGTTTATTCGTCAAACACTTGCTACAAAAAAGACCGTTGTGGCCCACGCCATATTGGCATGGCCAACACCGTCGCGTGCGTTTGTATAACTGACAGCTCACGGCGCGCTCTCACATCGGCGGTACCAACCAACAATATGACAGTCGTACCAACTGGCAATGGCCAACTGTCATTACAATCATTTTGTCGTATGCAAACACCGCTAACATTATATAATTGAACTAACATTCGATGTAGATGTCAAGCTAGCGAACCAAAATAAGAGACAAAAGATCGTTTGTCGAGGCTTTGCGGCATCGGCCTTAAGGAGCTTTATCAAGCTGATATCAGTATATTTATAAAATAAAAAATTGGTAAAAATTTGAAGTATCGCAAAAACCCTACATAATTAATCTGAAATATAAATTATCAATTAAAAAGAAAGTAATATTTAAAAAAGCATAACATGATTTAAGCAAATACAAATAAAATAAAGCTTATTGGATTATATATATTTTTATATTTGCTTATGGTTAACAGCAATAAAAATGATTGTACCGAGAATAAAATATATAGGTTACGCCATTACGAGGTCGTTCATGTTTTTTTCAACTTTCTGCATAAACTTTTCTTCGAGTCTCGAGTTCTCATTTTCTTGGAAAACTAACTATTAAGATGCTGCGGTCATAACGTCAAGCAGTTTTTTTTGCGACGAGTAAATGAACCACTGGGATGCTAATTTGACGCATTTTTTATATTTGAGTTTTGCGATACTAGTACTCGTAGTAAATTTTACTTTAATTACTATAAATAATCATAACTTCATCGCTTATTTCAAAACACTTTTTCAGATTATTGTTTTGGTGATACTTTTTGAATCAATCGTCCCTTAAGTATTAATAGTCTAAATTATGATCGTAAAAACAACAAAAAATGTTGATATTTTTCCAATGCATTCTACTATGCACCTTATTTGTGACAAAAGTTCAAAAAAAGCTTGAAGAAAATACAAGTCAATGTTTTTTTGTTACATTAAAATATTGAAATAAATTTTGTGTTTTTTAATTCATTAAATATCAATTACGTCATCATCGTTGTTTTTTCATCAGTACCATAAGTAAGTGGTTTCATTGAATTATGATATATTTAAATTTTCAGTTTTTTTTGTGTAGACACATATAGGAGAATACCGACAGATGGCGGATGTGGCTAAGCGCTGCATGTGGAGTGTTGAGCCGCCAACGTCATAGCCCGAAATTCACGTATCCTTATTCTCATTATTACAGGAATTTACTACGAATGGGTGGTCTTCACGGGACAACTTTCTTCTACCACCAATTTTAATTAATAGACTATGACTGGCTATTTACAGGTGAGGGATCAAATTCACACCAACCAAGGGTATTTTAGAGCTCAGAAATTGATTAACAATACTTTTTTTTTATTATCGGTTGGGGATTGAACCCACGACCTTCGGCTTGCAAAGCAAACGTTTTGAGCATTGAACTATACCCGCCAGCAATCGAGATATACCCGGAAAGATGTTGAAAAAAGTAAATAATAAAAAAAATTCAGAATTACATATTTCATACAAACATTCCAAGAATTTGTATAAACAAGATTCATCTATTCGTGAAGAATTCCCTGAACGGTTCAGACAACCGACGCTTCTGACGTTTTCCTGAACAAGGCAGAAATTTTATTATGGTAAGGAAAGAGTTGAGAGAAATAAACCTGAATGCTTGTCAAAATATTTATAAAAACATTATCATTATTTTATTACATCATGAGTTTAATTGTGACGAATAAAACTAATTGTTATGTTTTAAGCTTTAATGGCAATTATTAGGTCAAATGTTTTAACAGAATCTAAAGGAAGCAGAGTATTACGATACAAACATTATGTTAAACTTTTTGAGTCTACGAGCTCTAGTTGTTGGGTATCATATATATTTCGAAGTAGACGTTGGGATGCAGAGATGTCTTGTAGTAATAAACGAGTGAATACAATGGTATCTGACAGACGTGAGTGGTAGTTATTTGAAGTAAGCATACGTTCCAGACACAGAATATATAGGAAGAATAAAGACGCAAAAATATAAAACACAATTAAATATTTACTATAGATTAGTAAAACACAATAAAAATTGTTTTATTGTATTTTATATATTGAAATGTGCTTTTGAAATGTTCTGATAATGTATCATGAAAATATTTTTTTCACAAAGTTTCAGAAAGAAATATCAGATAATAATCACCACTGTGTGTGACTGTTAAGGTTAATTATGTGGCAAAGAAGAATGAGAAAGTTTAAAAGTGTCGTTCCTTACCTTTATCGGAAGGTAGATAGATTTATTGAACCGTAAGCCATAAGCCGGATAAGAAAGATTTAGAGTCAAGGTTAATTACCCAATTTAAATTTCACTAGTCGACCGTGAGTTTGGTTAATTGCGTTTAATTAATGCTGAGAAAACGTTAATACTGAAAATAAAAAGGGCAAATATACCATTTTTTTTTTGGTTTTCAGTGATTTTATAGATCTTAATAGCATTTTTGCAACAAGAGTAAATTTTCAGCGTAGTTTTCTTCGATCAGAAAAAAAATTTAATGAGTACCAGAACATGAATAAATTAACGCTTGTTGCTTGCTGCGTGTCGTTAGTTGATTTAATTGCCTTCGAGGTTTCGTTAGCTTTGGGTAAAAATCCGATCGTTTTATAAATGCTGATTAACAAACGCTGTCGTCTCTTCGAGTCTACAGGCTTTAGCTGTAATAATTATCGGAATTTTTTTATATATTCAGATAGATATAAGGACCAGTGAAATATATTATTAATTAAAATACTTAAATGAACAAAACGTGAGTACACTGTGTGAGGTTTGAATCCTTCAACACAATAGTTTTTTATTCGATAATACTCTTATATATTGACTATGAGAATATAGAATATAATTATATTTGTCATACGAGATTAAAAAATTAATAAAAATAAATAAAGATTATTCACCGTTTTTCAATTAATAAGTATGTATTTTCAATAACATTAAGGTTATCAATTGACAATAATTGGTGAAACTGCATAATTATAATTTAAAAATTATTGAAGATGTCTCCAATGAGTCCGAAAATTTCCATTTAAAATAAATGCGAACCAAAACTAAATATTTTTATTAAGTTCATTTTTGAATAAAAATTAATTTTAAATTATAATAAATATATGAAAAATATTTTTACTATGTTTTAATATTTTTTTTTGGAATGATGCCCTTTTTATTTTCAGGATTAACGTATTGCTGTAATCAACTGGAAGAGGGAATTGCCGTGAAAATTTTTCATCGGAATTCTTCAGCCAAGCACGCCGAAACTAATAATAATTGAGGTAGATGTACAAATGCCGAGGCGCTTTCCCGAGCTGGTGGTGTTTAGAGAAAGTAGGAAAAGTAGTCGATTAATTATTATGAGACATTTACCACCCGATTCGAACATAGCTGAAAAATTTGGGCTTAATTATTTAAAAAATATAATCGAAAATTTTGCAGCTCTACGTATGTTTTCAGCATTCATTTTGAGATCCATTATAAACTATAAATATTTATTTATTCACCGTGTTTTTACATGGATCACGTAAATTAGTCCTCTATTAGGAGACTGCAGTTACAACTAACTCGTAGCCTTTTTCAATCACTTGTTTATTTATCCAATCTCAATCCATCAATTGTTAATTAAGTTATCTCTTAACAAGTGATGGATTGGGAAAGGCTTCGAGTTATTTGAAACTGCAGTCTCCCAATGGAGAACTTATCTTACGTGATCCATGTAAAAATAAGGTAAATAAATAAATAATTATAAATTATTACGTAAGCTATTCAATTATTACACAGGTCAATAACATATAAAATTATTCATTTAAAATAATTCCTGGCAAACCCACAAATTATGCATAAAAATAACAAAATTGTTTAACATTAAATAATTCGCTTAAAAAAATATTTCAAATATAAAAAACAAAAAAAAACAATTCTTGATAAATTTGTATTGTATTTCAAATATTCAAATTAAATAATAAAACCGAAAAATGTATGTCATCAGTATTTAACACAATAAATAAATGTTTAAATATTCACTTTAAATGTTCGTTCCAGTTTTACATATTTTTCC
Organism: Glossosoma conforme; assembly: GCA_022606575.1. NCBI lineage: Eukaryota > Metazoa > Arthropoda > Insecta > Trichoptera > Glossosomatidae > Glossosoma > Glossosoma conforme. The sequence goes on along the minus strand of JAGTXR010000003.1, from coordinate 3,654,392 downwards.
ATGTTTTCATTTCAAACGATAGTTGCTGCTGTACAGTCCAAAAAATATTTTGTATCATTTTTTACATTTCTTTTAATGAATTTTCGATTAACCTTAGGTAGATTGAAAATGTAAAAGCGGTACTGGCGTAATATGGGAGGGAAGCTGTGGTTTTCCGACTATATGAAAATTCATAGCGAGTAAGGGGAACTAAACAATTTAATATTACAAACCTCTTCTCCGAAAAACCTCCATAGCGATCTCATTTATATGCAAGACTACTCTACTACCCACCACAGACCGATAATTTTTAATAAAATTTTCTTACGTTGACAACTATCTAGCTTCACAGTCTAGACAGATTTGAAAAGTTTTTTTTTGTCAACACGTTAAATGAAAAATTTCACATTAAATCTAAACGTTTAGTGACGCCAAAACTTCCACTCTGAATAAATATTTTGCAGTGAAAGTTAAATTTAAGTTAGCAATTATGTTTTCTTTTGAATTGCGGTGGTTTTGTGAATGTCAAGTAAGTCGATAAGTTTATTTGGCTTGTTAAACTTTTACAAGTTATTGAGTTACTTAAAGCAAATTACATAAGCGTAGACCTTTTCAATTTATTTGGAATCTCTTAAGATGATTATTCAATATTTAGCATAGAAAATATAAACGATAGCATGTATCTTTCTTTTTAGTATCAATCCGGTGCATTGGTTTGCAGTAACAAAATCTTGCATCTCGATCTCTACTCTTCTGAATCCTCTACAATCCTCCTTAGCTCTGCATAAGAGCTACAACTCATCTCCTCGAACATTTGCTGCAAATGCTCCCGTTTTGGGCGCCTTCTTCAGTTTCTACCCATAACCATCCCTTCCACAATGTCGTGAAGAAGATTATCGTGGCGCATGATGTGACCGATCCATCGGGCTCACCTCTCTGAGATGGTTCTTACTAGACCTATCTTCCTTAACCTCTCCTCCCCGGTGATGTGTATCGACTACACATTGCTTGTAATAACTTAAATATCTCTGTATATATAATACATACAGGGTTCAGATTTTAGATATTCCTCCTTAATACATTTAAAAATTTAAAAACAAAATATTTATAATAACAGGCACTCATCGGGAGCAGGAAATATTTTTCTAAAATCCGGAATGAATTCACCACTACACTCAAGATGCGTCAACTGTCATGTATTAATTCGACCTGTCGGAAGTCATACAAAAGCGTGTGCAAAAATAAAATAAAAAAATACCCAGATACGTAGGCATCTATACTCCTTACCCTCGCTGACGTACTAAATGAGTGAGCGAGACGGGAAACCTCAGTTGCGTTGGCTACTACCTCAGTTTTGCCGGCTCATCGATATGTCGACAGGCTAAGTAGTGTTAGTAGCTCTCGGAAGTTCACACGGCAAGGTGCGTCTAGCCGTTTAAGGTCTTCGTCTGATGTTTTTCATGTTTTCAGCTATTAAATGTAAATTATTACTGCTTATTGACATCAACTATTATAAAATTAAGCGATATCTTTGAATATTTTAATTTTTTCGAATTTCTACTCATTTTATTCACTTTAAATCAGAATGTGTAACGATTACACATCATCGGAACGCGTGGAAGTTTTTAACATAGTAAGGCGAGGGTTTATTATGCTGAGAACTTTATTGTTCGTGACACGGTCTCTCCAGGAAATTCCAAGAATTCTTCTGTGTAACCACATCTCAAAGGCCTCAAGTCTTTTTTTATCACTTTCAGATAAGCACCATGTTTCACAGCCGTACATCAAGATGCTCCAAACAAATTTAATGACAGTTATTGATGATGTTAACATCAGTACATCAAAGAAAGTACATGTATTTATAGGAAACTAAAATTCGTAGTTATTCAAGTCTAAACAAGATGAAGTTAATGTTTATTTTATTTATAAATGAGATCATGTTAATTTTACAACAAATTTGAGTGAAATATAATAAAAAACTAAAGAATCTCTCAACGTAATCACCACCAAGTCAATAAAAAATTACAAAGTTATTTCAATAAGATGAACCTTAAAATTTAGAAGTCGAAGCGCAAAAGCCGCTTAATTGAACGATGAAGAATATTCCGTCCTTTTTTCATTGAATAACTGAATTGCTCAAGGTAGCACCTTCAAGTCTGTGAAAAAATTTCAGGAATTTTTCAGCGGACGACAGAGTGCCGGGTGAGTCCGTTGGGCGAGGCACCTGATAGTGCCCTCAAGTGCCCGCCAGCCCGTCCTGAAAGCCTTCCAGCATGCAAATGAGGTCGAGACGGGGCCTGAAACCTTGCCGAAGCTTTTTTCAGCGAGCCTCGTGTCACCTGCAAGGGAAGCGCTTCGTTAGAATTTTTATCTTCACACACCTCTAGTTGAATGTAAATGTAAATGCAAGGCACCTTGAGACTCGCCCAGATTTTCAGTGAAACACTGGCGTGCATTATTTAAAGTCACCTACGTGAATGCAGAAGCGAGAGATTTTACTTCCTTTTGCGAGACATTTTAATATTTTATCTCTTTGAATAAAAGCTTACCTTTTTCTAGGAGAGGATCAATATTAAATTGCAATACAATAAATAAAAAATACTAACAGAAAATGTATCATTATTTCTCTCAATAATTTAATAAATTGACGTAACGACAAAATTGTACATCTTACAGCTGGTATTCAATATTAAAAAAATAAAAATATATTTAAATTATAAATTATATATAACAAACAGTCTACAAATTGTTTTTTGATGCTCACTATTATGGATAATCCGGTGATAGACTGGTTGTCAATCGAAACAGAAAGATGCTTTGTTCAAAACGTTATTTTAAACATCATTATTTGTATCAAACATCCAAAGTAATTGTTATAATCAACTCTCGATCTTAGATGTAATCTGTCAATTCATACAGTCAGGGATCAAAGATCGAAACAGCAAGTATCGAGTAATTTGCGGTGTACGAAATTCTATGTATTAGTAATATTAATATTCATAAGGAATGCTGACTTATCGATACGGACCATGAACCATCCCAATAATATGCCACTCTATGTGGAATGAAGGGATCAAGCTCCAAAAACTGAATCGAGGAATGTGCAGTGTATGACATTCGAATGTAATAATATTATTTTAAACAGCTTACTCATGTTGTAAATTCGGGTATAAAAGGAGGACTCGTATTAAATAAATTAGTACCAACTCAACTCCGGTCTTTGGTCTTATCCTCAGTGCCAGATACTTGGTATTCCGGCATCACCATTTAAGCTGATGCTGTAATTTTGAGACCGTCACCTCAGTAGCGGAACATACTTTTTGCATCAAAATAAAAATGTGTATTGTAAAACCAATACTCGAGAAAACAATGAATCGGGATATAATTGCTTTAGGTGTAAGAATAATTTTACTATAAAACAAATAGATTCTTCCCATAAATTCAGTTTTTTTTATTTAAAAAACTATTTTTCTTAATATTTCACTATTAAGGATAGTGCTCTTAAAGCATAAATAAATGTAAGTAGAAACGAGTTATCACTTTGGTTGAAGAATTGGAAATACATGTCAATAACATTAATATTATTAATAAAATTTTTGGACGGTATTAAATACTGACAGTAAAAATAATAACAAATAGGAGTGCAATTAAATAATAATAAGGCTTAATTTAATAATATGAGACACGTACCAAAAGTAACATAACATTAAAAAAATTCAATAAATTCTTTAATCATATATTGTTTTATGAGTCTAGTAATCTCACTCATAAAAACACAACTATGATTCTATGAGCCGTGCGAAAAAATGACCAGGGGCCGGAAGTTTATTACATTTTTATGCGATCCTTGTTTAGCTTTTCGCATGATATAATATAATTCGTTGAATTTCACATAACGAAACATATTACGAAAAAAAAACCTTAGTTTTACTGGCGCATTAAATTTAACGATTATATCTGGCCATAAAGGGTTTGCCGCTTTATTGAAAGTCATTTAATAGTTTAATTTACCATGTAACGATATTTTATACGTTATTATGTTGACCTGAGTGCCAAAGTGGTAGTAGAAAGTCTTTCCGTTCAAGAGTTTCATTTTGAGTAAGTTGCATTAATCAGTTTTCAATGTTTTGTGAATTATAACAGCATGGTATATAAATTTAATTTTATATTATCCATGCCTCCAGAACGTTGCAAAATTATATTTTTTGAATATATAATTAATACTCAACATGCTTTCAAAACCATGAAGTTTTGAAAAAAAAGGCTATTATCAATACTCTTCTGCTGCATACAATGAAGAGTATTGTGTATTAAAGCTTTCCAAAAACACTCGTTTTCATAAAAACAAATAACATTGCATTACTTTATTACAACTGTATAACATAAATTCACTATGAATTATTAAAACCTGGTGAAACCATTACTGCAGCGGTTTTATTGTGACCAATTAGAACGTTTTAAAGAGTGATTGCTCAAAAAACGATCGGTTTTGATCAACAATCACAGCCGAATTATTCACCACGACAATGCAAGACCGCAGCAAGGATCACCCAAAATCAGTGAGTTAGATTTTGAAATTGTACCACAACCACCATATTCACCTGATATAGCGCCATCAGACTTTTACTTATTTAGTTCCTTGGAACATTCAATTCGCGATGAAAAATCGTTAATGTGGAGCACGTTAAATATCACTTAATTAATTTATAATAATTGACCTAATTTTTTCGAAAAAGGTACAAAAATTTGTCCATTTTGTGGAAAAAGATATTGAAAAATGATGGCAATTATTTAAAAGATTAATAATGTCTGGTTGATATTTAAATAAATTCATTGTTTTAATGACAAAAAAATGGTCGTTTCCTTTTTTTGAACAATCTATTAAATTCTGCGTTCAGTTATATTTAAATGGCAAGCGTACATATTGTGAAATACGCATATATAACTGAGTTATTACCTTAAACGTGGATCACAAAGTTACCAACAACTTACATTAATAGTAATAAGTTACTCCCTGAAGTTTCACGTATTCGTTGGCCCAAGAATTCAACTGGAAGATGTTGTGAGCGGCTGAAATATTCCGAGACCGTTTTTGCTCTCGAGTATTTGCATAGCTCATTTCCTGTCTTTTCAAGTTATCTGTCCATTGTCCTGAAGTAGATGCAGACAAGGTTTTCAGACTCTTAGCCTTCACAATAAGTAGCCTTCAGATCTGAATGCTTGCGACTTCCTCCCATAAAGTTGGACGGGCAATTTCTTAGAGAACAAGTTGTGTAACTATTATATACTTGGAAATATCTTTTAGTACTGCTTGCTGCACATTATATAAGATATACAAAATTGTACATTAAAGGCATATATTCATATTTATATAAAGGCTTACTAAAAAAATATAAATACTGTTCTATTTGTTTTAATATAGCTCACGGTGGTAATTGCTTACACACTAACTAAAAGACTATCAATTTTAATGAAAGCTTCTAAAGTTCTCATAAATAAAAGTATGCTTTTACTTAAGTTATGTACAAATAAATTAGTTAACGTAAAAAGTTTGCTTAACGTGATCGTCGTAATAATCATAATAATGCCATAGATAAGCTCTGGAATGCTCTTTCAGCATCTGTGTTTCCTCTTTTATACAATCTGGAACTCTTCGAGAGAGAAATAAATAAACAGAAATAAACATAATGCAATATCCACGAACCGTAAGCAAACATAAAACAAAAACTACATGCAGTGCCCTTCCTTCTTTGATGACTGATTTAGAGCCCACAGCGCGTTAAGTTCTCATGCATAGCTTGCATAAAAAAAATGTTAGCAAGTTCTCTTTCGATCACTAAAATTGAGAAATATAAAATAAGTTATATTCATGAATGTGACACCGCTTGTATAAGCATCGCGGTTTTCTAAAAATTTGAAATAATGCATTAGGCTACTGTTCATTTATACGATAAATGAATAGTAGTATACTACTACATGCGTTCCCAAGGTATCAAGGGAGCAGCATTTGCAAAGTACCGCTCTCATTGACCTATACACAAGGATATTTCAAATTCAACTCAATAGTCAGTGCTATACAACATATATGTGGACATACAGAAGAATTCTCGAAATTTCCTGGAGAGACCACGTCACAAACAATGAGGTTCTCAGCATAAGAACCATCTCAGAGAGGCAATCCCCATGGATCGGTCACATCATGCGTCACGATGGTCTTCTTCACGACATTATGGAGGGGATGTTTGAGGGTAGAAACTGTAGAGGGCACCCTGGACGGTTGTATTTCAGCAAGTGTTCGAGGACATGAGTTGTAGCTCTTATGCTGAGCTGAAGAGGGTTGCGGAGATGAAAGATTCTGTTGCTGCAAACCAATCCACCGGATTGATACTACTACGAAGAAGAAGTCAGTGTTGCGTTAATGACTGCTCAATTTACATACTCGTATTAATAGGCGCCATTTCATAGAGTCTTCCCAGGATTAATTCGTATGTCCAGTCGCATAGAGTTTGGTGAGTAATACCTGCTTTGTTTGTCACACGTGACATAATCACTGTTTCGGGCCTGATCAGGTAATCTATGTAATGATACACGTAATACTCGTATTTATACAATATTACAGCGTGTGTATGCAAATCGGTTTCGGTTGACAATATTAATTACATATGCCACGCGCGGCAGGGCCGGAGCAGGTGCGCCAGGCGGTATCCAATGAATTGTAACAAGTACCTTAATTAATACAGTACTGCGGCCAATTAGCTAGGCCCTCACTGTGCGGCGCCAACCTTAACCTCCCTGGTGGATAAGTACCGAAGAAATTTAGCTATTTTACACGAAGAAAATCATTATAATTTTAAGGAAATTTAACAAGTCTGTTATCTTATTTAAATTTTTGATAATGCTTTATTTACGAGTAACTACATAGCATTGATTTTTCATAAGTTAAATATTTCGTGGGTGGTGGGTCATTATACCTGTTATCTTACTTGGATTTTTTTTGTGCTTTTTTTATGTAAGCACATACAGGAGAATACTGACAAATGGTAATAATAATTCTGAAGTCTCATCTGTGGAATTCAATTACGCTTACTATGGTACATATGACTAAGCGCTGCATGTGGAGTGTTGATCCGCCAACAGCCCGAGATTCATGCATTACCCTTTATTATTTATTATTACATTAATGTACTATGAATGGGTGATCTTCACGGGAAGACTTTCGCCTACCACCAATTTTAATTAATTTGCCATGACTGACATTTGACGTTTAACGTTTTTGATCATTATTAAAATAATTTACTATGAACGGGTGGTCTTCGCGGGACGACTACCACAATTTTAATTTACAGGTGACTGGCATTTTACGGCTAAGGGATCAAATTCACACCAACCGGGGTATTTATAGAGCTTATAAATCAAATACATTTTTTTAAATCTTCGGTTTGATAACAAAAGCTCATACTACTACGCCATACCATACACGATGGTTTATTTAAATGCAGCTAGCTGTTATCAATACTGACTTTATTGCAGTAGATTTCTTCAGGTGAGTAAGTTCACAGCAGTACATTTTTTATTGTATTTGTTCTAAAATTTACGATTGGTTGAACTTACACATTGTTTTTTCCACGGCTTTTTTACACTTCAGGGTTGTCTTAGACTTTGCATGTTATGCAGTTATATACGCATGTATACAATAGTTCATTAAGTAATATCTCCGCATAAGTCTATTCCAGTTTTCTTCCATGACTAAACACATCGCGTTAATTCAAATGTCTCGTATCAGTTACGACCGCGTTTCTTGTTGAGGTCCAAAGTGGTCCGGTGTAGTTCGGTACGGCCCCTCCAGGAATTCCCTCTCCCTAGAAATGAATATATGGAGTCTGGCGTAAACCAAAATGGTCCGTGAGAGATGTGATACTATTTCTTCGGCCGTGAACCCGGCATCCTCACGAGGAGAAGCGCGGTCTGGTGTTATTTAACGTTACACGTTAACGCGTAACTTTATGCTTCTTGTTAACTCGGACGAGTAATATCTTACGTTTAGATTAAGCCAACACGAGACATGGATGCGTGTTCAACTATTCGTATTATTCAACAATTCCATAGTTATGCTTTCAAGATATATGTGTTATATACAAACGTATTTAATTTAAACCACATAACATTTCAGCGGCTCAGACATTATAATTATATACTCGTACATTTAAATATTGTTGTTGATACATAATATTATTCTTAGGCAAAATGCCTTTGTCTAAGAGAATTTCTTAAAATCATATTTTACGATAATAATAAAGTAATATAAAATAATATACAGCATAATAAACTTTATTTAGATAATTTAAAATCGAGTTGAATTGCTCGTTAGAACCAAATGGTTCAAAATAGTCGAGATCATTAAAAGGTTATAAAGGCTGATTTTTTAATAGCTATAAGAAATTTTTCCAAAAAAAGACACATAAAATTAAAAAAAACAAACAGTTTAAGCTAATGAATTTTAACAAGGGTAATAAATAAGTTTTATTTCATCATTTAATATGAGTTAGAGATAATGGATACTGAGCATCGAGTATCAACCATTTTGCTTAGGTAAAAATACCGCATGCCTCGATTTAAAAAGATCTTTTTAGTTCAGTTAAGTCAGTTTGGTCCGATAGTACAGCATCGCTTTTTTAGGTTAAGCAAAGAAAATCTCTTTCTTAGTTTCAGTTTATATGAAAATCTTATCAGTGAATTGTTGTGTAAAGTAACAAGTCTGTATAATAAAGGTCATATTGGAAAATTGAAATCTCGATGAGATCGCCTTGCCGACCTCTTGCCGTACTTTCCAAGGGTAATTTTTAAGTTTTTTCATCAGTTTTTTTTTGTTTTTAAAGAAACAATTTAAGGAAAACTGTGTTTTACATAAATGAACGTTTAAAGAAAAACAATGTTCATACAATTTGCCAGTTTTATAAGACTTTATATATTGTAATAGAAAAACTTTGATATCAAAATGCGGTTTACATTAATAATTTTCGAATATGTTCAATATATTTTTTGTAGATCAAGATTTTGTCACTTTATCCAATTCATATTTATTTATTAAGATTTTAAAATAAATATGGAAGGAAAAGCCATTTAATAAAATAAAAAATATTTAAAAAATTAGAAAAGAGTTATTATTTTATTTCTATTTCTCGTGTTTTTACAGTTATCTTTTATTGTGAAGTTAAAAGTTTGGTTTCCCTTGTTCTGTTGATATGTTTCATTCTCATTTTCAAAAAATAAACAGCATAAAACACAAATTAAACATTTCTTCATTCTTGGAAGTTTATTTTAAGAAAACTAAAATTATCCATTTACTAGCCCATACAAAATTGTTTCAAAACTACCTGGGCATCGCAATACATTTAGTTGTTTGACATTCGACAGCTATTAAAAAACTTATAAATATATAATGCATATATTTATTATGATTATATAATTTGTGATTGATAAATGAAAGCTTATTACAATAATAAAATTTCATATCTTGTTTTAATATGGATCACATTGATCACTGTTTCACTTGATGGAGGACTGCAGTTTTGAGATCAACGAAATATTCATCAGTTCCAATGTGCACAAACGTACTAATGAAACATTGGGAGTGATGAAGCTTTCATATATCGTGAAACTGCAGTCTTCCATCAATTGAAACGTGCTCAATGTATTCCACATTGAAATAAAGTATGAAATTCTTTTATTGTTAATATTAAAATGGATCTCAAAGTTAATGCTGTAAATAACAAAGTTTGTTGAAAAATAAATCAATCATTTACGTGGAAGACTGCAATGACTATCCATTGATGAACATAATGATTTGATTCATAGATATAATTAGTATTTGAACTTTATTAACGTCGGAACTTCCGATACCGATTGACCTACATGACTGAATAATGATGTAATGTATAATGGACGCTCGCGAAGGTATTTACCGAGTCCCTCACCTGATGCGGTCCGGGCAGGAGACCTGTACAGGTGTGCTCGCCTGGCTGTAGTGTACCTGTACAGATCGGTGGTCGTTCAATCGTCGGACTGTTATTTAATCAAATGACAAAAGCACCGTTCTCGCAGACTACCGCACTTATTGTCCAGTGACGTAACCATTTTTTAATATAATTTTTGTTTAAAGTATCTTATTTTAAGTACGAGTATTCTTTATTGAATTCTTAGTATCATCTTTTATGTAATAGCAACATAGATATTTCTGTTATTTAAAAAATGAGACGACAATTAATCAACGAGATCCATATTAAAACAAGGTAAAATAAAACTATTTTGTGTTATTTATAAACTAAGCATTTACTTTACAATCCATTTGAATATTAAAATGATAAATATTTGAAACCTTATTTTAACTTAGTTCTCACTGAAGACTGTTTAATCACTTGCTGGAAGACTGCAATTACGCACTCAATAAAAGCTTTAAAAATTACAACGCGCTATAAGCGTACCAACGTATACATTTATTCTAGAAGGATTTTCACAGGAGACTAGGATGGGGTTAGGTGGAGCTTAAAGTGGATAAAGGGAAGAACTAAGATGTATCTAAGCAAACAAAAAAAGGTATTTTTATAGTTGAGAATAAAATGTAACAATACATAAAAAAAATGTATAACAACATTATTTATACTTTAAAAGTACAGCAACACTTATTTGCTTACATAGTATAAGTTAAATAACTTCTTAGATTTTCACGGACAGATTTGACATTATGGCTTTTGGGTTTAGCTACGGCTTGCCCAACGGTGTATATCGGACAAACATCGTGAACTATAGGTAACCGAGTAAGGAAACATAAGAGATCGTGCAGACTAGGCCACCCAATGGCGTCAGCAATGGCAGAACATCTGGTTGACACGGCACATACGTTTTCATTCGAACCCGAAATCGTGGCTCTAACGCAAGGAAAATAGGCACGCCTAGTAAGGGAAGCCATTGAAATCAAAAGACATTCCATCAACATCAACAAGGATGACGGCTTGTTTCTCAAAACAGCATGGCTTCCACCTCTAGCACATACACAAAATCTTGTACAGACAAGTAAGGACGACCACAGTCCGACATGACTTTTGTGGAGGTACAATTCTTAGAACATACCTACCGTAGACGATTCTCCGGACCAACGAAATTTAAATATGTAATTGCCATGGAGATATCAATAACGCTCGTAAAGAAAAAAAATATGATAATCTGACACCAACTCACAAATAAATCATCAACCCTGAAGAAGACCCCTGCAATGGTGGTCGAAATATTGGCCAAAAGAAATTCGTCACACACGGCTAAGCCCAAAAGCCACACTATCATGGTCTAAGTTCTTCTCTTAACCTTCCGAAGCTCCACCTATTTCCATTTACTTTACAAAAAGTATACATAAATTTCATTAGGTTTATTCACATTGGAACTGATGAAGCCTTCATTGATGGTGAAATTGCAGTTTTCCTTGTAATCAAACAGTGTTTAGTGTGATCCATGTTAAGCCACGGTATGAAATATTTATCTATTTTGTATTTTAAATGAATCTCAAAATGTAGATGTTTTGGGACAAATCATGACAGAAGTGAGTAGAGATAATATGTGGTCACTATATATTCGAAGAGACGACGGTCGGTGGGCAAGAAAAGTATTGGAATGGCGCCCAAGAACTGGCAAATGAAGCATTGGCCAACCCCCTACAAGATGGGCTGACGATATAAGAAGAATAGCGGGAGTGACCTGGATGCGGAAGGCGGAGCATCGAAGAGGATGGAGACTCATGCGGGAGGCCTACGTTTAACAGTGGACGGACACATGCTGATGATGATGATTGTGATATGTTCCGGTTTTCTTCGTAGTATTAATCCAGTGGATTGGTTTGTAGCAACAAAATCTCGCATCTTGCATGTTCTGGTAATGGAACGAATATTGTAAATAGAAAAAATGTATATTTACGAACGATAAAAGTTTGCCAAACAATTTTTGGTTAAAAATATTTTTTATTGTATTTATACATTACTTATAGTTTTTTTTTCTATGACTTACATTTTATGGTCAGCGCGTTTACGCCGGCGGTCATAGCTCAATGGTCAAAGCGTTTGCTTTGCAAGCCAAAGGTTGTGGGTTCGATCCCCGACGGAGATTAATAAAAAAAAAATGATTTTTAATCTATTTATGAACTCTAAAATACAAACACAGTACGGTAGGTGTGAATTTGATCCATCACCCGTAAAATGCCAGTCATAGCATATTAATTAAAATTGGTGGTAGAAGAAAGGCGTCCCGTGAAGACCACCCATTAATAGTAAACTCCTGTAATAATAAAGGATGATGCGTGAATCTCGGGCCGTAGTCTATGACGGGTTAACACTCCACATGCAGCGTTTAGCTATAAACACTGTGGTAAGAATCATAGAAATCCACAGATGAGACTTCAGAATTACTATCAACATCTATCGGTATGTGTTTACATCAAAATAAAAAGTTGAGGGATATGACATGAAAATATCTCACGAAGTCTTAATCTACTATACAGACAGTCGGATACGCTACTGCCCGTGCATTATCTACGTTATCCCGTGGTACTCGGTTCACATGGAGTGGACCTGAACGTTTCACGTCCACAGAGCTGTGGTCCTGTAAAGCTGCAGTTGCTGACATGAGAGTGCAGGAGATTGCTGGACCAGTGCGCTTAGCACCGGAACAATTAAATTATCCCAACCGTACGGATAAATGACCAAGCCGGTGCTAAGCGGCTCTGAGACAGTTTTAATCAAATTATTAATACACACACTTTTATTAAAAGCAAAATGTGTTTTAAATTTATTGTCTTTATAACAGATAATAAAATAAATAATAATATTGATATCGGCTTGATATAGCTCTTTTAGGCTGATGCCGAAAAACATCGAAAAACGATATTTCGTCTCTTATATTTGTTCGCTCGACTGACATGCACATCATGTAATGTTAGTTTTAATTTTATAATATATAAACTTTTATTTGTTATGACAGTTGCTCCATTTCCCGTTGGTTCAATTGTTATATTTATTCTTTTTTTTGCCGTGATTACTTGACGGCGCTGCATGTTACAGTGTTCCGGCCACAAGACTTACCCGCGACCTGTCGTCTTTTTTTATAGACGGGGGATGTCAATATATTATATATATATTGTATTTGAAATACAGTATTTTTTCACATTTTGTCCATTAAACTTGAATTTTAAGACTACGCTATTTAACTACTACTTTCAAAAGCGTAAGGTTATTTAATTGATCTTCTTAATGAAATCTGATTAGCAAATCACTCAAAAATGTGCCACGGATATACTATATATATTTATACTACATTTACATCTTCTACAAATTCTCGGAATTCTGTCCTAGGTGTTGTCAGGATCATTTTTTTATATGTACATTGTTTGGTTCAGATATGTCTCGAAACGAGAAATCGACAATAACAGCTGACAGAACTGAGTGGTTGCATTTATGGTGACTATATATTTCATATTTGGAACGGATATTGCAAGATAAATCTGACTGCTTTATTGAGTCTAGAAATGAACAATTGTTGTATGATAGTTTTACATTTATGTAAGAGTAAGATTTTTTTTTTTACTGAATTATATTATTCACAACTACAATTTTATTCGTAAATTTACCTACAACTAACAACTGTTATTTTTAAAACATGTTTTAAATATATGTATGCTTTTGACTAAATTATTAACTGTATGGGAACATTTTTTGTTAACTAGATTAACATGCATTTTAAAATAGTCATTTATTCGCTTAATAATACATTGAAATAACTTTTTTTTGTTTATATGTGTAGAAATGAAAATCAATTTATTTTTTATATTACTTTGATTTTATAATACAATATTGTTTTTGTTTTCATCATCAGCCTGCATCCGTCCACTGTTGAACGTAAGCCTCCCGCATGAATCTCCATATTCTTTGATCCTCCGCCTTCCGCATCCAGGTCACTCCCGCAATTCTTCTTATGTCGTCAGTCTATCTTGCAGGGGGTCTGCCAATGCTTCGATTGCCAGTTCTTTGGCACCATTCCAATGCTTTTCTTCTACATCGAAAGTCGTCTCTTCGACAGATATATCCTGCTACTTGAGTGTACCTATTCGTTGAGTAGCATCCACTACTTGAGTTCTTCTGCGTATTTCCTGGTTTCGGATTCTATTTTTTAGCGACACTCCGAGCATGGATATCTCCATAGCACGCTGGGTGACCTTTATTATATGGGTAAGACTTGCTGTTAGATTCCACGTCTCTGCGCCATAAGTTAATACAGGGAGGATTCATTGGTTTTTATTTTAATGAGTAAAAATTATATATCATTAAAAAAAACGTAATTTGAATGCATATATTTAATGGAATAACTGAAAATAATAACATACACCAATCAAATTAAATACACATTTAAATATTTTTCATTGTGTGAGGGTTACTACAAAGTTATCGTTATAAATAAGAAAGAAACTATTATAGTCTCAATATTTTAATACAAGGATTAATTACTTATCAAGTGTTAAAGGCAGAAATGTATTTAACACGTCATGAGTTTATTATATAATTATTTATTCCAGAGCGGGATTCTAATAATACATCATTGTTTGATACCGTGGTCACGTAAAATATGATCCCATTGAAATTGCGAGTAATTCACAAATGAAACTATTCAACAATAATATTCCTGAAAAATACAGTATTTTTTTCACAAAAAGCTTTATATAACATAGCAAGACAACTTCGTTTGCATATATTAAGTATTTTTTCTAAATGTTAATATTTTTGTATTCTTATAGCGTCGATCACATATGTAAATATTTTTTAAAGTAATTTTACCGACCATTCAATAAAACATTAATTAATCATAAAGAATCTTGTGTAAGGACATGATAATTAAAGATTTAAATTAAAATTATATCACACTCAAGTTTGGGGTGTTATATTTTTAAAATTTAATATAAATTCAAATCTGTGAGGAGGAGGAACGAAAATGTTAATTCTGTGTCCAAATTGTTTCGGTTATTAGTACCTATGCATATTAAGTTATGTAAGCCTGCGAAACGCCATTTTTAATTAGTAGCTGCGTAAAAATTATTCAAGTCAATAAAGAACGCAAATAAATTGTTAAAAACGTTAAAAACTTAATTTTCTATGTACGGACTGCAATAAAATTAAAAAAATATTTTTAGACAAAAATTCGTCGAATAATTGGTTAATTGACTTTTTTGTATTATTCGTAATTATTTATATTTTATTTTTCCATTTTTTATTATTTCCAGAGCATATACTTAAGTTACTTTAAATTGTTGCTACTCAGTTCTGTCAGGTGACATTGGCCATACCTTGTCCCAAGACATGGCACACCAAATGTCCACCTGAAACTATATACATCTATGTTTTTTGATTACCTCAAGGGCAGGAAACAGAGGACTCGAACTAATGGCAGCTGTAGAATTTGAGTTATATTATATTTTGGCTAATTTTTAATTCGAACTTTTTACGGAGATCGAATAATCATAGACACTTAGATATTTTTATCCTGAGAGACGGATCAATCTTGAAGATAGATTTATATTAAAGTTAACAATGAGTTATATATATATGGATTTTTTTAATTTTTATTAGGATATTATTTTATTATTTCAATATTAAAAAAAATATATATATACATACTTTGAATATATACTATAGCGACATCTATCATACGATGATAACAATGACATAAATACTAGTTTCAACGTGAGTCGGTCCAGGCATAGCAATAGCCGAGTCGGCTGAGCGGTATGAATACCTGGGCATAGTTGGTTTCCAAGGTCTGCGGTTCGCATCCCGCTTCTGCCGTTATTTTTGTGCTTGGATTGACGCGTTGAAAAAATAATTTTATGTATTGTATATGTTTATTTAATTAATATATACATATATTTAAAATATAAATGGTTTGAAAACCAAGCTATGGCACTTATCGATTATAAATATGTTTTTTTTTTATTAAAAATCTTAATCAAAAGGTATTATATAAAAGGTATTATATATAAAAAAATTAACGATGATATGGTTTATGATCCGGCTAGGTATTTGAATACTTATCATCTTGCTTTATTCTACATTTTGTATTTTATAAAAAAAATAAGCAATGAATATTTAATGATATTTAACAACATAATTTCATTTTGAATAATTAATGATGGCATAAAAATGATTAAAGTGAAACCATATTCCGCGACGCAGGACATTTTGATGCATGAAATTTGTGTACGAGATGGCATTTTGCGCGTAATTTTACGTAATTGTACCGTAATGCCGTTAATATTTCAGCAAACACTCTAGAAAACAAATTAAGCGGACAACAAAACATATTAGAGCATTACCCCTTTATACGTATTCCTGTAATAGGTACTTGCTATTATATTCTATTATAATAGGCTCAGGGGTGATTTCCAAACTACGAGTCCTAAGCACATACGAGTATTACATTCATTTGAATAATAAATGACGCTGGATTTACTTTCAAGTCATAATACTTTGAATTTTTGTAAAAAAATAAAAAAAAATATGACAACTCAATAGTACATAAAGAGATTCATAACAAAATATATTGGCATTTAATTATTTTATATGAGCTGTATAAAAAGGTGGATAGAGTTTTTAAATTTTAATTGACTGCAGATTAATAATTCAGACTTTTTCGGAAGCACATTGACATATGTTTGCGATAAACTTTACAAACTATGACCCGACCTAGTCACATCATTAGGCCGAGCCACAATACAATATGCTCTCGCTGACGGTTGGCACAAGACTGGCGCGCCCGTGATGGGCTGTTGCACCGGTGCCACAAGCGGCGGTCTATTTAACAAGTCTAAAAATGCCAATATGGCGGACACATTCGTGTCTGACAAGCAAACAGAAATGAGAGACAAACATTTTATATCGAGGTTTTCGGTACCAGTCAGCAAGGGCTATATCATGCTGATGTCAGGCTATTCATAAAATATTTTAAATTGTTATGTTATTAAATTGAAAATATATATAATTACTTTACGGATGCAAATCTTTGCATCTTACTATAATCCAGTGCTGTCGTGTAAGTTGTAGGTTTTTAAAGTAGTTGCTTACGTAGAAAATTGAAATCTGACATTATGAGGGATTAGGACGTGAGGGAGCAGACAAGGTTAGCCTTCCATACTTCATTCGGCCTAGATTCGAAAGTGAATCAGGCTGGAATGTATTTCGAATGCTGCAGAAAACATAAACTACTGTGCTTTTTCTTCAAGCTTACTTGCGACGTCCTGAAATTTACATTTTATTTTTTATTGATAGACTGTACTCCGAGTAAGTATCATGAAGAATGTAATTTCACCATCATGTTCACTCTAGTAATTGGATGTTGTTGATAATGATGAAACTTTAATTTTGTACATATTTTTTTTTATATAAAGTTTTGCTCTCTTCTTAAAGTTATCTTCATAAGAAATACTTGTTTCGTTACTGTAAAACTATTGTTTTAATGTTTGTTAATGAAATTACAAAATATCTTCATTTTTAAAAGTTGACGACGAAAATTAGAATTAAATAATTCTCAGAAATGTCGCTGAAAACAGTTTGAAACACTCCTGAAATTACAGACAATGTGGCACTCACCTAGAGACCGCAAGCAGCCGGACCGACAACAGGGCAGCCGTCGTCAACTGTCGGCTGCAGCCCTCCAGACAATGCCTTGACCGCCGCATTGTCCGCAACGAGGCTCGCGAGCCGCCCGTTGTCTCGCCAACTCGCGTCGCACTTCGCGAAATTACCATTGTCCGACTTTCACAACAACTGTGGGAGTCGTGTTATCGCACAATGGCTACAAGTTTGCCCTCTTCGAGGCTTTGTTGCTGAGAGAGACTGCCCTTGCGGCCGCCCGAAACCCACCAGAAACACCCAATGCGACACGAGCCTCGACAAGTTGTGAAATCCTGCAGAGAAATCTCCACGCTCAAAAATACGAGCCTCAAAACTTGACAATCATTAACAGTTAATTACACCACAATTTTTATTAATATTTAATTAACGTTGATGAGTCCAACTCCTTTTGCATCACATTCACTTGCTTTAACTCTTAATACAATCAATCTTAATTAATTCATCAAAAAAGTCATATTTTTTACAAATACCACGAAAGCTTGTACATATTAATAATATGCTTTAAAGTTTATTTTTATCAACATATAATTATTATACATTGAAATTTAATTTAATTTATTAAAAAATAAACATTCATTATGCAGAAAAGACAAAATCTTAATTATTTAATAAATAAATACTTTATTGTTTTTCAATGTCACTTTTAGATCGTACCACATACTGCGTAAAACCTAATTGAAACTTGAACTGTTTAACTTGTTTCATGAAAATCATTTTCACAAAAAAAAAACATCAACCCGTCGTTTATTCACGTGAGTTACAAACCGTGGTGATGTTTTGAGGATCGTCGATTTCCGCGTCTGTTCTTTAGTCACTTTGGGTCCGTCTTTTTCAGCGTTTTCTTCAGGCCCTGGCGCTACAAGGGCGGAGGCTTGCAGGTGCCTTCGCGGCACGCCAGGCCGGCCTCGCACGTGCCGCTGAAGCCTCCGCACGTCTCGCCTAGCGTGCGCGCGCAAACTTTACAGCATCTGAAATTAAAAGAAAACAGAATTACTACCCGCACGTTTTTTTCAGCTCCTTCAGTAAACACTGAAATATTTTACCCTGGGCACAAACGATAATTTTTTATATACTTTTTTATAACTTTCTACATTGTAGAAAGTTGTATTGTATAATATAAACTCAATATTGTATTCATATTTAAAGCATTCACTGGGAGATCATCATTCAGAGATTTAAATTTTGAATAGATATATATTTTGTACTAATATCAGCATAATAAAGTCGTAAAGCCTCGAAAAACGATCTTTTGTCTCTTATTTATGTTTTCTCGTATGACATGTATATCTAATAATGTTAGTTTTAGTTATATAATACACGGTGTTTGCATACGCCATTTTATTTGTTATGACAGTTGCTCTATTTCATGTCAGTGCAACTGTCGTCATTAATTCGAGGTCAGAGCGGTCCGTGAGTTAAGAGTTCGTAATGGCGTTCGCCATAACGGGTGGACGAAAAAGCAAGTGCTTGAGAAATAAATGAGAATTGTTAAACGAAAATATTTTTTTTACATTGTGAACCTAATCTTCCATCCTGTCACACAGTAATTCGATATCTAAGTTCAGAGAGGAATATCAGTACCTTGATGGGAGTTTGAAAAAGATAAAGAAGAAATATTAGTCGTAAATTTATAGTAAGTTACTTAATACGATTGCATGGCGCATATTACAAAACTATGCTTGATGAATAGCCGTAAAATATTAATAAGATGGATAAATAACTACAAATTTGTTTTTACATGGATTACACTGAGCACTGATTATTTACTTGCTGAAAGACCACAGTTTCACTCTCAATAAAAAATCGTCAGTTCCAACGTTCTCTTTCATTACGGCTCAGTGGAATACAAATTATACTGTCAATTATAAAACTAGAAATTAAAGCATAAATCTGGTCTATTTTCATATATCACATTGGTTCTTGTTATCTGTTAGCTATCAGATGATGCATAAAAACTATTCTTAGAAACTAGCAAAACGGTATATCACGGCTACCGATGTCAACGGTAAAGCAATCTTTTATGGTATATATCGGGTACCGATGCGAACACGCTTAGTATACTGACTTGTATTATTTAAATTAAAGAGGTGTTTTTAAATAATTTACAATTTAACTGCTGACTGATTACAAGTAAACAAAAAGAAAGTGGATGAAACAAATATTTCTTTTCAGCATGCTTTTACTAATACAAATAGAAAAAGACTTTCTCATAATTTGAAATTAATTCGTGGAATTTTAGATCAATGAATCTTCTTCCGAGGAAATCTCTTTGGCGTATATTAAATACAAAAAAGTATCACGAAAATGTTTTGTCTTGTTAAATTGTTTTTCCGGCAAATCCATTTGCAAGTAATTTAAAGACTTTTAAACAGTTTTTTTCTTCGAAATAATGAATGCTCATTTCGAGAAACATAATTAAACAATACAAAACAAATTAAAATATTCAAAAAGTTAATTAAAACGTTGTAGTTCTTTTCCGTCTTGCATTGTTGTTCTATGGACTCTTTTATTTGCTAGATATACAACTTACATATATTTTAAATTTATGAGCCGTACCATATCTGGAATGAATTGTTATCATTTAATATTCGTGGATGCAAAAGATCTATCTAGAGACGTACGAGAATATGATTCCTGGTGACATGTACGATAAAAGCTGGAGACTTAATGGAGATGGCAGTTTTATGGTGAGGCATATTTTTGGTGACTTTTAAATCGTTATTTTAAAGGAGATCGGATAACTAAGCCGCCGCTTTAGAGGCCTAGACTATTCGGTTCAAAGAGACGGCTCAACCGAACCGGGAACACGTGGTAAGGAAAATGACCGAACCACCTAGGTTGGGGTATACTTCCAATGCTGCTTAGCATCGGTGATCTAACAAAACGCCGTTTCATCGTGCTTTTGCCGTTGATATAGTTTTATTTTTATCGTCATGATTTAACAGTGCGCCAAAATTCAACTTCATACATTAATTGTTATTATATTATATAATAAAACACAATAAAACTTATTAGAAAAGGATACTCTTACATGGGTAAATTTCAATTTGATGGGTGTTCTTTTCGAATGCTGGGATACCAGGATGCAGAAAATTAAAAATAATAATTTCAAAATTAAGAGACGTGGAAAATTAATTACACTGCTGACAAATAAGAATAATACGTAAGATGAGGATAAGTTTGATAATTTTTATTTAATGCGATTTAATTAATGTGCATTCATCATCATTATCATCATCAGCCTGTGTCCGTCCACTGTTGAAAGTAGGCCTCCCGCATGATTCTCCATCCTCTTCGATCCTCAGCCTTCCGCATCCAGGTCACTCCCACTATTCTTCTTATATCATCAGTCCATCTTGTAGGGGTCCGCCAATGTTTTGCTTGCCAGTTCTTGGGCTCCATTCTAATACTTTTCTTCCCCATCGACCGTCGTCTCTTCGACAGTTATGTCCTGCCCATTGCCACTTGAGTGTGCCAATTCGTTGGGTAGCATCCACTACTTGAGTTCTTCTGCGTATTTCTTCGTTTCGAATTCTATCTTTTAGCGACACTCCGAGCATGGATCTCTCCATAGCACGCTGGGTGATCTTTATTTTATGGGTAAGACTTGCTGTCAGATTTCACGTCTGCGCCATAAGTAAATACAGGGAGGGTTATTGGTGTATTGGTTTAACGCCTTAGTTTTAAGACATTGTGGAAATTTGGCTTTAAAAAGTTTTTTATTTATGTGCATTACTACACTTAAATTTAGAAAATGACAAACTATTGTTTTAAAATAAAAAATATAATATTAAAAAAAATCCTTCGCTCGAGGCCGCCATTAGATGATATAACATTTTATTAATTCAAAATATTCACAAAGACGTGATATTCCTTTTGAAGTAGTCTTTTGGGGGTGTTTACCTAACAGGTACAGTAAATTAGCAAACCAAATAGTCGTCTCAGGTGTTCGCCGAGTTTCCAATGAAGCAGGTAAATAATTTTCATTACGGATATTGAATTTCCATTCTCCAAATGTCAACCGGGTTAAATGCTCCCAACAACGACGACGTGCTATTGACAGATATATAAGTAGAAGGGACTCGTGGGAGTGGGACGATAACCAATTCTGAAAGCACAAAGCGATGTATTACAAATATTACTTTATATCTAATACAAAGTGTCATATCTTTAGTATCGCAGCTATTAGTATGTAACATGATAATCTTATCTAAGCTCCAGTGTCTGCCAGGTGAATAATCTCCTCCACTTCTTTAACTTATTTTTATATCTATTAGTGGAGCACACGGTTAACACAAATAATTTCCACTATTTTTTTTTTGTAAGCACATACAGGAGAATACCAGATAGATGGTGATAGCAATTCTAAAGTCTCATCTGAGGAATTCTATGACGTTTATCATGGTGCATATGGCCAACGTAATAGACTACAGCCCGAGATTCACGCATCATCCTTATTATAACAGGAATTTACTATGAATAGGTGGTCTTCACGAGACGACTTTCGTCTACCACCAATTTTAATTAATATGCTATGACTGGCATTTTACAGTCGAGGGATCAAATTCACGAGGCAGCTGCCCGGTGACTTAAAGAGAAGGCGACTATAATATCTGAGGCGAATTTTTGGGATATTTGTTAATTAAAACTTTAATGAAAATCGGATTCAACAGAACTTATGAAATGATGGATGCAAATTCAAGGGGTGATTATCTAAATAATTTTTGTAAAGGAGTGTTTGTGAGTATTTTCTTCTTAATATTAATTTATATTGTGAACGTGTTTCTAATATTGCGATGTTCTACGTTGTATCAAACAAGTATCGGTCAAATGGTTCGTGTCTCATGTTTACCATTTTTACTTTCTATAATTTTCCTATTACAATTACAAGTTCATATACATTGAGTAAGTGAAATTCTACGTTGCTCGAATGATGATGTCTCATTTACTATCATTCTCTTATAACTTACAAGTATAATAATTGTATAAGTTATTATATATAATAATCAAAAAGAGAGAACATGTTCATAAGTCATAATAAATTATGAGCTAACAAGCATCAGTGTTAATTTTTTATCTTATCTTCTTGTCAATATTTGATGAGACAATCTAGATAAAGTTAAAAATGATTTTAATAAATTTATCACGACACAAAAATTTGTATCGTGACAAATTAAAATGACTATTTTTTAAATAAATAACGATTTTTGACTGTACTAAATGAAACGCTAAAAACAATCATCGCAAAATATGCATATAATTTTATTATTCTGATTATTTGAAAGCGATTAATTTATAATGTCAATATTTTTTTAAAATTTATGTCAGTCATCAGAAACATCAAGCTTAATTACCAGATATCGTTTTTAAAATACTGAAATTATAGAAATAAAGTTATTACAATAATTTTTAGATAATCGATAATTTTTGGTATGATTTCATCACACAATTTCGTTAGTACCAATTATAATTTTTAATTTATTTGATTTAAAAAAAATACAAATTCGATAAATAATATTAAGTTTAATTTGTATTTATTATATACCCATCTCAAAATCTACAATCACAAATATTTAAGCTCGAAAACATACTTTTTTAATTGACTCAACAATGGCGACGTTTTATTAACATTTCATCACCTAATAAATATAATGTGAAATAATTCTAATAAATATTTTATTTGATTTATAACATTGCACTTATAAGAGAGTAACAATATAACAGAATAATTTAAGATATTCGATTCGGTTTTTTATTTTATGTCAACACATACAGGAGAATACCGACAGACGGTGATAGTATTTTATTTTTTGAAGTGTCATCTGTGGAATTCTATGACGCTTACCATGGTGTATATGGCTAAGCGCTGCATGTGGAGTGTTGATCCGCCAACGTCATAGACTACAGCCCGAGATTCACGCATCATCATTTATTATTACAGGAATTTACTATGAATGGGTGGTCTTCCCGGGACGACTTTCGTCTACCACCAATTTTAATTGATAGGCTATGACTGACATTTAACGGGTGATGGATCAAATTCATATCAACCTGGGTATTTTTTAGAGCTCAGAAATCTATTAAAAATCCATTTTGTTAAATCTCCGTCGGAGATCGAACCCACGAACTTTGGCTTGCAAAGCAAACGCTTTACCATTGAGCTATGACCACCGGCAAAATTATTTTTCAAGTACTTACATATAATGAAAATTTATTTGTTTATTTCACAGAACCGCAGTTCCAAGGTACAAATAATAAGAAACATAGAGTGTAAATCAATATTCAATGAATACGAAAGATAATAAAATATAAAAATAATATAAAAGCAGAAGAACATGACACTTGTCAAAGATCACAG